>JANUSC010000121.1:0-631373 GCA_025200525.1 Camellia lanceoleosa | reverse complement strand
ACCTAGTGGTTTGATACCAATTTGTAGCGCCCTATTAAGTCATACATGAATACACCATGACAAAGCATAACAAACTACCAAAAAATCATCTTTCTCATTGAACTAAGGTTCAAGAAATTACAGATTTCAAGTTTACATTTCCAAGATAGTTTGAACTCATCCCCAAGTTCAATGAACTAGATGACATTGTAATAGGAAAAAGCCCTAAGGGCATCCAAGACAACAAGAAAATAATTTTACAAGTCTTGATACAAACGCTAAGCATTGGTAGCAAAACATCCTCAAGTTATCAATCCAAAACCGAAAGTAAGCTTACTTGTAGTCATCCTTTCAGTGGTGGTACATCATCCTGTCCTAAAAATTAATTAGGGTTGAGCTTATATGCCCAGGTAGGAATACATTTAACCAAATATTTAATCATTTGAATAAGTTCACTTGGCACCATTATAACCAAAACTGAATTAGTGAAGTTAACAAGAAAACATGATTAATTAGGTATCACATTCAAAATAATTTGGAAGTCACATTTCATCTCACACCAAACCACTATTCATATCAAAAAAGAAACACACCATAAGTCTCTTATAAGAGTCCAAAATTTCATACTCAAATAATTTAGTTCAAAACCATACCCATATGTAAATTTCGACTATTAACCCCATACAACACAACTTGGGCACCCAAAATCATCTATTTTTCCACTTTTACCGACTACAATACGGAAGGACCAATGGACACCAGTAAAACATTTTTCCACATTTGCCAGTTTTAGCGATAAGCTCATTACAAGACAATTGGACACCTTGACTCTCACCGCACCAACAACACAATACAATAACATCAAGACCGACTCTTACCCAAATTTATGCACAATTTACCAAACTTTCATTCAATCAACAAATGTTCTACATGGCATGAGATGAAATACACACATAACATTCAAGAAGAATCAATTCCCAAGCCTCAATTTCAACACCATGGCATTGTTTATATATTTCATCTCTTTATTATTCACAACATCTTAAGAATTCAAGAAAACTTCAATCTTAATATTATTTTCTTCCCCATTTGAAAACTAGGGTTTTATCAAATTTGGGACTTTCTCCCCATCTTCATATGGATATAAATTCTCAACTTAAATGTTCCTCATATAAGTAAAATTAGATGAAAATGTGATGGAAATTGGGTAAAATGTCTCTTTTTGTTAAATACAAATTTTAATCCACCTAAATCATTTAATCAAGCCTCAAGGTCATATATTCCCACCAAAACTTCTTCAAAACAAATAAATACTAGGTTAAAGCAACCCTACCTCAAGCTATGAGCACAAGAACCAAGCTTCTTGATGAGCTCATCACCAAACACAAATCTAATCAGTAGAAAAGAGGTTCTTCACATGTACTTTACTCCTTGCAAGCGATTTAGGTTGAATCTTAGGAGAATGAGGAGTATTTTGGGTTGAAAACTTAGTGGTTTTCAGGCTAGAGGCAAGAAAGAGGAAAAGAGAAAAGAAAAGTGAAAAGAATGATCTAGAATGTCCTTTTTAAACTGTTGAATTCTCCCAGAACCGCCTGAGCACAACTTTCTTCACTCAAGCAAACAACATAACTTCAAAGGGATCACTTTCGCTCGAGCGACAATTCCACAGCTCGAGTGAAAAATGAAAAGTCCCAAAAGTTTTGCAAAGCTACAGTGAAACTACTGGGAGCAGTAATTCTACGCTCGAGCGACACTTTTTTCGCTCGAGCAGTCACCTAGAACAAGATATCACACACATGAAAAAAATGTATTATATTAGGGTTTGAGTTTGTGTCAGAAGTATGAGTTATATATAATAAAATATTTTTATGCCACGCGATTGTTAATGTGTCATTTTTGTCTAATTTTAGACATAAATTAGTTTTGAAATAAATTAAGAAATTTGTTTTGAAAGGCCAAAGTGAGAAAAAAAAAAAAAATTTAAGGGTCAAAGTGAAAAACAAAACAAACATAAAGAGGACAAAGTTTAATTTACCAAAAGATGAATTGTATAGTGTAATAATAAGATTATAAGGTTCAAACTCAAACATCACATCCCATAAAAATGTATTTCAACACCTAAATACTTACAATAATAAGGTTCTGGTGAAGAAATTAGAGATGGATTACGAGCAACAAGTCGGGGGATGGAGTGAAGCAAACCTTCCCTACACTCGTTTTGGCCAAAGGATTTTTGGACCCTAAACCTATTTTCAAAATGTTTTTTAGGCATATGGCACTTTTTAATTTATTTTGGCCATTCTTAACATTGTATTTTCCAAAAATGTTCAATCCGCTTTTCAAAAAAGATAGTTTACAAATCCAGAATGAATGAGAAAACTGGTGAAACCTTTGGAGAAAATCAGCAGGATAAGACATGGTTGGACCAACAACTTTTCAAAAACCGTGCTAGATAACTTTGATCGGTGGTGGGCATAACAATTGGTGGTGGGGGTGACGAGACCTTTTGATCTCCTTGAAGCATCTTTGAGGAAATACCCCGGATTACTCTACTACGGCCAGACAAGTCTTATGCGACGCAACCTGTTATGATGTTAACGTTAGCCAAACAAATTTCTCATGAGGTGTCCCATGGATCTCAAAAATATGCCATCTGGATCCTAGGGGATCCAAAAGCATATTCCAAGCCTCCCAAGCCTATAAAAATCATTCTTTTTGTAGGTTAAAGGGTTCCCAATTCCTGATTTCTGATTTCCCAATTAAACTCTCAATTCCTCCGATTAATCCCTTTAAAATTCTAATTAGTTAATTAAGTAATATTAAATTAATCAAATTGAGTGAGAGATTGGTGAGATTTTTGAACTACTTCCTACATCCCTTTGCTTGGAGACTTGGAGCTAGAGATCTCTGTTGGCTAAAGGGAGCTTCAATTGGAGTTTGTGACCAGTTTGGGTCCTATCTCTACTAGCTTAGAGGTAATCCCTACTTCCATTATTGCATTTTCTGTCCAATTCTATCTCTACGTCTCTTCTTGGAACTTTTGGAGATTTTGAGATCATTTGTTAAGTTGTTGATAGCATAGTAATTGGATTCTCTCTTCTTCTCCCTTTCTGTGGCTAGTGGAGGCCTATATAGTGACTTTGGCCAAGTCCGAATTGTTTTCTTTTTGATTTATTATGGCTTTGAAACCCAAACACAGTCTCCTCTATGAGAAAAGACTGGTTCTCCGCTCCCGAATCTATTTTTTACATGGATTTGAGTAGTTTATACTCATTTCCATGAGTAAGAGGAGGAGAACCTTTCTCTTCTCATTAGAGTTTCTTCCCTTTTCTTTGCTATTTTCATTTATTAATGCTTTAGAAGTCCAGACACAACTTCCTCCTCAAGAGCAGACTAAATCTCCCCTAGCATCATCATTTTCATGAATTCGAGTAGCTTATACCCATTTTCATGTGCTAAAGGGTGACAATATTTCTTTCCTTATTGCAACTCTTGTTATTTTTCCGCTTTATTAGATTAATGATGATGTAGAAGTTCAGGCATGACTTCCTCCTCGAGGATAGATTGAATCTCCCATCTCGTCATTATTTTCATGAATTTGGGTAGCTTATACCCTTTTTTATATGTTAGAGGGTGAGAATCTCTCTATCATCACTAGAGTTTCTTTTATTTCCATCGATTGCATTTTCTTAGCTTTTATTTATTATACTGGTTTGTGTTTTGGAGTGAGTTTCGTTTCTCCCTCTCTCTCTCTCTCTCTCTCTCTCTCTCTCTCTCTCTCTACCTTTATCTTTTAGATTTATTTTGTCTTCATGACATTCACATGCTTAATTTAGAAACATGCATCTAAGCTCAAACCATTATATTTTGGTAGCTATGTGGTGTGTAGTTCTTGATGATTCATATGCCATCTTATTAGTGTTCGAGTTCCTAACACTCATCTTGTGTGAATTTTTGCATTAACTTTTGTATCTAGGATCATGCATATTTCTAATTAGTTATTTTCTATTGCACATCACTGGAGTACTTGGTAAGTCTTCTTTTATCTCCCTTTGCATATCATTTAAACTAACATCTAGGATCATGCATCGATTTCTAAACTTTTACGCTCTTGGCATGGCGTAAAGAAGTATTAGGTAAGCCTCTTTCATTTTTGCATCATGTGTGTGATTGCTTCTTATTATCTCTAACATACTATTATGAGATTATG
Source organism: Camellia lanceoleosa (assembly GCA_025200525.1). Taxonomy (NCBI): domain Eukaryota; kingdom Viridiplantae; phylum Streptophyta; class Magnoliopsida; order Ericales; family Theaceae; genus Camellia; species Camellia lanceoleosa. Next base: position 627,184 of record JANUSC010000121.1, on the reverse strand, counting down.
TGTTTATGTGATATAGCTCCATGATTGCTCATTGTATGGAGGCCTTATTACCTAAGTTGGAATGACTCCGACTTCTTCACATGATAGATATCTTAATTTTTCATGAGATTTCTACTTTCAAACCCTTTCAAATGGCAAGAGGTTAGAACATTTCAAAGTAAGTGATTTGGCCTATATTTGCTTACTCCAAATAGTAAGGATAGCACTAATAATTGAGTTATATGATCATATTGTATTAATAATTCTCATGTGAAGAATTAGCAAAAGCCAATCCTTGATTAGTTAAGTGGGGGTGCTCAATTCATGACTTTCCCGCCCCCTCCCCCCTCATATCTAAACTCTCGAGCCGAGACACTTTGGTTACGATGAAGTATGGCCTTTGACACGAGTCAAGATTTCCTACGTTTTCCCAAAAAGATTAGGTAGCGACTATTGAGCCTAGTGACGTGATCCTTATTTGGCATTTCATGTGATTAGTGAATTTTTCTATGGACTCGCTAGATCCAGGCCTTCACTTACCTCCAATTGCACATTAAGTGAGTCAACCGAGAAATGAAGGTCTGAATCATGGGTGCACTCAAATACCTCCAAGGAGATCCCACACACCCTTATGGAATTTGTAGTGTTGATTACCACAAATGTCTTGATTAAATCATTTTAGGTACAACTATAACCAAAACAAAATAATAATAATAATAATAATAATAATAATAATAATAATAATAATAATAATAAATAACCAAACACCACAAAAGGTATAACTAAAGACCAATAAAAATAATAATCACAATATGTCATAACTAACATTACAATGGATCATAACTAACAATATAATCAGTCATAACCAAGTCATAACTAACACTATAATAAATTATAATCAAAACTATAAACATCATAAGCGTAACATATGAATCACACTCCAAAATGAGGTGTGTATCATAAAATTTCTCTAGCAAAATATTATTTGTTGTACCAACAATATAGTCACACTCCAAAATGAAATATATATAATAGAATTTCTCTATCGAGGATATTATTTGTTTTACCTAAAACAATATAATCCCAACTACTACTATTAAATCAACAAAATATCATCTCCACTGTTGCCACATTCCGTATGTGATGGATATTAATATTTCAAACGTTTAGAAATAATGCAACCTTAATATATAGAGCTTCGTTGTTGACTGATCTAAGATGATCGAGTCATCCCTACTTCTACCGCTGGTGCCATCGCTATTTGACGATTCTGTTTCTGCACATTCCCTTTCCATCCTTAAAAAACGATTCATATCCAACAAAAAAACAATAATATTAATTAAATAATATAATTATTAATGTCTGATTAACTGAATATTTTTTAAATGAATCATCTTATCAATGATCCTAAATTGAGTCTTATGAGATAAGATGAGCCCACTAGTTCAATCACCAATTGAGTCTTTATGAGATGAGCCCACCATGTAGAATACCATATCTCCAATCCATGACCAACTAAAGAGAAACTATGTCCATATTTTATGAGACGAGCCCACCATCCTTAGGTGCTTTACTATTAATTTTTAAAAATATTTAGTACTTATATTATTTTTGTTAAGTACTCTTAATAATGAAGACGGGTTGGGCTTCCTTGATCCGTGATCAAAGCGAAGAGTACTATTGGGCCCATAGAGGCCTACCACAGTCTCGTTCGATAATTCAAACCGTTCAATGTGTAGAACTTGTGGTGTACTATATGCTGTAAAAATCATATTGATCGATATCGATAGCTATCTCATAGGATCGATTTTTGTCAATCATTTATTTTTTCATCAGAATTATCGATATCTAATCAGCGTGATTTTTTACAAACATATAGTGCTCAACAAGTTCTATACATTGAATGGTTCAGATTATTAAAAGCGGGACCTATGATAGACCCCATAGACCTGCTTGATACCCTCAGGTCCAATCACAAAGCGGAAGGAAACCGGCCCCAATTAATGAAGAATTCTCGATACACATTTTTCATAAAATTGTGTACCATAAGGTTTAGTTGCAATTTTTATAATTTTTGTTAGGACCTATTGTAATGTTAGTTATGATTTGATTATGACTCTTATGGAGTTAATTCGACTCATTGCGATATTACTTATGATCCAAGAAAGTTTTAGTTATAAGAAAATTTATATTTTATTCCCATAATCTATTGTGTAATACACTTTAAACCCCTTGAACTAAAAATTATAACAGTTGACCCCCTTATCTATTAAATTTTTATTTTTTTTTAAAATTAAACCTTGTGACGAAAATACCCTTTTAACTGTAGAAGTAAATTACACTTTATTTCCTTGAACTATCACTCAATTGTACTCTTCCCCTCAACTATAAAATAAAAATAAAAAAAAATCAATAATAAATAATAATAAAATTAATTTTTAATTTAAAATACAATTTTCAAGTTTTTTTATTTTAATTTTTTTTTTATTTTTTTGGCTTTTAGTAAATTTTTTTTCATATTTTAGTTAGACGGACCTAATATTCTCCGATTTGGAAATAAATTTTGAAAAAATCACTAAAGACAAAAAAAAATTAAAAAAAAAAAGGTATATTTTTGTAATTTTTTGTATTTAGTGTTTTTTTTTTTTTTAGATTTCTTCATAAATATTTTTTCTCTATTTAGTTTGATTTTCATTTTTTTTTTAAACTAAAAATTAATGAGTAAATTATAAATATACCCTAAGATATTTGCTTAAAATACATATTGCCTTTTATAGTTTGGAAATTAACTCATACCCCTTCAAGTTTCTAATTACACAATAAATTACCCATTTTATTAATAAGTTATCAAGTCAATTAACATTTTTTATGACATCATAAATATATTTCAATTAACAATTTATTTAATTTTATTATTTTATAGGAGAGTAGTTAAAAATTTCATTTTTCTATTAATTCTGTTAAATAAAAAAATTATAACAAGGATGTGACGCCCTAAAAATCGGGAACATCAGATAATATATTAACAATTAAATACAGGATTTATCTAAGGTTACAAGAGTAGGAAATGTCACTAATGAGTCATTTGGCTAATAATCAAGTAAGATCCCAAGAAAGTCGGAAGAGTCAAAATAGCCTCCATTCTAAGGACAAAAAAATACATAACCATGACATATATAATATCATACCAAGATATGATTATATATAAGTAAGCACATTCATAAAGTCAAGAGCACAAAACATTAATGTAAACAGAATTTTCAGATTTAGAGTCACCTAAAGATCAAGATTAAAAGAACTATTTCAGATTTTTTCCAAATTTGACCTCCCTATTGTTCATTGTTAATTTTATCTAATTTTCAAAACATTTTTCGGAAATGGAATAGCCTTTCCAGATTTTTAGTTATTTCAGAAATAATCCAGCTTTGTCCAAATTCGTCGACTGTTACAAAAATTAGATTTTCTCACAAACCACTCACTTGTTTTCAATGAAACCAATTTTACTTCAAAGATAACTCCTTCAGGAATATGTTTATATAAAATTTAGGTCCAGAATATTTTGATACATTTTTCTAGAATTTTCACAATTTGGTAGTAAAACAGATTTTTCTGGCACAATCCTTGAAAATAGAATTTTGGTGAGAAAAGAGATCAACTAGGGAAAATTTTTCTACTTCTCTTGTGATGAAAACATGCTAAATAATATGTATTAAACTCCAAAATTTAAGGTGAAGGTGTGCCTTTGGGAATTTTGAGAGTTTGATATGGAAAAAGGTAGTCTTATACTGATTAAGAGAAATACAAGAAGGGTAGAACCAAGACTCAACTCTTTTCATTTTTAACACAAGAACACCATTAGAACACATTTGAAAATACCATTTTTAAACTTCTAATAACATGTATTTGAAAGAGGAAAATGAAAAAGAGAGTCGTGTTGTGGCTTACTTGATTTCCTAGTGAAGTGTTTGCACAATTTCTTCTCTTTTTCCTTCCCTCTACCATCAAAACTCTCTTCCTCTCTTTTTCTTTCAGCTGAATATAGTGTGTATGTGTGTGCCCCTACATGTAAAATGCTATAGGAGGGGTTGTTTTAATAATGAATTTGGTGTAAAAGGTCATAAATGCCCATTGCTTGGAATTGGATTAGATAGTTTGAATTTAGTTTGAATTCAATGAAATAGTGAAGGATTAGAGGCCTTAATTAGGTTCCTAAACATAATCTAGTTAGAGTTTCCTTCTAATCAAACCAACCTAATTGCATATATACATATATATATATATATATATGTTTGTATCAAGTCAAAGATTTTCTTCCTTGAATCATGCAAGATTGTCTCAAAGTACACTTATTACACCTACAATGGTGATGGATGGCTAGTGATGATGAATTGATGGACTTGTTTTATATATATATATATATATATATTTTGTGCACAATTGTTGGAATTTGTAAAATATAAAAAAAAAATTAAGGTAGAAGTGTATATATAAATATATAATGGTACTTGTTTGGGGTCAATTTGTAATTTAATAAAAATGTGAGGGCTTTGGGCTTAATTTATGAGTTTGAACATTTATTTTAGTGTAGAATTAAATTAAATTAGGATTAGAGAGTCTAATTCGGTTTGAATTTCTTGTTTCGAATAAAAAGGCGATCAACCGACGAATGTGATAAAGACCGGAAAAGCTTAGGATTTTTGAGTGGTAATTCCATATTTAGGGAGTCAATTAATCTGTATTAGAATATTAGAAATGATTCCTAAGTTACTGAAATCAATTAGGGTTTGCAAGCTTAGGGTTTGCAAGTTTTCAGCTAGCGCATATATTTTGATCCTAGGGTTAAAATTACAATTAATTAAGAAACTGAGGGACTTCAATGAAATAATTTAAAAGTAAGAGACTTTTAAGAAATTAAAATTTTTAGGGGCCTCACAAAAGGGCTATTTGTAATTTCCAAAATCACAAGGGCAATCCATATTTGAAGCAAATCTCAAGGAATGTATTTGTAATTTACTCAAAATTAATTTAGTGATAAAATGAAAAAAATAAAAGGGTAAATTACAAATACACCCCATGAGGTTTGCTTAAAATACGAATTATCCCCGTAGTTTTGAAAATTACATCTTGCCTCTTGAAGTTTCCAATATCACAACAAATGGCCCTTTTATTAATAAATCATCAAGTTAATTAACAGTTTTTAATGATATCATAAAGTAGTTTCAATTAATAATTTAGGTAATCTTATTATTGTATAGGAGTGCAGTTAAGAATTTTATTTTTTCAATTAATTCTGTTAAATAAAAAATTCTAACAATGGAGTATTTGTAATTTTCCAAACGACGGGAGGCAATCTATATCTTAAACAAACCTTGAGTGGTGTATTTGTAATTTACCCAAAATTTTAAATGGTCCCAATTGAAAATGATATTAAGTAATAGTTTAAGAAGATAAAGTGATAATGGTGATAGTAATAGTTCAGGGATAAAGTATAATTTATTCTATTGATGAAAAGGTATTTTATCATAAAGGTCCAAATTGAAAAATTAATAGTAGATTAGGCGTTACAATTGAAGGGGTAAAGTGATAAAAACAATAATTGAAGGGGGTTAAGTGTAATTTACCTATAGTTATATTTTATGTAGTTATAACTCATTTTTCTTTTAGTTATAATTGAAAAGAATTTAATTACATCATTTTTAATAAGTTATATCACAAATGTCATAACTTGCATATAATTGTCTGTATGATAGCATTACATTTATTCATAATTTATTTTTTTTATTTTTTTCCAATCCACATCTTGCACTATTCTTTTGGTGCTTACGCTTAGAAGTACATGAATTGCTTTTTGAGTATTAAGAATTATATAATTGAGTAATGTTATTCTAATTTAGAAGTTAGATTTATTTTTTAAATTTAATGATGTTGTATTCTATTAAAATATTTAAAATAAATTATATATATATATATATATATATATCTTCTCTAATTATTAATTACCTATCTCTCTGACACATCATTAAATCTTAAAAATAAATTTTTATATCATTTTCTATATAATTTTATTTAAAAAATAAGCACAATAGTAAATTTTGATATTGCCGCCACTCTTTCCTTGTTATAATAGTAGTATAGAAGATATATTTATTCGACCTATAATAATTTACTTAAAGTAAGTGCTTGAATTGACATAAAGGAGCGTTTTGAGAAATTGAAAAAAAAAAAATTAGTTTTTGGTTTTTTAACTTTTTTGGTAGTTTTTTTTTTGGCAAAAAGTTGAGTTTTTTTTTGGATTAAAAAACAATTTTTTTTGGCTAAAAAAACTAAAAAGTCAAAAAGCTGGCCTTTTTGCCATTGTTGCAAAAATGCTCCAAAATGTCTTTTTAAAAATAGCCTCAAACCATGATAATTGATATAAACTGTATAAATTATCTCAAATAATTTTAAGTAGAGAATTATTATCCAGATTTAAAAGTTAAATTCATTTTCTAAACTTAGTAATGTGATAAGAAAATGATTAGTTGATAATTATTTTAGTCACAAAAAATAAAATAGGCTATTTTAGTCATAACAAACAAAACATCACATCCAACCTATAATCATTACACTCTTCTCTCACAAAAAAATCAAAAAAGTCAAAAAGTCAAAAAATTCTTTCCAAACCATGTTTTTTAGCCCAAGCTAAAATAATCAAAAAAATTAAAAAAACCAAAAAATCAACCCACTTCCCAAAAAGAGACTAAATATTTTTTAATTATATATCAATCACCTTCTTCCTAACACATTACTAAGTTTAAAAACTAGGTCTAATAATTATCAAATTTAATTACAAATTGCTAAAGAAAGAGAGATAGCAAGCCACATGTCGAATCCACGGTTTTTACTCACGGTACTCTTGACACTAGGCACAACGCTCGCAGAAGCAATGAACCAAGCAATCATCGCAAGGAGTTTCTTGCAACATATATTGTTGCCTTATTTTGGAACGATAACTGCAACAGTAGATGCATGGATAGCCTATCAAGACCGCTATTAGGCCCGTTTATTTTCAGAGATAGAATGAATTGAATTAATAGTGAAGAGATTAATAGTAAAAAATTATTAAATTATTTTTATATAAAATAATAAAACAAATAAAAAAATATAAAAATTAAACATTAATATTTTAATAAAAATTCCCATTATATAAAAAATAAAAAAAATAAAAAAATTTATAATCCCCTCACTATTTTTCTAATACCATCTCTACCTCCTCATTATGAATCTCCCTTTCAAGGGCATTAGTAATACCAAGGTATTAGTAGTCCCAAGGCCATCTCTCAAAACAAATAAGGTATTAATAGTCTCAATCCTCTTCCTATAACCCCAAACAAACAGGACTTAGTGCGTACATAAGTCCACTTGCTTCACATGCTGCACCAAACATCACTACCAGTATTAGATCACATATACATCTCCAACACATCTCCAACTTCAATCTCACACAATAAGTAACTTTTCATGATTAATATAATTATGATTCACAATCTCCGAACAAACGTAAACCTTACAGGTTAATCCTTTGTCTGCAATCTCTGCAATCTGCCCGAAAGTCATGCAGGGACACAAGTACGTTGAGCGGCCTACAAAAAAAAAATAAATAAATAAAATAAAAATTACAAAGGAAAAAGATTTTTAAAAAATAAAGTACAATTATAGCAAAAAATATAATTCTTACTTCTCAGCCTGAGATCTTTACACAGTCATGTGTATTTTTACGTAGTTTTCTGCTATGAATACAAAAATATATTACAGAATATATATAAATTTTGTTCTGTGACTGATTTATATATCTGTAGACTTATGTGTGCTTCACGTGTAGATTAGAAGATTCAACATACAGCTAGGGATGTCATCGAAGCAGTCGAAGAGGCCGGTAGACCAAGCACCATTAGTTTTGGGTAGTAGAGGTTGAATTGGCGGCTGTTGGTTCCCACTTGCTGTAGGTGGTGGCGCCTGCGGTGGAGGATGCACATATCTCTGATCGGCAGTTGTGTTTGAGGAGTACCTACCGTGGTTGTTTGAAAAGTTACTATTTCAATAGGCTATTTTAGTTTTTGACTATTTTATAAAGTTAAAATTTGTGTTTAGGAAGTTATATTTTTTTATAGTTGGATATTTATGAAAGAAAAAGTAAAATTGATTATAGATTGATGTCATATTTTATCTTATTGACTATTTTAACTTACATTATTTTTTAGTACTATTTTAACCAAAAAAAATTTCTTTCCTAACACCCCATAGTTGAGCAATGGAGTTGTGTATTGAGAAGGGGAATAGGATGTCAAGGAGATACAGGGGGGATATTTTGGAAAGTTGATAATTGGTATGTGGTAGGCCGGAAATTTATACACGAGATAGATGCTCCATGTTAGATAGACTTAATTATGTAGTAATGATAGAGACCGCATAAAATACAACCTTACAATCTTCAAAATGATCTAAACTATTCATGTCACTGTCAGATACAATTTCTTAAAAAAATTTAAACACATCAATAGTCAATACATTAGTGGGGGTCATGGGAAATCTCCTTTGTCCCAAACATTTTCCCTTAATTATGGGTGTTACGTGTGGTGTCAGTGCAAACGTAGAGGTTAGACCTAGGGTCTTTCGGGAAGCCAAAAAAAAAAAATCAATTTTTAACTTTTTATTCATTTTGGGTTACATAACTTCTCACATTTTTTACTCACAAAAAGATAAAATACATTAAAAAAGTCAAAAAGTCATCTTTTTACCAACTTCCTAAAACACCAATAAGTAGTTATTTGGCATGTATTAAAATAGCATATATTATTTTAATATATTATTTTATTTTAGTCATAATTATCTTATTTGGATCACATCACTTCAAATTCAATCCATATTTCATGGTTTTTTGTAAAAAATTAAAAAAATTTACTAATCTATCATTTCTTAAACAATCCCTAAATCTCAAATTTAAGGGTGATTGGTCATATCTTTATATTTTTTAATTTATTATCTAACATAAAATGATACTATATATATATATATATAACATATAATTTGTTGGTGGTCAAGATTGGAGTTTGACTTGGTAGGGGATTCTCTATCGCCAATTGGGAGGGATTTGAGTTCTAACCATCCAAAAACTCCCGAATCCGGATTCGGCTAAAGGGTCGGATAATGGGTGGTGAACCAAAAACATATAACATCAAAAAGGTGTTTTATGACAAGGCACTAAAGCAATAAATTCAAATTTGAATTTTCTTAGAAAAAATTAAACTGGTGGTCTTTATTTTTTATTTATTTTGTTATTTTAGTCTTTATTCTTTTAATTAACTTAATTTTAACTCTTAATTTTAGATTTTGCGTCAATTTCGTTCGATTAGTATTTTTAAAGAAAAATTATCACAAACTTAGTCAAGATTACCTTAATAAATTGAGTAATTTAATAATTTTGTTTTTAAAAATATGACACATAATAGTTATGTGCATATTTTTTATAAAAAAAAATACTAAAATTGTAATCAATTGAATTAAATAAAGACAAAATCATCAATTTAGAATTAAAATCAAAACAATTAAAATTAAAAGAATTAAAATGACACAATAATTTATCCAAATTCCTTTGTTCAAAGGTCGTGCTAAAATATGTTATCCATAAAGACAAATTTCTGCAGAACGATCCAAAATACCCATTCTTACCGATATACGTGTGGAAGCTGTTGCCATCTCTTCAAACCCTTTTTTCAACTCTCTCTTTCCTTTCTTTGTTTAAATGTTGTTTGTAGAGCAAATACGAGGATTTCGGCGACTTTTCTTTTCCTCATAGAATTCACGGTTTCAATTGACTCTGTTTCGGTGTTTCTGTGGACTATTTTTCGGCTGCAATTAATTTAAAATCAAATTAATGAAAAATTAGTAAAATTAATTTGAGTTAAACTTGATCACTTAAGTCAATGAAATAATCAGTTACCCAAGCTAATTAGTTCTTCGAAGCAAAGAGAGAAAGATGAAGAAGGACGAAGAGAGGTAAAGAAAAACTTTTTTTTGAGAGTTAGAAGAAAGTTAAAGGAAATAAAGAGAAATAGAAATTTGTCATATTTTTCATTAACCTCTCTATTAATTTCTTATTAATTAATATTTTTCATCTTTGAATGTACGGTATTTTAGTGTAGATTTTGTGTAAATTTCACATTTTTCTAACTTATTCATGGATCTTTGGTCTCCTTCTCCCATAATTTCTTCCTCTTCCTAGAACATTATACTTGACTTTTCAAAGACCTTTTTTGTCATTAACCACAAATTTTTGCATTCTCACTATATGTAGGGGGGGTTCAAGGTTAGAAAGGTGATTAGAGAGGCAAAATTATGTTAATGGTCCAATAGTGGTGGAAGTGGCTGGAGAATGAGTAGCAGCAACTGTATGGGAGTTGAAGAGTGCGTAGCTAGGTGAGGGTGAAGCAAGTGGCCCAAGAAGAAGTGTATGGCAGTACCAAATTGAGCAGCATTTCCTCCAAATCTCCAAAATTCTTTCTTTTTTGAACCTTGGGAAATGGGTCCTATTTATAGACTTTTCCTTGGCACCAAAAGGACACCAAGTGGCCAAATAGAGAGAAGACATGTGTCCCAGAGGATCACATTGAATATTCTGCCTTGAGTCACCAGGCTGAAGGTGCCACGTGTCCCTCTGCATGTACTGTGTACTATCTGTTTGCCTCCGCAACTACCTTTTTGAGCCTCAACAAGTGTAGTTGCGACGGCAGTGTTTGGCGCTGCAACTCCCTTTTTGAGCCTTAGCAAGTGTAGTTGCGGCAGGAGTGTTTACCTCTGCACTTCCCTTCTCAACTTAAACCTCAACAAGTGCACTTACAGCGGTGAACCTTGCCGCTGCACTTACCTTCTCAGTTCTATTTGGCCAGTACATACATTATCAGGACTTCATTAATCTGCTATCGACTATGTTCGTGCTCACTTCAGCGAAGCCTCCACCCTTAGCCACCTAACCATAAACTCCCCAGCTTCCCAGGGTGAAGGCCACAGCTAAGCCTACTATCAGCCATGATGTGCCTTAGTACCAAGCCCAAGGGGGCTTCCTTAGTCCTGCCTATGCGACTAAGGCAGGTCCATGACCTGGGTAATGGAAAGGGAGTCCCTTATGTTCGGGCTACCCTGCTCCCATCTTCGTGGGGTTGCCACGATGCAGTATTCTGGGCCGCTTCTCGGCTCAACCAAGATGGGTCTTGGGGCTGCTATCGGCTAAGTTAATAACCTGTGGGGCCTGCTATCAGCCCTAGGCTAGTAATGCCTTGAGGCCTATTATCAGCGCCAAGCATTAGCCTCTACTTGCAGAGGGAAGCCTCACTCAAAGGCTGCTATCACCTTAGTAGGATATTCCCTCTGCAACTTAGTTCTTCTTGAAACCATTTCTTGCAACTTGGGTCATAATCTGCCTCTTGCCCTCGCAACTTAGTTCGGTTTTCTCCTTTCCTCAGCAACTCTAGATGGTTGTGGTGCCAACATTACTTAGAATGGCGGCAGCACCGACATTACTTGAAATGGCGGCACTGAGGCGAAGTGCCTCCGCAACTTGGTCACAGCAAGTGCTGCCTCTGTAACGTAGTTGCTTCAGCTTTCTCTTTCCTTCAGCAACTTCGGATGGCGGTTGAACTGAAGATATTAGGAATGGCGACACTAAGTCAAAGTGCCTCCGCAACTTGGCTTCCGCAACTTGGTCACTGCAAGTGTTGCCTCTGCAACTTACTTGCTTTTGGCTTTCTCTTTCCCTCAGCAACTTCGAATGGCGGCAGAATCGAAGATATTAGGAATGGCAGCGCTGAGTCAAAGTGCCTCCGCAAGTTGGTCGCTGCAAGTGTTGCCTTTGTAACTTAGTTGCATCGGCTTTCTCTTTCCCTCAGCAACTTTGGATGGTGGCGAAACCAAAGATATTAGGAATGGCGGTACTGAGGCAAAATGCCTCAACAACTTTTCCGCTACCCATGTTCCCTCCGCAACTTTACCGCAACGTGGTTAACTGCTGCCAACAGACAAGCATAACTGCTATTAACTGCCCACGTTGTTTGCCTTGTCAAGTCAGCCAAGAATTTGGTTGTCTTGGACCCCAGACCAAGTTTTGCCTACTGATTGTGTTGAACCCCCAAGTATGCTGCAGCCCATATTCGGATCATGTTAATGCCTTGCATTTGTGCTACTGCTGCCCATACTTTGGCCAAGGGTTGTGTGTTACTGCCTCAACACTTAGCCAACTTTTCACCTTGTTGTTTTGGCATGCCACCATCATGCCATTGCCTTGGCTGGACATTGGCGCAAGGTGTTGCCAATGCCAAGCTTGCAGCCTTCAAGTAGAAGGTGCTAACAAACCATCCCCACCAGAAGAAACCGACACCCTCGTCGGTAAGGCCTCTAAGTAGTCTGAAATTTTCTTCTCAAACTGCCATAGAGTTACATCCTTTTCCCAACTCGCATCCGCTTCAAGAGAACCCTTCCATTTAACCAAGTAATGAGTTCTTCGATTTTTCTTGCTTTGCCCCTCTATCTTGTGGTCCAGAATATGTTCCACTTCTTTGTCAAACTGTTTTCTGATCACTAGAGGGGCGCGTCGGGCTTGCGTCCGTGTTAGGTTGGCTTGATCCTCATGATAAGGTTTCAGGAAACTAACATGGATTGTTGGGTGTATCTTTAACCGGTCAGGCAATTTCAGCCTGTAAGCAACATTTCCCACACGTTTTAGAATTTCAAAGGGTCCATCATACTTTGGAATTAACCCTCGGTGCGCTGTCTTACTACTTATCTTTTTCCAAATCTATGGAGTAAGCTTCAACAGCACCTTGTCTCCCACTTTGAATTCCAAGGATCTTCGCCCTTTGTCAGCATACTTTTTCATCCGCTTGCTTGCCTTAGCCAAATTGTCTTATGCTTCATCTAGCATGTCTTGTTTAGCTCTTGCAAACCGGTATGCTGCAAGATATCTACCCCCTGAGCCAGTACGTGCCACTTCATGCGGAGTGAGGGGTTGTTGCCTCGTGGCTAATTCAAATGGACTCATGCCTGTAGCAGATGACCGATGCAGATTATAACAAAACTGGGCACTATCCAACAGGTCAATCCAATTCCTCTGACTTTCAGTCACATAATGTCAAAGGTATTCTTCCAGCAAAGCATTCATTCTCTCGGTTTGTCCATCCGTTTGAGGATGATTTGTTGTAGAAAACTTTAATTCGGATCCCATCAAGTTAAATAGCACCATCCAAAACCGTCCTGTAAATCGGGTATCCCTATCACTAACAATATCCTCGGGCAAACCAAAGGTGTTGCCTCGGCAATTTGACTGTTGTAGGTGTTGCCTCCGCAACTTGACCGTTGTTGGTGTTGCTTCCACAACTTGACCGCTGCAAGTGTTGCCTCCACAACTTGACTTAGGCATTTTTCTTCGTGGAGTTTTCTTGGACCCTTGGCAGGTCGGGCTTGTTTTGGCCCACTGTTGGCCCACTTCCCTTGGGCTTTAGCCCATGCTCCTTTAATCATTCCTAGTCACCTAACAGAGGCAACCTCCACACTTAGGTCCATATTTAATTTGGACTTTAATTTCTGACCCTCTACATTTGCCACTTGCACGCGTGGAGAACATGTGCTTTTTTGCGTGTGTATAATGTTAGGCTTTAAGTGAACCTCACCAGTAATGTTTTTTCACTTAGTACTTCTTTAACTTTGGTTGCGTAAGTGTGTCTTTCTTTGTCTAGGGTATGTTCATCTCAAAAAGGGACAATGTCTCTTCTGTTACTTCCTTAGGCTCAGGTAGCTTATCCAGTATTAAGGGACTTTCTTCAGACTTCAATGATGGTGATGATGTACCCCTTGGCTTGCTGCTTCATCGGTCCAAAACTCAAAGCATAATGACTTCTGGCACTGAAAGGGGCAATAATAGTGCTTATAAGGAACTTCCTTAATGAAGATGCAGAGGTAATAGAAGGTGGCGGTGGAGACTTCGTTCTTGGGACCCCTAGAGCTGATCATAGGGTGAACATATCTCAAGGTTGGAACGGCTCAATGTGGAGGTTGCTTATGGGTTCTTCTCCTGCCCAGTCTTCACTAGTTTCACATGCTGAGGTTGTTGGAACCAAAATTGCTGTAAAAGTTGAAAACATCGCAGGTGAGTTTAGTATTGCCAATCTAGACTTGGCTCGCCTGGCTAAGTTGGCTATGAACTTAGAGGCTGCCACTACTACCGTTGAAACTTCTGATCCCATTGCCTCTGCAAGTTCTGTGTGGTATATTGGTATCTCTGGGCCTGCTATCAGCTCTAACCAGTGAACGTTGGGGCCTGCTATCAGCACCAAGCTAGTGAACTTCGGGGCCTGCTATTAATGCCGAGCTAAAAATGACTTTGGGCAAGCTTATGGAAAGTGCTGAGGCAAACCTCATCGAGCTTGAGGGAAATGGCCTGAACTTGTCCTAGATGAAGACAAGGCTCCAGGTGGTTGATGGGTTCCTCGAGCACACTAGCCATGAATGCTTCTTTGGAGGAGACCATCAAAGATTGAGAGAGTACCTTGGAGTAGCATCGCCAAAACCTAGCTCGGTTCAGGGAGAAAGATTCTGCTCTTATTGGTCAACTGCCTCAGGATATTGGTTTGACAGACTCCTTGATGAAGGGTCTGATATGTAGTTCTCTTTTTTCTTTTTCTTTTCTCTGTCACAACTTCTTTTCAAACATTGTAATCATGTTCTGGAAGTTTGACTTTTATGAAAAGTATGGATGTTTGGTAGTACTTTTGAGTTTCATTTCTTCGCCCTCCTTACGTTGCTTTTATACAGTTTCTAAAGATAAGCAAAACTCTTGCAGTGAACAAAACTTCATCATAACTAAGCTTTTACAAGAATAAAATTTCACTAAGGCCTCGTTTGGGAACAGGCTATTTTAGTAACTTTTTGACTTTTTGGCTAAAATGTAAAGAAAAAAAAACCTAGTTGTTTGGGATAAACTTTTTGGCTTTTTACGAAAATATGTGAAATAAAATAAGATAAATAATGAGAAGGGAGTAAAATGACCGAAATGGCCTTATAGCATGTCAGAATACCTGTTGCTGCGTCAGTAGCCTCTGCAAAATGTTGGATGTGAAATTCGCTTGACATAGGCTACCAAAAAAGAAACCCTCTTCGATGTGCTGTAATGAGCATTTCGGAAAATTATATTACAACGGTCAAATTATATTACACGTGGCACGTAAATTTATGTAAATATTATACAATGGTCAAATTGAAGATTTCTTTTGCAAAACATCACATTTTACCTGAAAAATAAAATTTTTAAAAAATTCAACAAAATATGAGAGTGTTTGGGAACTTGGCTTTTTAGTTTTTTTTATTTTTTTAGTACAACACAATTGTCTTACAAAATCTAAAAAAATAAATCCCTCACAAAATATCACATCAAATCCCATACTTATTTTAAATTTTGTGTCACAAACATCACATCCAACCACAAAAAAAAACCTCTCTATCTTCCCAAACACAAAGGGTCTGTTTGATGTGCCGTTTTGTAACACATACGTGTTCATTTTTCTGATTATATTTATAAAAATTTAAACAACTCAAATATGAACTTGTTTGGTAAATTTCAATTACATAAATCAGTGGTCTCTGTTTATAAATTTGGCCACAAAATGTAAATTTAAAAAATGTGTATCCGTTTTGAGTTTTGAGTTTTTCTTTTTTTTACCACCCAACACTAGCCACCACTCGCCATCATTTTCTACCACCGTTTTCCGCCACCACCACCCACATGCCCCCCGCTTCCCACGTGCCACCCCCTCGGCACTACCACCCACCCCTCGCCACCACCACCACCACCACCCACCTACCACCCACATGCCACCATCTGCCAGTACCGTCCACCGCCCGCCACCGCCACTACCATGTACCGCCGCCACCACCACCACCACTACCACCCACCACCACCCACTTGCTACCACCCACCACCTGCCACCACCACCATCACCCACTACCCACGTGCCAATACCTCCACCACCCACTACCACGACTCACCTGCCAGCACTACACACCACCCGCCACCACCACCTATCACCCACCTGCCACCACCACGCGCCACCCGCCATTACCACCCGCCACCACCACCACCACCACCCACTCGGTACCAGCCGCTACCTGCCACCACCAGCCAACTGCCACCTACTTGCCACCACCACCTGCCTCCCGCTATCGCCACCTAGTTGCCACCCACTCACCACCACCACTCACCCCTCACCACTACCACCACCCACCACCCACTAGCCACGACCACCCGCCACTCGCCATTACCACCCGCCACCACCACCCACCTGCCACCCACCACCCGCCACCACTACCCGCCTGCCAACACTACCCACCACCCGCCACCACCACTTATCACCCACTTGCCACCACCACCAGCCACCCGCCATTACCACCTGCTACCACCACCACTCACCCCTCGCCACCACCACCACGACTACCCACCACCCGCCACCCACATGCCACGACCACCTACCACTTACATTTAATTTTGTTTTGTGGATAATTTATTTTCAATTTTTTTTTTCAAGTAATGTTTTTCTCAAATAAATTTATTTGCAATTTTTTTTTCAAATATCTATTTTCCCAATTAACCTTTTTTATCAAATATTTTTTCCCCGAACTAATCTTTTTAAATTATTTTTGTTATTAATTTTTTCAATTTCTATTTCAAATAAGTATTCCGAATTAGTTTTTGACGCGCTTATTATTTTTGTCCAATTAAATTAGTTATTCAATTCATTTTGAAATTACTTTTTTGTCAATTATAAGATGGGTGATCACAGAGTCGTAAATAATGAAAATAAATCTAAAAATATTTGGAAAAAAAAAAAAGAACAACGTGATTGCTAACCGTTTATAATTGTTTGCTAACCATTTATTTAAAATTGATTGCTAACCATTTATTTATTCAATTATTTGTTAAATTACTTTCTCGTCAATTACAATGTGGGTGATCACATTGTCATAAATTATGAAAATAAATATAAAAAATATATTTCGAAAAGAAACGCAACCTCATTGCTAACCATGTATAAACATGACCCAATAACATACACGTTAGAAAAATAATGTCGTAATAATCAAACCGTAAAGTAAGCAACTTGAAATGATAAATTGCATTAAAATCATAACGAACTAATATTCGATAAGAAATTCAAAACATACATGTTCATACATAATTGCTAACCAAGTACATACGTAAATAATAGTCCGCAATTAATTTCCACACAACATTGTGATGCCATGCATTAAATAAGATGTCCACCTAACCAACATTTCGCCAAATTGCAACCAACTCTGCCCTGATACGCGCCCGCAACTGCACCATCTCAACGTCATCATCTCCAGGCATCATTGCGTCGTCAAGGGCAGCCAAATCGTCCCGGTCACACATGTCCGAATATCGATACTCGAGCGCATTGCTGACTGCAACAATAATCTTATCGTCCACACTGTTTCTGCGTATGAAATTATGTAAAGCCATGGACGCTGCAACCAATGGCACCTGCACTTTACGGAAATCAAAGCGAGGCATATCTTTTAGAAATCTCCACCTCATCTTCCATGCGCCAAATGTACGCTCAATCACGCTTCGCAAAGATGAGTGAGCGCGGTTGAACAATTCATCACGGTTCTGTGGATTGTGCCTTTGAAAGTCCAGTTGGTGGTATCTGTTGCCTTTGTATGGTGCCAAAAAGCCCTTTTTGTTGCTGTATCCACTATCCACAAGGTAATAGTGACCTGTGAAAGTGCACATGTAAAGTACATAATACTCGTTATCAATGTTCACATGAAATGGCATTTCCACCGTACATTTTTCTTTTACATAACCCATAACCAACAAAACGAACATAACAATACTAGTTTATCATGGGAATATACTGATATAAAATAAATATAGTCACACATTGCCTATTACTATCTTTACATACTAGTTTTTCATAGCAATGATGGAATATAGTCACACATTGCCTATTACTATCTTTAATTCGTTATTTACGTGCAGATGTTTACCAAAAAAGAATTATGCAAAATTGTAGTGCGGATCCAGATGTTCGTACCGTCCGTTGCAGTTGGAAAATTGTATTGTGGATCCTCCGTTACGTTGCTTAAAACCCGGCTGTCGTGCATGCTGCCCTCCCACCCGCACGACACAAACACAAAGCATATATTGAAATCACATACCGCCAAAATATTCTAGGTGTGACACCCCTTTCAGCTGAAATATAGGGCTGCTTCGGACTCCTTTATGCATGCCGGTACATGTGTCCCATCCAACGCACCTAAGCAATCCTATACATGAACCGAAAAATTTGCACTTAGAAAACAGTACCGACCATGCTTTTTCAAATAAATTTGGATAACATTACAAATATTTTCCCACACCTTGAATGGCAGATACTAGCGTTGAGATTGCAAAGTAGGATGCCTGTGCATTTGGAAATTAGCAGGGGGCCTGCAGTGAACGATCGTGAACTTTTTCATTGCTTTCAGGACGGTATGAAAATGCCGTGAAATAGTTTCACCGGAATATTGGAAGCGTTCCTGTAAGTCCCGGTTGTGCTTGTTTTTAAGCACATGAATAAATATTGCAACACTCTCCTCGACGTGCAAGCCATGCGGCCGCTCGGGTACATGCAACCCGAAGTCATTTACCAACGTTGTACATAACCGAAGGAAGACCTGTTTTAAGATGCACACCAGACGGAAGCGCCATTGTGACCTCAAATAATTCGGTAATCCATGCCCTACCCGACAATATGGAAGTACGACATGGAACTTTGAGGACGACGCCTTTGTAGTACTTTGTTGCAATCAGATGCTTCAACGTAATTTAAATTCATCTGCTGATGCCACTGTCTTGCAAAATCTGCGACCCCTTCTAGCATTTCATCCATCTGTGGTTCATGGTCGTCATCGTCGTTCATACCTACAACATAGAAGCGTAAAACATGATCAACAACTGCCGAAAAGAAGAAGTGTTAAGCACATGTGTTTGATCATGAAAGTTTCAAATAATTAAATGTTGTACAGCAAAAGGAACTAACTAGTGTATGTTTGTGTTGAAACCCCTACCATGCATGGCATAAAGAACATGCTGAAATTAATAAATATTTCAGATAACTTTTCCGAGAATTAAAGCACATGTTATAGTTTGTAATTAACAATTGAAAGGAACATGAGATTTTCATAATTCACATCATGTCAGTGGTTCATCATTTGTAATAAAAACAAATTATTTTCCAATGTTGCAACACACATGTCCCGGCCTACAAAAACAATTTGGCAAGCATATATCAACAATTCGGCCAACACACATGTTGCACCCTATATAAACATTTATAATTGATAAACCAATGGCACCTGGGCAATACATAAAGAATTCTGAAAATTAAACACTTTCCTGCAACCATTATAGCATAACACAACATAAGATATGTAATATAAAATATAAAATAGATGGTCCAAAGTTTAATCCAACCCTGCTGCCATTATAGCATGCACAAACTCCTTAAAGTCCACAAACATATCCCGATTGTCCAGTTAATGTTCCGTACGCCACAGGCACAACCCATGCCCAAACCATCTTCAACCAACAATTCAACTAAAATAAAACACAACAAAGGAAAAAAAAAAGGTTCAGAATTCAAGTGAAATTAAAATTAAAGTCCTTCATTCAGCAGATTTAAAATCGAACTCCTTCATTCCGCAACAAACTCGCAAGCGTGACACCCCCACTCCTATCTTTATCTTCTTTCTCCGCTCGTAGCCACCCAATGATGCCTTGGTCCGTGGGAATACTCATTACCATTTCCCGGTTGTTCGGAACCTCCATAAGCATGACTCCAAAATGGAGAAGCTCATCTTCTGGCGCTAGTCCCTGTATTTCATAGAGCCGTCCAATAGCCTGTCCCATAGTAACACTGTGCCCCCCGACGACATGGTTGATAGTTAATTCCTTACTCTGAGTCTTCACGGAATTTAGCAATTCGTCCATGCTGCCTGCCAACGCTTCAACCCCCGAAACGCGCTTGTTTTGCAATGATTTCCCCGAGGAATGCTTCCGCTTACTTCCACTACCCGTGGCGTTGAGGTGCGCGGAGTTCATCATGGCTGCCATTTCCGATGCGCCTAAGTCATTGCTGTCACCTGAAAATTCTGGACTATCCGACTCTTCGTCCAACTCCATTGGGTTACGAGTCTCGCCGGGTGTCCATGCATTTTTTCCCGTAGCCGCAGCGCCAGTGAAGACACGCTCCATCAACTCCGGATGGTCCAAGGATTTGGTTCTGAACTTGCAACATACACTGTCGATCTGTAAATTAAGACAATGTAACTACCATTAGCGTACTGTCATTGAGTCAAATGCAATGCAACATGGTGCAGAAATCAATACTAGTTTGTTAATACTACATGTATAACTGACAGTAATGTAAAGTATGATGAGAAGCCCAGATTTCAGAAAAATATATTTATTGATGTTTTCTAACTAATTGCAGATATAAGAAATTTCAATCCAGATTTCAGATTGCAGAATTTTTCTTTTTCAGTCCAGATTTCAGATTGCAGAATTTTTCATTTTCACCAGATCCAGTTGATTGCAGAATTTTTACCCGTAATTCATTTTAGATTGCAATCCAGAATTCATTTCAGATTTTAGAAATTTCAGTCCAGAATTCATTTCAGTCCAGATTTGAGATTGCAGAATTTTTCAGAATTGTAGGCCAAGTAATATTTCAGAATTCTGGCATTTGAGTGTTTCAGATTTCATTTGATTTGAGAATTCACTGAACAGAAACAAGAATTCATTCTTTTCATTAACAGTCAGAATGCAGAGTATGAAGGCGCTATATGAATTCATTTATAAATTTCAGAACAAACATATGTTACACAAAATTTCATAACAGACAGTTTGCTTGTATTAATGAAAATTAATTTGTTGGTTCATATGAAATTCAGAATTTGTTAAAACAGACAGAATTGACTAAAAATACCGGAGAGGTACTACAAATATGGGCATAAATTTCATTTGAAAACCAAGCAATCCTTACTGGTATGGTAATGCAAAATCAGTATGTAATAATTAGAAGACAACCAGTGGCAAGGGATACATTTACAAATTTGATGGAAGTTCAATTCCATGCAAATACTGAAAATAAAACGTTGGATTTACGATGGAATGTCCATTCATTTCACTAGAATTCGCATGTCAAAAGCAAAGTGGCTTTGAAATGTATTTGCATATATATTTTTCTCCACAAAGATTAGACTTCAATGTCCTAATTTACTAACTTCTGTAGGGAAAATTTTCTGCAATCCTATATATCTTTTACTATCTCTCTTGAACTGCTGATCTATTAGAGAATCAGCAAATTGATTACTATTCTTATAAATCAATCATGGACAAGAGTTAGATCCATGTATTTCCATATTCATTCCAATTGTCATAAAGAAATTATGGACTAGTGTGGCTCGCAACCATTAGTCTTGACCATTCTTCGAAAGATGAACTCCAATGCTTACAAAGCTATTTCAGGTATTACAATTATTTAATGCATGCCTACACTTGAATCTTTCTATAGTGATAGCTTGTCACTGAGGATAACAAAGTATTATATGACATATATATAAATATTTAACTAAATGATAATGTTGAAGTATATAGGAAATGAACATGTAAAAATTATATTGTTTTTCTTTTTATTATTGGATTCTAGGTTCTTTTATTCAATCTTGTAATGGATTTTATGTTTGTCTAACTCATTGAGTAGAATTAAATAATTGTCAGAATTTCAGAATACCTGAAATAGCTCATTGAGTAGAATTTCAGCATACATTACAAGAATTTCATAATACTTGTCAGAATTTCAGAAATATTTCGTAATCCAAACCATAGCATGGTATGTTAGGTAAAGTTAGCAAAATTGAACGTTTTAACCTACACTAGAAAGCATGATACACATAAAGAATTTGAGGTATTAGTTATGAAATAACGGACACGAAAAATAAAATGTAAACCGTTACCTTTTCCATTTTAGCCCACCAATCAGCCGAAGCATTGAACAGGCCAGTTTCTTGGTCGAAGCCAATTCCAGTTGGGCCTTTCCGGCAGTCCATTAGCTTGCACCACGCACGCCACTCGGTCTTCAACAGATTGTACTTGTTTTTAAGTTGTTTGGGGGAATGCAGCCGCCCAGTTGCTGCCTCAAATGTCTTAGACAACGAATGGTACCCGTTTGGAGTGATTGACATGTGTGGCCGGTTTCCTGCTTCAATTTCCTTCACAACCAATTGCAGCAAAATCTGTGTGGACTCCTCATCCCAAGTTCCTTTATGATAGGCTTGTTGGCGTTTCCCCTTGCTAGAAGGGGTACGAGGCGTAGATCGATGTGACGCCATGAGACTAACAATAGTGTGACACGAGAAGCAACATGAAAATATGTATACACTAACCATTGTGCATATTTACCAATATGACGAACACGTTTTTATGTCACAAATGTGGTGTCAGACAAAAAATGTAGCGTAGTAAAAGCATGTAAAGACATTAGTACTTGAAACAAAAACAAAAAGTAGCGGAATTACATGGAAAATACATGTTTACGAACAGAACGAGCATTCATAATTTTGTTTCAGCCACAAACCATAATGCACTTAAACAAAGTAGGGGACGGTTGCTACCATGGTTACATATATCACATCCGAAACAGTAAAATAATGACGACAATGCACAGTACGCATGTCACTACTGTAAGCACACGCAAAGTTTGTTCAATGTCACGAAAACGACCCTCAAAACTAGCAACATTCTCTGTTTCATTCTCAGCTGCCCTTTGGCGCCCAAATTCGTCACACCACCCAATCCAACTGACACATGGCTGAGGTTAAAAAAAAAAATTTGTGACCGTTTACGAAGGAAATGTAAAAGGAAACGTGCATGTACTCACCACTCCACGAGGGCATTGGTAGTACGCACGACCAGGGTTTCTTGCAGAACGCGAAATCTTTACGTTATAATTCGCACTCACACGCACACATACGGTTGTACCGATGCGATGTGGCGCTGACATAAATGAGGCCATGGTTTCTTTCGTGACTTTTTTCAGGACATGACAAGCACAACAAGAGTAGGTCAATGGGTGTGACACTTTTGTTAAGGACATAAATTTGTTATACGGAAATGGGTAACAAAATGGAACAACCCCCCTCCACATCACATTTAAATCCCGGAATACCACTGGTCACCCCTTTTTTGTACCAAACATGAATATATTAATAAAAAAAAATCACCTTGAGAAGGATAAAATACCAAAGTCAAGAGGATATTACCAACACTGGTTGATCACTCAAACATCATGCAAGGCAATAAATCCATGTTATGCAGTCAAGGAAAGGGTAAAATGTTGTGTTTGCCTGGTGCATGTAAAATAAGTAAAATAGTGCTACAATTTCTCAGAAAAATGAACCTGATGGCTAGTACATTTAAATTATATAGTCACCAAATTAACCTTTAATCAAAAGAATCATTAAAAAGTTATTATATTACAATTCCGACATCACAAAAAACATTTTAATTGTCTGCCATATATGAATAAATGTATCCCTATTTTTCACGAAATGGTAAAGACCACAAAAATTTTAAAAGAAAGTTCGTGCATATGAGAGCACATGGATCTAATATCCATGGTTTCTGAACGACTAATTAGATTGGTTGTCATGATCTGATATCCATGGTGTGATTGGTTGTCATCTTTGTAATTTACGAACCACAAAAATTTTAAAATAAAGTTTGTACATTTTGACATAAAATAAATTCTTAACTGGTTGGTGAGTTAAAACTATCGAATTTACTTCATTACAATGTATTTACTTCATTACACGCTCTCTTCATGAATCACAATGGTAAGAAACTTTAGGCCTGAAGGCCTAAGCCACTGAAAAGAAACTATGGCATAGATATAAAAATAAAGTATACAAGTGCAAGTGGTGAGACAAATTGAAAACGGAAAAGGAAAGTGGTGAGACAATTTTTTTGGGGAGACAAACAAATAGCAAACGAAAAGGGAATTTTTTGTAGAAGACAAATTGAAATTGGCAGACACACACACACACACACACACACACACAGAGACAGAGACACA
This sequence comes from Camellia lanceoleosa, assembly GCA_025200525.1. NCBI lineage: Eukaryota > Viridiplantae > Streptophyta > Magnoliopsida > Ericales > Theaceae > Camellia > Camellia lanceoleosa. Next base: position 602,987 of record JANUSC010000121.1, on the reverse strand, counting down.
CACACACACACACACACAAACAGAGTATAGATGATGAAATGCCCCCTACAGCTTTTTACAGATCTTTAAGGGTTATATCAAATCAACTCACCACTAATTAACCAACACATAGAAAGAACCTTTTTTGAGTTCATCTGACCTAAAAACCTCCCTACAAAGCTAATACCAAAATCAGACCAGAAAAATGAACTATACAAATCAAAAGCACTAGTACATGCAGAAAGATTTTTAAAGAATAAAGAAGATGCATACAAAGATGAGATCTTTGGAGCTCAATCTCAATGAAAACTCAAAATCTTGGTAGATCTTTATGGGTTTTGTGATGACCCATCTCTGCAAAATGTGCTGCGAGTTTAATAATTTTGAATTTCTTCAAAGAAAAAAGCTGAGCAAATAACACATGCATGAATCGACAAAAGGCCTTGTGAGGTGTGCTCTGTATGAAAAGAGAGAGAAGAGCCCCTTTCCTTCGGCCCCTTTTATTGATCTTTCATTTTCATTTGTTTTGGAGAGAGAGAGAGAGGAGAGTGTGATAGACACACACAGAGAGACACAGACACACACACACACAGACACAAACACACAGACACACACACACACACACACACACACACACACACACACACACAGAAACAGAGTTCATCCATATACAAAAAACAGAGCATACAAGTCATGGTTATGAGATCCACACCCCCCCACCACCACCACCAAAAACCCGGTAATGTGTAAAGTGGTGTCCGTAGATGAAAAGAATCCCTAAAACCCCAAACATGGCACCGTGTAGGGGAGTTCCTGAAAATATTCCCCAAATCTGAATTCCACCGACAGCTTGAAATATGGAAGTGGTCAGACAAAGCATGAGACACACACACAGACACAGCGCGACACAGAGAGAGAGAGAGAGAGACAGTTCATACATATATCACAAACAGACCATACAAGTCATGGTTACATTCCAAAACAGAAACAAGAGATGCTGAAGAGAGAGAGAGAGAGAGAGAGAGAGAGAGAGAGAGTGAGTGAAGAAGAGCATACCTGCGGCTGGGGGAATCGTCGGGGAATGGACTACTTCTCCGTCGGCCTTGACCGCGCCGTCAAACCGTTTTCTTTCTCTTCAGATCAGAGCTTCTACTATCTTCTGGCATTGAACAAAGAACCCTCTTCATCTTGATGTTGAATAGCTAAAGGTAGTACACTCTCTGATAATAGCTCTGAAATGATTCGTAGCTCTGAAATGATTCCCATTAGTGTTTGACATAAAGGGAGGGTGAAAACGGAATAACAAAAATTAATGAGGGGTAAAACAGTCTTTTTACACCACAGCTGGCACCCATCACGTGAAGCTACTATACATAGGCGTGTAGGTATACTTTTTGGCTTTTTTAGTAACTTTTTGGCTTTTTGGCTAAAAATGTTAGTTTCCAAATGAGGCCTAAGTATGGAAAAATTTCCTCACACTAAGTGTATATGAGAGTAACAGGTTTACTAAGTGTATGACACTTTCTTTACACTTTGCTTTGGAAGTATTAACAAAGAAACTTACAACTTTTTTTCCTAGACAAAAGAAATTAAGGAAAATATTCTTTGACATACTTGGCGTTGATAGGGCCAGTTTTAAACCCATCATCTACTCTTGTCAACTTGTAGCACCCGCTGCTACTTGTCTCAGCAACTTTGTAGGGGCCTTCCCATCTGGGTGAGAATTTGAGAATTGGTTGCCCCCGCATGAGTGCGTCCACTGTTTTCCATACTAAGTCCACTTCCTTGAAATTTTTGTGTTGAACAGATTGATTGTAGGCATGGGCTATGGATTGATGATACTTTTCCATTGCCCACGAGGCTCGATCTCTCCTTTCTTCAACTGCCTCTATGTCATTCTTCCTGCTGTCTGAAACTAAGTGTGCTGATATAGCCATTCTTACTGAGGATATTGTCAACTCAACTGGTAACACAGCTTCGGACCCATATACTAGGAAAAATGGGGTTGCCTGAGTTGGCTTTCTTTTCGACGTTCTATATGCCTAGAGCGCTACGGGGAGTTGTTCAGACCATGTGCCCCCTGCTCATCCATCATTTTACTCAGTATTCGGATGAGGGTTTTGTTGGTTGCCTCAGCTTGTCTGTTTCCTCGGGGGAAGTATGGACTAGACTTGTGGTGTTTACTCTAGTAGGCATCTAGCGCCTTCCAACATGGCGATTTACAAAAGGAGTTCCATTGTCAAACAACATTACTTTGGGTATTCCAAACCTCAGACATTCGTTCTCTCGATGAAGTTGGCTACCCTGTCCCCATCTGCCTTCCTTATCGGTATAGCCTCTACCCATTTTGTGCTAACTTCAGTTGCTACAAGTATCCATCTGTAGCCTTTGGATTGTTACGCTATAGGACCTACCAGGTCAAATGCCCAAGTATGGAATGGATAAGGAGTCTTGATGTTGTGCAGTTCAACTGCCAGTACATGTATCAAGTTCCCAAATTTCTAGCAAGATTGGCATCTCCTCACAAAGTTTTTAGCATCTTCTTCCATTGTCGGCCAATAGTAGCCGAGGTGAATTAGATGTCCGTATAATCGTTGCCCTCTTTGATGCTCTGTCTTGTGGGCTTCCCTTAGCACCTCATTTGCCTCATCTTTTGATAAACACACCAAAGGTTCTCCTTCAAAGCTTCTTCGGTACAGCTTGCCTTGGTCAAAGAAGAAGCGGAGGGCTCGCCTCTTAACTCTAATTACATCGGCTTTGTTCTTAGGCAGTATGTCATTCCCAAGGTAATCGATATATGGCTGCCTCCATTCTGCACTGCTTAAGAAAAGGGCTTCCTCTTCCTTAAGATGGGATCGCACTTCGATATTGCCTCTGCAACTCAATACTTTCATTTTCCATCTCTGGCCAATAATACCCTCGCCTATGTATCCGTCGGTATAGACTAATATCTCCATCTCCACAGGACTTAGCATAGATATGCTTAAGTCTGTAAGTTGCTTCTTGTCTACCGACGTATCTTGCCAACAAGTTGTTGGGACCGCAAAAATACAACTCTTCTTTAAGGAGGAGAAATGATGCAAGTTCTGTTGGTCTGATTGTTCCTTGGCCTGTTTTCAACTGTTAGATTATATCTACTTGCCACCCCTTAGCATCTTGCTCTATATGTTCTTTGGCTAGCACTGCTGGTGTTGTTCTTTTCTCGATGACAATGGCTATACTATCATCTGATATCTCCACCTTTGCCCCTAGTGTAGCCAAGGCATCGGGGAAACGGTTATGTGCTCGAGGGGTATGCTGGATTTGGACATTGTAGACCCGACTTCCTTCGCGCGCTACCCTTTCGGAGAAGGCACGAATTGGTCCTAGTACAGTTCGAACTCCTGTCACGGTTTTGAATCTAATCTCACAAAGTGCAATGTGAGACTGATAAACACCAAAGAGTCCAAATCTAGCAATTGGTTTTGGAAAATCAATTTTTGAATCAAAAAATGCCAAACATAGACTGCTTTGCCAGATTACAGAGTCGCCATCTAAATGTTTTGTTTTGGCAAATTTAGGAAACCTTGACTCGTGCCTAAGGCCACGTATCTGTCATCACCAAAGTTGCCTCGACTCGGGAACTTGGGTACGAGAGGGGGAGGTCATGCAATGAGCACCCTCACTCACCCGATCAAAGGACCGGCCTCTGCTACCATGATATGTCGTTTTATAAACACATGTGTTCTTATCCGGTTATTAATCTAGCTTACTATGTGATGCGCACAGCATACAAGTATAGACTCAATCACGAGAATTGGAACAAAACAACTCATGTTTGTTTTTTAAAATGGTTTGAAAGTGCTACTCGCAAGTAGGCTAAAGCATGGATTTGCCACCCTCAAGTGGGCTTTAAAACATGATTTGCCACTTTGCAAAGTAGGCTTAAAACTCGCATTTGATGAATTGTCCCAATTCAGGCAATCAAGCCTTCACCCACAGGCATTCAAGTAGTTAATCACATAAGCAAATAGCCTCATGGCAAGCATGCTATCATGGCAAGTATGCTAAAGCATAAACACTTACAGTGTACTCCGAGCCAAAACAAAAGCAAGTTAGAAATCATGCATGATTCTAACTATGCTAAGATGCCTAATGCAACACATGCAATAATGCAATTAAATAGGCTCGGCTATCTAAGATGGCATATGAATGCAACAATTGGATACACGTATGCAAATAGGTATTGAAATACGATGCAGTTTAAATGATGCGCCGAGCCCAGTGCATGCAATACAAATGAATGATGCATGCATGCAAGCATAAGGTATGCTAATCAAAACGTGCCTTAAAACTAACCATCGAAAGCGGATAAGTAAAAGGGAGAAAGAAGTGGGGTTGGAAGACATGCACACACACAAGCACGCTTATTACAACATTATGCCCTCGCGAAGGAGGGTCCGAATGAATAAGTTATGCTATGCTAAGCTAAGCTAATTATTACAAACCAACTAATTAACTATTCCAAGCTAATTAATTATAGACTGAATTGAAACTAGCTATGCTAAGCTAATTAGAATATTACAAAGATGAATTGAATTAGCTAAGCACATCAACTAATTAATTATAAAACTGACAAATTAACTAGCTAAGTAAAGCAGTAAAATGGCCTCGAAGGGAGAGAGACATGCATGCTCGGTTTGCTTCGCCCAAAAATGCATTGTCTTGCCACGAGTTACCTCTGTTTGCACTCGCGATGATCCCAGAACATCATACAAGTTTCCAAGTTGCATCTGCCCCAACACAGGAACACTTTGGACAATTTCTCCTGCAGGTGGCCAGCCGGCCACCTCAACTGGCGGGCCGGCCAATGCAAGTGGTTGATAGGCTAGTGCAAGTGGCCGGCCGGCCACTTCTCTTTCCAGAATTCTGCCTTTGCTGCAATAGAGAGCAATAGAGCCAAGACAATGTATTTGGCAAGAAATGTGTGTACTACCACCTTTCTCATCATTTCTCAAGCTCAAAGGAGTATGGTACGTGGCTCTCAAGCCACCAATCAAGCATCTCAATGCATGATAGCCCAAAAACCAAGCTTATACAAGCTTAGTGAATGCACAAACAATACACAAAGAGCCACCACCCTATCATGCATGATCAAGGGTGTTGGCAACCAAGAAATGTGACACGTTTCATCACTTTGAGTATGAAACGTCTCACATTTCTTGTGTTTGGATTAACGTCTGATCCAAACATGCAATGCAAGACACAAATGTTATCTTTCTCATGTTTTACTTGGTCCAATTCTTGTTTACTCATTTTAACTTTACCAAACCATTCTTTTATCGGTTTGGTCCAATGTGCAAGTCCTCTAATAAGAGACGGGATTAACCAAGAGAATGGCTTAAGGCATGAGAGAGATTGTGCCTTTGGCTAGGAGGAATCCTCATAAGAGGGTTAAAGCCATTTAAGCACAAACTCTATCAAGCTTAAACACAAGCACATGGTAAACCAACCCCCAAAACAAATTAAAAGTGAAGAAATGTGAGAGGTGGCAGAATTTCAGTGCTAATATGGCATGAAAAACAAGACTCTAACATGCAAACAACACATGCATGACATGTTAGAAGACTTAAGCATTAAAACTAGTGAAGTGCTTTACACTAGAATCATGCAACACAATGCTCAAATGGCCAAACCATCCTTAGATGGACCTCAAACATGCTAAAATAGTGAACTAAACATGTTGAAATTAAAGCACAAAAGAGTGGAAGATCATGCACACATGTTGGCTCAGCAATGCATAAGGCATAACTCGAAAAGCCATTAAAGAGCGATATATGTGAGAGTATGACAGAAGTATATGCTCAAATCACATGCTAAATGATGCCATATCATAAATATCACAAATAAAGCATGCTAGAGGGCCTAAAGTACAAAGCTAGTAAAGGCCAACTACACTACAAACTATACAAAGCAAGTCTCAAGGGACCAAGACCACTCAAAATAGAGCTTAAGCATGTCAAAGAAAGATCAAAAACATGCTGGAATGGAGCCAACACATGCTAGAATAATAGGCTACAACATCAAGTAAGCTACGCTAGCAAGCATGATTACACTACAAGTGTAAGGAGCAAGCAAGAGGCGCCCAACCAGCCCAAAACAGAGTTATAACATGTTAAAATAAGGTCAAAACATGCTAAGAACAAGCCATGAGATTATTAAAAACATACTCAACTACTTAGCCATCTATGCATACAAACAAGATACAAGGAGAGGACCACCCTCCTATTTTGAGCCTCAAACCAACTTTCTACCAATCAAATTCCTTTGAGTTTTAGTGGTAGAAAGGCCAAACAAAGGGTGTTCCAAAAGTTAAGAAAGGTGGCTCAAAAGGCTTTACAAGCCAAAGAGCCAAGGAGAAAACCACCCCTAACTAAACAAGACTCAAACCAATATTTTAAATCCTTAAAATCAAAGTTTTTAAGAGGTTGAAACCAGCCTTAAAATAGCATGCAAAGGTGGTCAAGCACTTAATCAAAACAAAGCTTAAAAGGGACAAGTTCTTACCCTTGAAGCACAACAACAATTCAGCAACAATTCTGAACTAAAACCAAGCATAAGACCTCAAACCAAGCTTCAATGGACCTCAGCTCCAAAGTGAAGGTGTTTGACTAGGTGTTTTAGTGCAAATATGTGAAGAAAACTTACTTTTAAGCAAATATAGCAAAATATAGAGAAAGATAGAGAATTCTAGAGAGAGAATAAAATTTAGCTCCTAAATTTTCTAAACCTCTCTAAAGGGGGAGGGACCTCCCCTTATATAGAGCAAGCAAGAAAAAAGCTTGCTTATGGAGGACGAGCCTTAGTGCTTAACAGTTGGCTCAAAAGATCTGAAAATATCTAAAAAATGAGAAAATTGGCCGTTGGCCACTTAAGGTGGCCAGTCGGCAACGTCTCCTAGTCGACCGACCACTTCAAGTGGCCTACAAGGGAGAAAAGTGGCCAGCAAGGCCTTTCCCTCCCCTAAGCAAGAGGCAACAAGGTTTGACCCAAAAACATAGCCAGAACACAGAGTTTTAAGAGGCTCAAAAGACAAGGCACTCAGCCGAGACCTTCGGGTGCTCAAAACGAGCACAAACATATGCAACCATCGAGTGCATAACCAATGACGTCAAAGTCTTGAGGTCGGTCAAAAATGGGGTGTCTACAGACATTATCAAATTGAGTGAGCAACCTTTGAACTGCAATGCGATATGGGGCCAACAAAGGCTCCTTCAAGGTGAAATCACCCATCATTTGCTTGACAACTAACTTGGAGTTGCCCCAAATTTTCAACTTGCGGAGGCCCTTCTTTTGGGTAGCTATTAGACCCAGTGTCAGCGCCTCATATTCAACCTCGTTGTTTGAGCAATCAAAGTCAAGCTTATACGATAGATGAAACTTCTCTCCTTCTTGACTGGTTAGTGTTACGCCAGCTCCACCTTTCCCAGCTCCAGAAGCTCCATCAAACTTTTTAAGCCCCAATAAGTCTCAATTACAGCTATTGAGACATGGACCTCACCTGGTAGAGGTACCTCTGCAGGTTCATGTTCACCAGATGGGAACTGGGCTAGTAAGTCTGCAAGTGCTTGGCTCTTAATAGCCTTGGGAGTAACATAAGTGATATCATATTCTGCTAGAGCCAATAGCCATCTTGCTATTTTCCCAATTAGAGCGGGCTTGCTCAGCAAGTAGCGGACTGGATCACTCCGGGTCACAACCTAGATTGGGTGTGCCAAAAAGTAGTGGCATAACTTCTGCACTGTGAAGATTAAGGCTAAACAATGCCTCTCAATTGGGGTATATCGCGACCCGGCACCATTGAATTTGCGACTGATGTAATAGATTGGCTTCTCAAAGCCATCTATGTCTTGGATAAGTAAGGCTCCAATAGACCGAGGAGTAGAAGTCAGGTACAGTAGCAGAGGCTTTTCGAGCTATGGGGCAATCATTGTAAGTGGAGAGGTAAGTGCGTTCTTCACCATATCAAACGCCTGTTGGTATTCTTGCAACCATTCAAACTTGTGATTCCCTTTCAGCAGTGTCACAAAGGAAAAGGTTATCTCAGCAAGGGTTGAAATGAACCTTTTGAGGTATGACACTTTGCCTAGGAATTTTTTCAAGGCTTTTTTAGAGTGTGGCGGTAGCATTTCCATGATTGACTTGATCTTATCCCCATCTACTTTGATCTCCCGCTGGTGTACAAGAAAGCCAAGGAACTTGCCGGCAATTACTCCAAAGGCACACTTAAGAGGATTCATCTTGAGACAGAATTTGCGGCAATGCAGAAAAACTTTCCCCAAGTCGCAGAGGTGGCGGTTTGCCTTAGTAGACTTGATCACCAGATCATCCACTTATACTTCCACTTCATGATGCAACATGTCATAGAACACTGCAGGCATAGCCCGTTGGTAGGTTGCCCCCGTGTTTTTCAAACTAAAGGGCATCACCGTATGGAAAAAATTTCCCAAGGCGTTCTAAAAGTCGTCTTTTCCGCATCTTCTAGTGCCATTTTGATCGGTTATAGTCACTAAACCCATCCATACGTAAGAATATCTAATGGCTGCAGAGAATCGACAAGTATGTCAACATGGGGCAACGAAAACTTATCTTTCGACAGGCCTTATTCAGTCGTGAAAGTCTACACGCACCGACGACCGTTTCTTCTTACAAGACAGCACAATATTTGCTAGCCAAGTTGGGTATTGTATAGGCTCAATGAACTTGGCCCTCTGCAACTTTTCTACCTCTGCTTTAATCTTTGCTTTAAGATCAAGGTGATACTTTCGAGCATGCTGCTTGATTGGTTTAGAGTTAGGGAAAATGTCCAGATGATGAGTGACAAGGGATGGGTTAAGACCAGGCATCTTGTTATATGTCCAAGCAAAGACATCACGGTATTGCTTTAGTAGTGTTATCAATTCTGCCTTAGCTGCTGGAGCCATTGTATCACTAATAAACACTGGCTTGTTCTGACCATGCAAGTCACTGAGGTTGACCTCAAAGAGTACCTCCTGATGGGGTTTGGGCCTATCTTGCATGCATTCAGGGGCGATCTCAAGTGTCTCCACCAACCCTTCTTGGGACTCCTCATCATCACATTTATCTATCTTGGGGCCATCCTCCTAAGGTCTGGCCCCCAAAACCGTCATAGGGAGTAAACTATCTTGCCACCCTCGTGTACCTTGACAATCTTAGGCGGAGGAGTTGTGGATTTGCTGCTCCTTTTCTGTCAACTACTTTTTGGAGCAGCCTTTCCATCTCGAATGTCTTCCCACTTTGGCAATTTTACCAGTCCTCGGAGTTTCATCCGTTGACAACTCAGTAAAGAAAACTGCATCTAAATAGTGTGCCTCTTCCACTCCGAATGGCTTTTTAGACGCATTTATAGTCACTATATACTTTCCCAACTTCGCTTTCACGCATTAATGATAACTGGATGGGATAGCCCCATATCGGTGCATCCAAGCTCTGCCAAGTATCATGTGGTAATTTGTATCTACTTCAATTACATGGAACTTAGTTGCGGAACGAATATCGCCAACTGCTAAGTCCACTACAACATGGCCCTTAGTGACTTTCTTCTCACCAACAAAACCCGTTACTGTAATGGGTTGGCGAACCATTCTGGACTCTGGTATACTAGCCTTTGCAAAGGTGTCAGCGGTAATGATGTTTATGAATGCCCCACCATCTAGGAAAGAACAGTTGAACTCTACACCATTGATGTAAGCTGTGACGAAAAGAGGGTGATTATGAGGAAATGGGTATGCTCTGTCTACTTCTGAAAATGTAATGGCCCCATAATCTTCCTGGATGCACTGAGGCACATACTCCTTAGCCTCAGCAACTTCAGCATGGTGCACTTCAGGGATGTTGATGAGGGCCTTTGTTGCTTCCATCCTGGAGGCTTGGCTCAACCCCAGTTGGTCAAAGAAGGTGCGAAACTTAACGAAATTTTGCAAAGCTTGAGCATGAGTATCCTCTACGAATTTTGCCTCTGCAGGTACTGTTTCAGGGAACTGGCCAGTTGCGATTTCTTCTAACTCATCATAGTAGGACGCCATGTGCACTTGATCATACACAGGCCCAAGATAACCAATCATGTGTACATTCTTCCCCTTTTCCTTATGATTAGGATAGGGGTCCTTCCTTACATCACGATTACCAGCATTTTTGAACTTCAACAAGTCTGCGTCAACTTTCTTCTTAAAGATACTTTTCAACATCCAACAGTCCCTAGTAGGATTTCTGGTGGTTCTGTGATAGACACAGTAATCTAGGCGTTCTTTATCCTTCTTGGTTAGAGTGACATCAACTGGAGGTGAAGTAAGTTCACCATCAGTAACCCATTCTTTAACCAAGGCCTTAACATTCTTAAGGCTGCAAGGATATGTGTTTCTGTCCTCATAACTCTTCCTTTTTCGAAAGGACGAGGCCTCTACTTGCGTGCGGCTCCCTCCTATAGAGGTTACCTCAGCAACTCTGCTATTGCGGGAGTAGCGGTGGCTGTCACGAGATCTGTGTAAAGGACTAGTGATATTGAGGTTTCTAGTTGCCTCAATCAAGGCTAAAAAGGTAGGCAGATTATGGTTCACCAAGAAAATTTTGTAGTCTCGTACGGCACCCTCTACACATATGTTGACTAAGTGAGCATCATTCACTGGTTCATGACAAATAATAGCCTTATCTTGGAACCACTTAACATAGTCCAATATATCTTCATCTTCTTTTTGGACATCTCGCCCAAGTGTGAGAGTTGTAACTTTTTCTTGGACTTGGAAGAACTTCGTGTGGAACTTGTTCACCATCTCCTCCCAACTCTTGATCGAGTTGGGAGCCAAGTTCACATACTAGCTGTAAGCCCTTTCAGTAAGTGATTTGGAGAACTCTCGAAGATGCAGAGAGTGGTCACTGCTATGGACACCAAGAGTTTCAATGAACCTCACCACATGTTCTCTGGCATTGCCTTGTTTTCCATCGAACTTAATAAACTTGGGCACTGTATAGCCAGTTTGGCATGGCCAATATCTCTTGAGAGTATGGAGGCTTCACATCTGGGTCTGGAAGAGATGGCAGTTTCTTCTTGCGGCATTTTTGCTCAAGCATAGCTTGTACATCAGCTAGAGTAACAAAGTGAGTGGGCTGGAATGGTCTAGTCTGCTCCTGGGTAGCTGAACCAGCGACCATACCATTCGCCTGAGGTACTGCCAGAGGCACCTAGATTGGAGCCCGAACCTCAGGGAACAAGTTGGGCACTGGGTTTGGGACTGCTACAGGCAGAGGTGCTTATACTGGAGCTGGTCTAGAAGCCATGGCCATAATAGCCTCAGTGAGAGTTTGCAAAGCTGCCAGAATCTCCCTCTGCATATCCTGGAGTGACTGAACTGCCTCAATCACAACATTGTGGTCACAGTCCTCCACATGTGCTGCTCCGCCATTGGAAGAGCCTTGTTGACGTGGGGGTTACTGAACTTCATTTTCTGCCATCTTTTCCAGCGAAGTGTGTAAGCCACTGCGGGTGTGAACCATCAACAAAGCAGCCTCCCCAGTGAAGTCGCCAGAAATGTAGAGGGGTTCAAGGTTAGAGAGGCAAAACTATGTTAATGGTCCAATAGTGATGGAAATGCTTGGAGAATGAGTAGCAGCAACTGTATGGGAGTTGAAGAGTGTATAGCTAGGTGAGGGTGAAGCAAGTAGCCCAAGAAAAAGTGTATGGCAGTACCAAATTGGGCAGCATCTCCCCAAAATCTCCAAAATTCTTCCTTTTTTGAACCTTGGGAAATGGGTCCTATTTATAGGCTTTTCCTTGGCACCAAGAGGACACCAAGTGGCCAAATAGACAGAAGACACGTGTCCTAGAGAATCATATGGAATATTCTACCTTGAGCCACTAGGCTGAAGGTGCCACGTGTCCCTCTGTATGTACTGTGTACTATCTGTTTGCCTCCGCAACTACCTTCTTAAGCCTCGGCAAGTGTAGTTGCGACGACAGTGTTTGGCGCTGCAACTCCCTTTTTTAGCTTCAGCAAGTGCAATTACGGCGGGAGTTTTTACCTCTACACTTGCCTTCTCAGCTTGAACCTCAGCAAGTGCACTTGTAGCGGTGAACCATGCTGCTGCACTTACCTTCTCGGTTCTATTTAGCCAATACATGCATTCTCGGGACTTCATTAGTCTGCTATCGACTATGTTCATGCTCACCTCAGTGAAGCCTCCACCCTTAGCCACCTAACCACAAACTCCCCAGCTTCACAGGGCGAAGCCCATAGCTAAGCCTACTATCAGCCATGATGTGCCTTAGTACCAATCCTAAGGGTGCTTCCTTAGTCCTGCCTGCGCAACTAAGGCAGGTCCATGACCTAGGTAATGGAAAGGGAGTCCCTTATGTTTAGGCTACCCTGCTCCTATCTTTGTAGGGTTGTCGCAGTAAACTGGTATTTTTGGGCATGCTATCAGCTCCAACTAGTAGGTCTTGGGACCTACTATCAGCGCCAAGTTAATAAACTGTGGGGCCTGCTATCAGTCCTAGGCTAGTAATGCCTTGGGGCCTACTATCGGCGCCAAGCATTAGCCTCTACTTGCAGAGGGAAACCTCTCTCAAAGGCTGCTATCACCTTGGTAGGATATTCCCTCTGTAACTTAGTTACTGCGATAACCATTTCCCGCGACGAGTCCAAACAGCAGAACCGAGAATATTAGAGATGGCGGCACCAACATAATGCTTCCGCAACTTAGGTGCTGCAAGTACTGCCTCTGCAACTTAGTTGCTTCGGTTTTCTCCTTTTCTCAACAACTCCAGATGGTTGTGGTGCCGACATTACTTGGAATGGCGGCGGCATCGACATTACTTGAAATGGCGGCGCTGAGACGAAATGCCTCTGCAACTTGGTTGCTGCAAGTGTTGCCCCTGCAACTTAGTTGCTTCGGCTTTCATTTTCCTTCAGCAACTTCGGATGGCGGCTGAGCCGAAGATATTAGGAATGGCGGCGCTGAGTCAAAGTGCCTCCGCAACTTGGTCTCTACAACTTGGTCACTGCAAGTGTTGCCTCTGCTACTTAGTTGCTTTGGCTTTCTCTTTCCCTCAACAACTTCGGATGGTGGCGGAACCGAAGATATTAGGAATGGTGGCACTAAGTCAAAGTGCCTCCACAACTTGGCCTCCACAAGTTGGTCGCTGCAAGTGTTGCCTTTGCAACTTAGTTGCTTCGGCTTTCTCTTTCCCTCAGCAACTTCGAATGGCAGCAGAACCAAAGATAATAAGAATGGCGGCGTTGAGGCAAAATGCCTAAGCAACTTTCCCGCTACCCATGTTCCCTCCACAACTTTATCGCTATAGGTGTTGCCTTGGCAACTTGACCATTATAGGTGTTGCCTTCGCAATTTGACCGTTATAGGTGTTGCCTCCATAACTTGACCGCTGCAGGTGTTGCCTCCGCAACTTGACTTAGGCATTTTTCTTCGTGGAGTCTGCTTGGACCCTTGGTAGGTCGGACTTGTTTCAACCCACTATTGGCCCACTTTCCTTGGGTTTTAGCCCATGCTTCTTTAATCATTCTTAGTCACCTAATAGAGGCAACCTCCGCACTTAGGTCCATACTTAATTTGGACTTTAATTTCTGAGCCTCTGCACTATTCAAATTCAAATTGCTTTTGGAAAAAATGTCTTCGACTTCTCTTCGCCTCTTGCTTTGGCAAAATCATGATCGACAATGCCTAAGCAGCTAATGCAACTCATTTCACGGTAAGAGCTTCTCTTAAACCATTCCAAACCATACCCAAACATTTATCTCTGAAACTAAAACTATAATTGTTGCTCATTTCATTTTCTTTGAAATTTTGTAGATCAATAGTGCAAGAAATTTTTTTTATTTTTTTTTATCAATAGAATTTTCCATTTAAATAGAGATTGCCAAATGGCACTTGTGAGGAAATCATCAACACGCTTATACCAAACTAAGGAAAAATCTTATGTAAACCAAAGGAAGATCTCCAAATAAAACACCAAAAATAAGTTAGGGATAGATCTAGACATGACATTCATACTACAAAACAGAAGTCGATCGTAAGAATTCGACACTAGAATAAAGTCTCGTTTGGAAACCTTCAGTTTTAGTCAAAAATTCAAAAAGTTACTATAAGTTGTCACGTCGCTCTTTCTACTTTTCTACACATCTTTTCATAAAATGTCAAAAAGTTACTAAAATAGTTTGTTCTCAAACGAGACCGAAGTCTAAGATAAATACATAGACTATATCTAAACTATGTGGGTAAGTTATGAACACACCAAAACAAAAGAAAAGAAACAAAACACAAACCCTTAAACACATAACTCCACTCCATGCAATGGCAGAGATAGATCCGATGGTGGAAAGCGGTGGAACGGGATGATGGCTGCAGATCTAGGAGAGGGGTAGTAGATCCAGCGAAAAGAGGAGGAAAACATGTGGTGATGGTGGCGGAAACGTGAGGTGCAGAACATGGTGGCAACGCCAGAGTGAAACGGGGGAGAGGAGAGGAGAGGCGGTAGATCCGTGAAGACCATGGCCGAAGTTGAAGTAAAGCGAGATAAACACCTCACAAAGGAGGGAGATGGTGGAAAACCAAAGCTTCCAAGTTCTTGAGTAGAAAGAGTGGTAGGAGGACGAGAGAAGAGGCCGGAGGCTGTCAGAAAACCCCCTTCTCCACCTTAGCCGCCACTCACAACTAAACCCTAAGAAAAGAAAAGTGTAGAGAGAGAAGCTCTCAAAGTTAGAGAGAGAGAGAGAGAGAGAAAGTGCGAGAAAAATATTTTTAAAAAATCAAACAAATATTTTTATTTATTTTTTGTTGTTTGATTGGCTAGAAAATAAGTAAAATATTTTATATAATAAAGTGTAAAATTTTCCGTTAAAACTTTCACAAGTTATTTTTTTTCTCATCACGATTTATATTATCAAGTTTGACTACTTTCATACACATTGAATATTTTTATCTATTCTCTCTCTCTCTCTCTCTCTCTACATATATATATATATATATATATATCTATATATACATATACTTATATGTATATGTGTGTGTCATTTTCTGACCACACTACCTAGCAGGTACTCAGCTGGAGTACACCGGCAGAATAGATTACGCCCGAACGACCTGTAACAGAAAGATTAGACTCTGGTGGCGGTTCTTCCACCCGGGGACACTTCGATGATCAAGTCAGTTATCTCTCAAAGATAGCAAAAGTGCTTAACTCACTATTCAGAGCATAAAAAGCGTACCTTAGACCCAAGAGAGTGTCTTTCTTTTGTAGCCAACACTAACCTAATCCCTATAGAAGCCTAACTTCTCTTGGACTCCGATTCAATGCTAATCCTAGACTCCCAGTTAGATTGGGACAAACTCTCTAATAGTCTTATCTTTATCTAAATTGAAGTCCTCTCCCATTCTAGGACTCTTGTCCCTTATCCGCTTACCTCGGATTCCGTTATCTCCGCAGATAACCTCGGTCTTGCCGAGGTCATCTCGGTGTCATGACTAGGACGCGTGGCACCTCAGCTGCCACTCCGGTGCTACTTCGGCCACGTGTTGTCACGCCAAAAATATGTCCCCACAGTATACATATATTATTGTTGAGCATTTAATCGAAGTTAGATTTTGAAATTGTTATTTTCGTTATATTGATTGTCCTATTTTATTCTTTAATAATGATATATAATCAAAATTTCTATATAAAAAATATATATAATGATGTGTCACATTCATATTCACTCATTATTATAATTTATAAATATAAAAATGGTATTTCCATATCACTTGTGTTCAATTGTACATGAAAATTACGTATAAACATTATTTTTTTTATTTACAATAAATTTACTCTATAATTGGTTTTATTAAGATCTTTGTTGTAGATAATATTTTAAGAGTTAACCAAATAGCAAGAAACAAAAATAAAAATTATTTTTGAAACAAAATTATTTAATATAAAAATATTTTTGGAGAAACAAACGGAGTGTGACTAACAAAAATGATTTAGAGTATAGATTAATACCTACCACGTAAGTAATAGAAAAAGATGCATTTCAGTGGCAATATCAGAAAATATATTTATATTAATAAAAAATCTATGAATTGAATTATTAAATTGTATAATATTTACCACTAAATTAAAATATTTTTTGAAAAAATACCCAAAATTGTGATTTTCTCCAAATAATAGTTGGATGAAAATGAAATAGTAATTTGCAGTCAACAAGTCAAGTCAAGTCAAGCACGGTCGCGATCATATACGACAACTCTTCATAACGTCGATTGGTCCAAAGTAGTGAAGTAGTCATCACTCCAGAAAAAGAAAGACTGAGCCTATGTTTGGAAAGTTAGGTTTGGCTAAAGTAGTTATAAAAAAATAAAATAAGATTTTTAATTTAATAAGATAAATATTAAATTTAATTTATAATTATTATATTTTTTTATTCACAAAAAAGTTTTAAAAAATTAAAAAAATCAAAAGTTTTTATCAAATCAGATCTTTTAATTTCATACTAAAATAGTAAAAAAAGTCAAAAAATCAAATACCAATTCACTTCCCAAACGAACTCTTAAGAGGTACGGTATGATTTGGATTGAAAAAATTTATAGCTCTTTTTAAAATGGATAAATTATATTCACATTTTTTGATATTTGATCTAATTATATCCCATCTTTTAACATTTTGGAAACTACATTTTTACTCTTATAATTAATAGTTTTATTTCATAAATTCCCTTATGTATATAAAAAACAACAACTCCTAATAAAAAAACACAAACGAAATAATATTGAAAAAAAAAAGTACAGTAAAGGAAAGGGCAAAAAAAAAATAAAAATTCAGATGAAGTAAAGCAAAGTAAGAAAATATAGAGTATATGAGTTCAATGTTTTCATTCCGTCTAAATAATTACAATGATAGGAGATTAGTGTAATTTTTCAAACGTCAAAGGATGACATATATCAAACTCAAACCTCAAGGAGTGTAAGTGTAATTTACCCTTTTAAAATTCATAATCAAACACACCATTTAAAATTCAATTCAAAAATTCTTTTCAAAACTCATAACTAAATTTTTCTCAAAACTCTATTTTTTTTTATAAAAAAAAATCAACAAAAATATTTTTTTATTTTTTATATTTTTGAAAAATATTTTTTTCAAATTTTTTTTTTATTTTTATTTGTTGAAGAATTTTTTTTTATTTTTTCAAAAAAATATTTTGTTATTCTTTTAATTACTAGCTAAATACTTTGTTATGATTTCGATGTTTATGGGCGATTCAACATTTTTTCAAATTTATAAAAGAAAAAAATTAACTATTTTTAAATAAATAAATAAATATTCAATTTTTTTTTTTTATAAAAAAAGGATAAATTACATTTACATCTCCTGAGATTTGGATTTAATACATATCATTCCCTAACGTTTGTGAAATTACAATAACTCATGTCATTGTAATTATTTAGATGGAATGAAAACATTGAACTCATGTACTCTCTCTTTTCTTGCTTTGCTTTACTTTCTCTGTTTTTTTTTTTTTTCGTTTCCTTTACTTCCCTTTTTCTTTTCAAATGTAATTTTCTCTACTTTTCTACTAAGAGTTGTTACCTTTTATATAAGTAAGGAGTTTATGAAATGAGACTATTAATCACAGAGGTGAGAATATAATTGGACCAACTCTTAGGAGGTGTCAGTGTAATTTACCCTTACAAAAATATTTAAAATATTTAAAAAGTAAAAATATTCAAAATAAAAATTAGATATTAAATATAAAAAATAAAATTTGTAAATTTGTAAATATTTTTAAAAATATATTTAGAAAAAATACAACGCATAAATGTAATAAATACATTGCACATTAAAAAAATATTTATAATGAAAAATATTTACCCTAAAAAAATAAAGTTAATAATTTTTTTCAATATTTAAAAAAAAAACCCGAAAAATTAAATAAATACAACTTAAAACTCAAAAACTCAAAACTCTTTTTGAAATTCAAAAGTTTTTTCAAAAACTCAAAATCTAAAATACAACTCAGAACTTAAATCTTGATTCAAAAACAAAACCAAACGAAGCCTAAATTATCATAGGAAAATTTTAGTACGCACCCCTATAAGATTTTGGTTTCTAGTGACTTCTTTCTAGTCCGAAATTGAATTAGAGCATACTATTGGGTTTATGTGGGCTCAACACGAAGTATTCATTAAGTATTTTATCCTGGTAAAAAATTACGTTAATTGGATATCGATAATTACTTGATCAAATCAAATTTGTATCAATGGTACGTTTAATTTTAAAAATAAATTGTTGACACTAATATGATATGATGAAATAGATATTGATATTTGATCAATATAATTTTTTTTTCAGAATAAAATATTCAACGAGATTCACGTATTGAAGGTTTGGATTATCAAGATTGACCAAAAAAAAAATTGCAACAAATAGGTTAAGGAGTAAAATTGAAAAAAAAAAAAAAATGTTCTCCAAAATAACAAAATATACTTCTCACCACAATATTTTAAAAAGAGTGTACGTCTCAAAAAAAAAAAAAAAAAAAGGGAAAATCATGGGACTTAATAACTTACACCCCTTTAAAATGGACATTTCACCAATTTTCTCTTATAACAATTACATAACAAATGATATAGGTAAGATAGTATTAAATACAAATATATGAGAAATGTCCACTGAAAAGTATCTGATACATATACAACACTATTGTTTGAATATCTGGTGTCAGACACAAATATTTAATTTATTTTAAATAGTCCATATAACATAATAAACGGAAACATATAAAATATGGAAAAAAAAAATATTAAATAATTTTAAAGTATTATGTAATATTATTATTTTGATAATTGATAATTGATAAATTTGAGATTCAAATGTCATTTTTAAGTGGACAACATACTTGTAAAATTATCAAGACTCCTAATTAAAATAATGTCACGCAAATTATTCTTTATTCACAATTAAGGTTTCGTTTGTTTTGTTATAAAATATTTTTTTTTTAAAAAAAAATTCATTTACTTTTTGTTGTTTGATTGGTTAGAAAATAAGTAAAATATTTTATATAATAAAGTGTAAAATTTTGCGTTAACACTTTCACAAGTTATTTTTTTCTCATCAGATTTACACTATCAAAAGTACATATTAAGTTTGACTACTTACATATATTATTGTTGAGCATTTAATATATATTTATTTATGTTTATATATAGATGTTTATATATTTATATGTATACATATATTATTGTTGAGCATTTAATCGAAATTAGATTTTGAAATTGTTGTTTTCATTATATTCAATGGTCTTTTGGGAACCAATTAAAAACTGCACTTGCAGCTTCAAAAAACATAGTTATAAGTAGCCATGAAAAGCTAAACATCATTTGGCAAGTTTGCAAAATCGCAAGGAATGAAATTATATGACTTCTCTTCGTGTTCTAAATGAGCCACATTAGTCAAAAAGTAAATTTCCTAATTTGGGTGGGATATTTTAATTATTTTATTATGATGTGACATCATAAATAAATATTATTTTAAAGAAGTCAAAAGTAACTTTTTGCTAACTTTTTAAATCACTTTCTAAAAAAGCAAAAATCTTGGTTATAAGTTAAAAGTCAACTTTTTACTATCTTCCTAAAACACTCCTTATTGTTCTATTTTATTCTTTAGTAATGATATATAATCAAAATTTCTATAAAGAAAACATATATAAAAATGTGTCACATTCATATCCACTTATTGTAAGTTAAAATTCTCATTATTATAAATTATAAGAATAATGTTAAACGTAAAAATGATATTATTGCCATATTATTTGTATTCAATTGTACATGAAAATTATGTATAAACATCATTTTCTTTTAATTTTTTTTATAAAAAAATTTACTCTATAATTGGTTTTTATTAAGATTTTTGTTATAGATAAAATTTTAAGAGTTAACCAAATACCAAGAAACAAAAATAAAAATTAGTTTTTTTAAAAAAAATATTTTATATAAAAATATTTTTGGAGAAGCAAATGGAGTGTAACTAACAAAAAAATATTTAGAGCATACATTAAATCATTATACCTACCACTTAAATAATAGAAAAGTTACATTTCAGTGGTACTATCACAAAATATTTACAAATTAATAAAAATCTATGAATTGAATTATTAAATTGTATAATATTTACCACTGAATTAAATATTTTTTGAAAAAATACACAGAATAGTGATTTTCTCCAAATAATAGTTGGATGAAAATGAAATAGTAATTTGGAGTCAACAAATCAAGTCAAGTCAAGTCCCGGTCGCGATCATATGCGATAATTCTTCACAATTGCGATGTGAAAGTAGTGAAGTAATCATTTCTCCAGAAAAAGAAAGACTTAAGTTAACGTGTGATTTGGATTAAAAAAAAAATTAACGGAAATGTTTTTTCCCCCGAATCTCCCAAATCTGAAGAAATCGAAGGCAAGAGAGACAGAGGGAGAAAGAGAGAGGAGAGAAGAGAGGGAAACAGAGGAAGAGAAGAGAGAAGAAGAGAGGAGAAGAGAAAGAGGAGGAAGAGGGAATGGACACAGATTATGGCCCCTGCATTCCGCCGATCGCCCAACCGGATCGTCGCAGCTCGTTCGATCGTGGCAACTCAGCCGATCGTCGCAGCTCGTCGCAGATCGCCGGCCGATTGACGCGCCTCTGTGTAGACGTCCCCGAACGCATCCCGGGAGGATGACTCCCGTTCTGGTTCGATGTTGTTGGGTCTACTACAGTTCGCAGGACTCGATTTTTGCGGTTCATCTGAACCAAAGAGTCCAAATCTGCAAATCGTTTGAGAAAGCAGTTTTTGAAAAAGTAGTGCCAAACATGGATCGCTTTGCGGATCTGAGTCGCCACCTAAATATTTTTAAAATGGGAAATTTAGGAAACCCGACTCGGTCGAAGGCCACACGTCCGTCATCACCAAAGTTACTCACGGGAGCTAGGGTACGATCGGAAGGTCACTATGAGCACCCCTTTCGCCGGTCCGAAAACCGACCTCTACTAACCGTGATATCCGATTTTAAAAAAACATTACGTGTTCTTATTCCAATTATTAACCTAGAATTACTATGTTATGCGCACAGCAAACAAGTATAGACTAGATCGCCTAGTTTGGAAACAAACATTGCATATCCGTTTTGTCTCAAAAACGTGTTAGATTTTGCTACCGCAAGTAGGCTAAAATGCGGATTTCAATGAGTACTCCCAACTCAAGCAATCCAACCTCCACCCACGAGCATTCAAACAGGTTTATAACACATAAGCATTTAGTCGCATGGCAATCATCTTGTCATGGCAACATTCACACGCATGCGGTATGCTAAAGCATAAAAGCTCACCTCGTACTCCGTGCCAAAACAGTAAACTAGTTAGCAAAACGATGCATGACCTAGTTCATGTCAAATGACTAATACAACACAGGCATGGATGCAGATAGACAGTGCTCGCTATCCTAAGCATGGCATATGGAATGCTATCACATAGCACGTATTCAATTTTGGAATTTGAAAATTGCAATGCAGTTTGTATGATGTACCGAGCCCGGTGCATGTAAACAAATGCATGGATGCACGCATGCATTGCATAAGGTATGCTAATTTAAAATGCCCTAATCTACCACTAAAAGCGGGTAAATAAAAGGGAGAAAGATGTAGGGTTGGAAGACATACATCACACTCACCCACACTTATTACATTTTACCCTCACTCGGAGGGACGAATAAATAAATAATACTAATCGAAGAATAAATGAATAAATAAATTATTACAAATTTCTAAGTAATCAAAAATTAAATTAAACAAATAAAATAAGCGAGCCTCACCGCCTGGAATGCGTGAATGAAGCATGCTTTCGCCGCTAGGACCGCCCTGAAAACCTATGCCATGGCATTGCAGCATTTTCTTTTACCTGCCTCCAAAAATTCCCAAAATTCGAATGCCTCCCAAGTGGTCGAAATGCCCCACGGCTAGGCAAAGTGTAATCATCGGCTTCTACAGTGGCCACCGGTCACTTGGTAATTATCGGCACAAAAATAGTGCCGGTCGGCACTATTTTCTACGGTCGGCGTAAAGTTCTCGCACTGCATGTGATGACAAAGAAAGAAGAATGTGACAAAGAATGCATAGGCATGGTTTTTGGGCAAATGTGAGCATGTCCAACACCTCCTATCATGTTTAGGGACTCAAGGGGGTGTGGCCCTTGGTTCTAGGGCTATCAATTGTGCATTTGATGCATGATAGCCTAAGGAACCAAGATTGCTCATTTTAATGTAAATATGCATGCAACACAACAATGAATCCTAAGTCCCTATCATGTGGAAATCAAGGGCCTTAGTGACCAAGGATTGAGGTGAGTTACACCACTTGAAACGTGAACTCCCCTCAATCCTAGGCTTGGCTTGACAACCCCAAACCAAGCTATGAGATGCAAATATGCAAGCAAGGCTCAAATGCAATGCAACCTATCATATTAAGCATGCAAAGGGCTAAAGTATGTAGGATACAAATGGCATGCAAGATGGACCAATTAAACATGGAACTAACAAGCATACATTCAAGGCTACATTGACCAAGCAAGCAACAATCATGAAGTAAGCATGCAACAATGGACTTAAGCCATAAGGATGACCCTCAAACTGCCACAAACAGTGGCAAAACAAGCCTCTCAACATGATCAAAATGCCTCACAAACATGCTATTCAATGGGCCCAAGTCTAGGACACCAAAGAGAGTAATTTGACATCATTCATACAACCACTCATGGCATGCATTCAACAAACAAAAAAAAAACAGATTTTAAGCATGTGGAATGACACCCAAGTCCCCTCATGGCACCCCCAAAAATACACTAATCATGGAAGCATGCACAATGCTCTTTTTAAGGCATAAAAGACCCACATTCTAAGACATGAAGGAGATGATAAATGGAGGTGTTTGAACATGAAATGGAGACTGAAATACCACCTATAATGATGCCAAATCATTAGATGAAAACAAGATAAGCATGCTAGGACTTCATACAAACAAGGCCTACAAGCCAATATGCAAGACAACCACCTCAAGCACACCAAACATGGCCAAAACAAGGCTCACCCTCTAACATGGCAAAACAATGCTAGTATCTTCATGAAACTAAACCTAAACATGCAAAATCATGACCTCAAAACATGACATTCTTTTGGGCACAAGAGAGCATTTCAAAGGAAGTATGAGAAGCATGTTAGAGACTATAATTCCAACTAAAACAGAGGTCAAACATGACCTAAAACAAATCCCAAAAGCCTTGAAATGAAGCCAAATGCAAACATGCACGCATGCTAAGCTATGAGCCAAAACAAAGGCCAACCAAAGGACCAAAGGGAGAGGGTGTCTCTCCCTTAGATGAGGCTCGAAAATATCATCCTCGCCACTGAAAACCCACTGGTTTTCTGTGGTGAGAAGATCCAAGAAAACCAAAACAAGAAGGCCTATGAAAAAGGCACCAAATAGGGCCAATCAAGGCTTAAAGTGATGTGGCTTAACTCAAACCAAAAATGACCTTAATGAAGGTTCAAGAACAAGTAAAAACAAGACTTTTTATCTTAAACACAAACTCAAAATCACAAAGTAAAGAGGGTAGAAATAGATTGCAAGAATGGGGAATCTAAAGCAACAAGCTTACCCTTGAAGAACCAATGAAGAACAGGTGGTCCAGCCCTCTCCAAGTGATCAAAACCAGTCCAAAGTCACTCAAAACAAACCTCCAAGTGTTCCAATCTCGAGCTAGGTGTAATAGTGTGTGTAATGGTGCAAAAGTGAGGTAAAACACACTATTTGGGGCTTAAAACACACACACAAGAGGAGAGGAGGGAGATATAGATATATATGGATATATATCGAGAATGTATGTATATTCTCGGTTCTTGACCTAAAATCTCTAACCCTTGAGCAATGGAGATGAATGGTGCTTATATAGGCAACCAAAGGCTTTAACTTAATGGCTAAGCAAGACCAAAAGGTTCAAAGGGTGCAAGGGTTTCTAGCTTCCAAGGAAGCCAAGATGCCAAGCTTCTCCAAGAAGCTTGGCCAAGGGTTCAAGCTTCTAGAAGCTTCAGGGGGGTTCAAAGGGCAAAGGGTGCAATGTTATGCACGGGAGTGGTGATGGTGTAATCCACCGCACACCGCATGCACCATCCTCGAGGGGTTCGAAGGTCACCGTCGGCCAAAAACAAATGGCATTAAAAGTGTGCTTGTCGGCATCATAAATTGCCGATCGCCAAGGATCAAGGTAAAAAGTGCCGATGTCCACTATGGATAGCCGGTGGAGGTGGAAGCTGGGTTCTAGGGATGGCTAACAAGCCTTCCCTCCCTCAAATGCTAACAGACACAAGTCTTGGTAGAAAACCAAGCCTGAGAACAAACCGGTTAAGAGATCCCGAGGCACGCGCTGCAATGGACCTCTCCGAACTCAAAACGAACACAAACATGGATAATCACCGGTGTTCAAGCGGTGATATCCAAGTCTTGAGGACGGTCAAAAATGGGTGTCTACACTCTTTCTTCTTTCTCCTTTCTTCTTCTTCCTCTTCTTCTTCTCTTCTCCTTTCTTCATCTTCTTCTTCGTCTCTGATTGAAAAAAAAAAAATCAAAAATAAAAAAACGATGCCGTTTCTGGGATTAGGGGGATTCGGGGAGCTCAAATTCAAGCTCCCTAGCATTGCTCAAAAATTAATTGCTTTTTAAAATGGATAAATTTCATTGACATTTTCTAATATTTGGTCTAATTATATCTCACTTTTTGACATTTTAGAAAATATACTCTTACTCCTGTAATTAATAGTCTCATTTTACAAATCTCCTTACTTATATAAAAGATAATCATTGTTAATAAAAAAAACAAAAGAAATTATATTGAAAAAAAAATAAACTAAAACAAAGGAAACGAAAAAGAAAAAGTATAGCAATGTAAGAAAAAGAAAGTACATGAAGTCAATATTTTCATTCCGTTTAAATAATTTTAATGATAGAGGTCAAGGTAAGTGTAATTTTCCAAACGTCAAAGAGTGATATGTATTAAAGTCAAACCTCGAGGGGTGTACGTGTAATTTGCCCTTTTAAAATTCGTAATCAAACACACAATTTAAAATGCAATTCAAAAATTCTTTTCAAAACTCATAACTAAATTTTTCTCAAACTCTATTTTTTTTATAAAAAAAATCAAAAAAATAATTTCTTATATTCTATTTTTTTGAAAAAAAAATATTTTTTTATTTTTATTTTTTGAAGAATTTTTTTTTATTTTTTCAAAAAAATATTTTGTTATTCTTTTAAGTACTGACTAAATAATTTGTTATGATTTAGATATATATGAACGATCCAATATTTTTTCATATTCATAAAAAAATAAATTAAATATTTAAAAAAAAATATTCAATTTTTTTTTAAAAAAAGGGTAAATTACGCTTACACCCTGAGGTTTGACTTTAATACATATCACCCCCTGACGTTTAAAAATTTTCGATAACTCCCCTGTCATTGTAATTATTTAGAGTAACGAAAATATTGAACTCATGTACTCTCGTTTTCTTACTTTGCTTTACTTCTTTTTTTTTTTTTTACTTTTTTTCAATGTAATTTCCTCTGCTTTTTCTACTAAGAGTTTCGCTTTTATATAAGTAGGGGTTTGTAAATGAGACTATTAACCACATGGGTGAGACGTAATTGGATCAAACTTGGAGGTATCGGTAATTTACCTCTACAAAAGTAATGTAAAATGACATTTTACGAACCGATATACACACAATCCGCTTGAGTGCAAGAGTTGACGCCGAGCCGACAATAAATTATTCCGCTTAAGCGCAAAAAGTGAAGATCAGCGTAATGCACACTCCCAAAGAGTTTTGCAGACAATGCACCAACGCTGAGCGAAGAAGGGCCGCTCGAGCTGAGCCCGCTTGAGCGTAGAATACACTCTTCTAGTAGTTTTGTAAACCTGCAAAAGTATTGAGAATTTGCAAAGCCCGCTCCAGCACAAGAAGTGTCGCTCGAGCGGAGTAGCAAAATCTGGACAACGAAAGTTTGGAAACTAAGCAACCAACCTGTCTCAAACGCAAAGACAACAATCCCAATATCAAACTTGAGTAAAAATAAGGGGAAAAAGACATGAACAACATTCAGAAATCATAAAACCCGAGTCTAGAATACAAGATGGATCAGGTCTAAACTAGAATCGCTATATCTCTTGCGCCACAAGTGACAATTATCCAAAATTTAATTTAATTCACGCACAAAACATTAGTTTTCAGGAGTAAATCTACAAAGATTTCTCTCAACCGAACAACCCTCCACTAATTATGGCATGTCTAAAGCATGATAAAATATTTAACTCTACATGATAACATCTCAATGTAATTCATAAAAGAAAACATGCTACAATATTTAATCATGAAATTAAAATTTACCAATATAAATAAATCATGCTATTTAAAATAACAACATACTACAAGTTCTAATCATTTAAAAGAACTTAACATTCTGTATACAATATTTAAATAATGTCATAACATATTTCTATAATTTCTGCAATTTTCTGAAATTTTCTAGAATTACAAGTAATTAATAATTACATAGAAAATTAGAAATAAATATTACAGAATCTGAAAAAATACAAAAATTATACCAGTAAATAAGATTACATCACAGTAGTCTATTGTAAAAATTTCAAGTCATGCTTCCCCAAGAGCAATTTAACGTAAAAATATTGAATTTTTCATCAATGAAAAATATTTTATTTTTCATAAAATTCTAAAACTTTAATATCATGTATAAAAATTAATTACGAGTGCAACGGTATAAGTCATGCTTCAATCAAAATTATAACGAATAATTTAGAAACAATTAACGTAGTTTTGAATTAAAACCAAAATAACAGAGCCTTAAGGGTGCCTGCATCAGCGCTTACCTAAGCAGATGCGTCAGCATGTGTCAACACTTTGACGTCAACAGCTAGCTTGTTTGATGACATCAGCGACTGTAATGCTGACATCAGCGCACGCAACAATTTCGACTTCTTCTCCAATGGCCCTGATGGTTTCAACTTTCACGCAAAAATTAGGGTTTAAGTTTTCTCCTCAACCATAAGTCAGAATCAAACCCATAATATACTGTTTCGAAGGTCTCAAAACAAGCACTCCAAATATATAATTTTCATAACATAAAAACAAAGCATGTAAAACCAACATGCAATCATAGTTACAAAAAATTAAATATGAATATCTATTTTTCTCAAAATGCAACCATCCGATTTTTGCAAAACTTTACAGATATGATCTAAACAATATAAATACAATATATATGAAATTCAAGACGATCAGAGCTTATTCGAAAAATATCAATTTCACAAATCATATCTATACATATATTCATGCACAAATAACACGAAAACACCTAACAATGACTCTGATACCAATGTAGGAAAAATAAGAAATAATAATCAATGTAAATAAACGGATTCAGGCATATCTTTCACGCTCAAACCAAATCCACGGATCATGTGGATGAACCACGTATCTCCATTGATGTCTTCAAATAATTCTTAGTAGTAGAGTAGAACTAGTAGAGAACTACCTATATTATTCACAGTATAAAGGCGGAATGGTTTATAAGAAAAGAGAACATATCATTTTTGTTGTATGAAATACAGAACCCAAGGTTTGTTTATATAGGAGAGTTGGAAGACCCATAAGATAAACATGTTCCCCAGATAATATCTATTTCATATCAATAATATCTAATTAATAATTATCATCTAATATATTGACAATTATCCATATCAAGATTATCTCGTATCTTGAAATATAATCTATTATTTTATTTGGATCTCTTCTAATCGGGTCATGCCACCATGGGCGACCCAATTGGGTCTGGATTCTAAACCGACCCAATTTCCAATAGATATGTTAAAAATTGGTGTTAAAAATATGTATAAAGTGCATTGAAATGTATAAAAATATTAAATATATAAAAATACGCAAAAATATTTTAGAATATATGAAATGTGCAGTGGGATTATAAATATTTTAGCATTATATGGTTATTATTGATAGTCCATAAGTCTATTATTAGCAAGATCCAAAATACCTTAGTTAAAATGTCTATTATATGATAAAAAGTGATAAAAATGAACCCTATTTATATGGGTTAGGCATTTGTTAATTTAAAAAGTGATTAAGTTTATAATAGATTCGTTAAAATATGTCAAGTAAAAAGTAAATTAGCATCTGCCTTAACATTTGTGTTCAAGATGTTCTAAAGGTTAATGGTAAATGATATATTTTTTTTATCCGCAAAATAGGAAGCTTTATTGATAATAGGGAAAGTACAAAGTACACCACAAGTATCAATAAAGCAGGGAAGAGCAAAAAGTATCATAGTTAAGCTAAATGATTCCAACTAGGTTGGCACCGAGAAGTAAGCTCAATCATATGCTAGCTCCAACCCAAGTTGTTAAGGAACCAACCAAGCCAAAACAAAACAAAAGAGAAAGGAAGAAGAAAAGTCGTCAAGCACCAGCCAACCATGCCACTCTCAGAAACGGACCCTCACATGACTAAGATTGGATAATAAATTATTGACTAAGTAATGGAAGTCTTTTCTCGAGGTTTTGATCCATAATGCAAGCCTAAACTTTATTAGCTCACTCAACTCAAAACAATTAGGTTGCACTCTCTTCAAAATGCACTCATTCCTTTGTTTTCAAAGTGACTAGAGGACAATTAATGGTAGAGCCCTCCAAATCCTTCTTTCCACTCTTTTAAACTTGTCACTCTTCTACCAATGAAGTAGACTATCAACTGAACCTGGTATCTGTAATAACTCGACCCTCGTACATGTTTTCTGCTATACTTTCAGTCCCCTATCTTGTGCATTTATATGCTTATTGTGAAATTTCGTGTGAAATGAAGTTTAATTAAGTGAATCTTATGAATATAAATTCATATCTGTCTAATAGGAGAAATATCTATTACAATTATAATGTTTAGATCAGAAATTGAAAGCCATAGAAACTTAATAATCTAAAATTGATTTTATATTTAAGATCGGTACGATTTTTAGGTCATAATATGATTTTCTGTAAAATTTCAATTTGAAATGATTAAACTAATTGATTTTCGTCTTTATTCACTTTGTGTGAGTGATTTTCTGACCACACTGCCAACTTAGCATTCAGCTGGAGAACACTGGCAGAATAGATGGCACCTGGCTGACCTGCAACAGAAAGAGAAGACCCCGGTGGTGGTTCGTCCACCCGAGGGGCACTCCGACGATCAAGTCAGTATATCTCTCATAGATAATCAATAGCTAAACTCATAAGCTTGAGCATAAAAGCATACCTTAGACCCATGGAGGTGCCTCTTTTTTATAGCCAATACAATCCTACTCCCAATAGGAGCCTAGCCCTAATGGACTTAGGATTACTGCTAATCTGGGACTCTAAGTGGGATTAGGATAAACTCTCTAAGAGTCTTATCTTTACCCAAACTGAAGTCTTCTCCCAATCTAGGACTCTTGTTCCATATCCGCTTATCTCGGATTCCGATATCCTCTCAGATAACCTCGGCCTAGCCGAGATAACCTCGGCATCATGACCAGGACACGTGGCACCTCGGCTGACACGTCGGCGTCACCTTGGTCACGTGTTGGTGCTCAGAAAATATATCCCCACAACTGCCCCCGAGGTTCTATTACCTCGGCATTCTGAGGTGATGGAACCTATATCGGTAATTTCCAAGACGCTTATTAAAGTATCACAAATGAGAGATCAACATTAAGGCTGACATGTCTCTTTAAAGAACAAGAATTCCAAGAACCCGTTCACGAGTATGAGCTGGCATACATAATCTCGGTTTACCTTTAACTTGTAAACTTTTCTCAAGTTTCAACAAGTGTTAAATAATGATCTCGGTTAAACTTTGACTTGTAAATTGCTACAAATTTCGACAAGTGTTAAACAATAATCTCAGTTTAACTTCGACTTGTAAATTGCTACAAATTTCAACAAATGTTAAACAATAATATCGGTTTAACTTCGACTTGTAAATTGCTACAAATTTCAACAAGTGTTAAACATCATCTCGGTTTAACTTCAACTTGTAAATTGCTACAAATTTCAACAAGTGTTAAACATAACATCGGTTTAACTTCAATTTGTAAATTGCTACAAATTTCAACAAGTATTAAACATCATTTATAACTCTCTGTCCCCTAATGTGGACTTATGTTCACATGAAGCTTGTGCATGTGATCTTGTTCGCCGAAGTTGGTTTCAAGCCGAGGTTGTTAGCCTTGATTTCTCTGTTGATCTTACTTGGTCTCAACCTGAGTTTGATTCTGCTGACATGGCAAGCCTATGTTACTCAAACTTAGTTCAACTCCATTATATGCAAGATTCGACTCTGCCATATAATGAGTCTAAGTTATTCATCATTACCTAGCGAGCCGTTTTTCTTCTCGGACTTAAGTGCTGAGATCTTGTCTTCTGGAATCTTGGATCTGCTCACTCAGGTTGAGCTTTTCTCTTCTCGAACCTGCTTATTTAGGCCGAGATCTTGTCTTTCGGGATCTGGGGTCCGGAGCCTGAAATCCAAGATCTGCTCACTTAGGCTGAGCTCTTCTATACTTGAATGTCATCTCCTTGGAAGCGCTCATGCCCCCTGTCTTCGCGTCCCTTCTGGAAGGGTCTTCATTCCGTTTATGTCGATAGACTCTCCATCTTCGCTAAGCTCGCTGGTTTTAACACGTTGATCTTGTATGGTGATGGCCATCTATTCTCCTTTCTTTTCCACAGACGACGCCAAATTGTGTGAGTGATTTTCTAACCACACTGCCAACTCAGCATTCAGTTGGAGAACACTAGCAGAATAGATGGCACCTGGCTGACCTGCAACAGAAAGAGAAGACCCCGGTGGTGATTCGTCCACTCGGGGGCATTTTGACGATCAAGTCAGTATATCTCTCATAGATAATCAATAGCTAAACTCATAAGCTTGAGCATAAAAGCATACCTTAGACCTATGGGGGTGCCTCTCTTTTATAGCCAATACAATCCTACTCCCAATAAGAGCCTAGCCCTAATGGACTTAGGATTATCGCTAACTGGGACTCCCAGTGGGATTAGGATAAACTCTCTAAAAGTCTTATCTTTACCCAAACTGAAGTCTTCTCCCAATCTAGGACTCTTGTCCCATATCTGTTTATCTCGGATTCCGGTATCCTCTCAGATAACCTCAAAGATCATGACCAGACAAGTGACACCTCGGTTGACACGCGGCGGCCACCTTGGCCACGTGTTGGTGCTCAGAAAATATATCCCCACACACTTTTTATAAAAACTTAGTTCTTTAAACACTTGACTCATTATCCTTAACTCAAAATATCTCCTAAGAGAAAGGGAGTTAGAGAATAAAAGAGTTTGAGAGAAAGACTTCAACAAGGGAAAAGATAGGAAAATCAAGGAAATTGTGGAAATTTGAACTAAGGTATGTAAGAATCACCTTAAACAACCTCTTTCTTGGATTTGAGTGAGAACTATCCTTCATTTTTGAGAATTAAGATTTGTGATGGAAATTTTGTATATAATAATTAATTGATGGACTAGATATTCTGATCACTATGTTGTTTGATTTAACTTGAGTTGTCTAGTGAAAAATTACATCTTATTTCCTCCATTTTCATGTTGAATTCAACTACGTAGATGGATGGTTATATAGGTATATATATGTGTGTATAGTTAGAAGTATAAAGAAATTGAGTTGAGTATGGTCTTAAGGAATCAAAAACCTATTTGAGCCTATGATTCAAGTTAATGTATCATTATAGCACCATATTGAATTAATTTCCCTTGTTTTATGCTTTGTATTGAATTTGTCAAGTTGGGAGGTTGCTTGAATTTCGGACTACAAGCAAAACAAGGCAGAATCGCCACATGTGCAGGGATCACAACCGTACGTACGGGAAGCACTGCCGTACGTGCGGGGCTCACAGCCACACGTGCGGAAAGCAGGGGATTTCGTGGTTGAGGCTATTGGAAAAAAGGCACGCGCGGGACCTCACAACCAAGACGATGGGAACATCGCCAAGACGCGGCGAGGCTCACAGCCGCACGTGGCCTATGCCGAAATTTATGTCCGCCTGCTTTCACTGTTTAACCCTCTGGTGTTATTAAAAACTGTATTTGATACCTCTTCAATGTTTGTAAATTCGTTAGAAGCGAAACGAATCAGATATTGTTTAAATCAGGAAATGAACTAATTTCTGAACTGTACGTTTATGTAGGGCATATACCGGAAGGGACTGCCGCTTCACCACAGCACTGTGAGTAATAGTACTATAATAGCACATTTACTTATTGTTAATAATTATTATTAACGCTCTGTTATTCGAAAATTGACTATGACCGCCTTTATGGACGATTGGAAAATCTATATACATTTGTACGACTTTGGAAACACTATGCTTTGTTCATATCTGGGCCAGAGGCCAATCTATAAAGTCTGCTGGGCTAGAGGCCCATCTGTAACGTCTGTTGGGCCTAAGGCCAATCTGTGAAATCTGTCGAGCCTAAGGCCAATTTGTAAAACCTGTTAGGCCTAAGGCCGTTCTATATGTTACTTGGCTTAAAACTGCTCTGTATAAAATCTGGGCCCAAGGCCATTCTAAACTTGTTTACAGAATAAGCTTAAGTGTATATCCTCTGCAGTTATGTACATTATAATTCAAGTTCAATCATTGAATTGTTTGAGTACTATTATTCACTAAGCTTGGCTCACCTTGTGCTATGTCTATTTCTGTAGGCAATCAACCTGGAGGTCGGTCTTAGTTCAGCCTTGGACATTCCTTTTGGTCAAGCAATGTAGAGAAGCTTGTGCATTTTGTGGGGTTCCCTTAATAACCCCTAGTTTTGTCCTTAATCTTCTGTTTAATATAATTAATATGTATAACCTTCTTTTCACCAATGCTTTTGTTACACGCCCAATCATGGGGCTAGGTCTGTGTATGTGTATGTACATAACTGCTTCTCAAGTGTATGTTCACTGTATGTTTATCTACCTGATGCAATGTTTGTGATCCTGGCATATTAGTGGTGGCTTAATGGATATTATTTTCTGTTCTTAAATGCTTCCGTTCAGGCACCATATGTTGTATATATTGAATTAAGCATTCGTTTCTAAAGTGATCATGCCCAAACTTTTATGGGCGGGTTTGAGGCGTGACAAGTGGTATTAGAGCACGAGTTGCTATCTCACACACAAATCCATTGAGTCCTAGGATGTCTAGAAAAGACTTAGGCATCCTGCATAATATTCTGAATGCATGTGGAAAGATTGATGGCAACGTTAAATGTAATATGCTAACGCTAATGATTATGATCCATGTTTATTGTATATTCCTTGTGTATATTGTAATTGATTATCATGTAGAATATGGTGAGAACAAGAACGGAAGACCCAGAAGATGCTACTTCTGCACGGTTAGACAGAATGGAAAGAATGATCATGGAAATGGCAGAGACTTTACGACAACAACAATAACAGCAATAGCCACAACCACAACCACCACCGCCACCGGTACCTCGGCATGTGGTGCAAGATTTTCAGGTTGAGGACCGAACTATCACTCTCATAGGGAATTTAAAAAGATGAAGCCGCTATCATTCAAAGGAGGAATAGAACCAATGAAAGCTGAAGCGTGGGTATTGGGAATAGAAAAGTTGTTCAAAGTTTTTCCTTGTACCGAAGCCCAAAAAGTGCAACTTGCTGCCTTCACTCTTGAAGATGAAGCACGGAGGTGGTGGATGCTTACGAGAACTATGCACCAAAGATTAACGTGGGACAGATTTTTGGAATTGTTTTATGACAAGTACTTTCCCCAAAGTATGCGAGATAAGAAGGTGACAGAATTTGAAACTCTCAGGCAAGGAAATAAGACTGTTGCGGAATATGAAGCCCAATTTGCAGAACTAGCTCGGTTTGCACCTCATATGGTGGATACGGACTATAAGAAAGCATGGAAATTTGAGGGGGGGACCACGGAATGCTATCCTTGACCGAGTCAACATGTTGAAGTTACCAACCTATGTTTATGTGTTGAAAAACACTGTTATAGCAGAGGGAAACCTTATTGCTCAGAATCGGATTTCTGAGTGAAAATGAAAGAGGCAGAACATTCAATTGTCAAAGGGTCACCACTCCACCAAACAAGAAACAAAATTGTGGACTTTAGTACTTCCACCCTTATTCTAGACTCAACTCTGCTTGCTCGAATGTGGAAGGAAACACCGTGGGACTTGCTATATCGGTTGTTGGGAGCATGTTTTAGGTGTGGCAAAACAGGTCATCTGGTAAAGGATTGTCCTCAAAAGAATCAACAAAATGGCAATAGGGCTGCTACAAGTTCAGCAGGGTCTACACCAGCTCCTAACACCAAGTCAGTTGCCAAGCCCGTTAACAATAAAGACACCACAAGACAAGGCAGGGTGTTTGCATTGGTTCCGGGAGATGTGCAGAATGCTACAACAGTGGTGTCAGGTACATTTATGGTTCACGGTCATTCTGCTCATGTATTGTTTGATTCTGGCTCTACCCATTCCTTTGTGTCAAAACTATTTGCGCAAAATTTAGATAGATCTGAGGAAGTATTATCTTATATGTTATGTGTGTCTTCACCTTTAGGAGACTCTATGGTCTGTACTTCTATTTATTTTGCTTATGAACTCCAATTTGGGGATATCCGGGTATATGCCAATCTGCTACCTCTTGACATAACTTATTTTGATATTATTCTGGGAATGGACTGGTTGAGCGAATATTGTGCGACTATTGACTGTTTGACTAAGCAAATTAGTTTCCACCCTCCGGGACAATAAGAATGTACTTTTCAGGGACTTGGAGTGACTTATCCACCCTATTTGATTTCTGCAATGAAGGCCTGTAAATTAATTCAGAAAGGATGTCAGGGGTATTTATACAGTGTTTTAGAGGGGCAAGCGATAAATGGGAGTACTGACATGATTCCAGTTGTTTATGAATTTCCGGATGTTTTTCGGGAAGAATTACCAGGGGAGTTAGTAGACCGTGAAATCGAGTTTACAATTGAAGTGGCGCTAGGAACTCAACCCATTTCTAAGACTCCGTATAGAATGTCACAAGTTGAGATGAAGGAATTAAAGGTTCAGTTGCAAGATTTACTTGATAAAGGGGTTCATTCGCCCGAGTGTTTCTCCTTGGGGTGCACCAGTTCTGTTTGTGAAAAAGAAGGACGAAACACTCCGATTATGTACAGATTACAGGGAACTTAATAAAGTGACAATCAAGAATAAGTACCCATTACCCCGGATCGATGATTTGTTTGACCAGCTACAAGGGGCACAAATCTTTTCAAAAATTGATTTACGGTCCGAATACCACCAATTAAAGGTCAAAGCCGATGATGTTAAGAAAACAGCTTTCCGAACTCGATACGATCATTATGAATTTCTGGTTATGCCCTTCGGAGTCACTAACGCATTAGCAACGTTTATGGATTTGATGAATCGTGTCTTCAAGCCCTATATGGATGAGTTTGTAGTAGTATTTATTGATGACATCCTCATTTACTCGAAGAATGTGGAAGCTCATGAGAATCATCTTCGTGTAATTCTTCAAACACTCCGAGAAAAGAAATTGTATGCAAAACTGAAAAAATGTGAATTCTGGCTACATGAAGTCGCATTCTTGGGGCATGTGATAACAAAGGAAGGTGTATCTGTTGATCTGCACAAGATTGAGGCAATTATAAATTAGCCGACTCCTACCAATGTAAATGAAGTGCATAGTTTATTGGGATTAGCTGGGTACTATAGGAGATTTGTGCAAGATTTCTCCAAAATCGCGGTACCACTTACCCAACTGACTCAAAAGGGAGTTATATTTGAATGGTCAGAACAGCGAGAATCTGCCTTCCAAGAATTAAACCGGTTAACTACGCCCGTTCTTGCCTTACCATCTGCAATCAAGGATTTGTGATTTACAATGATGCCTCCCATAAGGGATTGGGTTGCGTGCTTATGCAAAAGGGAAAGGTTATTGCTTATGCTTCTCAACAGCTCAAACCACATGAAAAGAATTATCCCACACATGACCTTGAGTTAGCCGCGGTAGTTTTTGCTTTGAAGATATGGCAACATTATCTGTATGGCACTGCTTGTGAAATCTATACCAATCATAAAAGTCTCAAATACCTTTTCACCCAAAAGGAGTTGAATATGCGACAGCGACGGTGGTTGAAACTTATTAAAGACTATGATTTGCAGATCCATTACCATCCTGGTAAAGCCAATACGGTTGCAGACGTACTTAGTCGGAAAAATATGGGAAATTTGGCAAATTTGTTTATAGGGCAAAAAGAGTTAGTGATTGAATTGGATAAAATGAAGGTAGACCTTGTGATACATGGGCAGGAGGCCATAGTAGCAGCAGTGATGGCCCAATCGACATTACTTGAAGAGATCAAACTACGTCAAATGGAAAATGAAACTTTGAGGAAGATATGTGATGAGTTAGAGACAAAACCGAAATCGAGATTCAATTTGGTGAGTTCAGTGCTCAAATTTCAAGGCAGATTATGTGTTCCCAATGTATCAGAAGTGAAACAGAAATTGATGGAAGAAGCTCATGCCTCTAGATTTTCATTACATCCTAGGAGTACTAAAATGTATCGGGATTTAAAACAAAATTTTTGGTAGCCAGGTATGAAAAAGGAAATCACGGATTTCGTCTCCAAATGTTTGCAATGTCAGCAAGTAAAGTTAGAGCATCAGAGACCGGCAGGATTATTGCAACCCCTTCCAATCCCGGAATGGAAGTGGGAACATTTGGCCATGGATTTTGTTGTGGGGTTACCACAGACTCCTCGGGGTACGAATTCTGTATGGGTCATTGTGGACCGATTAACTAAGTCCGCTCACTTCCTACCTGTGAAGACTGAATATAATGCAAATAAACTTGCTACGATTTATGTGAATAAAATTGTAAGACTCCATGGTGTTCTGGTCTCAATTGTGTCAAACAGGGATCCAAAATTTGTTTCGAGATTCTGGCAAAGTCTATAGGAAGCAATGGGTACAGAATTAAAGTTTAGCACAGCCTTCCACCCTCAGACTGATGGACAATCCAAGAGAACGATACAGACATTAGAATATATGCTCCGAATGTGTGTTCTGGATTTCCAGGGAAGTTTGGAAACTCATCTACCATTAGTAGAGTTCGCATACAATAATAGTTACCATTCGAGTGTTAGAATGGCACCCTATGAGGCTCTGTATGGCTGACCATGTCGCTCCCCCGCGTGTTGGACTAAAGTTGGAGACAAGGCATTGTTAGCGCCTGAAATTGTTCAGTTGACAACAGAAAAGATTAAAACTATTTGGGAACGATTGAAAACTGCTTAAAGTAGGCAGAAGAGTTATGCGGATAACCGACGAAGAAATTTGGAATTTGGGGTGGATAGTCATGTCTTTGTCAAAGTCACCCCAATGAAAGGACATCCGAGATTTGGGAAAAATGGTAAATTAACACCTCAATATATTGGTCCATTCCAAATGCTAGAAAAGATGGAATCGGTAGCTTACCGAGTCGCTCTTCCACCTAGTATGAGTCAAGTACATAATGTGTTCCATGTATCTATGCTTCGAGGATATCTTCCAGACCCGTCTCATGTCATTAATTTCCACCAAATCGTTCTGGATGATAAGTTGACGTATGAAGAAAGACCAATTCGGATTCTAGATCAACAATGAAACAACTGCGGAATCGAGAAATCCCTATGGTGAAAATTGAATGGCAAGAACATTATGGAACCGGTTACTTGGAAAAAGAAGAGGAAATGCAACACTAATATCTGTATCTGTTCCTATCCTAAGCTAAAACAAGTTTGAGGGACCAAACTTATTTAAGAGGGGGAGAGTGTAATAACCCGACCCTCGTACATGTTTTCTCGTATATTTTCAATCCCCTATTCTGTGCATTTATATGCTTATTATGAAATTTCGTGTGAAATGAAGTTTAATTAAGTGAATCTTATGAATATAGATTCATATCTGTCTAATAAGAGAAATATATGTTACAATTGTAATGTTTGGATCAGAAATTGAAAGCCATAGAATCTTAATAATCTGAAATTGATTTTATATTTAAGATCAGTATGATTTTTAGGTCATAATATGATTTTCTATGAAATTTCAATTTGGAACGATTAAATTGATTGATTTTCGTCTTTATTCACTTTTATATAAACTTAGTTCTTTAAACACTTGACTTGTGATCCTTAACTCAAAATATCTCCTGAGAGAGAGGGAGTTGGAGAAGAAAAGAGTTTGAGAGAAGGACTTCAACAAGGGAAAAGATAGGAAAATCAAGGAAATTGTGGAAATTGGAACTACAAGGTATGTAAGAATCACCTTAAACAACCTCTTTCTTGGATTTGAGTGAGAACTATCATTCATTTTTGAGAATTAAGACTTGTGATAGAAATTTTGTATATAATAATAAATTGATGGGCTAGATATTCTGATCACTAAGTTGTTTGATTGAACTTGAGTTATCTAGTGAAAAATTACATCTTATTTCCTCCATTTTCATGTTGAATTCAACTATGTAGATAGATGGTTATATAGGTATATATATATGTGTGTATAGTTAGAAGTATAAAGAAATTGAGTTGAGTATGGTCTTAAGGAATCAAAAACCTATTTGAGCCTATGATTTAAGTTAATGTATCATTATAGCAACATATTGAATTAATTTCCCTTGTTTTATGCTTTGTATTGAATTTGTCAAGTTTGGAGGTTGCTTGAATTTCGGACTGCAAGCAAAACAAGGCAGAATCACCGACGCAAGGGGCTCACAAATGTGCGTGAAGCACCGTCAAGACGTAGGGCTCATACAAGACATGCTGAAAGCAAGGGATTTCGGGGCTGAGGCTACTGGAAAAAAGGCACGTGCGGGGCTCACAAAGAAGACGCGCCCATGCCGAATTTTTGTCTACTGTTTCACCTATTTAACCCTCCGTGTTATTAAAACGTATTTGATGCCTCTTCAATGTTTGTAAATTCGTTAGAAGCTTAAACGAATCAAATATTGTTTCAATCAGAAATGAACTAATTTCGAATCGGCAGGTATGTAGGGCATATATCTAAGGGATCGCCACTTCACCACAAAGATCGTGAGTAATAGTACTATAATAGCACATTTACTTATTGTTAATAATTATTATTAACGCTCTATTCAAAAATTGACTATGCTCGCTTTTATGGACGATTGGAAAATCAGATACATTTGTACGACTTTGGAAACACTCGCTTTGTTCATATCTCGCCAGAGGCCAATCAGAAGTCCGCTAGGCCAGAGGACCATCTGTAATATCCGCTGGGCCTAAGGCCAATCTGCGAAATTTCGGGTCGGCCTAAGGCCAATCAGAAACCCCGTTAGGCCTAAGGTCGTTTCTATATGTTACGAGGCTTAAAGTCGCTCAGATAAAATCAGGCCCAAGGCCATTCTGAAATTGTTTACAGAATAAGCTTAAGTGTATATCCTCTGCAGTTATGTGAATTATAATTCAAGTTCAATCATTGAATTGTTTGAGTACTATTATTCACTGAGCCTGGCTCACTTTGTGTTATGTCTGTTTCTATAAGCAATCAACCTGGAGGTTGGTCTTAGTTCAGCCTTGGACATTCCTTTTGGTCAAGCAATGTAGAGAAGCTTGTGCATTTTGTGGGGTTCCCTTAATAACCCCTAGTTTGGTCCTTAATCTTTTGTTTAATATAATTAATATGTATAACCTTCTTTTCACCAATGCTTTTGTTACACGCCCAATCATGGGGCTGGGTCTGTGTATGTGTATGTACATAACTGCTTCTCAGGTGTATGTTCACTGTATGTTTATCTACCTGATGCAATGTTTGTGATCCTGGCATATTAGTTGTGGCTCAATGGATATTATTTTCTGTTATTAAATGCTTTCTTTCAGGCCCCATATGTTGTGTATATCGAATTAAGTGTCCGTTTCTAAAGTGATCATGCCCAAACTTTTAGGGGCGGGTGTGGGGTGTGACAGTATCACCTATTGAAACCCCCACCACTGCATCATTTTTGTCCAGACATTCCAAGAAAATGGGGAAAATAGTAGCAAATGACTGGATAATTCAGATTTTGTTCTGCAAAAAATACACTAAGTGGAAGCATAAATACTAAGAATCCCAACCAGGTGTTTTGATTATATATTTCCATGCCAACTAGGTGAAAAATTGAATTTTGGAAAGGATATCTTTATTCCAAATGAACTTATTAATAGTGAGATTGGGGCCAAGAGAAGTAGAATAGAAATTATACACATCAGTAGCTTTGTAAGTACCTAAATTTCAACTAAGCTAGATAGGGTTGTCGGTCACCCTATTCCTGAGTAAGCGGGCTAAGGATAATGCATTTGATTGTCTAGCAATCTCCACATCTTCCCACTCATATGGAGCTCTTCTGAAAGGTAAATTCCAATACCCTGAGGTTGATCTTCTATCATAGAACAAAGGCAGTGTGCCTTCCTTGTTAGTTGATATTTTAAAAAGACTTGGGAATTCATTTTTTAGACAAATGTTACCACATCATTTATTAAGCCAAAATCTGACTCTCTTTCCATCACTAACCTTAATGAGAAAGTTATCCAAAAAGAAGTTACAAAGGGGCTACCTATGAATGGCAAGAGAGATGATGGCACTCCACACCCTAGAGTAATTGTAAGAAGGCCTCAAGATTGCTTGACAGCTATCTTCTTCAATCAAGTATTTGCTACAAAAGACCTT
Source organism: Camellia lanceoleosa (assembly GCA_025200525.1). Taxonomy (NCBI): domain Eukaryota; kingdom Viridiplantae; phylum Streptophyta; class Magnoliopsida; order Ericales; family Theaceae; genus Camellia; species Camellia lanceoleosa. The sequence continues at coordinate 562,074 of JANUSC010000121.1, read as the reverse complement.
TCTCTAAAGAGCAATGAACTCACTTTCGAACTTCCACCACCATTTTAACAGAAGGCTAGCATTGACATCAGTGAATTTTCTTATTCCCAAGCCTCCAAGACTAATACTTTTTGATACTTCAGTCTACTTCACCATATGGATTTTCTTCTTAAGATTAGTACCTCCCCATAGGAAATTTGTTTCAATTTTTTCAGGCTCTTTACCCATTCCCATTGGCATTCTGAATAGGGACAGGTAATAAAGAGGAATATTAGATACTATCGATTTGATTAAGGTAAGTCTACCGCAAAGGATAGGTGTCTTCTCTTCCAACCTACTAATCTTGATTTAACTTTTTCTAAGACAGGCTTCGAAGTGGACTTTATTCTGAAGTTGGCACCAAGAGGCAGACCTAAGAACTTTAGTGGTAGGCCTTGCACTTTACAATTGAAAAGATCAACAAAGGATGATAAGATCTCATCATCAACACCAATTCCACATAATACACTTTTGTGGTAGTTTAGTCTCAGCCTAGAGAATAGCTCAAAGCATCTTAGCACCCTTTTTAATGTTAACTATTTGCTCCCTATTTGCTTCACAGGAGATAATTGAGTCATTAGCAAAGTGAAGGTAAGAAATAACTACTTCATTCCTCCTAATTTTCACACCCTTTATAAGATTCATCTCATAAGCTCTAGTCATGAGTATGTTGAGCCCTTCTGCTACTAAGTTGAACAGAAAATGGTGAAAGGGGATCACTTTGCCTCAGTCCTCTTCGTAGAGAAAATTTTGCAATTGGTGATCGATTGACTAATACAGAAAGCCTTGCTGTGGAGATACATTCTCTCATCTAAGCAATCCATTTTGGACCAAAACCAAAGTTAGAGAACATAGAAAAGAAGAAGTTCCAATTGACTGAATCAAATACCTTTTCGAAGTCAAGTTTAATGATAATTCCTTTCTTCTTAGTTTTTTTTTTTCCCATTGTCCACAACTTCATTGTCAATGAGTACACATCCAAAATGTTCCTTTCTCCAAGAAAAACAGATTGAGTATCTCCAATTACTTCTGGAATAACTTTTTTCAGCCTGTGTGCTAGGATTTTTGAAAGGATCTTAAGATGGGACCCACAAAACTAATAGGTCTATAGTCCCCCAGTCCCATAGGTTTTTCATTCTTGGGGATAAGAATAATGATGGAACTATTAATCCCATAAGCAAGTTTGCAATGGGTGTGAAAGTCTTTCATGAACATGAGAATCTCTTTTTTTATAACCTTCCAAAATTTCTGAAAGCATAGCAGGTTGAAGCCATTTGGGCCTAGTGCTTTATTACCATTGCACCCTTTAATAGCTGCCTTAATTTCAACTTCAAAGAACTCTATTTCTAGCTCATGGAAAGAATGGTTCACTTTCACTGATTTGAACACACCACCCAAGGATGGCCTATTTGCCCAATCTTTTGTGAACCATTTCTTAAAGTATAAGAGAGCCTTCTGCTTGATCTTATCTGGTTCTTCATGAATCACTCCATTTATAGAGATAGAATTGATGACATTTATGTTTTGCCTACAGCTAGCTATAACATGGAAAAACCTGGTGTTTTTTAGAAATCTTATGATACACATCTCTCTTAATTTTTTGAGATTTTCTGTTATGATTTTTTGGGTGTAAGTTATGACTTAGTTATAACTTGGTTACGCACATTATGATATTAGTTATGACTTATTATGTCGCTAGTTTTGACATTATTTTAGTTATATCTCATGTGATGTTTGGTTATAACTGTTTTTTATTTATTTATTTTTATTTTTTTATGACTCCTACAAGATTGAGTTATGACATTTGTGGTGATCAACTCTATAAATGTCGTGAGTTGCATAGTGTACACCCTTTTCAGGGTTGTACATATCGTCACCCATATTTCTTTTTCTTGAAACTAAAATATTAGCTGGTTAATGGGGTAAATTACACTCACCTTCATTGAATTTAAATATATATATATATATAAAGTCCCAAATTTTTTATATAATTATGTCGACTTCTCTTTTAGTAAAGTTAAAGCGATCAAAATTAATGCAGATAATAAGCATACATGAAAACTTCAAGGGAGATTAGTGTAATTATGTCATAAATATAGTACTAACTGTATTTTTGTCAAGCCTCAAGGGATTAACTATTTTTGTTTTCTTCTAATTTCTATTTTATTCCCTATAATTATGCACACAGTCGTTTTCCCTTTAAAATGTTAATGCATAACAAAGTGATCATATTATAATTAACTAAAAGTGTAGGGTTAAATCATTTAATTTGAAATTACATGGGACTAAAGTGACACTCCTATTAAAATACAGGAACTAATAGTGTAATTTCTTTAAAAATTTAACTGAAATTTAAAGAGTAAAAAAGGTGTAGTTTAGCTTTTAAAAAGTGTTAAAGGATATATCTTAACAAGATACAAATTTATAAAAGAATACTTAGGCATTAAGATATGATCATAAACAACAATTAAATTAATTTGGTAAGACAACTTTCATGAATGAATTTGTCTCAATGTTGTTTGCGCTATCACATGTTGACATTTTTTTTTTTATCGTAAAAAGGAATTGCCATTAAAGTAGCCTAACGACACTTACACTACAACAACACGAGCCTTTGGAGATTTAAAACTAATGACGAAAATAAATTTTGTCACGAAGACGATCTTTTAGTGAAGAAAATAATATTTCGCCCCAAATGTACCATTTTTAGAGAGAAAATAAAATTCCGCCACCAATTTACATATATATATAATAAAATTAGGTGACTTAAATTATTTTTCGCCATTATTTTATTTTTATTTTTTGTCACTGAAGATTTTTCCGCTATTTTTTTGGATGGCGTCAAAATTTTGAGACTTTTGGTGAGGAAAAAATTGGTCACCAATTATAAAATTATTAATAACAAATGTATTTTCGTCACCAATAATTTTTAATATTTTTATATCATTTAGTGAGAAAACTAGTTCCGTTGTCAATAATTTTATGTTTTGGTGAGGAAATAATTTTGTCACCAATTTCGGAGGAAAAATTGAGCGGCAAAAGAAAACCCGAAATAGGCTACTAATTTTTTTCGTTTGGCCTCTGAACATAGAATTTGTAAGCTACAAAACCTAGTGGAAGAGAGGGAGAAGAGAGAGGGTTCGACGGAAAGACTAGTTCGTGCGGCGTGAAACTTTGACTTTGAACGGTGCTCTCTATTCGGCGGTGGCAACGATTGACGGTTCTATTCTTGAGGTATGTTCGGATTCCCTCTCTCTCTCTTTCACAATCACTCCATTTTTTAAATTTCCTCTTCAAAATTCCCAAACACGCCACGTGCTTTACAAACCCTTTCTCAATTTCTGATTTGACACTCGAATTTCATTATCTTCGAATATTTGTTTGGCTCTATCATATCTGTGTTTGCTATTTTTATTAGGGTTTTATAACTGTTCTTTTGGATTCACATGTCTTGATTTTCTTCTTGTTGGGTTGATTTGTGCTATTAGGGGCTTGTGAAAGCCAAATATTCAAGTGGTGCTATATTACCAATTCTGGGTTTGCCTTGCTTTTTAGTGGGTTTGCTTCTTTGTTCGTGTAATCTGGTCTTGCCTCTTGAAAATAGGCCTAAGGACTGAATTTGTGTCGAGAGTAGAAGATTGTGTATTGGGGTTGTGGAATTTGGCAATTTACGCGGCTTCCATTGAACCATTGTTTGCTTATTTTCTGTAAAGAAGCTTGAATTTATTTTCCATTGAACCATTTTATTTGAAATTTGGTACTTAATTTCTTAGCTTAGTTAAGAACTCTTGCATGACCCACTAAAATGCTAATTAATTTGTTGCCTACTTTATGCTTTTGGACTACTATTATTTTATTAAATTTAAAAAAATTACCATTATTAAAATGGCTTCTCAATTATAGGGCTTAACTTGGTGATTTGAGTCTCATGATCTGCATCCTTCTCCCCCTTTACTTAGGGGTACTTATATATATGTATGTTGTATACAATGTTTGGAGCTTAGCCAATATGTCACTAACTTAAAATGCTATATTTCATCTTTAGTTACAAACATCATTGGGTCTCAATATGATTCATATAACTTGGAACAATTACTTTCCATTCATGTGAGACATAATTGATTCATTATATTTCTAATGGGCATGCCTTTTTTGAAAAAATAAAAATATTCACAATTTGGTTTCTCAACAAGGAAATCAATATAAATCGGTTTCTAGAAAGATATGAATCTCTAGGTTTCATGAGTTTGTTCTTTATAAGATGTAAAGTTTTCAGTCATTTAGGGGTTCAGAGCCATTCAGACCATTTCCACTTTGAAAGAAACAGTACTTGAATTTGATATATTAGTGAATAAAGTTAGATTGCATATTATTTTTCGCTTGATTGGGCCTTGTAGATTCCATGAGACTTTGAAGTTATACATTCACTACAAGAAATTACACTTTTGGTGACCAAATTTGGCTACTAAAATTAATTTAGTTGCCCAAAGTCAGCCCTTTGGCGACTAAAATTTGAATTGGTCGGCAATGTTTCATATTTTAGCTACTAAAATTTTTTAGTAGCCGTATATTACTTATTGGCGACTAAAACATAATTAGTAGCTAAAAAATGACCCAATCGACGACTAAAAAATAGTTAGTCGCTAAAAATAGCCCAATAGGCGACTAAAATATAATTAGTAGCTAAAAAGTTACTCAATAGGCGACTAAAAATGACTTAGTAGCTAAACAATGACCCAATCAGCAACTAAAAAACAATTAGTTGCTAAAAATAGCCCAATAGGCGACTAAAATACAATTAGTAGCCAAAAAGTTACTCAATAGGTGACTAAAAATGACTTAGCCGCTAAAAAATTACCTTATAGGTGACTAAAAAAATTTTGGTCCCTAAATGTATAATCTTTAGCTACTAAAAATAATTTAGTCAGTATTAATTTAGTTTTACTGACTAAATTTTAGTCGGCGATTATAATTAAAAAATTTAAAAATTGGACTTCAGATTTCGGAGGGAAATTTAATTGGCTACTAAAGTCGTTAGTCGGAAAAACGTCCTTATTTATTATTGGCGACTACAAAAATTGGTCGGGAAAGAAAATAAGGTTTAAAAAATACACTTCCACACGCCGACTCTCACACGCTTGTCCGCTCTCACTCAGGACTCTCTCTCTCTCTCTCTCACGCCTCCTCCAAATTTCTCTCTCGCTTTGTCTCCATCGCCGCCGTGCATGAGAGCATCACCGCCATCGCACGAAAGCACCACCGTCAATCCACCATTGAGCATTGCCTGTATGTCCTCTCTCTATTTTGCCCTCTCTATCATTCATTTCTCCCCCTAATTTCAGCCTCTAGGGTTTTCTTCTTCCATTTGTAGCTCTATTCTGATAGCAACTCTGTTCTTGACACTGGCGAGCTCGGACGCCCCTTTCATCGTCGCCCACAAGAAGGCCACTCTCACTAGGCTCAAGTCCGATGTCGAACGTGTCTTTGCTATAACTATAGCTCAATTTGTGAGTGTTTTTCTCCAATTTTTAGGGTTTTAAATTTATGGATTTTGCCTCAATCGCAAAAATGCTCTCCACTTCTAGTAGTTCAAACAAGTTTTCCAATGCAAACCCAATTTTTACATGACCAATGTTTTATTTTCTGTGTTTGATTATTTTAGCTTTTTGCATTGCATTAGTTTATGGGTTCTGATTTTGGATTATTACAGTAGTTTTGTTGCTTTGCTTATCTATATGTATATTGATTTATGTTGTTCTCACTTCAAAACCCTGAGCCCAACCAGAATTGATTGATCACTAGCTTCATTTGCACCAAATTCAAATGCTCTTGGTAAACACTAATTGATAGCACATTTTGGGGAAGCCCAAGAATGCTTGCTACTTCTAAGTGGTTCAAACAAGTTTCCCAATGCAAACCCAAGTCCTACATTTCTAGTATTGAACACAAGGCATGTTTGAATTACCAAATTCATCGTCTTATTGGAGAACAAGTAAATGGCAAGAGAACATGGTGGTTTGATAAGCATGTTGAAAAATCTAGAAAACCCCTAGATGTTGATTTGTGATTATGTATCAATTTTAAGCAGAATATAAAAATCTCAATCAAACAATCAAGACAAAGAGACACAACGATTTTTACGTGGAAAAACCACAATTGAACACCTCCAACTGTGATCAAAAAACCACGGGCAACTGCCACAAGACAATCCACTAAGAAGAATTAAAGGAATTACACAGGTATACTCTCAATTACCTAGCTTAATCCACAACGCCTAATTGAACCAACCTCTATGTGCCTCTTCCAACCCCATCTTCACCACGGAATTGTCTTTCGATGAGCCACTGATTCCACCAAAGCTTCAGCTCAATTCTTCGTAATCCACAACCGATGAACAACTCTCTTTTGTGTATAACAAACAAACCTTTGATGTACTCTCTTTAAACCATGAGTTGAATGCTCAATAAAACATCAAAGAAAAATAACAAAATATCCCCAGATATAAACCTTCAAGAACCAAAAAGAAGATCTGGAGGAATTCAATGAATCACTTAGTTTTGGGAGAAAACCAAGTATATATAGAAAACCAAAAGTAATCCTAGATTGGGAAAAAAACAAACTCCTTGAGAAATCCGGATTCTGAGGCTCGCTCGAGCGAGGAGTGTATTTTTCGTGATTTCTACTAGTGCCTTGGCTCGAGCGACGAATCCTTGGCTCGAGCGACGAATACACTCTTTCAGGTTTTTGTATGGACGCAATTCTTGGCTCGAGCGAGAACTCCTTGGATCGAGCGAGCAAACCTTCGCTCGAGCGAGCTCTTCTTGGCTCGAGCGACCAATGGCAGACAGCTCGACCCCCGTAATAATCAGCAAAGTGGCAATCTTGAAAGCATTAACATCACAAACTTCTCTGCATGGCTCGATTCGGGTTTGGATTTGCATCTAATAAACTCATAGCCTCACTGAAATAAAAATGCGAATAAAATTACAACTCAAAGGAGTTTTGTCAAACGGGGTTGCCAACAATAAAAACCTAACACATGTTAATGGGTGCCTTCTAACATCTTCTCATGCATTGCGACAGAGAAGATATTACCAACACACTGTAAGTTCTTGCTCTTCACACCGCTTTCAACTTAGGAACACTAATGTCTCGTTGTTTTGTAAATTCTATTATCACCATGTTTGCTAATTTGCCTAGGGTTTTATAACTATAGTTTATTTTTCCCATTACTAATATGTGCACTTGCATAGGACAAATTAGGACCACTCAAACATATGAGTCAAAATCTTGTTTGAACCTTGTTCCCATCGAGATAGAATTCGATTTCAACTGGGATGGGACCACTTAAACATATGAATTTGGTTCTCTTCTTAGGAATTAAAGGATTGAGATTTTCTTATGGATATTTCAATTTGGACTTGTGAGGATTGAAGAGTAAAGATATATGTTATTGGTGATGAATTGTTACTTTTGTGATAAGAATTTACTATATTTATGAGTTTAAGTCAATTTACTATATCTATGAGTTTAAGTGCTAGTACAATGTAGACATTTAACATAAATAATACAACTACAACAAAATCAATTTTTATTTTTTTTAATTTTTTTTATAATATATTAATATGTAGAATACATGGTATTGTAGTGCTCTCATAATATTATTATGAAGGTCCACAGGACTCCTACACTACAACCCAAATCATTTTTCATAGGACTCCGAGAGTACAGCCCAAGTCATTCAAGGTATTGCAAAGGTTCGTTTAATATTTATCGCAATGCCTTTCCGTAATTGGAAATGAATGATTTGGAAATTATTGCTACTCAAACCTTTTGCTTTTGCTCATAATTTTTTCTACTCAAACCTTTTCAACAAATTATTTGGAAATGATTTAAGTTAGAAGAATTTTGAAAATGATTTGGAAATTATTTAAGTTAGAAGAATTTTGAAAATGTTGCTGCTTAACATATTAGATCATATTATGAAAATCATAATATTAGATCATATTATGAAAATCATAATATGAAAATCATAATATTTGTTAATCACAGTTATGTGACTATAGATGAAAATCATGGGAAGAAATCAGATATTACTTTGTCCTCTCCGAAGGTAATCCCACAAAGGATCCAGTGGTTCTCTGGGTCAATGGTGGGCCTGGTTGCTCTAGCTTTGATGGATTTGTCTATGAGCATGGTAATCATTCAATCAATTCTTTTTTTTTTTTTTTTTACATTCTAAGATTATATTATTGATTATGTCTAGTCATTTTTTTTTTCTTTTCTTTGTGTTACTGTATGGTTTCCATATTGTCTTTTTTGGTTTGTTGAAGAAAACTTGATTGAAGCTTTTGCTAATCTTGTGAATCACTGAAACTGCTTGGATTCCTTGGATTGAGGCACAGATGAAAATTTTATACTGTGTACTTCAAAATATGTGAAGTGTGTATTTTGTTTCCATAGCCACATACTTCAGAATAGGATGGAGAATTCTTGAAATCCCTTTAGGAGAATGCTATGATGTGATCGTATGCACCTTATGCAAAAAACATAACTTCATTTTGTATAACTTGTTTTCTTCACTATAAATATAACTTTTTTGCTTCTCAGAAAATATATAACTTCTCTCACAAAAAGTATACTTTAGTTATACATAACTTTTAGGTGCTCATTATAACTTCAAAATTCATAACTTTCATCACAAAAATCGTAATTTTCATCTCACAAAATATACAAATTCTCTCTCAAAAAGTATAACTTTTCCTATAACCTCTCCCATATCTTTATGATTCTTGGGGCTCTTTTTGAGTTCTCAAATAACCAGCCAGGATTCAGATGCTATGGCCCTTTGAATCAAATAAAATAGTTGTGCTTTGGTTTAGATTTTCATGATCCGATAATTTTTGTGTTTTTAAGATATGGAATTTCAGACTTAATGGTTTTGTTTACCCTCTTCTACTTTCATCTATTGAAAAACACTTAATTCTTGGAAAATTAATTGTTTTTCTCTTCAATTCATTTAATTCAAGTAATGTGTGAAACAATCTTTAGATCATATTATGCATGACCATTCAATTTTGAAACGGGAGAGACAAAGGGAAGCCTTCCCAAACTACATTACTGGATGTCAAATAGCTGGTCCAAGGTTATAAATTTGTTTTGAATGTCAAAGAGCATTTATATTACCCATATTTCTTAGATAAGCTCCTAAATTGATGATCTTTGTCTGCCAGGTTTCCAACATCATATATTTGGACTCTCCAGCTGATGTTGGATTTTCTTACTCGAGAAATAAATCCGATTACATTACTGGAGACCTGAAAACTGCTTCTGATTCACACACATTTCTCCTCAAGGTAATCATTTGAAATGGAATAACAAGAAAATGAAAACGGGTATAATATTGATTTTACATATAGTTGCGTTCTAATATGTTAAAAAGAAAATGAAAACGGGTATTATTTAATTTTTTTTTTTTTTTTGGGTTTGCAGCTTAGGTGTTCAATGAAATGTCTAAGTTCACTCCCACCAAATTCTAGGTTTTGTTTTATTTTTTGGTTTGAAGATTGAAAATGAATTTTGGTTCTTTATTAGGTTTTGTGGTGTTTTTTTGTATTCACAGGCACAATATATACTTGCTTTGTGTTCTTTCAAAGAACTGCTTCAACAACATGTCAGAGTCCATGCTGTTGAGCATGTCTGGATTTTTTATGAACGCTCTCAAAATTTTTTTCGATCAAATCCAGGAAAGAATTCTCATCTATATATAAATACATTGTACATGCCATAATACTACCTTTGTTCTTCATGTTTTATATCTGAATGTGATCAGATTGAAGTCGAATGTGCCTTTTGTGATTTATTTTCTTGAATTTTTTTTTATAAATATTATATATGAATTACTGCGCTTCGTTTGTGGAGTTAAAAAAAAATGATCAGCTTTATATTTGCTTATACAATGTTTGTGTTTTGTGGATACTCTCTCAATCAATTTCTTCTTTTTTAATGTTTCTTTGTTCTAATAACTTTTATTTGATATAGATTTAGGTTGTTCTTTTCATTAGTCATGAGACCTTTGATTTGGAACTCTGGTCTATGCTTAGGAACTTCTATTGGATATAATAATTATTAGGACAAATCTACAATGTGTGTGCACCCCTAAAAAGGGTATATCGTAAGAAGATTTACAATTTTTTGTTGTGAAAATTATTAATATTTGTGGTGATTTAGAGTTGAAAATGTCATTAATTTAGTCGACAAAAAGGGATTTGGGGGACGAAAATGTGAAACAACCCCCGAACCACTGTTTTAACATAATGGGAAGCTTCCCGATGAAAAATGTGACATGTAGGGATAGACGGTACGTAAATAGGACACATACATTGGGAGTTAGAGTTGAAAATGTCATAAATTTAGTCAAGAAAAGAGGTTTGGGGGGTGAAAATGGAAAAATTTCAAACCATCGTTTTAACATCACGGGAAGCTTCCCTGTGACAAATGTGATATGTAGGGACAGATGGTACGTAAATAGGACACCTATGTTGGGAGTTAGAGTTGAAAATGTCATTAATTTAGTCGACAAAAAGGGGTCCGGGGGGCGAAAATGCAAAACAGCCCCCGAGACACTATTTTTTCGTAACGGGAAGTTTTTCGGTGACAAATGTGATATGTAGGATAGATGGTACGAATAGGACACCCACGCTGAGAGTTAGAGTTGAAAATGTCAAATTTAATAAAAAGGCAATGGGGGCAAAATGCAAAACAACCCCAACCTCTAGTTTAAAGTAATCTGAAAGCTTTATGTGCCAAATGTGACATGTAGGGATAGACAATACGTAAATAGGACACCTACGTTGGAAATTAGAGTTGAAAATGTCATTAATGTAGTCGACAAAAAGGGGTTCGGGGGGTGAAAATGCAAAACAGCATCATAGCCACTATTTTTACATAATGGGAACAAATGTGACATGTAAGGACAGACGGTACATAAATAGGACACCTACGTTGAGAGTTAGAGTTGAAAATGTCATAAATTTAATCGAAAAAAGGCATTCGCGGGGGAGGGGGGGAATGCAAAACAGCCCCCAAACCATTGTTTTTACGTAACAAGAAGCTTCCCGAGTCCAAATGTGACATGTAGGGATGGGTGGTACGTAAATAGGACACCTAGGTTGGGAGTTAGAGTTGAAAATGTCAAAACAATAGTCGAAAAAATCGTGTGGGTGGCGACAATGTGTTTATGTGGTAGAACATGAAATGCCCATGTCGTGGCCAACTATTTTGGTACTACCATCTTAAACTATAGTTTGTTTAACTCTTTCCTTATTAGTTTATGTATGGTTATATTTTGGGGAAATTGTTTACTACTTTTGTTGACTGTGGCCCCTTTAATTGCCATAAACATAACTTTTGGCATTCATTCATAGAATCGATGTTCGTCTACCATTCCATGTTTGGGTGTCTTTCATTAGCTAATAGCTATTACTCTCCTTGTCTTTTCATGTTTGAAATTAATACAGTTGTTATATGTCGTCCAGAAGTGCCTTTATAAGCACCAAACTAATGACCTTTTTTTTATTTGCAGATGGTTTTGGACATACAAATGTGGATATGATTTTTTTTGACAAGTACGGAAGGGCAAACAAATGTGGATATGGTTTTGGACATACAAATGTGGATATGATGGTTTTGGACATACAAACTAATGAATTTTTTTTTTTTTGTTAATTAATTTGGTTAGTCTTGTATTATGTATGAAATGAAATTATTGATGTTGGATTAGACTCGGTTCGTATGGAATTTGTATTATATATAGAATTGGACGTTCAATATTAATGTTTTGGATGGTTGGAACTAAAATGTGTGCACATTGTTGAATGCTTGAATGGTTGATAATATATTTAGCGTTGATGGATTATATTGGTTATATAGGATACAAGTTGTACTAAAAATGGATACAGATTGTTTAGAATTTTTTTGAAAAAAAAAAAACAAAAACAAAAAGTATTTGGCCACCAAATATTTTGGTAACCAAATACGTAATCAAATGTTTTGGCGACTAATAATTTAGTAGCAAAAACATAACCATTTTTTTTTTTTGCGACTAAATAGTTAGTAGTTAAAACAATTGAGAATGAGAGAAAGAAACTATTGGCCACTAAATTTTTTAGTCATGGAAAAAAAAGGGTATCATTTGGTGACTAAAACATTTGGTGGCAAAAAGTAATGTATTCTATTGGTGACCAAAATATTTAGTCTCTAATAGTTGGTTAAAATTTTCATGTAAAACTTTTAGTGACTAAAAAATTAGTGGCCGAAATGTCACGTTTGCCGACTAAGTACGGATTCAGAGTCAAATGTTCACTTTGGTGACTAATTCTTTTGTAGCAAAAAGTAACACCTTCCCCGATCATTAATAAATGTTAGTAGCCAAAAGTCACATTTGGCATCATCGTTTTAGTGGCGAAAGTTAACATTTGCCACCAAAAGAAGTTTAGTAGGCAAATGTTATACTTCCCATGATCAAATAAAGTTTAGTCCCCAATACTATCGCCGATAGGGTATAGGCGATTTAACTTGGCGACAAAACCTTTAGTCGCTAAATCAAGCTTCAACAACTAATTTCGACTTTTGGCACCAATATTTTGATAGCCAAAAGTGACATTTCTGGTAGTGATTATACTTGTAGAAGTAAGTACAAAGTTGATTTTTTTTTAATTGGGTAAAATGTTCATGCTAGACTCCTCCTAGAGAAAGGAAAGGGTAAGTACATACCAATCTCATTAGAAATTTAAATAAGTTTTGACCTACTTATACCTATTTAAAATGAATCTTTAAAAAAAAATATATATATATATATATATGAATCTTACATAGTGTGTAAGTACTAAACTACCTAATAATTATCCATTAGATAACCCAACCCAACTTATTTATTTTTGGTTCTTTGAGTCAACCTAACTACACAACCACCATCACTTACCTTACCATAACCACTTATCTACCACCGCCATTCCCCGCCACCCCTATAGCCACCGCATCTGCCAGCACTTCCATCCCAACTCAACCCATTTATAACCTACCCAAACCCATCCAAACCTGTCCATTTGAATGTGTAGTATGTGGATTCTTATGGAATGAGGGTTAATCTTGAATTATTTGATCTTATATATATATATGTATGTATGTATGTGTGTGTGTGTTTGTGAAGTTTGTTTGTAATGTTTTTTTTATTGTAGAAAACATGTGAAATAGTATTTTGGAGAATGGTGAGAGGGTGAGATAGAATGGTGTAGTGATCTAGTGTTTTGGAGAACCACCGGATGAACCAATGTGAAGCCAATGTGAATACCATAACTGATGCTTCCATTGTAGAAAAACTTGATTACAAAACTTATGTCAGTTACCATTTCTTTAGACTCTCTCTCTTGCATGAACATGCCCCCTTTATTAATTTGTTTACGTATGTATTTTTAGAAGTAATATTTTTCCATCAAACCACTATAAGGTTGATTATGCATCTATTAATATTTTTAGGATTATGTACATGAGGCAAAATAAAAACCACTGCATTATTGATATGATCAATGGACAATATTATCAATTTATTTTGCACGTAGAATGTAAATGAGCATTGAATTCCACTTATAAGATTCAAATAAAAACCAAACCCCAAGCTGGATATCGTTAAACGGTTGTATATCTTGTTAGTTCTTGCTTTATAATAGAGATGTTGGTTCATAGCTTTCATGCCAATAGAGTTATATGGACTTTGGTTGTAGTTTCTTTGTTTTTGTCGGTCCCCATTCAATGTTGTATTTAGGTTCTGCTAATTAAAGATGCGATTTTTCATGGATTTCCATGGAATTGGAATTACATTGCTGTTATGTAGAATGAAAATATCCATTTTTCAAAAACTCCATAGTTCAGACTAGTGAGACTTGACTTACATATCACTATTAATTCTAATTTAAAGCAAAACCCAAAATTAATCAAAGGTATAAAAATTGAAATTATGAACAAATGAGTAAGAACACCAAAAGCATGTTACCTAGAAGGATCACCATGAGCAGCCAACCATGGCTCAACCACTGATTCACCAAACCCATCAACAATTTGTTGCCTATATATTAAATCTCTTAACACCTCCACCAACAATACAATTAGCCAAATTGACTTGCTTCCCTAACCAAATTAACTTTTATCAGCTCTGTTTAACTAAACCTGACTATAACCGCTAACTAAATCATAGAGAGAGCCGCACTGCAGCCGTAGTATTAGATGCCTGCTTGTGGATCGTGATCTTGGCCGTAGCTAGTCAGCCGTTGTCGCTCGCTCAGGATTCTTGGCCTTGGTTGCAGCTAATCGCTAGTGCTGGCCGCTTCTTCCCTGTGGCTATACTCCGCTTCCGCCTTTATCAAAAGATCCTTTTGTTTAGAATTATGGAGCAACTTGATAGTTTTAGAATTATGGAGTCAAGGTTGCCATCGCCGCCGCCGGTTTGCCTTATCATGATGAGTAATGTTTTTGAGTTTTTGTCATGCGCCAAGTTTAAATTTTGTACCTTTTGATTATGGTTTGGCACAAGTTCGCTAGAAACATTTAATCTATTTGGTATAACAAGCTTACGTAAAGTACCTTTCAATTAAGGTGTTTTGGATATTTTGGCATTATGTTTTTCTTCTTTTATTTAATGGTGCACAATTATATTGTCTATATTTTCCAATTAAAGTTGAATGGTGTTATATAGTTGTAGAAAATGGTCAAAGGAAAAAAACAATGGCTAAAACCCGGTGGTTTGAGAACTAAGAAGCTAATGTAATATGAGAAACAAAGAAATAAGTGTATCAAGAAGAACTGTGAAATAATGAACAATCTTGGAGTAAAGAATATTACAAATTCTTTGATGATCATTATTCAAATTTAAATGTGCAAATGCAAAAGAAAAGGGAATTAGGGTTGAGGTAGATGATGATGATGAGTATAAACCGTCAAAGAGTGAGAACGATAGTGATGATGAGTCATTGGGTTCCTTTTACCACAAGGTATTTTATACATTATTTTATATTTGTGTGTCAACATGTCTTTTACTGTTTAAATATCTTCTTCACATATCTTAAACATCATATTTTTTAAAATATATATATTTTAACTGTGTTAAATATCTTCTTTACTATTTGATTATGTTATTTCATCAGGAACAAGAGATGCCACTGGGGTTTTGTTTACAGTCTCATTCGGAGCCATTAACTCCTACCCAGAGGAAAGGATGGATCCCCCAGGTCAAGAGGTTGGTACCCAACCCTTACCACCTCATAATGTGCAACCTGAGCATGAGGTGATCGTGATCTAGCAAATGGTAAGTTTGCAAAGTTGTTTATATTCAATTTAAGGTCTAACTTGCATTTGTTTACTTACTAACTCAATTAATATTATGTCCTTACAAAGACCACATGACAACGAGGTCGTGGGTCTGACACGTGACATACAAGCCCAACGCATTGTCGAGAAAGATGGAAAGATGTTGGTTCCTCAGACCAACAGCCAGGCGCCAATAGGAGATCAAGCCTCTAAGCCGCCTCCAAGATTGGTATAGAGGTTCAACGCAGCTACTGACCGAGCGTCAGAGGTGGAAGAAGGTTAACGATGCTGATAAGAAGCCGATGATCCAATGCTAGGAGGTAATTATTGTCAAGTAAAAGAGGCATGCCACATGAAAATTGAAACCCTTCACTATTGCCTTTTATATTTTTTGAAATAGAAATTGAGGTGATTATGGAAAGGATTAGAGAATAATGGTGTAGCATAAAGGATATTACATGGTATTCGAGAAGAATGGTGCTGCTAAACAAGATATTACATGGTAGCATATCAAAGACTTCTAGTTTTGGAAAGAAGTTAACGATTAGTAAGAATGCAACTATAACTATGTATTTCAATTTGCATCCTTGCGTAGTGAAAAGTATTCCCATGAAAATTATATACCTTCAAAGAGAAAGAGCTTATCATAACTAAGTAATGGGCATAGATCTAATCCTTTGATTGATGAAGCTTGAAAGGATTAGGGGAAATGACAACATCCACCAGTGAAGATTAGTTTATTTCATTTTCAAGTTTCTCCTTTTATGAAGAATCAACCCCACAATAAATGAGAAGATGTGAAAAGAAATACACCGTAAAAGAGGTCAAGCATATACTATCCTAACATCAGGAAACAAATTATATGTGGATAACTTCATAATGATAGCTAAGATGTGTGTTTTTCCTACTCATACACTTTCTAGTAATTTTTAGGTTCTTGTGATTTCTTCTTTTATCTATTTGGGTAAAAATACAAATAGGTTTGAACAATTTTTAGTCAAGTTTAGAATTCTGCTTATAAATTTTCTTATTTTATTTTATTTTATTGCAAATTTTTAGATGAGTATTGGATATTTTTCAAGTTTCATTTTACTTCTTGTGAAGTATTGTTAACTTCTATGGATATAGGCATTTTAGATTTGTGTAATTTTTGGGGTGTTTTTTACAGTGTACAACATAACATTGAATATAGCAGTGCCTTTTCCTCTGCATGATCATCATGATGACATTGAAGCCAGGAAGGGGAGGATAATTGCAACAGTAGCTATGGTTTTTGTAGCTAAGAGACTTGTTACAAATGCCATTGAATTTCAGTAGTGGGGCATGCATGTAGGCTGGTTTTAATCAAGAAGGTCAATATTATCACTGGGTTTGAATGATCAAGGCCAACGTGGCCTAACCTAATAAGTTTTCTCTTTCTTTTGTAAAAATAAATTAAAATAAATTAAAATAAAATAACACGAAAAGTGAAAATGAAGATTGAATTTTTGTTAGCCATTGAATTGGCTTTGTTCCCACCAAGCTTGATCATGGCAAAGACAGATCCATATGGCGTGAGTCTCATTGCTGAAAAAGTTGATCCACCTAGCTCGTGCCCATCCCTACTATGTCTCAGATTTTAAACTTCGATAATTGTTGTCTAGTGTCCATATTTGTGACTGCTTATGTCTATGTCCATATCCGCTACTGTTTGTGTCTATTTTTGTGTCTGTGTTCTTGTCCCATAACCTTACCCTAGTGTAGAGTGTTCAATACAGGTATTTCATATATTTAGAAGAGTCCATGTAACATAACTTCTCATAAATAGAAGAGTTTATCACTCAAACAACTATTTCTAGACAAACTTACCTAGTTAGTCCAGCCAGCTTTGTGCGAAAATCATTAAAATCATTCGAAAGGGCTTCAAAGATTGAGGTAATTCTCAGAGGCCCTCAAAGACATTGATAAAGCCTTTCTATACCAAATTCGGCCTCACCGCAGACAAATCACATAATTTTCACCACAAGACTCAAACAATTTTCAAAGTTGCATTTCAGAGAAGTTTAGAAGAAACCACATACCTTGTAAATATTCAAAAAATTGCCTCTTAGCATGTTCATGCCAAGGTAGGTAGTATCCATATGCATAGGTCCATTTTAATACTCTCCGACATTCAACTATCTGAGGCATGTAACAAGATTTGACATCTTAGCCTAGTCAGATTTTTCACAGTTGGTTGCTACTACGTCTAATTGTGTATGTGAACAAAATTTAGGTTATTTTACTTATAAAAAAAATGATTTGATTTTGCAGGATCAGTTTGATCTACAAGGCAATCCGAGTGATGTAGCAAGGACTTTAAACACACAGTTTGGTCGGCAATTGAGTACTTTCACCTATAGGTTGCATAAACAATACAAGCAACTTAAGGATGCAAGAGGGGAGGAGTACGCAAGAAGCCACCCACCTGCAAGTGTTATTCTTAATCAATGGACATCTCTAATTGACAAGAAATGGAATAGTAAAGAATTTATGGTAAAATGTTTTATGTTAATTGTCAAAAATTAAGTTTCTTCTTACTAATGTTAAGCTTTGTTGTTTTTATTGGTGTTTCAATCGTGTAGGAACAATCACTAACTAATGTAAATAAAAAGATGCAAATGAAAACAAAACATAGATGTGAATCAAAATCAATCCCGGTCAGGATGCATAGCTCGCTGTGTTCTACTATTTTATTTTATTGGATTAATAGGCTTTGTTATTTAAATATTGAAATAACATTCAAAAACGAATGAATCAGATAATTGCAAGTGGAAAAGTGCCCGAATTGGCAGAATTTTACAAGGCCATCCATTATAATTCGAACACGCATGAATGGATTTCGTCAGAGAGCCAAGTTAATTATGTATGTACAAGGCTATGCATATTAATTTTGATAAAATTATTTATTTTGCTTTGTAGGGTAGAATAACTAATAATTGTTCGATTTATTTTAAATTAACAGGACAACATGATACAGACACAAGCGTAACATCTCTCGCAGATCGGGTGCGATCCCTTGAGCTCAGAGGAGTTGTCACCAAGGTACTTAAGCCAAGGTCGTTATGTGAAAGGACTCAAAGATGAGGCCTTCTTCTTCTATGAAAACTATCAAGCATCTGCTTGAAAATAGTGACTATGTTCAACGCCTTGAAATGCAAATAGCACAGCAAAGTAAACAAATTGCAAGGTTTCAAAAGTCAGAGAAGAAACAAAGCAAGAAGATACAAAGTATCATAGAGTGTTTGAGGCAGAAAAGTATCACGAGAAATTTTGAGAGGGAGGAAAGTTCAGAATCTGATGGACAAGCTTCTTGGTTAGTGTATTATGTTTATATGTCAATTTAGTAGAAAATTTCTTCTTCAACTAGGGTAGAATAAAAAACTACTTTTGACATTTAAGCACAAGGTCCCGGGAAAATAATGAAATATGCATGTAAAGGCCCAGAAAACATCACAAACACCTTGAGACGGAGCACCATAAGATGTGCAAACTTTTAACAAGCACTTGGCTCCCCATTGAACAAGCATGTGACTCCTAGTTTGAAAACTACTTTGAATTATGTCTTTTCCACCACTTAAGGTTGAAAATAGGCCATTAAGGGACAAAATAATGAAAATATGAACAAGAAGGCTCTGAAACATCATGAACACCTCGAGAGGAACCAATGTAAATTGTGAAAACTTATAGAACAAGCACGAGACTCCCAATTTAAAAACTACTTTGAAATTTGTAAAGTTCCAAAGACTTATGCATGAAAATAAGCCATCGATGAGCAAAATCGTTAAATAGGCACAAAAAAAGTTTAGAAATTATCGTGGACACCTTGGGAGGGATCAACATAAATTGTGAAAACTTACAAAACAATCATAGGACTCTGGGTTGGAAAACATTTAGGCTTGAAAATAGACCGTTAGGGAGTAAAATCTTGAAATAGTCGTTAAAAGGCCGGGAAACATCATGAACACTTTGGGAGGAACTAATGTAAGTTGTAAAAATTTACGGAACAAGCACGATAAAATTTGGTTTGAAATTCACTTCGAAATTTGTATTTTTTCTCTTCTAGGTTGCATGTTAACATATTTAGTGAATGGTTACTTTAACCTATTGCTATTGTTGTTTTGTTTTGTTTTGTTTTGTTTTGTTTTGTTTTTTTTTTTAATGGCAGATTGGAGATGAACGAATTTGGTAACCTGCAAAGCAAGAGTTTTTTGTTGATATTACCAGACACATATCCATTACAGTGTAGTTGTACTTTTTGTTGATATTACCAAACATGTACTTTGACTATGTTGTTGTAAGTTATGATTATATTGTGATGGATCTTATCTTTTTGTTGATATTTTATTGAATAGATTAAAATGAGCAGGTTTTTGTTGATATTACTAAATGAACAAGCTTTTGTAATGGATATTATATTCAGCAGGTTATTAAAATGCATAAGTTATTTTGATTGTATTGTAGTTTTTTATTTTACTAGAATAGATGTTATAGTTTGGATGTTATATATTAATTTCTTGATACTATATGACATACATTTTGTTTGTGTTGTTTTATGAAATGAACAGTTTAATTTTATATTGATTTGTACTAGATATTTTATTGAATAGATTATTAAAATACACAGGAATTGTTTATTGAAATATATATATATATATATAAATTGCAAATATACCTCTCCCCTTTCCCCAATTTTTTAAATTAATTTATTATTGGTGACGAAAAAAAAATTGTCGTTAAAACTTTTAATCCCAACAAATTATTTTGTCACAGATGTTTAGTATTTCATCACTAACTTCAAATATTTGTTGACAAAAAATTTCGTCACTAAAGAGTCTTTTTTTTTTTTTTTTTTTTTTTGCATCTTTTGGTGACGATATTTTCATCACTAAAAATTTTTATCACTATTTTTAATGATTTAAATATTTCGTCACCCCAAAAAATAAAAATAAAATTGTATTTAATTCTAGTGACGACATGGATGTTGTAGGTGACAAAATATTTAACATTTAGTGATTAAAAAATATTTTGTCACCAAATACTAATAATAGGTGACAAATAAATTTTCGTCACTAGGTACTTTTAGTGACGATGAATTGATGATTTAACGTGGTGACGTAAATTATTTCGTCACGGATCAATTTGGTGACAAAATTTCACTATTGGAGACGTGATTTTGTCATTAAAGAACCATTTTGTTGTAGTGTTACAAAGATAGGAATCCATCCAAAATAAACTTACACCATCAAAGAAAGGATGGAAAACAAATAAAACACAAAAGTAAATCTATGAAGAATACCCAGCTGCACAACAAGTGCTTGTGCTCATACTTGTACTACAAGCAGAGGCCAAAAAACGACCGTAGAGCTTGCCAAGGATAAATCATAGATTACAACCACAAAGTGGGTAAGCTTCACCAAACACTGATGAATTCCAAAGTCCAAACCAAACCAAAATACAAATAAAAACAAAAAAGAAGACTAGAAAACTCAACCTCAAACTAGATCTGTAGCAGATCCGAAGCAGATCCACACCAATGGGCTTGGAGGAGAAGAACCCAGCACACTTCCACCATAGGGGTAGAGAAACGCCTCACACAAGAGGAAGAGATTGGGAGGAGAAACTCCCAAGCTTATTTAACAGAAAACTGAAAGAGAAAAAGAGGAGAGGGAGAGGAGAGAGGTGGCTAGCGGCCAAAGACCCCTCCCCATCTCCATCCCCATCCCCATCCCCATCCCGAAGCAGCGCAGCTCAGCTGAGAAGAACCCTAGAAGAAAGAATAGAGAGAGAAGCTCTCTGTTAGAGAGAGAGGGTCCTCACATAGATAGAATGCAATTTTCCACATGTTGGACTTAGAATAACAACTTTCTGAAAATTGCAAAAACAAGAATCAACACAACAAAATAAATAGTTAACCTAACAATGAATACAATTGTCACAATAATCGTCGATGATACATACGTCAAAACACCTTGGATTTTCCTCGAAGCTTCCAAAATTTCATGTCAATTTTGCAGACAAGTCTATATTGGATTTCCGTCAGAGACACAGAGATAGAATGACCATGATTTTATATATATTTATTTATTTATTGTCAATATAGAGTAAGAAGTACTCTAATACATTTTACTGAATGAATTATTATGAGATGTGTAATGTGCCAATTCCATAATTTTGTATAAATAAATAAAAAAATATGGAAGAAGTAATTTGGATATATTTAGAGTTGTTTCTTTTGGCAATTTGTATGAATGCAGCTTGTCTGCAGTCCAATTTTAAAATGTTATCAAATAATAAATTAGATTAAACATTAAAATTTAATTTAAGGACTTTATGATTTAATTTATTATTATATATATGTTTATGTTTATTTTAAAATGTCATTAAATAAACAAATGGGTTAAAAATTAAAAATTAGATTAAAGTAGTTTGATGATTAATTTTTATAATAGCAACTTAAGGTATTTAGGTTAATTTATGGTTTAAAATTTTATTAAGTAAGAAACTGGGTTAAAATTAAAAATTAGATGAAGATAATTTTATGATAATAAATTATAAAAATACATAATATATACAAAAAAAAAAAATACATAACACGATGTATATAAGAGATGTATACCAAAGAAGTTCCCCAGTGAATTAGATGTCATCTTGCTTTTGTCAATTTCAATTTATAAAATATAAAATATAAAATAATTATTTTATTATTACTTTTTTCTTAAAAAAGAGACTTTATTACCCTACCGGTCTTGAATTTTAGGACTCGTTCATAGACATAGGTTATTTTGGAAATTTATCTTTTTAGTGATTTATTTTTTTATTACAAAAAGAAATGTAAAAAAATAGAGAGAACAATAATATTTTTTGTAATGATTTTTTAAAAATTTTTAGCTAAAAATATGAGTTCCAAAAATAAATATCACTATTTTTGTTGGGTTAGTGGAGGGCAAATCCCTTTCCTTTATTTATTTATTTTCATTTTTTTCGCGTGAGGTAGCATCACTACAAGAAAAACACTTTTGGCTTACTAAATTTTTAGTCGCCAAATGTAGAATTTTTACTTTCCCCAACTAAATATTTTAGTCGCCGTGGTGGCTAATACCTTTGGCGACTAAAGATTTGTTAATCGGCAATACAATGTCTTCGCCACCAAAGAATTAGTCGCCAATAGTCAATTTCATTTTGGGAAATTATACATTTAGCGACTAAACTTTTAGTCGCCAATACTGAGTTTTTTTTTTATTATTTATACATTTGCCGACTAAACTTTTCGTCGCCAATTCCCTACCTTCGGCGACCACAAACTTTAGTCACCAAAAGTATTTTTCAGAAAAAAAAAAAATTTGCCTCTGCTTTTCGCAAGTTTCGAACCACCAACCTTTACCAATACTCTCTCCCCACTATGCCACTAATACATTCTGTAAATAATAATGCAAAATATATTATTTATATACTATATTGACCGGAATTAATACAAAGTTATATATATAAAAATAATTATTTTTATTTAATATATTTTATGTAAAAAATTAATTATTTACTAAAAAAATTAGGATCGCACTTTTGGCGACTAAATCTGAATTTTAGTCGCCAATTCTATATTTTTTGGCTACTAATTTGTATTATGTCGCTAAAAGAATTAAATCCCACCTAAGGATAGCACTTTTGGCGACTAAACTGAATTTTAGTCGCCAAAACCTCTACTTTGGGCGACTAAAGTGCAATTTAGTCGGCAATTCTTGACCTTTCAGCGACCAAACAGATTTTAGTCGGCAATTCTTGACCTTTCAGTGACCAAACAGATTTTAGTCGGCAAAACACCTATAATCGGCGATTAAGTTGTTTTTAGTCGCCAAAACCATCACTTTTGGCTACTAAATTATTTTAGTCGCCAAAACCGCTACTTTTGGCTACTAAACAACTTGTTGTTGCTAAAACCCTACATTCGGCACTAAACTGCCTTTTAGTCACTAAAAACCCTATATTCGGCGACTAAACTATTTTAGTCGGCAAAACTAATCAACTTTGGTGACTAATTCCATTTTAGTCGCTAAAACCGCATTTCTCATGATGAAAAATGATATTTTAGTCGCCGATTGTGCTTTTTGTTGTAGTGCATTTGATTCATTAAATGATTCTATGTAAAATTGAAATTATTTCTTAGCCTCATAATAGAACGATCATTCTTTAAATTAATGAATTTTGACTTCATTTTAAATGTACATTTTTTCACAAATAAACATTCTAACGCAATAATGATTTTATTCCATTATGTACTAGAAAGGATTAAAAACCACCTTAAGGAACAATTAACCAAATATTACCTTATAATTTTCTTTTTAATATGCGGAGATCAGAAAGCCAAATGATCAATATGATATTTGGCAGGGAAAAAAAAAAAAAAAAAAGGAAAAAAAAAAACACATTTAGAGTAATATACATCACTTATTTTTCATTACTATTTTATATCATCTCCCAGATTGAAATTGAAACCGACAAAACCTAACTGTGCACATTAAACAATGTTGTATGTTTCCCATTAATTGAACAACTTCTTGTTCTTGCGAAACAACTAGTCAATATGTTTCTTCATATGGTTCAAATCCATTATCATTTAGGAATACATATTTGGCACACACACACTTAAAAAAAAAAAAAAAAGAAAGAAAAGAAAAAGAAAAGACAAACAAACAAACAAACAAAACACTAGAAGAATCTCTCTTCTATTGATAATCAAGAGAGTTCCTAGTGGGACTTAGTGGGCTCACTTGAGAATTTTCTCATATCATATACCCTACACGATTGAAGTAGGCCCAAGTAAGCTCACTGATTCCAAGCAGGATCTTTCTATAGTTGGATTATCAAGTTAAAAACAATACCAACAACAATAACAAAAGATGTGCATTTGTATTTATAGGCATTTAATTATCTTCTTGCTTGGAGACGGGGCGAGGAGAGAGAATAGAGGAGACTCCGGAGCTGATGAATCCAAGGAGAAGGAAACTACCAGAGATGAAGGCCATGGTATAGAAGCTATCAAGGTTTTTTCGATCACCGGAAAGTTCTTTGTCCCCATACTGTCGGAGGATGTTATCCCAATCATCTATGTGTTTCTGGGCATCCGCAGTAAAACCAAATGTTGCAACAACCCCACTTAATATTGCATATGAATTTACCTGCTCAATTCCGGTACATTACATGTTGTAAATTAGACTCGTCCAACTTCATTTCATAAAATGTCTTTCACTAAAAAAATGCAAAACAAAGCCAACTAGAGAAAGCTATGTTGAATTTGGTGAGGTGGTGTCTTACTTTGTGGTGGTTGTTGAGCTTGTAGATATGTAGCATTGGATTACAACTGTTCAGTTTGATGTAAATATTCTCATATTTGCAATATCTTTTGGATTGGAACAAAAAATCAAAAGGGGGGACAATTACAACCAAAAAAAAAAAGTTTGAGTTTTGTAACAAATTAAATCTCTAGTTTTCAATTTTGTGAATTTAAACCTTAATATTTTGATTTGTTTTTAATCCAAACATTAGCCTATTTCTTAAGTAAAATCAACGAAAAAAATAATCTTTTAGTCATTAAACTCAATGTTAGTATATATAAAATGTCTAAAATACCTTTTTTCATGAGCTCATTGACTAAAATACTCATTTTTCGATCGATTTTACTTAATAAAAATAAATAAATAATTTAATTTGAAAATAAATCCGAAGTATGAACTTTAAATTAAAAATTTTAAAAATTCACGGTTTATTTTGTTAGATAGCTCAAGCCCTCTAGATTTTTATTTTTATTTTTATTTTTATTTTATTTTTAATTTCCCGCCCCCGCCCCCCCCAAAAAAAATAAAATAAAATAAAATAAAAATAAAAATTAATGGGAATGCGGTTCTTTATATATCATTTCAAATGGAATTAGTCTCTTAGAGTAATGGGGAATTTGATTCCTTTCAATTTCCGTAGCAATCTCACATTCCTATGTTTAAAAAACGAATAAGTCTAGGCTTTAGGAGAAAAAAAAAAAAAGGAAAAGGATCAGGAAAGGAGGAGGAGGAGGAGAAGGAGGATCATCGCAGCCTCCGCCACCGCCGGCTGCCCGCCTCCGCCTCTGCCCAGCCCCGCCTCCGCCTCCACCCATTTTTATGACCCCCTCCAGTTCTTCCTCCTCCTCCTCCCCTCCTCTTCCGCCTCCTCCTCCTCCTCCTCCTCCCCCCCTCCTCCTCCTCCATTTTTCCTGACATTTTTCCTGTTTTTTTTTTCCTGATACGTAGCAGCTCTGTTAAAAAACGGATCCAGTGTGGTTGTTTGCACATACAATGGGACCCATTTCAAGTCCCACCACGATAATTCAAATCATTTAGTTTTTAAAATATTTTGAGTAGACCATTAGTGTAAAAAATCACGTTAATCGAGTATCGATAATTGTATGATCCGATCCAATTTGTATTCAATAAAATATGTGTGATTTTAAATATAAAACTAAATGCAAATTGCATGTGATCATACACTTATCGATGTTCGATTAACGTAAATTTTTTTTTTTATATAGAAATGATCTATTCAATGTATCTTAAAAATAAATGATTTAAATTATCAAAATGAGACTTGACATGACTCCATTGTATACACAACAATGATGGTTGTGCAAAGAGTGTAACGACCACACTGCACGCTTAAAAAAATGAGACGAAAAACTTAAATGAGATAAATTTCTTTATCCAACGCAAGATTCTATAATTATCCAAAATTTTCAATGAGTTTACATAATTACTATGAATGGGATTCCTAACAATGGGATACACATTTATAATCTTCGATTCTTATCATTCAAATATAGTCCAAAAGTAAAATAATTTAACTTTTTATCTATTCAAAAAATACCACAAAAAAATATTGTTATCATCCAAATATGAATGTCTCTACTAAATGACAGGGATAAATGAGAAAATTAACTATTCCAACTAGCAAGTCTACTTCTCACTTTCTCCACCACTGGCTTCCAGGTTGCTTTACAGCTAGGATTAGCCCCTAAGGATAGCCCTAAATACTTCACAGGCAGCTTCGAGGTCTTACAATTTAAGATAGCAGCAATTCTGCCCAAGACACCAACATCAACACCTACTCCACAAACCTGACTTTTATGGTAATTAATTCTCAACCCAGACATAACCTCAAAGCACCTTAATATCCTCTTTAGGTTACTAACGTCCTCCACTTCAGCTTCACACAAAAGTAAGGAATCATCAGCAAATTGCAAATGAGACACCACCACATCCCCACCCTCTATCTTCACCCCTTTAACAATACCTAATCGGAGTGCCCTATTTAAGAGCACATTCAAACCCTCAGCCACCAAGTTAAACAGGAAAGGAGACAATGGATCACCTTGTCTAAGACCCCTCTGCGGATAAAACTCACTAGTAGGAGACCCATTTACCAAGACAGAGACGCGAGCTGTGGTAACACACTCCATAATCCATTCTGACCATCTAACACCGAACCCAAGATTCTGAAGCATTGAGTACAGAAAGCCCCAGTTGACTGAATCATAAGCCTTTTCAAAATCAAGTTTGATTAACACTCCCTTCTTTTTAGACTTCTTCCACCCATCCACCACTTCATTTGCGATAAGTACACCATCAAGAATATTTCTTCCCCCAAGAAAGGCTGATTGGGTTTCACTAATGACACTAGGAAGCACAGCTTTTAGCCTTGTAGACAACACCTTAGCTAAAATTTTATACACTGAACCAACCAGGCTAATGGGCCTATAGTCAGATAAGCCCACAGGATTCTCCTTTTTAGGGACTAAGGTGATAAAAGAGTTATTCAAACCCTTCACCAATCTACCATTACCATGGAACTCCTTCATAAAATTAATCACATCCCCTTTCATCACCTTCCAGAATTTTTGAAAGCACAGCATGTTGAAACCATCAGGCCCAGGAGCCTTATTCCCATCACAATTCTTCACAGGTGCCTTAATCTTTACCTCAGAGAACTCAGCTTCAAGCAGTGCAGCCTGAGGACTGCTCTGAACAGATTTGAACAAGCCACCTAGCTTAGGCCTAACCACCCACTCCTCTGTAAAATGTTTCCTAAAATGCTCAAATACTTTTTTCACACTATAGGATCCTCTACCATCAATCCTTGCAGAATGGATGCTAACACATTCCTACTTTGACGGCTCCCCGCCATGACATGGAAAAATCTGGTATTCCTATCCCCCTTCAATGACCAACTCAACCTTGAGTTTTGTAGACACATCCATTCAACCATCCTACTCAACCTCCATACCTCCTCTTGAAGGACCCTTCTTCTACTTATCTCAGCTTGATTAAGAACCCTGGTTTCAGCTTGAAGATCAAGATTGTTCACCTCTTCCTCAGCAGCTTTCAATTTAAAAGACACATTACCATACACCTCCTTATTCCAAATTCTGAGATTCTGCTTCAAGGCTTGCTGTTTTTTGAGTAATACAAACCCAAATTTCATCCCCTCGCACTACGCCTCCTTCCAAGATTTATCTACAAGAGGAGCACAAGAAGGATGCAAACACCATGCATTTACAAACCTAAACGGCTTAGGGCCCCAATCCCTATCATCCTCCATCACTAACAGAGGGCAATGATCAGAGATGAGCCTAGGCAGGCCCCATAATTTAAACTTGAACATCTCCAACCAATTTGGATCCACCAAGACCCTATCAATTCTACTCCATCTCTCCCCAACTTCTGAGTTACACCAAGTGAACTTTCTACCCAATAAAGGTAGATCGCTAACCTCACACTTTTCAATAAATTCATTCAAGTCTGACATCCCCCTATCCCTCCTATTGCAGCCTTTCCTTTCACTCATGAATCTGATCTGGTTAAAATCCCCACATAAACACCATGGTTTTGGAAAATCATTTTTTAGCTTAGACAAAGACTCCCAAAATTTCCTTTTATCACCCACATCATTAGGTGCATACAGATTTACAATCACACAATCAAAGGAATTAAACAGCAAACCAGACAGTAGAATAAATCTCCTACTGCTACAGCAATCTACTAACCTGAAAACCAGAGGATCCCAAATACAAAGAAGCCCACCCGCATAACCTTCTGAACCCACTACCATAAATTCCATTGAGTCCCTCCTCCAGATTGCTCTGACTTCTTGATCTGTGAAATCTACCTTCTTGGTTTCTTGAAACAAAGCCACATCTACACTTCTCTCCTTAAGCAACTTCCTAATCTTTCCTTGCTTCACCCTTGTAACGCCCCGACCCTTCACACGTCATCGATATTGTCCGCCACGCCTCAAGACGGATTTGTCCTTCCTGTGGTCACCCATCCTAGAACTACTCCAGTTAAGCACGCTTAACCGCGGAGTTCTAATAGGATTTCACCACTTGGGAAAAGGCCTCGATGTCAGTAAGGGTCCTGCCTTACTTTTATAGCCCAGAACTCCCTCCATTCCCGATGGGACACCGGCCTTACAATCCACCCCTTAAGGTCAGACGCCCTGCAGCAAGAGCTCGCCACCAAGAAGCCCGCCCACATACACCGAGCGACGACAGGGGCCCACACTCTAGACCGGAGAGTCGGCTCTGATACCATTTGTAACGCCCCGACCCTTCACACGTCATCGATATTGTCCGCTTTGGGCCACGCCCGCACGGATTTGTCCTTCCCAGGGGGTCACCCATCCTAGAACTACTCCAGGCTAAGCACGCTTAACCACGGAGTTCTAATAGGGATTTCACCACTTGGGAAAAGGCCTCGATGCTGTATAAGGGTCCGGTCTTTACTTTTATAGCCCAGGAACTCCCCCTCCATTCCCGATGTGGGACACCGGGGCCTTACAACCCTCCTACCAACACCCCTTAAATTCCATACTAAAATCTTCATCAAAAAAAAAAAACAGACAGCACGCCTTTTAGCTCCTTTATGGTTGCTTTCTATGCAGCTGGCCCATGCGCTCCTCCAATTCGACCCTTATCTTTCCTCTCAAGCTCCACAATTTGGTTGATAACTTCAGCTTTCTTTTCCCATTATCTCGCAGACCCAACAAAGCCCCCATCTCATCAGAGCTTGAGCCTCACTAAGGATCCTTCAACCCGCAAAGATTCCCAATCGCCTATGGAGGTCGATAATGAAGCTTCCGCCATCGAGCCCCTAAAAGCACTGCCGACACTTGCTTGTCGGAAGATGCTCCTTAGAGCCATACCTACTTAGAAGGTCAATGTAACCTCTTTTCTGCTTTGTAGCTTGCCTTTCCTTTACGGAACCTACTATTTTTGCCTGATCCTTCACAGTTCAGCAGAGCTGAAGAGCCCACGGCAATCCCCCTATTGCAACCCAACACCACCTCCAAATTCATCCCCGACTTCAGCCGGCTAGAGTTTGGTTTCTCTCCAAACCCTTCCCTCTCCTTTTTTGGTGTATCTTCATCTTGCATGATTTGCTCATCAATAAAGGATTCTTGGCTGTTTCAAAAAAAAAAAAAAATTAACTATTAACCATTTGGTCACTATTTTAGTTTTTAATCTTTGTATCATGCCCCTCTAATTAACTATTATAATAAAAAAAATATATGTTAATGTTGTTAAGTTTAATAATTAAATTTTATGTTTTCCCTTGTGTTTTCCCTCCAAAATATCATTTATGTTAAAATCAACTAAACTAATTAAGTAATAGGTCAAAAATACCTGTTAGGGGTAAACAAATAATAGTTATTTATTTATTTTTATAATTATTTAAAATAATTAGTATAAGATAGGTTAGAAATATATTAAATAAAATAATAGGGTTATAAATTCCCGATCTCTTAACCAAGTGAGGCAAAGAGTTATACAATTTAAAATTTAAGGATATCAGTGTAATTTTTTCAAACTTTGGAAGAAATCAATGTAATTTACCTATCTATTTATCTATCTTCTGTACTAATGTATAAAATAAGCACAAATTTGACGTAGATCTCATATATATATATATATATATATTGAAAATTCCCATAAGAGCAGTTTTTATTTTTATTTTTATTTTTATTTTTTTTTTATTTTTTAACGGCAAGAGAAAAACTTTATTGATGAAAACCAATCAAAAGGGAGGATACATCAATAAAAAGGAGCTTGGAACTAAGCGAAGCTCCAACCTCCTAGTTGGTGAGAAACCAACAGAAAAAATAAAAACCAGAAATGTAGAAAAACTCAAAACAAAATTGCGTAACAAGAGAACCAATCAACCGTAACCAATCGAACTAGCTCAAAGCAGAATTGCAACTCAAAATAGTACCAACTGAAGCAGAATTGCAAAACAAGAGACACTCATCAGATCTGAAAACAGATTCAGATCAGCGAGGCTATCTCAAAACAGATTCAGATCAGCAAGGCTATCTCAAAACAGATCAGCAAAACAGAACAAAACCAAAAAATCAGTGCAGTCTAAGAGACAGTCATCAGATCAGCAACCCCATCCAACTGAAGCAGAATTGCAGAACAAGAGACACTCATCAGATCAAAACCCTGCATCCACACAAAACCCACTGAAGCCTTCCAAGGCTATCTCAAAGCAGATTCAGCCTAAACTAAATTCGAAGCAAAACGTCTCAAAACAGATCAACAGCACAATGCAAGCCAATCGAAGTTTTCCAAATTTCGCAAAGATAATGCAGCCCAATTGAACAGAAGTAGTATTATGTGTGTGCATAACAGAACTTGGAGCAGATCAGAACCGAGTCAAGGTCTGTGCAAATCAGAACTGAACCAAGACCAAAGCAAAACACAGACATGGACCAGAGCTTCACCAATACCAGCCAGAACTTCTTATGATGCAAATTAGCATAGACAATTGAACTCAAGGACCTACCACCAAATTCAATCAAACTACGAGGACCTACCACCAAGGCAATATCTGATTTGAGGGAAGTTGAAAAGGAAGTCATGAATTGAAAATTGAAACCTTTTGATGCTTTTATACCGTATATTAGTCTGGTGATGATGAGTTCATGAAGATCCTGGCCGGGTTGTGTGCCTTGAAGATGCATTCATTTTATGTTTCCACAATGACCAAAAAGTCACCAGAGGAATAGCACTCTAAATCCTCATTTCTTCATTTCTCAGCTTATGCCCAAATTTCACCACCGAATGCCCTTGTATAGACCTGTGGACCACCCAAACTACCCCCTACCATTGCGAAGCTCGACCAAACTTTCCATACCATGGGGCGTAAAATCAAGACATGATCTATTGATTCTTCTGGGACTTGCGTAAAGTACACAGTGGTAGAAGAATCTCATTCAAAATACCAAGTTGTTGCAAGAAAACCAATGTTTTAACCTTATATCTCCAAGCAAGCCACCAAAGAATTGCACTTTGTGAGGGAGATAACTAATCCACACCCATCTATCGAAGATGGCATTAGCCCCAAAAGCAAGATTGGTATACTTATAGAAAATAGAAACAAGGACTGACTGGTTTAGCAATGCACTGAGAGCCAAATCGTTGACTTGAAGGTTAAGAGCAGTACTCCACTTAACATTCCATTTAGTCTTAGTAGCTCCTCTTTTCCCATTCAAATAGAGGTCTCCGGAAGGTGACTGTCCAATGGTGAGTGTTTCCTCTGATCTCCACAAGGTCTCTAACAGATCCCTCATTATCATTAGCTAACCGAAATAACCTTGGGAATTCATCTTTAAAAGAAGTAGCTCCACACTAGTTGTCATGCCAGAATTTCAATCTGCAACCATTGCCCACTCTTAATTGTAAGTGGGAGACATAAAATGTGAATAAAGATACCTTCTACTCAACTGCTGATACAATATCACTCCAAAGTCGAGATAGAATATTGCTTGAGTTAAGATGAGGCAACCATTTTCCTTCCAGAAATCTGTATTTACTGCAGAGAACCCTCTTCCATAGTGATTCATGTTCCGAAGCAAATCTCCACCACCACTTGAGAAGCAATCACAGATTCACATCTCGAATTCTTCTTATACCTAGCCCACATTGGTTGATACTTTTGGTTGCTTCTGACCACTCAACCAGATGAATTTTCCTCTTCAATTCTGAGCCCCCCCAATAAGAATGAAGCTTGAATTTTGTCTAACTCCTTAGCTATACCTTCAGGTAGTTTGAACAACGACATAAAATACACTGGTAGACTAGATAACACTGCCTTCACCAATATTAATCTTCCTGCAAAAGATAGGAATCTCCTTTTCCACCCGGCAAGTCTCATTTTGAATTTTTCAATAATAGGTTTCTAAGTCTTCTTTCTCCTAGGACTTGCACCCAACGACATGCCTAAATAGTTTTATGGCAATCTCTGTGTCTTGCAATTAAGGAAGAGAGCAAACTCATGAAGATCTGGATCTGAAAGGCCAATTCCACAAAGCACACTTTTATGATAATTGATTTTTAGCCCTGAAGCTATTTCAAAGCATCTAAGAATCCGCTTCAAACATCGGTAATGTCAGACATACTTGATTTTTTTGTTTCCTGAAACAATGCCAAATCAATTTTCCTTTCAAATAAAACTTTCTTAATCTTTCTTCTCTTTTCAGGCCTTCCAGTCCCTCTGATATTCCAACTCAGTATCTTCATAAAAATGGTCATATCACTGATTCCACCCAGATAAAGCTGATTAGGCCCCTGGATCTATCCCTCTTCACATTCTCTCTTGGTCCTTCTCCTCCATGAGGGTTAATTGGTTGATTACCTGCACTTCCTGTCCCTTATAGTCAATCCCTAGCATTTTCCCTAACTGCAATGTAGCATAAGCTTCTTGATTTCTGCCGGCCGATAGGCTCTAAGATTGTGAGCTGTGATTTGAATTTGTGGCAGCCCTGTTGATTACCTCATTTGCCGGTTCTTGACAATCAATACCCAAAGACCTTTCTCCAATCGCGATGATGTAGCATGTGCTTCTTGATTGCCACCGATAGGTTCTGAGATTGCGAGTTGTGATTTGAATTGGTGGCAGCACGAGGTCTTGCCATGGCGCCTTTACTACTGCCACAACTTTTCTAACCAAACTTAGCAAACCTTGAGAATCTACCAAAGAACACAGGATTCTTGTTAACTTTCCTGCTACCTTTCTTTAAACGAGTATTGATGGGTGCTGAGAATAAGGGGCTGTAGGAAAAACTATTGTTAGAGTGGGAGCCCACATCAGGGATACCACATCCTAACCTTTCAGAAGATGGATGGCGGACAAAATCCTTAGAACTAGTGGGCTGGACACAGCCATGGGCTGCCCCAGTGGGCTGTAGCCCAGAATGGGCAGAGCGTAAGTCTACTTCCAAACAAATGCCAGGATTAATCTTGGATGGCCCACTAAGACTCTTAATGAAACCAGGCGTTAGAAGCTGACTATCCACCACTGTAGGTGCTAACACAGCTAGTTGAGGATCATGATTGTGTTCTATTATAGGGACCCCCATACCTGTGTGGTTGAAGTGATTGGACCAATGCTTCTGCCGCAGACTTCCCTCTGGTGATGATGATTCTACCACACAAGTGTTTTCTTCATTTGAATTTCCCAAAGATTTGGTCTCCCATCACTTGAGGCATTACTCCAACTACCACCATCCTCGAGCCCAACATTGTTTTTCGACAGCTATATCATTATTCAGTTCTTCCCTAACTTTAACTTCTTCTTTTTTCTTTTCTTTTTTTTTTTTATTTTTTAAATTATCAACTTTTGATATTTTGAGATTCACAAAATGTTTTAGTTTTCAGAATCTGTATTCAAGAATAAATTTCACAATCTTATTTCACTAAATGAAAACGATCTTATGTACACACATCGCGTATGTTATCACTTCTCAGATATATATATATATATAGAAATGAAATTAAAAGTTAATAAAAAAAAGTTTAAAAAAAGAAAATGGTGGAAAGATGAGTAACCTTGTCTGCATAGTAATCAAAAGTGAGAAGACCAGCATGGTTTATGAGGCGTTTCCCTCTTATCGCAAAGTACACCGCAAACGGAGTTTGCAACAAAGTATAAGCCAACCCTACCAATGTGATACCAACCATGTACCTGCCATTAACATGGTTTTAGATAATGACATCCTAATCAAAATTAAAATCCGCAACACAAATCTATATATTTTTTAAAAGAAGTAAAGATTCCGCTATACAATAACAATTGGGAAAATTTGAGTACACAAATTTTTTTTAAACAAAAGATGTAAAACAAATAATCGACTCTAAATGTGGGATCCACTTATATTAGTTTCACCCCCTTAAAAATCTTATGTGTTCCTATCATAGTTTTTTTTTTTTTTTGGAATAAATTACTTTATGTACTAAAATTGTCTTACTGTTTCCGTTATCAATACAGATGAACATTAGAGTTATAATCAAATTGGCTCAAATTGACAACTTTAAAGGCTAAAATGATAAAATTAAAACTTAAGAGACTAAACGCATACTTTAGGGACTTAAATTGTCTTTTATTCTTATTAATTGGATCAAATTGAAACAAAAAAATTCTAACATCAATGGTCAAAATTGAATCAATTGAAAGTGTAGGGATTAAAACGACATAAGCAGCAAAATGTAAGCATTACGAATATAATTTACCATTTTTTTTATAAGGAATTTTTTTTTTTTTTTTAAATTTATTGAGGCAAACCAAAGATCTTACACATTAGAAAATGATCCCCTTTTTTTGTTTGGCCTTCTTGTTCTTTGGATCTTTGCGAATGGGTTTTGCTTTGATCCAAATTGCACATATATTAAACAATATTTACCATATCAACAGTTATGTGTTATTTATTTTTAATTTTTTTTTTTTTTGAACGAAATATCAATAGTAATGTTTGTAAATGTCAATATCGAAAGCGTAAAATCTCAATATGTGTTGAGAGAGAGAGAGAGAGAGAGAGAGAGAGAGAGGGAACATGTGTTTATATGCATACAAGCCATAATTTTGAATAAGAGTATTGAGATATATATTGTAGGTGTTTGGGAAGCGAATTTTTTTGTATGTTGTTTTAGTTGTAGGATATTATTGGAGAAATTTTTTTTTGTGTTTAGGAAGATAGTTGAATTTTTTTGTAGTTGGATGTGATGTTTGTGAAAGAAAAAATGACATGATTATGGGATTTGATGTGATATTTTGTTTGGATTGATTTTTTTTGATTTTGTAAAACATTTGTCTTATAGTGAAAAAAATCAAAAAAAAAAAAAAAAAAACCTAAAAACTAAGTTGCCAAACACTGCCAATGATATCAACGATGTAATCATATATGTCAATATCGAAAGTGTAAAATCTCGATATGTGTTGAGAGAGAGAACATGTGTTTATATGTGTGCAAACCATAATTTTGAATAAGAGTATTGAGATATATATTGATATCAACGATACAATCATATATATCAATATATATCAGACAATATCAATTAATATATCAATAGTTTACCTGTAGCTTTGCACATCGTGGTAGTGAATTCTGAGCACAGATAGTAGTGAGCGATGATGTGATTGTTAGTTCTCATGAGAACAAATGAAACAACGAGGGAAAGTAAGGTCACAATTCTAGCCACTAGTGGGACTATTTGAACCTTCAATCGCCGAGGAGACTGATGAGTCTCGGTCATAAAAATAGCTTCTGATGGCATTTTCATGGACATGCTTTGCTTTGATAGCTAGCCACCCCCAACATTCTTCCTACCCGTTATATACTAGATTTTTTTTTTTTTTTGTCGTCTGCTACCTCAAATATCGGTAATGTTCTTATCCTTTAAAGTTCTAACTGCATAACAAATAATATTTTAATTAATAATTTATAGTAGTTTTATTGTTATTTTGGAAGAGTAGTTAAGAATTTCATACTTTGTGCTATTTTTATTAAATAAAAAATTCTGATAAGAATTATTTATAATTTTTAAAATCACAAGAGACAATTTATATATTAAGTAAATTTATTCTAAAAATTAGTATGTTAAAAATTAGTGTTGGAAAATATATGTAGTGTTTTGAAATGTATAATATATATATATATATATATGTATATAAATATTTTAGGATATATTAAATATGTAGTGGGATTATAATTATTTTAGTATTATATGGTTATTATTGACAAACCATGACACTATCATTAGCAAGATCCAAAATATATTAGTTAAAGTGTGTATTATATGGTTATTATATGTGTTGTAGACATTGAAATAAAATAATGATATATATATATATATTAGCAAAAAAAGGACTTAACTGTTAAATTAATTAAAATTTTAAGAGAAATTAGCATAATTATATGAAAAAAATATAATTTCAAATCTCAAAAAAGATGAGTGTAATTATTACTTGGATATTTCTCAATAAACTTGTCGATCCTCTCCTTCAAAAACAAAAAGTCCAACCACTTAAGTTAAGTTGAATTAGTTAATATTTAAGTTCTTGAGGCATAAATGCAACTTCTTTTAGTTAAATTTAAATAGCCAAAATTTAAAAGAAAATTTTTGAAATTAAAAATAGAGATATGTTTGAATTCATATAGTTTATTCATTATATCGGTGGTAAAAAAAATTATTCATTACACCGGTGGTGATATTTATAGTTTTTTATTTTTAATTTTATTTTGGTTCTTATAGTCTTAGGACGGTCCTTTAAGCGTTGGACGAACCATATCCAAGGCTTGGGTGTGGAGTTAAATCCTGACAACTACAACAAAATATCAAATTATTTTAAACTCCCAAACTCCAAAACTATTTTCAAAATATACAACCAAACAAATTAAAAAAAAATTCTAAACTCTCTCCCTAATTTTTTTTTTTTTAAATTTATCTCAAAACGCAAACCAAACACATGTGACAGTGTGTAAAAAGAAATTTGTATTTTTCATAGATGAATTACTTGAATGAGTATATATACATCCATGTTATCCTTAATAGTCATTTTATTTAAATCAATTATTGTCATATAAATTTAATTATTAAATGATGTGTACTAAGAGAATTTATGATATGTAAATAAAACCTCCAAAAGAATTAAGGTAACAAGTCAACGGTTTAAAAATATCAAAATATCCTTACTTTTAAAATTAATGAGGTTAGAATATCCGATCAAGTAATTAGAGTCTAATACTTATCAGTATTCACATTACTCAACACAAAGAAGCCTTTGACTATTTCTTTAAAATTAAAGTTAAATCTTGTCTAATATTCAACATTTATAGAATTCTCAAATTTTATAGTATAAAAAGTCTTGTAAGCCTCAATTAAGTATTAATAACTTTAAAAGGTATCTTCCTCAAATTGTATATAAAAAGTCTTGTAAGCCTCAATCAAGTATTAATAACTTTGAAAGGTATCTTCCAAATTACTAAAGTTTAAATTGGGATTTGTTAAAGGACAAAAATATATTTCATGTATAAGGAGAGCAAAATATGTTTCCCAATAAGAAGGAGAGCAAAATATATTTCCCAATCAAGTATAAAAGTTAAGTATAAAAGGGATCATTATTTTATAACGGAAAAAGTATAAAAAGTCTTGTAAATCTCAATCAAGTATTAATGACTTTGAAAGGTATTTTCCTCAAATTATATGTAAAATGTCTTACAAGTTTCAATCAAGTATTAATAACTTTGAAAGATATCTCCCAAATTACTAAAGTTTAAATTGGGATTTGATGAAGGACAAAAATATATTTCCTATATAAGGAGAGCAAAATATATTTCTCAATAGGAAGGATAGCAAAATAAAAAAATGTTTAAGACTTCTTTTTTTTCAATCCTCTTTGACCCCCTCTTCTTCTCATTGGTTGGATTTTTTTTTTTTTTTATTTCCCTTGTCCTCCAATCACTACCTACCATATGTGTGTGAGGGTGGTGAAAGTGATAATTGGAGGGGGTCTCCATCACTCCTCAGCAAAATATACTTCCCAATCAAAGTATAGTTTTTGGGAAAATGTGGCCACAATCTGATGTGCCTCAAGCTTAAGGCCTCGAAGTGTCCAAAAATCACTGTATTGGCTAGAATTGTGACCTTGATTTCACTAGTAATATCACTGGGCATCATGAGAAGCAAACGTCCCATCTGGGTTGGTGGCTCTGCAGTGTATTTCATTGATTACAAGAAAATTGGCATCTATGAGTATGCATGCTTATCGTAAATTGCTATGTATAAAAGGTATTGAAATGTATAAAAATATAAAAAGTATTTTGAGATATGTGAAATTATATCCAGGTCCTGTTTCAAAATTGATTTTTTTTTAATTAATTTGTTAATTTTTTATGAAAAAATATATATAAAAAATGAAAAAGTGATAGAATAATTTGTATTGACTTTTTAACTAAAAACCAAAATTTCCAAATGAAATCTTAAAATGTAAATATTTTAGCATTTTATACTTTTTATTAATGGCTCAAAAAGTTGTCATTAACCACTTTTTTTATATTGACGCTTAAAAATGCCGTTAACAAACACCTGCATTTTAGTTTGTTCAAAAAATCAAAAATAAAAAAAAATAAATAAACTACAAACACATTTTTAAAATTTATTTAAAATATAATTTTTTTTCTTACGTTTCAAAATTACATTCCACCATTGAGTTTTTCAATCGCACATTCCAATCGCACAATAAATGATCATTTTGTTAATCAACCATTAAAACAAACTAACCGAGTGTATAATATAAGCGACAAATATTTTTCAAAAATACTTACAATAACTTTTATGAAGTTAAATACTTTATTTTTTTTTTTCAGATTCATTTTTCTTAATCCCAATTTTCTCTCAACTAATAACAATACTTTACCAACTATCGTACCACCTCTCCAAGCCACTCATCCATTTTCTTAGGCTCAGGGCCACCATAGAACTCATCCGGTTTGACCTGCAAAAACTCCCTAGTAAGGAAACTCGCCCTTGTCTCTACAGCGTTCTCTCAGGCTTGGTTCTCTGCCCTCAACATATTCATCGATTCTCTCAAAGCCCCCTCCATTTCTTGGGCTAGGGCCCCCATTGCGGTTTGACCCGCTTGTTCCAGAATTTCCACTTGCCCCACTTGCTCGACTACATTAGCTTGGCCCACTTGCTCGGCCGCATTGGCTTGGCCGAACCCTTCTTCTTGTACCGGAACCTCATGAACCGGTATTTCATGCACACCCCGGCGAGGTCTACCACGCCTCCTACCTCTACTACCACGGGCTTGACCCCTTTCCTGACATCCTAATTAAGGAACAAGGCAAACAATTTAGCACATAGTCCCCAAATGCACTCACAACTTGCCTCACACATTCGACTACAACAATTCTATATATTTCTCTATCATCGAAACAATTTAATTTCACTCTACATAAGCACTTAGTTATGTAAACAAATGCGGATTATTCTTTTACGATGGAATTCGTCCCACCAAAAATCAAGAATTCTTAGTAGAACGAGTATTGATCAAGTACCCTTCTAATAAGACCTTAAGGAATTTAATAGGCACAAACAACATCCCAAAAATCCAATCTCATACTCATCTAGTCATATAAACATGTTATCACAGTCACAAAATACATAACACCTCATAATTATGTGAAATGAACCCAGAGTAGTAAAACAATCACTTCCCACGAGCCCTACTTCCCACGAGCCCCAAGTATTCAAACCCGGTAGCTCTGATACCAAGTTGTAATGCTCCAAAATTTAAGTATAAAGATAGTGTAATAACCATGGCTCCTTACGATGAACCAGAATAAATTCCCAACACTTGCATTACAAGATCATGGGGCTCATACAAAATAATTCCACATACGAATATACATTCAATGATTTCTAGTACATGAATCTATAGCATGTAGAACATTCAATCCAAAAATAAATAAATACCCTCAAGGGCTTACAAATTCCAAGGCTTAAGCCCGATTACGCAAAAATGGTTTCTCGAACCCATACAATTATAGCCCTTGGCTAGCAAAATATACCACAACAAAACAAAAGCCTTGTGCTCTCAACATATACATCAACGCCTTAATTCGGTGGAATCACCACATCTTTTTCTGCACCAAAATCTCATAGGATTAACATAAAGCCCAAGAAATAAAATGCACATGCCATGATATACCTTTTTAAAAGAGAATCACATTTCCTCGTCTTTTGAAAACCATCATACTCAATGATATCTTTAAATTTCCAACAATCCAAAAATGATTTTATTTAGTTCAAGGGGCGGTAAATACGACTCAGGTAAATCCCTAGGTTGGTGTCTGCAAGTAGGCATATCTAGCACTACCAAAACCGACTTTACTGGTAACTAACCGGAAGGGAAGTGGTACCTCCTTCGCGTATGTTTTCGGTCTTTCACTCCGGACACTCAGGCCAACTTAATCAAATTCATTTACACCTCCTATCCGGACTTACCAACATATTTACCCCAAAATATTTCCATAATTCTCATTTCACAACATACCCTTCTCCATGCAAATTTCAAATCCCAATCCAATATTTGTAACATGCAAAAGTGTTGAAAATGCCAATGCAACAATTATCAATGCCATGAAACACCCTTTCCATTTTCAATCATTCCATACAATGCTCTTATAGTAATTAAAACACTCATTTCTTTTTTCAATGACATTCCTCATAATTGCCATATATTCAATTAAATCTTTCAATAAATAATCAACAATCTCACACATCATGCATTCTCAACGATTTAATCATTTCATAACCATGTCAACATTTTGAGCAACAACTTTCCAAAATCCACAATTTTTATATTCCATGAAATTTGTCATTTCTTAAATAAAATAAGAGATTCTTCAGTCATTCGTTCATTTTAACATAGTAATAGGTAAACACCCATAATTTTTCAACATCTCTCACAAAATCTCAAGTTTCTAGGTTTTTGCCAAAACTAGACATTTCTTCATTCTACAAAAAGAAAATCTATCCAAAGCATTCTTTCTCACAATGTTGCCAAGCTCTCAAGAATTTTAATAAAAACAAGGTATAAAC
This sequence comes from Camellia lanceoleosa, assembly GCA_025200525.1. Taxonomy (NCBI): domain Eukaryota; kingdom Viridiplantae; phylum Streptophyta; class Magnoliopsida; order Ericales; family Theaceae; genus Camellia; species Camellia lanceoleosa. The sequence continues at coordinate 520,718 of JANUSC010000121.1, read as the reverse complement.
CCACTTTCAAAATCATCACTAAATATGAACCAAAAATTAAGTCCCTATACTTTCCAAAACAGTTCCAAATCAACATAATCTTGCAAAAATATATATATATATATATAACTCTAAGAAAATCCCTACCTCAAGTTTTGGAGAAGAAAAGATGAGAAACCCCCGAATTTGACGGTGTTGAAATCCAATCTCCACCGCACAAAACGAAGCTCTCAGTTAGCTCTTCAAAATTAATGAAGGATGTTGGGTCAAAGCTCCAATGGATTTATAGAGATTAAGGTTTTGATCTTGTATTGTGAAGGTAAATGTAGAGAGAAGAAAGAGAAAAGGGTCTTTAGAGAGAGAGAGATATACAAAAAGTGAGATACACTCATCCCAAAGAGAAGAAAAATAGATTTTTTTCAGACTCAGCGTCTCCCGCACGTGCAACACCCACTCCAAGACGTGCATTTTACCCCTCCCGCCTCGTGATATACAAAGACTTCCTCTCAAGACTCCTCTACACCTGCATATAATGCAGAATGAACCAAGGCAACTCCCCTCTTCACCGCTCGTGCGGTCTCACCTCCCTTACGTGCAGCCCCCGCTCCGCACGTGCAGCCTAGGCCTCCATACGTGCGGTTCAGCCTCCCAATACGAAATCATCCAAGCACGACTCGGGACACTCCAGATTCAACCCCGTACCTTCCGAAACATATGAACTTGACACGGAAATAAACAAGGACAAGGATTTTGAGAAAAACTTTCAAATGCAATGACCCAAACCACTAACAAGACTCCAAGTTTAACCTGACACCCTAACAAAGGAAAACCCAACGTAAAGTAGAGAGAAACGAGGCGGTTTATGTACTTGGTCATCACAACTTCCCCACCATAGGAAATTTTGTCCCCGAAATTAATCAAACTTCCCAAGAAAAAAAAAGAGGCCTCAAGCGATCAAAACCACGCTACCAAATTTTCAAATCGCTATATCAATTCTGACTCTTAACAACATGGTTTCCAAATGTCCTAGTCACAATGTCAACAACAACAGTTCGTAAGCATGAAACGTTCTAACAAAATAATGGCAAGTCACAGTAATCTCATGCCTAAAAGTAACAATACACGTAGCAACACATATAACAACTTTGATACATTTCCCTCAAACACTAGAGAATATTACAAATTAAACAACTAAACATTTTCAAACAAATCTGGATACTTGGAGCGGACCTCCGCCTCACGTTCCCAAGTCGCTTCCTTAACCCCATGGTGTCTTCACAACACCTTTACCAACGGTATTGTTTTGTCCCGTAGCACTTGCTCTCGGGTATCTAATATTTGAACTGGTCGTTCTTCGTAAAAGGCATCCTTATCTACCTCCAAATCAACCCAATCAATCACATGAGAAGAGTCGGGTTCGTACTTTCTAAGCGTAGATACATGGAATACGTTGTGAACCCCCGATAGTTGTGGCGGTAAGGCTAACCGGTATGTCACTTTCCCAATTCGTTCCAAGATCTCAAAAGGCCTAATGAACCTTGGAGACAATTTACCACTCTTACCAAATCTTATCAAACCCCGCCTTGGAGAGATTTTAAGGAACACATGGTCACCCACTTCGAAAGATAAAGGTCGTCTCCTCTTTTGGCATAACTTTTTTGTCGGCTTTGGGTTGTAGCTAACCTCTTTCGAATGAAAATAACTTTTCTCGGTTGTCTCTCTAACAATTTATGGACCCAACAACGGTGTATCGCCCACCTCGGCCTAACAAACCGGTGATCTACAAGGTCGGCCATACAAGGCCTCAAATGGTGCCATCTCAATGCTAGCTTGATAACTATTGTTATAGGCGAACTCAATCAATGGTAAGTGCCTCTCCCAAGACCCCTTGAAATCAAAGACACAAGCTCTAAACATGTCCTCCAAAATCTGAATAGTACGCTCCGACTGCCCATCGGTTTGAGGGTGGTAAGCGATGCTAAAGGTCAACTTAGTTTCCAACGCCTCATGAAGGCTTTGCCACAATCGGGCAGTAAAACGAGGATCTATCCGACACAATGGTTACAGGGACCCCATGAAGTTGAACTATCTCTCTAATGTACAACTCCGCCAAATGCTCAACTGAGTCACTGGTGCGCATCGGAATGAAATGTGTGGACTTAGTCAACCTATCAACAATCACCCAAACGGCATTATTGCCTTGCTGTGTTCTAGGAAGCGCAACTACAAATCCATGGTAACATGCTCCCATTTCCACTTAGCTATCAGTAAGGGTTGTAACAAACCCGCTGGCCTTTGGTGTTCGGCCTTCACTTGTTGACAAGTAAGGTATTCCGATACAAATAAAACGACATCCCGCTTCATACCCCTCTACCAAAACTGGCAACTTAGATCATGATACATTTTGGTGCCTCACGAATGTACTGCAAGGCGTGAGTGATAGAACTCCTGGAGTACTTCCTCTCTACAAGATTCTGGTACAAACAAACGGTCTCGATAACATACACTCAGATCCAAGTGGATATTCAAACCCTTTTCTTCCTTTCCGTTGGAGATCCTCTCACAGATTGCCTCCACCTCACGGTTACTCTGTTGTGCCTGTATAACTTTACTAATCAAGGTAGGTTGAGCACTCAAAGTAAACAAGGTAGCACTCTCGTCGAACTCACCCAAGTGCAAATCAAACTTGCCAATATCACCTAGCATAACCCATTCCCGAATGGCTACACTTGCCAAACTACTCACAAATTTTCGACTCAAGGCATCGGCTACCACATTGGCCTTCCCCAGATGATAGTGTAACTCAAAGTCATAATCCTCCATAAATATCCACCTCTGTTGGCGCAAATTTAAGTCTTTTTGGGAAAATAAATACTTTAGGCTCTTATGATCGGAGAAAACCTTAAACTCCTCACCATACAAGTAATGTCTCCAAATTTTCAAAATGAAAATTACAGCTGCTAATTCCAAATCAAGGGTGGGGTAGTTTTTCTTATGAGTTTTCAATTGTCATGAACCATAAGCCACAACATTTCCCTCTTGCATCAAGACACAACCAAGTCCATCCCGGGACGCATCACAATAGACGGTATAACCCAAATCTCTCTTCGGAATTATCAATATCGGTGCGGTAGTCAATCTAGTCTTAAGTTCTTGGAATAACCTTTCCCAAGCTTCACTCCACACAAATTTGACACCCTTCCTAGTCAACCTAGTCAAAGGTGCAGCCAGTCTAGAGAAGTCCCTTACAAAACATCGATAATACCCCGCCAACCCCAAGAAACTCTGGATCTCAAAAACATTTTTGGGTTGTCCCCAATCCTGTACGGCATCTGTCTTTGAGGAGTCTATAGTTACTCCCTTTCTCAGCACTACATGCTCCAAAAACTTCACCTCGATTAGCCAAAACTCGCATTTCTCAAATTTGGCATACAATCGGTGCTCCTTAAGCAAATCAAGCACTATCCACAAGTGAGCCTTGTGCTCCTCTTTAGAGGTTGAATAAACTAAGATGTCGTCCACAAAGACGACTACGAAACAATCCAAGAATTCTCAAAAAATTTGGTTTATCAAATCCATAAAGAAAGCAGGTGCATTGGTCAACCCAAAAGGTATTACATGGATTTCATAATGGTCATAACGTGTACAAAAGGCCGTCTTCTGGATGTCCTCCTCCCGAACTCTCAAATGATGGTATCCCGACCTTAAATCTATCTTCGAGAAGCAGCAAGACGCTCTAAGTTGGTCAAATAAATCATCTATTCGGGGTAGAAGATACTTGTTCTTAACAGTAACCCTGTTCAACTTGCAGTAATCAATATATAACCACAATGACCCATCTTTCTTCTTCGCAAAGAGAGCCAGCGCTCCCCAAGGTGATATACTAAGGCGAATAAAGCCCTTGTCTAAGAGTTCTTGGAGTTGAATTTTCAATTCATGCAATTTGGCGGGTGCAAATCTATACGGCGCCATGAAAATTGGTGCCATGCCAGGCACTAAGTCAATAGAGAACTCGATCTCTCGGTGGGGTGGCAAACTAGTAAGATCCTCAGGAAAGACATCCGGGTATTCACAAATTACCCTTGGCAGTTTAACACGGGGCCCGTCATTCTCACTATCTAAGAGAGTCGCAAGAAGGCCATTAAGCTTGCTCCTTTTACGAGGGTCAATAACTGGTGACAAGACCCTATCGACTCGGTCTCCCAAAAAATAAAAACAATCACCACTCAAGGTGCACACTGTAACTCTCTGATGGTAACAATCAATCACAGCTCAGTACGAAGATAACCAGTCCATGCATAAAATGACATCAAAATTCGACATGTCTAGCAACACAAAAGCAAACGGAAGTCAATGCCCAGAAACCTCTATCTCACAACCACAACATCCCCGGTCTAAATCAACCGTACCCCCAACTGGTGACTCTTCTCTGAGCGGAGACGCTAACCGTGCCACCTTTAACCCCAATGCAAAAGCAAATGCAGTAGATATAAATGAATGAGACACACCCGTATTTATCAACACATTAGCCAAAGAATTACATACAACAAAAATACCTCTCACAACTGAGGATCCTAGTAACTGCTCTGGCGCAGTAACAGCATATACACGCCCATGTGGCCTCTAATCGACCTGCTCATCTCTCGAAGTATAGGCATGCTGTACTGACTGAGCCGAAGCGGCTCCCTAATTAGCTCATGAAGTCTGAACTAAGTGAGCTTGCTAGTGGCTCTAAGTCTACCTCGACCTTAATGCGCCAGGTGTGCCTCCCAACTGCAAGCAAACTGTCTTCATATGCCCCGATTGACTACACTGGAAACAAGTAAGTCCTTGTCCTCTATTCTAGGATTGACTCTTAGATCGGTTAAGTGGTGGTGGTGGCAACATCTGCTGTCCTCCCCCTTTCTGTGGGCATGAAAAGGCCTTGTGACCCGATTGGCCACACTTGAAACATAAAAAACCACTTGATGCACTCTTTCCCAGGCCTGCACTAGGCAAGGGAAAAGTAGATCTCGACAGCTGTGATTCAGACTGGGATAAAAAGGTGCTCCTGCTCTTCTTGTTAGATCTATAGTCTCCCTGTGACTCCTGGACCCTAGACCTCGAACCCCAAGTCTCTCCTTTTCGACCTGCACAGTAATCTCTACATGTGCCGCTGCCTCCACAAGATGGTCATAATTTTGAATCATATTTTCTGGCGACCTTGAACAGGATCTTAGTTCTCAACTTCTTCTCAAATTCAATACAACGGCGCTCTTCCGTTGCCACCAACTCCGGTGCAAACCGGGACAAACTAGAGAAAGCCGCCTCAAACTCGGCCACGGATAGGTTAAGTTGTTTGAGGTCTTGAAACTCTTGCCTCAATCTCTCTCTAGCAGTGGCAGATAGGTACTTGTTTTGGAAAACAACCACAAAGGCTTCCCATGTCAGCTCCACTCTACCCTTGGCATACTTCCACCACTGGCCCACATCCCCCTTAAGGTAGTAACTCGCTAGAGTCATCCTTACCTCGCTATCTTCAATGTGAAGCATCTCAAATGTCTTCACCATTTGCTCAAGCCACTCATTCGCTTTATTGGGCACAGGGCCACTATGGAACTCATCCGGTTTGGCCCGCAAAAACTCCCTAGTAAGGAAACTCACCCTTGTCTCTACAGCGTTCTTTCGGGCTTGGTTCTCCACCCTCAATATATTCATCGATTCCCTCAAAGCCCACGCCATTTCTCGAGCTAGGGCTCTAATTACGGTTTGACCCGCTTTTTCCTCTCGCTTGCTCGGCCGCATTGGCTTGGCCGAACTCTTCCTCTTGCACCGAACCTCATGGACCGGTATTTCATGCACACCTCGACGAGGTCTACCACACCTCCCACCTCTACCACCATGGGCTTGACCCCTTCTTGACATGCCAATGAAGGAACAAGGTAAACAATTTAACACATAGTTCCCAAATACGCTCACAACTTGCCTCACACGTTCGACTACAACAATTATATATATTTCTCTACCATCGAAACAATTTAATTTCACTCCACATAAGCACGTAGTCACGTAAACCCATGAGGATTATTCTTTTATGATGGAATTCGTTCTACGAACAATCAAGAATTCTTAGTAGAATGAGTATTGATTAAATACCCTTCTAATGAGACCTCAAGGAATTTAATGGACGCAAACAACATCCCAAAAGTCTAATCTCATACCCATCTAGTCATATAAACATGTTATCACATAGTCACAAAATACATAACACCTCATAATCATGCGAAATGAACCCATAGTGGTAAAACAATCACTTCCCACGAGCCCCAAGTATTCAAACCCAATAGCTCTGATACCAAGTTGTAATGCTCCAAAATTTAAGTATAAAGATAGTACAATAACCATGGCTCCTTATGATGAATCGGAATAAATTCCCAACACTTGCATTACATGATCATGGGGCTCATACAAAATAATTTCACATGCGAATATACATTCAATGATTTCTAGTACATGAATCTATAGCATGTAGAACATTCAATCCAAAAATAAATAAATACCCTCAAAGGCTTACAAATTCCAAGGCTTAAGCCTGATTACACAAAAATGGTTTCTTGAAACCATACAATTATAGCCCTTGGCTAGCAAAATATACCACAGCAAAACAAGAGCCTTGTGCTCTTAACATGTACATCCACGCCTTAATTCGGCAGAATCACCACATCTTTTCCTTCACCAAAATCTCATAGGATGAACATAAAGCCCAGTAGGAAATTCTTAACAAAATATATACATTTTATACAAGTCTCAAGAAATAAAACGCACATGTCATGCTATCTCGTCTTTTGAAAACCATCATGCTCAATGATATCTTTAAATTTTCAACAATCCAAAAATGTTTTTATTTAGTTCAAGTGGCGGTAAATACAACTCAGGTAAATCCCTAGGTTGGTGTCTACAAGTAGACATATCTAGCACTACCAAAACCCACTTTACCGGTAACTAACCGGAAGGGAAGTGGTACCTCCTTCGCGTATGTTTTCGGTCTTTCACCCCTGACACTCAGGCCAACTTAATCAAATTCATTTACACCTCCTATCCGGACTTACCAACGTATTTATCCCAAAACATTTTCATAATTCTCATTTCACAACATACCCTTCTCCATGCAAATTTCAAATCCCAATCCAATATTTGTAACATGCAAAAGTGTTAAAAATGCCAATGCAACAATTATCAATGTCATGAAATACCCTTTCCATTTTCAATCATTCCATACAATGCTCCCATAGTAATTACAGCACTCATTCCTTTTTTCAATGACATTCCTCGTGATAGCCATATATTCAATTAAATCTTTCAATAAATAATCAACAATCTCACACATCATACATTCTCAATGATTTAATTATTTCATAACCATGTCAACATTTTGAACAACAACTTCCCAAAATCCACAAATTTCATATTCCATGAAATTTGTCATTTCTTAGATAAAATAAGGGATTCTTCAATCATTTGTTCATTTTAACATAGTAATTGGTAAACACCCATAATTTTTCAACATCTCTCACAAAATCTCAAGTTTCTAGGTTTTTGCCAAACTAGACATTTTTTCATTCTAAAAAAAAAAAAAAAAAAAAAAATCTCTCCAAAGCATTCTTTCTCACAACGTTGCCAAGCTCTAAAGAATTTTAAGAAAAACAAGGTATAAACCCACTTTTAAAATCATCACTACATATGAACCAAAAATTAAGTCCTTATTCTTTCCAAAAGAGTTCCAAATCAACATAATCTTGCAAAAATGCATATATAACTCTAAGAAAATTTCTACCTCAAGTTTTGGAGAAGAAAAGATGAGAAATCCCCAAATTTCACGGTGTTGAAATCCAATCTCCACCACACAAAACGAAGCTCTCGGTTAGCTCTTCAAAATTAATGAAGGATGTTAGGTCAAAGCTCCAATGGATTTATAAAAATCAAGGTTTTGATCTTGTATTGTGAAGGTAAATGTAAAGAGAAAGAAGGGAAAATGGTTTTTAGAGAGAGAGCGATATACAAAAAGTAAGATACACTCATCCCAAAGAGAAGAAATGCAGATTTTTTTTCTGACTCAACGTCTCTTGCACGTGCGGCACCCACTTCCGCACGTGCAGCTCACCCCTGTGGACGCGCCCCGAAGGACTTTTGCTGCCACAGTTCGGACTCATTTTTTGTCACGGTTCTAAATCTGAAATAAAGAGTCCAAATCTGGCAAATCGTTTTGAGAAAATGGATTTTTGAAAGAAGTGCCAAACATGGACTGCTTTGCCAGATATAGAGTCGCCACCTAAATATTTTTAATGGGGGAATTTAGGAAACCCTGACTCGGTGCCAAAGGCCACGTGTCCGTCATCACCAAAGTTGCCTCGGCTCGGGAACTTGGGTACGATTGGGAAAGGTTAGCTATGAGCACCCCCGCTCGCCCGATCCGAAGATCGGCCTCTACTAACCATGATATCCGATTTTGAAAACGTTATGTGTTCTTATTCCGGTTATTAGCCTAGAATTGCTATGTTATGCGTACAGCAAACAAGTATAGACCAAATCGCCTAAATTGGAACAAAACATTTCATGTTTGTTTTTGAAAAATGGTTTGCTACTTGTAAGTAGGCTAAAATGCAGGTTTTGCCACCCTCGAGTGGGCTTTTTTAGAAAAGATGGTTTTGCCACTATCTAGTGGGCTTAAAACTCACAGTTTTAATGTGTTATTCCAATTCAGGTAATTCAACCTCCATCTACAGGCGTGCAAGCAGTTATAACACATAAGCAGCTAGCCTCATGGTAATCATGCTATTATGGCAACACTCACACGCATGTGATATGCTAAAGCATAAAAGCTTACCTAGTACTCCAAGCCAAAACAGAAACTAGTTAGTAATCATATGTATGATCCTAGTTCATGTTAAGATGGCTAATGCAATACATGCAAAATGCAACTAGAATAGGCTCGGCTAATCTAAGACAGCATATGAGATGCTACAAATAACATGTATTCAACTTGGAATTGAAATACAATGCAGTTAGTATGACGCGCCGAGCCCGGTGCATGCAAGACAAATGTATGGATGCAAACATGCTATCATACTGTATGCTAATTGAAACATGACCTAATACTAACCATCAAAAGCAGGTAAGTAAAAGGGAGAAAGAATTGAGGGTTAGAAGACATACACACACTCACACACACTTATTACATAATTTCCCTCGCTCGGAGGGTCCGAATAATAATACAAACCGAATAAATAATTAACTATCCTAACTAATTAAATATTGCAAAACTTCTAATTTAATTAAGAAAGTAAATATAGAAGGGAGATGGCCGCAGCGCTGCCTCGGAATGCGTGAATGATGTATGTTTGACTCGTTTTGCCCGGAAATTCGCTACCATAGCATTGCTGCCTCTGTTTTCACTGTCTAGCTTCTCTGAAAACTGCACCAGTCTCAAGACAGATTCCATGTACACTATGGAACACCACCGGCTGGGAAGAATGGCCATCGGCCATGGGAAATGGCAACCGGCCACTTATGAAGATATCGACCACTCATTGATGGCCGGTCGGCACTAGAAATGGCCGGTCGGCCAAAAATTCCTGCAAAAATCAGTTTTGACAGCAACAGAGGGCAAGCAGTGTATGGCATGGAATTTCAAGCAAATGTAAACATGGTCACGCTCCCTATCATGCAATAGACTCAAAAGAGCATGACCCTCGACTCTCGGGCCATCAATTTATGCATGATGGCCTAATAAGCCAAATTTGCAACTTAATGTAAAAATGCATGCAACAAAAAGAGATGAATGCCAACACCCTATCATGTTGGGGTCAAGAGGCTTGGCGACCGAGGGTTGAGATATGTTTTGTCACTTGAAGTACAAACACTCCTCAGCCCTCAAGTTTGGCTTGACACCCCAAACCAAACAATGCAATGCATGTATACAAATTTGGCTCAAAGATGCAACATGAATAATGCAATGTGCCAAACATATGAGATGTAATGCTATGTAACTCATCATGCAAACTATGACATGAAATGCAACTAGCTAACAATATGCAAGCATGCAATCATGTTACTAGGCAAACATGAATTCAAAGCAATGCAACATGATCATGCAACGCAAAGGGGCAAACCTCAGCTCACCCCAAAACAGCGACAAAAGATGCCTAAAATGATGAACAAACACTCATGTAAGCATACCCACCAATAGGCCCAAGATTAAGACATAACCAAGGGGTATTCTACTACCACTACCCCAAGCAAACATGGCATGAGCTATACAACCAAAAACAGAGTTTGGATGCACTGAAATAAGTCCTAAAACCCTCTGATATGACAGCCCCGAAGGCTTAAACATTTAGACATGCACAATGCTCATTTCAAGGCACAACAAAGCGACTCTTCAAGGCATGGAAGGGGTGATAAATGCGATCATACAAGCATGATTTATGGACTGAAATAACATGAAAAATTACTCCAAATCACTGAAACATCCAAATTCAAGCATGCTCATGACTCACACCCTTAAGGCTCACAAGCCAAAATGCAAAGAGGCTACCCTAAACATGGAAAATATGATCAAGCTAGCACTTAACAGTCGTGGCGCATGAAAAAATGATGCTAGAACCTTCATGAAGTTAAGCTAGATCATACAAGAATCATGGCCTAAATGCATGGCCTATTTCTAGGCAAAATGTAGGAATACAAAGCAAGTGCAATATACGTGCAAGAGGCCACAAATCCGACCAAAAACAGAGGTATATTATGACCAAACAACACCTAAAAACCTCTGAAATGGAGCCAAAAACAACTACTCATGCATGCTACCATTAGGAGCCAAAAACATGCACAAATGAGAGACCAAGGGAGAGGGGTGTCCCTCCCCTAAGAAAAACCTCAAAACCTCTTCTTCGCCACTGAAAATCCACTAGATTTCAGTGGTGAGAAAGCCAATACATAAGAGTAACCAAAGCTTAACAAAAGAGCACAAAAAAGAGGCCAAAAGAGGCCTAAGAAGGGGAGGTCGGCCGCAAACAACCAAATAATCTTAATGAAAGATCTCAAGCATGAAAATATAAGACTTTTTTCAGTTATACACAAAGTCTAAAACAATAAGAAAGATAGGAAAAAGTCTAGTGCAAGATTGGGGAATCTAAAGTAGAAAGGTTACCCTTGAAGAACCCTTGATGAACAGCAGGTGCAGCCTCCTTCCTTTGGTCAAAACCAGTCCAAAAACTCAAAAACAAACCCTCCAAGCCTCTCAAGGTCGAAGTAAGGTGTGATGGTGTGTGTCTTAATGCAAAACTAAGGTCAAAACACACTTTTAGGCCACAAAACACACACAAAAGAGGAGAGAGAGGGAAATATATATAGAGAGAGTGATGTATATCAGAATATATGTATAAGCTCTGGTTTTTTTCATTCAACCCCCAACAATGGAGGAGAGGGGCTCTATATATAGATAAAACAAAGGTTTGAAGCTTCTCAAAGAAGCTAAACAAAAAAGGGTCAAAGGGGGCAAAGGGGGCAAGGCTTCCTGAGGAAGCTAGGACAGCTAGCAAGCTTCTTGAGGAAGCGTTGACAAAGAGTCAAGCTTCCTCAAGAAGCTTTGACCAACAGGGTGCAAAAAGGGCAAAACAACCACATGTATGCCCCGAAGCAGGTTTGGTGCATTCCAGCTGGCACAGCTGGCATGCACCATGCCTGAAAAAGGTAAAAAGGTGCTACCGGCCAGAAAATAAGGTCGCCGGCCAAACAGATGGCCGGCCGGTCATACTGAGTGCCGACCGGCCAATAATATAATTCACCAATGGCCAGTAGCCTCAAAACATGGCCGGTGGCCTCAAACTAAGGCCGGTGGGTGTCAGGGGTAGCTAACAAGCTACTCTCCACCTTCAGAAACAGAAACACAAGTGTTTGGTGCAAAACCAAACACAGAACAGTCGAGTTGAGAGATCCTGAGGCAAGGCGCGTAGCCGAGACCTCCGGGAACTCAAAACGAAACACAAACATGAGTAATCACCGAGTGTTCGAACGGTGACGTCCAAGTCTTGAGGACGGTCAAAAATGGGGTGTCTACAACCCCCCCGGCACGTGCGGCGCTTCCTCTCCGCACCTGTATATAATGCAAAATGCACCAAGGCAGCTCCCTTCTTCACCGCACGTGCGGCCTCACCTCCTGCACGTGCGGCCCCTGCTCCACATATACGGGCCAGGCCCCCGCACGTATGGTTTAGCCTCCCAGCCCGAAATCATCCCAGCATGACTCGGGACTCCCCGAATTCAACCTCGTACCTTCCGAAACATGTGAACTTGACACGGAAATAAACAAGGACAAGAATTTTAAGAAAACCTTTCAAATGCAACGGCCCACACCACTAACAAGACTCCAAGTTAAGCTCGACACCCTAACAAAGGCAAACCCAACGTAAAGTAGAAAGAAACGAGGCAGTTTATGTACTCGGTCATCACAATTTAATCGAAGTTAGATTTTGAAATTGTTATTTTCGTTATATTTATTGTCCTATTTTATTCTTTAGTAATGATATATAATCAAAATTTCTATGTAAAAAATATATCTAATGATGTGTCACATTCATAATCACTTATTGTAAGTTAAAATTCTCATTATTATAATTTATAAATATAAAAGATGATATTGCCATATCATTTGTGCTCAATTGTACATGAAAATTACGTATAAACATTATATTTTTTTAATTTTTTTAATTTTTTTTTTTACAAAAAATTTACTCTATAATTGGTTTATATTAAGATTTTTGTTGTTGATAATATTTTAAGAGTTAACCAAATACCAAAAAACAAAAAGAAAAATTATTTTTAAAACAAAATTATATTATATAAAAATATTTTTGGAGAAACAAACGGAGTGTAACTAACAAAAATGATTGAGAGTATACATTACCTAGCACGTAAATAATAGAAAAAGTTGCATTTCAGTGGCAATATCACAAAATATTTGTAAATTAATAAAAAATCTATGAATTGAATTATTAAATTGTATAATATTTACCACTAAATTAAAGAGAGTGTATATGAGTTTAATATTTTTATTCTATCTAAATAATTAAAATAATAGGGGGTTAGGGTAATTTTCCAAACGTCAAAGAGTGATATATATTAAACACAAACCTCAAGGGGTGTAAGTGTAATTTACCCTTTTAAAATTCATAATCAAACACACAATTTAAAATTCAATTGAAAAATTCTTTTCAAAACTCATAACTAATTTTTTTTTTCTCAAAACTCTATTTTTTTTATAAAAAAAAAAATCAACAAAAATAATTTTTTAATTTTTATATTTTTGAAAAATATTTTTTTCATAAAAAATATTTTTTTTTATTTTTATTTGTTGAATAATTTTTTTTTTATTTTTTCAGAAAATATTTTGTTATTCTTTTAATTACTAGCTAAATACTTTGTTATGATTTAGATATATATGGGCGATCCAACATTTTTTCAAATTTATAAAAAAAAAAATTACATATTTTAAAAATAAATAAAAAAAATATTCAAGTTTTTTTTTTTTTTTTTTTTAAAGGATAAATTACACTTATACCTCCTGAGATTTGGATTTAATACATATTATCCCCTAACATTTGGGAAATTACAAGAACTCCTGCCATTATAATTATTTAGACGGAATGAAAATATTGAACTCATGCACTCTCTCTTTTCTTGCTTTGCTTTATTTTCTCTGTTTTTGTTCTTTTTTTTTTTTCTTTTTTTTTTGTTTTCACTTTTCCTTTCAATGTAATTTTCTCTACTTTTCTACTAAGAGTTGTTGCCTTTTATATAAGTAAGGAGTTTATGAAATGAGACTATTAATCATATGGGTGAGAATATAATTGGACCAACCCTCAAGGGTTGTCAGTGTAATTTACCCTTACAAAAATATTTAAAATATTTTAAAATAAAATAAAAATATTTAAAATAAAAAAATAGTCAAAATAAAAAATAGATATTAAATATAAAAAACAAAAAATTTTAAATTTGTGTAGATTTTACAAAATATATTTAGAAAAAATACAACGCATAAATGTAATAAATACGTCCACATTAAACAAAATATTTATAATGAAAAATATTTACCCTAAAACAATAAAATTAATAAATTTTTTTTCAATATCTAAAAAAAAAACCCCAAAAATTAAATCAATACAACTTAAAACTCAAACTCAAAATATAACTTAAAACTCTTTTTGAAATTCAAAACTTTTTTCAAAAACTCAAAATCTAAAATACAACTCAAAACTTAAATCATGATTTAAAAACAAAACCAAACAAAGTCTAAATTATCATAGGAAAATTCAAGTGCACACCCCTATAAGATTTTGGTTGCTAGTGACTTCTTTCTAGTCCGAAATTGAAGTGGAGCATATTATTGGGTTTATGTGGGCCCATCAGAGAGTATTCGTTGAGTATTTTATTGTGATAAAAAATCACATTAATTGGATATCGATAATCACTTGATCAAATCAAATTTGTATCAATGGTAAGTATGATTTTAAAAATAAATTGTTGACACTAATATGATATGATGAAATAGATATTGATATCTGATCAATGTAAATTTTTTTTTTTAGAATAAAATACTCGGCGAGTTTTACATATTTAAGGTTTGGATTATCAAGATGGACTAAAAAAAATTTCAACAGATAGGTTATAGAGTAAAATTAAAAACAAAATGTTCTCCAAAATAACAAAATATACTTCTTACCACAATATTTTAAAAAGAGTGTACGTCTCAAAAAAAAAAAAAAAAAAAAAGGAAAAAAAAATCATTGGACTTAATAACTTACACCCTCTTTAAAATGGACATTTCACCAATTTTTTTCTTATAACAATTACATAACAAATGATACAGATAAGATAGTATTAAATATAAATATGTGAGAAATGTCCACTAAAAAGTATCGGATACAGTGTTCTTGTCCGAGTATCGGGTGTCTGATACGAATGTTTGATTTATTTTAAATAGTCCATGCAACATAGTGGACGATAACATATAAAATATAAAAAAAAATTAAATAATTTAAAAGTATTATGTAATATTATTATTTTGATAATTGATAAATTTGAGATTCAAAAGTCATTTCTAAGTGGACAGCATACTTGTAAAATTATGAAGACACCTAATTAAAATAATATTACATAAATTATTCTTTATTTACAATTAAGGTCTCGTTTGTTTTGTTATAAAATATTTATATAAAAAAAAACATTTTATTTACTTTTTGTTGTTTGATTGGTTAGAAAATAAGTAAAATGTTTTATACAATAAAGTGTAAAATTTTGCGTTGAAACTTTCACAAGTTATCTTTTTCTCATCACGATTTCTACTATCAAAAGTACATATTAAGGTCAAGTTTGATGACTTGGTTTGGTATAATAAAAAAAAAAATTAAAAAGTCAAAAAGTCACATCATCTTATTTAAGTCACATCATTTCTCTATCACATCACTTCAAACTCAATCCATACCAAACTCATATTTCATAAAAAATCAAAAAGTACATTTATTTAGTTTATCCCAAACAACCCCTAATAAGTCCACACTTTTTTTATTTTTTTATCTTTTTTGGGTCACATCAATCAATATCTCATCTTTATTTTTCTGCACATCTTTTTATAAAAAAGTCAAAAAGTACACTTATTTAGAACATCCTACTTCCATACAAATATTTTTGTACTCTCTCTCTTTCTCTCTCTCTCTCTCCATATACATCTATATCTATATATACATATACTTATATGTATACATATATTATTGTTGAGCATTTAATCAAAATTAGATTTTGAAATTATTATTTTCATGATATTCCGTGGTCTTTTGGAACCAATTAAAAGCTGCATTTGCAGCTTCAAAAATTGTAGCTATAGGCAACTATAAAACGCTAAACATCATTGGGCAAGTTTGCAAAAACGCAAGAAATGAAATTATGGGTTGTTTTGGAAAGTTGGTAAAAAGTTAATTTTTGACTTTTTATCAAGTTTTTTAGCTTTTTTTAAAGTGATTTGAGAAATTGGTAAAAAGTTGACTTTTTACTTTTTAGTTTAATATTTATTTATGGTGTCAAATCAAATTAAAATGACCAAAATACCCTTACCCAACATAAGAAATTTATTTTTTTATTTTTTTTCATAGGCCCTAATTTGTAATTTTACGGCTGCGTTTTTAACACTTGCCAAATGGCTTTTCTGACGTTTTTGGCAGCTACGTTTTTGGACATTTTGTCCAAAAACGTAGCTTTTTACCATATTCTCAAAATGGCACTATATGACTTCTCTCCATGTTCTAAATGAGCCACGTTTGGTCAAAAAGTAATTTTTTTAATTTAGGTGGGGTATTTTAATCATTTTGTTGTGATCTGATATCATAAATAATTACTAATTGAAAAAAGCCAAAAATAATTTTTTACCAATTTCTTAAATCATTTTTTAAAAAAGTCAAAAAACTTAGTTAGAAGTCAAAAATTAACTTTTTATTATCTTCTCAAAGCACCCGTCATTGTCCTATTTTATTCTTTAGTAATGATATACAATCAAAATTTCTATATATAAAATATATATAATAATGTGTTACATTTATATCCACTTAGGGTGTGTTTGATTGGGGGGACAAGGGGGGGACTATCCACTGTTTGGACTCCATGTCCGGCCTCCCTCCTTATCCGTCGTTTGATTTTTTTTTAGTCCGGCGGACTCCATGTCCGGCCGGACTCCAAGTCCCATATGGGGACTATCCTGCCCTAGGGGGTGTGGGATTGTTTTGGGGGACTAATCACTATTGGGATTAGATGTGAAAATGACAATTTTGACCCTCTACTATTTAATTATGTATTATATTTAATAAAATTCAATAAAATTTAAATGTCTCAATTTAAAAATAAAATAATTTTATTTAACTTTTTATTAATGTTTTATTTATTTAATTTTTTTAAATAATTTTTATAGATATTTTATTGATGTTTTATTTTAAAATTTTGTTTATAGTTTATTTAATTTCATTATTTAAATTGTAATAGGTGTTTTATTTAAAATTTATTTAAAATTTTAATTAAAAAATAATATAAATTTTTTATACAAAGTTATAATTGTATTTTATTAAATCAAATTTAGTGGTTATTTATTTATTTAATTGTGTAAAAAATAAATTTATGTAAAAAAATAAATTTAATTTATATTATTAAATTAATGATATTTTTTGTATGTAAAAAAAAAACACAGTAACGTTTTGTATGTAAAAAAAATAATGAATTGTTATACAGTAATGATTTAAAACAAATTTTATTGATATTTTATTTATTTATTTTAAAAAAACAAAATTATTTAATTAAAAATAATTAAAATATTAAAGATATGTTTAATATTGCTATTCCTTAGTAAACAATTGAAAAAGGGCAAAATAGTCTTTTGCTCATTTATCCTATCCAGTCCGTCCAACCAAACGTTGGATTCACTAAAAATAGTCCGAGGGATTCACAGTCCGGACATCTAATCCCATGAAAAAACAAACACAGGATACATATCCAATCCAACCAAATAGTCCGGGGGATTCTAATCCTAGGACTCAAGTCCGATGGATTCTAATCCCCCATTTTCCAGTCCGTCCAATCAAACACACCCTTATTGTAAGTTAAAATTCTCATTATTATAATTTATAATAGTAAAAATGATATTGCTATATTATTTGTATTCAATTGTACATGAAAATTATGTATAAACATCATTTTCTTTTAATTCAGTTGGTTAGAAGGTTAGCCTCAAGTTGTTGCTACCACAACACTTAGTGTGGGCTTAATACTCTCCCTCTGCTCGAGTCCTGACGTAAGCGGAGCTTGTCTTGGGAGGTCGGAGCTAGTTCCCAAGTTATAGTCTCCTATCTTGGAACGGACAACAGGACATATTGGTGATCTTTGCAAGGGGAGCTGCTCTGAACCTGCGGGAGAGTGAGAGGATTTTCCTCTAAAAAAAAAATTAAAAAAAAATTGAAAAAATACACAAAATTGTGATTTTCTCCAAATAATTATTGGATGAAAATGAACTAGTAATTTGGAGTTAACAAGTCAAGTCAAGTCAAGCTGGTTGCGATCATATGCAATAATTCTGCATAATCGCGATGCGAAAGTAGTGAAGTAGTTATCACTCCAAAAAAAAAAAAAAAAAAAAAAAAAAAAAAAAAAAAAAAAAAAAAGACTTTTGATAATGACTTTTTTAATTAATTTTTTGATTTTTTTTAAATTTTTTTAATTTGAGATTTTTTTAGTTATTTGATATTCTTATTTGACTTTTTTAATTTTTTGACTTTGGAAGGATAAAATTACCCTTTTCGTAAAGCCAAAATAGAATGATGCTTTTTAAACTTTTTGTTTGTATATAGAGTAATTTGGTACTTTTATAACTTTTTTGTCTTTTTATGATTTTGTAACTTTTTTTTTTTTTTTTTTTTTTTTTATCTTTCGTGATTATATAGCCAAGAACGCCAAACCAAGGCTTAGATGGTGTTTGAAAAGTGAGTTTTTATATAGTTTTTTTAGTTGTAGGTTTTTATTGGATAAAAAATTTTTAGTGTTTTGGAAGATAGTTGGGTTTTTATGTGGTTGGATGTGATGTTTGTGAGAAAAAAAGTGAAATGATTATGAGGTTGGATGTGATATTTTGTTTGGATGTGTTTTTTTTGATTTTGTAAAAAGTTTGTCTTTTAGTAGAAAAAATGAGAAAAATTTGGAACCTAGGTTCCCAAACACCACCTTAGTCAACGTGTGATTTTGATTAAAAAAGATTAATCTCTTTTTTAAATGGATAAATTACATTGATATTTCTTAATATTTGGTCTAATTATATCTCACTTTTTAACATTTTAAAAATTATATTCTTACTCCTGTAATTAATATTCTCATTTTACAAATCTCCTTACTTATATAAAAGATAATAACTCCAAATTAAAAAAATAAAAGAAATTATATTAAAAAAAAATAAAGTCGAACAATGGAAACGAAAAAAAAAAGAGAGAGAGAGAGAGAAAGTATAGCAAAGTAAAAAAAGAGAAACTACATGAAGTCAATATTTTTATTCTGTCTAAATAATTTTAATGATAGAGGGTTAGTATAATTTTCCAAACATCAAGGAATGAAACGTATTAAACTCAAATCTTAAGGGTTGTAAGTGTAATTTACCTTTTTAAAATTCATAATCAAAAGCATAATTTAAAATGCAATTCAAAAATTATTTTCAAAACCCATAACTAAATTTTTCTCAAACTATATATTTTAAAAAAACAAAAACAAAAAAATAATTTCTTATTTTTTATTCTTTTGAAAAATATATATTTTTATTTTTATTTTTTGAAGAAATTTTTTTTTTATTTTTTCAAACAAATATTTTGTTATTCTTTTAAGTACTGACTAAATAATTTGTTATGATTTAAATAATTTGTTGCGACTAAATAATTTGTTATGATTTAGATAATATTTCAAGAGTTAACCAAACAACAAAAAAACAAAAATAAAAATTATTTTTAAAACAAAATTATTTTATATAAAAATATTTTTGGAGAAACAAACGGAGTGTAACTAACAAAAAAAAAAAAAAAAAACTATTTAGAGCATACATTAAATCAATATACCTACCACTTAAATAATAGAAAAAGTTACATTTGAGTGGCACTATCACAAAATATTGGGAAAATTATTTAGAAGTCCTATTAGGGAGACTTATGCTACATATGGTCCTACTAAAAAACTTATGTTCCCATAAGTCTTGTGGAAAGTTTGTTGACACATTTACCCTCAATATTAGTTGTTAATATCATAAATAAGTAATAAAACCATATATATGAATTTGATATAAACGTAACGTAACGTGACACATACATAAACGTAACGTGACACCTACATATATAAACGTAACGTGATACTTATATAAACGTAATATGACATATCTACATAAACGTAACGTAACGTGACACCTATATAAACGTAACGTGACATATCTACATAAACATAACGTAACGTGACACCTATATAAACGTAACGTGACACCAATATGAACGTAATGTGACACCTACATAAACGAAACGTAACGTAACGTGACACCTATATAAACGTAATGTGACAGTTACATAAACGTAACGTAATGTGTCACGTTACGTTTCACAAACTTAATAAGTTTTTATTTTTTTAATCCGTTTATTTTGAAATAGATATATAATCTTAATATATTTTTATTTTATATTATTAATTGTAAAATTTAAAAAATTATTTATTTTTTGAATTTTTATATTTTTTTTATATAGAAAAATCAAAGAAAACATAGGCATTTAAAGAGGCTGACACTGAGCTTGAACCTGTGGTTTTAAAAAAAAAATGAAAAAAAAAAAGAGATAAGGAGTGCGCAATCAGCTAGTCGCGATTCAAGCCCTTTTGCTGTGGCTGAAAAGCCTACAGGGAAGAAGGAAGCACCAAATTCAGATGCTTAACTAGAGTGAAATTGATCTCCAATCTCCAATATGCTACATTACGGGTCATGTCGATACAGGTACAACCAAGCTGCTTGATTGTATCTGTGGCACTAATGTTCAAGAAGGTGAAGCTGGTGGGATTACTCAACAAATTGGTGCGACATATTTTCCAGCACAGAGCATAGGAGAGAGGACAAAGGAACTGAAAGCCGATGCAAAGCTGAATGTCCCAGGTCTATTGGTTATTGATACCCCTGGACATGAATCGTTCACTAATTTAAGGTCTCGGGGTTCAGGTTTCTTTATGTGACATGAGGATTAAGGTGTGAAAATGGGGATAAAAAGATTAGGATCTTGTGGAATACATTCTTATGAAAATAGAACTTGAGACTCTATAAGAAATTACACAGGATTTAGCCTAGCATAAAGTTCTGAAAAAGGACTTATAAATAAGTCTCCCCAAAATATTTATAAATTAATAAAAAATCTATGAATTATATTATTAAATTGTATAATATTTACCACTGACTTAAAATATTTTTTGAAAAAATACACAGAATTGTGATTTTTTCCAAATAATTGTTGGATGAAAATGAAATAGTAATTTGGAGTCAAGTCAAGTCGAGCACGGCGGCGATCATATGCGATAATTCTTCATAATTGCGGTCGCGATCATATGCGATAATTCTTCATAATTGCGATGTGACAGTCGCCTAACCTCTAACTCGTGAAGTAGTCATCACTCCAGAAAAAGAAAGACGGTAACGTGTGATTTGGATTAAAAAACAAAGAAAAATGTTTGGGAGCTTTAAATTGAGAGCACTAAGGTCAAGTTTGGCATCCCAATATAAGTGCACTTATTTCATCTTTTTATCTTTTTTGGGTCACATCAATCAACATCTCCTCTCTACTTTTTCTACACATAATACAAGAAAAGTCAAAAAGTACACTTATTCTAAACTTTCCAAACTTGGCCTAAATGAGCTCTAGAGAGTGGGTCTCACTGACTGATGTGATGTTTTGACTTTAAGTTTTTTTTATTTTATTTTTTTTTAAATTTCCACCTCATTAGTGGTCTATTAGTGCTCTCAAATTAGTGGGATGTATCATTATTGAAAAAAAAAATTTAAGCTCTTTTTAAAATGAATAAATTACACTGACATGATGAAACAACTAGATTTGAAATATAATTGAAATGATGAAGATTTGTAGTGCTGTAGAGAGAGAAAGAGAGAGAGAGGGAGAGCTCAGGTAGGGCGTAGGAACGCTATATTGTTATATATGACCATGCCTTTCTCTTACTCATCAGAGAGAGTGAAAGTTAAAAAAAAAATAAATAATCCAGAGCTTTGGTGAAAACAAGTTAAATTAAGAAGAAGAAAAATGAATGTTAGAATTTTTTCTACCATTTCAATTCTATTACTAGTAAGGAAATTCTCAAACTTTTCATTCTTTTTATTTGTCTAAATTTTATATTATATTCATATGTTAAAATGATTAACAAATTTTAGATAGAACTTTGTTTATAGGGAAAATTATGTAAATAGTATTTGTACTTTACACGATGTGTCAATTTGGTTCTTATAGTTTTAATTTGTTCGATTTTGCCCTTTAATTTAACAGATTGGGTCATTTTAATCTAATAAATAACGGTTGTTAAGTTAATTTAATGGAAAGTCAAACAATGTGTCAATTTTGTTCATGTATTTTTCACAATATGTCAATTTAGTCCCTGTCAAAATTGAAAAAATTGAAACTACAGTGATCAAATTGACACATTACTTGACATTCCGTTAAATTAATTTAACAAATGTTATTTATTGGATTAAAATGACATAATCCGTTAAATTAAGGGGTAAAATCGAGTAAATTAAAGTTACAATGACCAAATTGACACATCGTATAAAGTACATGGACTATTTGCTTAATTTGCCCTTGTTTGTATTTACATGTACATTTGTGATATGTATATATATTAGATGTTTGAAGGTTATTTTATATATTTTAGTAGCCTTAAAATCATGATATAATCATGTATTTAGGCTTGCATCCGTAGTTTGTGACATTAAATAGACGTTTGAAGATTTTATTTGGTTTGATCATATGATTTCTTAAATCTATCAGAATTTTGTACGAATGTTTAGATAATTTTATATTCAAAATTTCAAGATGATTTTTTCTACAAAATTGCTAAGAATGATGTCTAATTCGTCTAGAAATATTTGTATCAATTATTCTAGCTTTGTAAGAATTTGAATGAAATTTTAATTAAATCTGGAATTTAAGACAGATTCTACTGCATGTTTGAAAAATCACTAAAACTCCTCTATTAGACCAAATTTGGTATTTTCTAATTTAAAAATAAAATTTGAGAAGTCTAATCTCATACTCAATTTTTAGATTATGGATTTGATTTATAAATTTCAGAGTGGAATTATTTTAAGAAAATGTGACAAATCTGTGTGTTGTAATATCTTGTAATTTTACAGAATTAGTTATATCATATTTTTGCAAAATTCTTTCTTCAAAATGACCATAACATATTTGTTGAACATTTAAGAGAATTATATGAATTTTAGAATTTCTAAATAATTTATTTGTAATTTTAATTATGAAAATTATGTTTTGAAAATTATGGACAGAATATTAAAGAACAAAGTTTATCACTTCAATTATTTATTAGAACTAAAAATAAGTGTTGTGCTAGTCTATTTAATTGGATCTTGTAAATTAGAGGTTCATACATCTGTGTGGTTGTGATTCATTTTACGTATCTAAAATTATTATTTTACACCATGGCTTGATTTAACTGTTTACCATAATTTTGTACATTGATTGATTATTATAGAATGTATGTGTTAATGTTTTCTATTGAAAATTGTAATCAAATGGTATAACATAACGGGTTTGGTTATGGTGTGCAACTTACACCTTACACTTACACCTTACACTTACACCTTTTGTGAAAAATTAAACCTTACACTTATCCCTTTTTTGAGGTTGCACACCATATGCAACCCACTTACACCTTACACCTTACACTTACACCTTATACTTATACTTATACTTACACCTTACACTTACACCTTTTGTGTAAGTGGCACATGGTGTGCACTTGCACACTTAAGAAAACTCCATAACATTAATGGTGATTTAATTTTATAATTATTTGTGATTATTATGAAAATTAAGTAAAATGATTAACTTTATGTACGAAATTAATGATTGACGGTTAATACCAATTGTTCAGGATGAGTCATGGTTTTGAGAATTTTTACATATTTTATGTCGTGAAATCCTAAGATAACACGAGACCTATTTGAACTCTTATTAGTTTGGTTTTGGAATAAGGATGGATGTGCAAGTGGCACACATGGAGGTTATGTATTCTTGGTAGACCATTCCCTTGGGGCAGACCACAGATGTCATGACTTAGGTATGTAACTCAGGGTGTGGACGTTCTAGGTAGTTATAGTTCATAACACTTGAATATTTGACCAATGAGGTTTTTCAAATTAATCGCAGCCATGACTTACTAGTTGGTAAGTTAAATCTTTGTGGTGAGATTTTGAGTGTCACCTAAATTATTAAAATTGTTGAAATTATTTTAATGCTTATTGTATTGTTATGTCATGTTTATAATCTCGTTATTTTATTTTAAATGTCATAATTATTAATCTCATTATTTTCTTTTAAAAAGAAAGATAGGTTTGTTGTATTTTCTTGTTGTATTACAAAACTCATGGCATATGTTTTGTTACCCTACTGTTTTATGCTTGATTTTGACGAGGAAGGAATTGAAGCTAAAAATAGAGTTGACACTAATATAGAGCGTTGGCTAAATTGAAGCCATGACCATAGCAAAATAAAATTTTATTATCTTATGTATTAATAATTAAGAACATTATAATATTGTTTAATGTTCTATTTGGACTTTTCAAGTTTTTATTTAGTGTTGTTTAAATTTTTGGTTATATGAGAATTGTAAGCTTTTAATTTAATAACTCATTTTGTTTATTTAATTTCCTTTGATGTTGCAAAATTTTTGGGGCGTCACACTTCTATCTAAAGAATCACATACTTGATACATTTTTAATAGCCTTTCAAACTCTTTTTGAGATAATTCATCCCATGGTTTGGAAAGTTTGGTTATAAATTGTTTTTCGCAATGAATAATATCTTTTAGGTCTAGTTTATATAACCATTTTTTATATTCACAAACTTAATTTTTAAAATAGCACATATCACATATTCATATCTTAGTTAGATTTATAAATGATATATATATATATATATATATTTTGAATTCTCAATTGGCTAAGGGTCGTTCCACAAAATTCTTGTTTAAACTTGCCTACCATAAACATAATACTCTCTTCAACGATAGTTTTTTTTTTTTTTTTTTTTTTGATCAGCAAAAAACTTTATTGATATGCCAACCATAAAGCTCTTATATTATTATTATCTGATAAAGTATTCCAAAATTTTACAACTTGACCTCTTGGAGTAGTTTTTGCAAAAGTATTTAGACCATTGGTGTCTATAGCTTGTCCCGCTACAATAATTCTTACTATTTGAGCCCAATTATCTATAACCCCTTCTATGTTAATTATGTAGTCGAGATCAAGATAAATTTCATATTTAGTAGCAGGTTCATTTTGTGTAGCTTTATAAATAAAGTTATATTTTGTATGAGTCTTTAATGGTTCTCTTTTTCTTAACTTTATTTTCTTCTTAGAAGATTGTTTTTCTCATTATCTCTAAAGATATTCATAAAATTGGGATTTTTCCAAAAATTAAACTTTCCAAAAGCTTTAGTTGATTTGGATATTTCAACTTTTCTTTTGATTGATAACGTTATTCTTTTAACTTGGCTGGATCAATAGAATTGCTTATTGAATTTTTAAGCGTTTTTTTTTCCCATAATTATCAATATATAGATTCAAATATTTTTGAAAATCTTTTGAGCATATTTCTTCTAAAGGATTTTTTGGTGCGGATATACTGCTACCATTATGATCTTTTTCATCTTTTTTGCAGTTTGTTCAATAACCATAAAAGAAGTTTCAAATTTTTTAATAAAATTATGTTTTTGATTTTTAAGAGAAATTTTATTTCTTTTAACTCTTTAGATACTTCAGTTATTATGATATTTTGATTTTTGTAAATATTTAAAGTTTCTTTACTTACATCTATTAGAATATCTAATAGTTATGTGGTTTCAGTTTTACTATTTCTATGATCAAGATATATAAAGGTTTTTACATCTATTATATCATGCATTAAACATTGAATTTCTATGTTTAAAATTTTCCTAAATTTGATTTCTAAACTTTGATATCTAGATTGACGGTCTCATAAAGTCTTACATATAAAAAGTAAATTTTACTCTAAAATTATACTAAAGTTTTGGAGTCATTTTGTAATTTATGAAACTAGTTGATTATGTGGCTCGGTGATGTTGACTATTTTTTTTTTTGGTAATATCGTGGTTATTGTGTGCAAAGTGAATTTGTGTGGATAAGGAATTTTCCTTCTCCACCTAACAGAGGGTTAGGGTTTTGTCCTGAAATTTTTGTTTGATTGATTTTGTGTAGCGGTTGCTACAGTCACAAATTTCATATGCACACGTCACTGATTCTTTGCAGTAAGAATGGCTCCTCTGGTTTCCGAATATTCCCTCCCTGCATTTCTTTCTTGTATTTTCTACTTTTAGGTTCATTGAGCCCACTTTTAGGCCTAATTTTTGATAATCTGAACCGATCATATTTTAAAATTTGTTTATTATATCATACCTGTAAAAAATCAAATTGATCGGATATCAGAAAACATGTGTTCGGAAAACTCGAACTAAAAACTATTTTTTTAAAGAATTTATTAAACAGTTTCCGAACACATGCTTTCTGATATCCGATCACCTTGATTTTTTACAGGTATGATATACTGAACAAATCTTAAAATATCAACGGTTCGAATTGTCAAAATTGGGCCTAAAAGTGGACCCAATAACCCTACAAATAGAAAATAAAAGGAAGAAATGCAAGGAGGGGATCTTGATTTCTGTTTCCATAATCAAAGGTCCAATCCAAGGCTATTTTCCATTTCTATGTTAGGGTTTGTTTGAAAATTTGCTTGTTTTAGTAATTTTTTTGATTTTCTTATGAAAAAAAATGTGTAAACAGTATTGATTTTCTAATTTTTTTAAAAAAAAATTATTTTAGCCAATTATCAAACATATGTGACTTAGAGTGAATGCTTTGGAGGTGTGGTGTCTATTACCTTTCCCATTACGAAATAAAAAATGTGTTTTCAATAGTATTTTTAGAATATTTTACAGGACGCTGTGAAAGAGAAAATTATTATATAACAAAAATAAAATTCAAATTCAAATATCAGATAAAAAAATATTTCAATTTTATCATAATAAATATCATCTCACTGTCCCAAATTTATTTAAAGTTTTTCACTAATAGTTACCATATGATAATGTCTCATGCCACACACATATTGTCACAGTTACATTTAATATCTATTAGACATTGGTTCATCTTTTATAATTTTTATATCGGGTTTGAATTATTGAATTGAAAAAAAAAATGCGGAGAAAATACTTTGAGAAAGAAAAAGTGAACAAAATTGAGCTTCTACTTCATACATTTTTCTTTCTCATTTATTTTTTCTCCACATATATTTTCACAAATTTAATATTCAATAGCAATGCTAGGTATCATAAAAAACATTTCATGAAAATAATTATGAAAGTTTTGTGACCCTTGGATTACAGAATAAAACACTACACACTAATCAAGGTAATCCAAGAATCATAAATTTTTCATGATCATTTTCATGAAATTTTTTTCATAATCCCTAACTTTTTCCAATATTCAAATACAATCTTAATAAAGAGAATTTCCTAGTTCACCGATCCAAGATAATCTCTCACTTTATCTGCTCATCCCTTGTTCGCTTATTGGTGCCATCTCCATCTCACGATACTGTCTCTCCGCATTCCCGTGCCAACCTAAATTTTTGTTTTCCAAATCCAACAAAACACCATCAACACTAATCAAAACAAGACATATAAAGGGAAAATGAATAATCCCCCTAAAAAAACTTCTCCTAATCCTCTTAATTTCTATTTTTGACAAATTATTATTTTTTTTATTTTCTTTTTTATTTTTTATTTTTATTTTTATTTTTATTTTTTTGCTTAAAACGGAAAAACGGGGGATTCGGGGAGGCCCCTTTCGGGAGATGAAGCAGCGCCCCATATAAAGCTACATATATATGGAATTTGGATTTTCTCCGACTGATCATCAAAGTGGAGAGACACTACTAGGCTTGGTAGAATCATTTAAAGACTCATTTTGAATAATTCAAATTATTTATTTTTTTAAAGCTTATTGAGCAGAGTATCAATATAAAAAATCAAGATGATTAGATATCGTTTGTTACATGATTAGATCACATTTGTATTAAAAAGAATTATTTATTCTCAAAATTATAATTGCCATTAATTATTATTGTCATTATTATTTTAAAGACAAACACGATCAGATTATATTGAGTCTGATTAAAGATCAACTTAACATTTTTTTTTAAAAATGATCTTTTTAAAAACCTTATAAAAATAAACGATTTTAATCACATACACCTCTCGGATGGATACCCAAATTAGAGTGAAGCCTTTACCTATCAGTAATGCTATTTTACTAAAAGGAAAAAAAGATTGGGCTCTAGAGAACTTTAATGGTATGTGAGCCTCACAATGATGTAATGTTTGTGTTTTGGTTTATTTATTCATTTTTTTCATTGTCAAGTTATTAAAACTCTATTTAGAGTTCCAAAAATTAGGGAATGTATTCTTTCTGTTACTAAAAGAACATTAGTAATGTTAGAGTATTTAAAAATTGTATAAAAAATTCTACCAAACATCTCACATAGGTGTGAGACCCACACAACGTGAAACACATGTGGGTTCCACACCCATGTGAAATATTGGATAGAATTTTTTTGTAGAATTTTTAGGGTCAACATTTTTTTCCTGTTAATTTTCTTGTAGAGGCTAGAGAGAGAGAGAGAGAGAGAGAGAGAGAGAGAATTACCAACAGACATGTCGAATCCCCTGTTTTTGAGCTCACGGTACTCTTGACACAAGGCACAGGACTCGCAGCAGCAATGAACCAAGCAATCACAACAAGGGGTTTCATGCAACACGTATTGCTGTCTCATTTTTGCACGATAAAAGCACGAGTAGCAACACGGACACCCTGTCACGCACGCTATTAGTGTATATAGCGCTCCACTTGCTCCACATGCTGCCCACCAAAAAGAATTCCAGATTTGTATCGGTATTAATAATATGATTATATATTGACTGATATTAAATAATATTGTTATCAACATCTTCAATTTTAATCTCACACAACACAAATAATTTTACATGATTAATATAAGGGTTAATTACACTTTTCCGTTTATGTGACTTGATTTAAATTTTTCTTCAATCCTTATAGTTTCAATTCAACAATTTAATATTTACAGTTTAGTCTAGTACTAATTTAATTTTTTCGTTCAAATTCAAGGCTAAAATTAAGTATTAGGCTTCTTTCTAATTCAAAATATAAACTTGACCGTCATGTTAGACCTTGTGGAGCCTACCACATGTCTTATTTCGATGATCTAAACTATTCATTTTGTAAAGTCTTTCATGTATATTATTCATTAAAAAAAAAAATTTATCCGATAATCATAACCTTTTTATTTTATCACATTTGTCTTCGAAAAATCAACGATGAGTATATTTTAATAAATAGACTATCGATTTTTTCTTGAGACAAATGTAATAAAAGCAAAATGTTTTGATTATTGGATCAATCTAATTTTTTTAAGAAATGATATATACGAAAATTCTACAAAATAAATAGTTTAGATTATTGAAACAGGACCTGTAATGGGCCACAAGACTCTAACATGACGGTCAAATTAAGATTTTGAACTTGAGAGAATCCACATCCTAAACTTAACCACTTTGGAACGCTTGTCAATTTTCTAAAGTAACGCACAGAAAAAACTAATGAAAATTTGAATCAAAAACTAAATTAAAATAGTATTTAGGTCAAGTTTGGCATAACCTAAATAATACAAAAAGTCAAAAAATCATTATCCTATTTAAGTCATATCACTTCTCTAACACATCATATCAAACCCAACCCAAATCCAACCCATATAAGTTAATAAGTCAAAAAGTGCACTTTTTTAGAACATCCCAAACCAACCCTTAAAGTGTATAGGCTAAATTATTTAATTCAAAATTATATAAATTAAAATCAAATTTAGATGAAATGAAAAAGTGTAATTAACCCTTAATATAATCACCCAAACAAAATTATGATTGACTATCTCCTCCACTACCACTTACATGTTGATCCTTTGTCTACAATCTCTGCAATCTGTCCGAAAGTAATGCATGGACACCAACAAGTTATGCAACCTGCCCAAAATAAATAAATAAATACATAAAATTAGAGTACTAATAAATAAAGTTCTTAATTTTCCATCAACAACTCTTTAGACAGCCTGTCAAATTTTAAATAACAGTATTAGAATATTTATTAATATCTATCATCATATATTAACTAACATACAGTTGGGAACGTCGTCGAAGCAATCCCAGAGTCCGGTAGACCAAGGGACCTTAGGTTTGGATCGTAGAGGTTGAATTGGAGGCTTCTGGTTCGTGTAAGATACCGGAATCCCACTTGAGGGTTCGCCGTATGGCAGTGAAGCTGCCGATGACTCCTTCGGTGGAGAAGCCACATGTTTCTGATCAGCAGTTGGGTTTGATGAATACATGACTTAGCAAAGGAGTTGTGGATTGAGAAGAGGAACAAGCTCGAAGAGTTAAATAGAAATATTTGGGGACGTAGATGAATAGGGATGTTTCGTAGGTTTGAAAATTAAACAACACAATTATTGGACAGAGAGAGAGAAAGAGAGAGAAATCAACAAGTCAAGCGCCAACCGTGATGATCAACATGCATATGTGACAAATTTCTTCGCAGCTTCCAGGCAAAAACTGTGAAGTGGGTCGGAAATTTCAACCTCATGTTCATCTGATCACATTATCAATTATTTCATGTTTTGTGATAAAGTTTACTTTAGTCTATGCTGTAGGGTGTAAATTTAGCTCATCGAACACGTGGCTCACTTGATGTCCGCTTGTGGTTTGGACCGGTTTCATGTTCGAGCCCAGCCTAAGACTTTGGACTTGGGCCTAGGTCATCTGTTTTGAAGCTTGGATCACTAGGCCCGCTCCAAAGCCTATTCATTGGCTCATTCAAGACCTACTCAACACTCAGTCCACCAGACCCACTCAAGGCTTAGTGTCATTTTTGATGGAAAAAAAAAAGAAAAAAAACATCACCACCAACAATAGTTTAAAAAAAAATAATCATTACAAATGTGTATCGATGTTAATAATATAATTATATATTGATTGATATAAAATAATATTGCTACCAACATCTCCAATTTCAATCTCACACAACACAAATAATTTTACATGATTAATATTAGGGTTAATTACACTTTTCCATTTATGTGACTTGATTTAATTTAATTTACTTTATTTTATTTTATTTTTTTAAAATCTCAATTGAGCAATTTAATATTTACAGTTTAGTCTAGTATCAATTTAGTTTTTTTCGTTCATATTCAAGGCTAAAATTATAAGGGGTTGTTTGGGATGTCTTAAATAAGTGCAATTTTTATTTTTTTGGACTAAAAAATTGAAGAGAAAAATATGGATGTTTGGGTTAATTTTTTGACTTTTTATGAAAAAATGTGTATTAAAAAATTGTATAAATTAGTGTGTAGGGGAACATTAGGATTGGGACTTGTGCAGTCGTAATTTTTGATTTTTGGTGAATAGTGATAACTTTTTAACTTTTTGAGTAACTTTTTGACTTTTTAGCAATTTGCCAAACTTGGCCTAAGTATTAGGCTTCTTTCAAATTCAAAATCTAAACTTGATTGTTATGTTAAACCCTGTGGATGTCCTATTTCGATGATCCAAACTATTCATTTTGTAAAGTCTTTCATGTATATCATTCAAAAAAAAAAAAAAGAAAATTTATTTGATAATCATTACTTTTTTTTATCTTATAGCATTTGTCTTCGAAAAATCAATGACGAATATATTTTAATAAATAGGCTATTGATTTTTTTTTAGACAAACCAAATAAAATAAAAATATTTTGATTATCAGATCAATCTAATTTTTTTAAGAAATGATATACACAAAAATTTTATAAAATAAATAGTTTGAATCATCGAAACATGACCTGTGATAGACTACATGACTTTAACATGACGGTCAAATTAAGATTTTGAACTTGAGAGAATTCACATCCTAAACTTAACAAAAAAGCTAAAGAAAATTTGAATCAGAAACTAAATTGAATCGGAGACCAAGGGACCCTAGGTTTGGATTGTAGAGGTTGAATTGGAGGCTGCTGCCGGAATCCCACTTGCAGGTTCGCCGTATGCTGCTGACTCCTCTTTGGGTGGAGAAGCCACATATTTCTGATCATCAGTTGGGTTTGATGAATACATGACTTAGCAAAGGAGTTGTGGACTGAGAAGAGGAACAAGTTCAAAGAGCTAAATAGAAATATTTGGGGAAGTAGATAAATAGGGATATTGGGTAGGCTTTAGCGGTACATGCAGCGTCATTAAACTTAAAACAAACATTAATTATTTATTAGTCACAATGTAACTATAACAACAATCCAACACATCACAGAGTAAACAAACAAAAAAAATGTGGATAGGTCAATGCTTTTAATAATTCACAGCTTGACACAGCTCAACAATCCAAGATTGATTTATTGTCTTTTTTATGTGCGAGTAAAACTATTTGTATAGAAATTATTGATAGAGTGATAAACATATAAGATATAAGAGATTGAGTCCCATATATGAGATTTATCTATGAATCTGTTGGCTACATATTTTGTACAAGTCAATTATAATTCGACGCGTGGCGAAATAAGGATAATATAGGAAGACTATTCAGGTCCTCGATCCTGATCGTATACGTGGCAGTTAGTATTGGTTATTAAGAGATCTGAGTAGCAGCGGATCAACAAAGGGATACAAAGTGACGTGGCTTCAACGGTTACTCGCATTTCAGATTCATATTTAGGAGAGAAGCTTAACTGCAAGTAATGGCGTAATGGAGCTAATATTGGAGCAACATGATCGATGATCATGGAGGACTAGTTCAACGGTTGGAAGTGCAATTCGATGGTCACCATTGAACAGTATAAATAGTAGAGAAGGCCCCAGAAAAAACCCCAGACTCAGATCCAAAAAACTAGTCCTTTTATACTTATTTTCCTTTCCAGTTTTACATTTATAGTCTTACATTTACAATTATTTACATTACTGTACTTTAAAATTCCTGCACTGCACTTCGTTTTATAGGAGTAGTTTCAAGTAGATTTGTCAGAAATCTCACGAGGTCGAAGTTTGGATCATTGTAAGTCTTTTCATCTTAATGAAATATTTCGACTGTTCTTCAAATTCATTATTATCTGTTTAATTCTCTTAAGTCAAGCCACCAGTAAAAGTCTTCTTCATTGAGGCTGAAAGAACTAAAATACAATCGTCTGATAATTGATTGGCAATTAATTTTCTGTGAGGACTAATTTATCCTTGCTGGCACGCTTGCAATTACCAAAATACCCTTCAAAAGCCAAAAAGCCAACATATATTTTTGGCACGCCCAGTGGGACTAGATTTAAAATGGCTAGACGTAGAAGACAATGAGAAAATGAATGCTTGGAAGAAGGCGTGGAAGGAGAGGTAGAGATATCTAATCCAGAGGCCAATGTGATAACACGTCCTGTGGAAGCTCCTATTTTATCAGAACCTATGGTCGAAAAGACCAGCACTTCAGAACAAGTACCATATGCTCATAACATTGGACGAAACCAAGGAATTGAACCATCCACTGTTCCATCTACTCAGCCAATAAATCCATGGGGCGGCTTCGTAGATGCTATGGGACAGCAATTAATGAATACGATGGAAAGGTGGACAACATCCTTTTGGATCAAATGAATAACCACCAACCAACAAGTGCAAGACACATCGAGGAAATTTCAAATGTCCCTCCGCAAAGATTGGCTAGAGATAAATAGCCTATGCAAGTTAATAGACATTCTAATGGTCAAACTAGTAATCAGAACTATGAGAAACCATCACCTCAGTCTTGGTACGAACCTTTTCCGAGGCCTATACCAGGTCAAAATGCCTCAGTACTTAACAGTGAAACTATGCAATTTGGCGGATCTGGCCCAGTACAAGAAAATGGCATAAGAATGGTTCCCAATCCTATGTTCGAAGCCATACCTGGCACAAGGGGGTTCACTAATCCTTTATTCGAATTTATACCGAAGGGGGAGGGGATTGGAAGGTTTTCCTACAAATGGAAGAGATACAATACCAGTTCCAAAGACCTTTTCGCAGTCCTTTCGCAGAGGCTCAAAGGATTACCCACACCCCAACAAAGAACTTTGTACTACAGGGACAACCAATCCCAAATGTACCACCTTATGGACCAAGAGGACCACATGCACAAGTTTGCCCACCAAATTATGTGTTTGTCCCTCCAATAGTGGTTCAGCAGGCACAAAATATGGTCTCTAGGGACCAAATTGCTGACATTGTTAAAGAGATGTGTGGACTAATGGCTCAGGGGGTCCAGACTCCAGTGCATAGGAAATCGTATCCAGAATGGGTAGACAGGGTACATGAATACTCAAGAGGTTTCAGGATACCAGACTTTGCTCTTTTTTATGGGAATGGAAACCAATCAACAGTAGAGCATATTGTTAGGTTTACTGCTCAATGCGGTGAATTTACTAATAATGATTATATGAAGTTAAGGTTATTCCTAAATTCCCTAACTGGGGGAGCATTTATATGGTATATTAACGTTACACCTGGCTCTATCCAGGCTTGGCAACAAATGAAAGAGGCATTTCATGCCCAATTCTTTTAATCAGAGCCAGAGGTTTTCATGGCAGATTTGGCAAGATTAAGTCAAAGGCCTGATGAGAAGGCCACTCAGTTCATTACCAGATTTAAAAGGGAACGAAATAAATGTAGAGTCATCTTACCAGAGCCAGAATTCGTGAGATTGGCTCAAAATGGTCTAGAGTTTAGGCTTCGAAAGAAGTTTGACTCGACTGAATTCAGAAACTTAGTAGAACTCACCTATAAAGTGTCTAGATACGAAGCATTATTAGAGGAAGAACAAGATCGAAATAATATATCGTATAAGACATATTATAGAGATCCTAATTATGAGATCGATGTAGCAGAGATTGTGGGGAAAGAACCTGTAATCTGTTAAGCATTAATTCATAAAAATACAACAATTGACCAATAGTTTAAAAAGAAAGACCTTCACAGGAAATACTCTTTCGATTTGACTAAGGCAGATGACATTTTTGATCATTTTCTTGCAGCCAACTTCCTTAAGTTACCAAAAGGAGTCAAAATTCCATCTCCTGATGAACTTAAAGGAAAAGTATATTGTAAATGGCATAATTCTTGGTCTCACTCGACTAAGAACTGTATTATTTTTCGAGACAGGATCCAAGAACAAATTCAGAATGGAAGTTTGAAGTTTCCAGCCAAAGCAGAAAAGGCCATGGGAATCGACAGTAATCCATTCCTAGAAATTGGGGAGACAGCAGCCAATGTCATTGTGCCAGACCTTCAGAACCTGTCTTTGAAAGAATTGGAAGAAGTCAATGTGCAGATACATCTGGCCAACCAGACAGCTACCAAGAGAGACACTGGAAATCTACCAGCTATTGGACAAGATTTCTCACACTAGGGGGAAGATTTTGATAAGGAAGCACTGGATGACGATTCCTTAGAAGCAACTGTAATGCAAAGGATATGTCCCAGGTGCAGACTAAGTTACAAGTGGTTGAAGGGGCTTCCAACTGATGGGAAGCAATACTACAAGGATGTGCAAAGACGTCCTAAACCAACCAATGCTTACAATAAAAGGGCATATCCATCTTGTGTTAGGTAGTAGCCATTAATGGTTGAACCAACGGCCGATAGAATGCATTTTAAAGGCAAGAGGCCTTTGTATGAATCTAGATCACCTAATTATTACAGGATGGAGAGCAGTCATTCTGAAAGGAGACTGGAGAAGGGTTCAGTTTATGGGATCGAAGCTAGGGATTGGCCCCATAGATCAATTTCACGCAGGACAGAAAGTGGACACCTTCATCGAAGGCCTGAATTAGGCCCAAAGCATGAAGTCAGAGCCAAGCAAGGTTTTCTTCAGGCAACCAAGGTAGCTTCGAAGGAGGAAAAAAGCAGCTCAACAGTTGGGTCAGTACGTTCGTGGGTACCTGGGGTCCCAGATTGGTTTGTGATGCAAAACAAATCTAGGGAAGTGTTTACTCAAAGAGAGGTAATTGGAAACCAAGGCAGGATGGTCAAACCTCCTTTGGTGGCTCCCAACAATTGGGTGTTGCCTAAGCACCCAAAAACAAAAGAACTGACATGGTCCTGTAATTTCTAGATCACAAATGAGGAAAATTCAAGTACACTCAAGACAAGAAGACTTGAAAGAGAGTGGAGAAAGCTCTTCATTGGTCTAGACAGAAGGAAAGAAGAATCCAAAGTCAGACCATATTCCAAAACCAACTCCACAAAGCAAAATGGGTTGTAGTAGAGAACAGTTGGCCAAAGTTCATTCTGAACTAAAAGCCAGAGAGAAATCCAGTCTAGCAGGATTGGAGACGGCATTGATGGAAAGTGATAACGAGGCAGAGAAAGAAGTTGGCTTAGGCCAAAAGAAAGAAATGGTTGAAGAAGAAATGTTCAAAGCCTTCATGGCCGAACAAACTTTTTTGGTTGAAAAGCCAGTCGGAAAAGACCATTCGAAAGAATCTGTTAGGAATGAAGTGCTAGAATACAGCATGGAGAATGCTTCTGAGGTGGCTGAACAAGGTAGCCAAGAGGAGAAACAGACACAGCCAGCCATCCAATTTGGCTCGTTCCCTACAGTATCAATAAATATGGTACACATACTACCGCATGAATTCCAAGCTGGAGATGAGAACCATGAAGGGCAAGAAATTGACCAAATTCCAGTCTCTAGTGAAGACTCACAAGTGAGTATGGTGCAAGATGATTCCAGAATGGCTACTCCAATGGAAACTGAATATGAAAGTGAAGAAGAGGTGAGCATTAACCTTTCATATCCTTTTAAATATCCTTCAAACTCTATGACACAGCATGTCAAGCCTTTGTATATCAAGGCTTTCTTCGATGGGATACAATTAAACTGAGTCTTGATAGATAATAGGGCAGCGGTGAACTTACTACCGAAATCTTCCTTGAAGAAACTAGGGAAAAGGAATCCCAGGTTAATCCCAACTAGCACAACCATTGCTGGTTTCGCAGGAGACAAGTAGATGGCTCAGGGAATTTTGCCCATCAGCCTGAGTGTGAGAACCAGAGACTGCATGACAGCATTCTTCATCATCGACAGTAATGCTAAATACAATTCTTCACTTGGTAGAGATTGGATTCACACTAACAAATGTGTGCCTTCCTCTTTGCATCAGAAAATAATGATGGCCTTGGGCAATGGGGAGACAGAGGAAATTGATGTAGATCCTTAACCTTTCATAGCTTGTGCAGACTTTGCAGAGGCCAAACTGTATATTCAGAGAGTGACACCACTCAGTATACTAAGGAAACCTGATGGCTCAACTGAAGTAACGGCTGATGAGGAAGTGACACACCTGAAGCACATAGTCCAGGAGAGTGCTGATGAGGAGGTTGTCAATAAGGATGACAATGATGCCTAGTTGTAGGCAAAGAAATGAAGTCCAAGAAGCTAAGTCTTTGGCTCTAATTAAGTTCTTAGTATTGGATGTAAAGTCAATAGTCCAGAGAGTATAAGAGCAAGGGAAAGAAGCCATGATGATTGACTGCAAACAGGAGCAGCAACAAGCCAAAGTTTTGGCCCTTGACAAATACTGTGCATTGGACATTGAAACAAAAGTCCAGGAGATACAGAAAGAAGAGGCCTTATGGACAAATTTTGTTTATGAGGAGGAGGGTAAGGATGTTTGTTATCCCAGATAGGCAACCCAAGAGGGGGGGTGAATTGGGTTATTAAAAATTTCACAGTATTAAAATTAACACAATATTCAGAATTTTAATAAATAAAAAAAACAGAATAATAATTATCAATATAAACATAAGAGAGATAGCGAGAGAAAATCAAACACTGCGATTTATAGTGGTTCGGTACGCCCGCCTACGTCCACTCCCCAAGGAACCTCCTTGAGAATTTCTTTACTATCAATTGAATAAGTACACCACCAAGCTTGTGGATTTGGCACAGGACTTACTCTTATCTATTGAGCTTTACTCAACAATAAAACCCTTACCCTTACAAAATCTCTCTAAAAAATAAGGAATAAGGAATAAGAATAAGGGTAATTTACACCCTCTTTTACAATATTTCTCTCACAAAGAGTAGATATGAAAGTGTAAGAACAAATGCTAAACTTAAATCTGAAAGTGAAAGAGCAGAATACAATTTGGAGCTCTCAGAAAATTTTCTCTTCAAGTTCTTGATGTTTTCACCACATACAACACTTCTATTTATACACAAAAATATACCCGTTGGACGCTCCTTGCTGACGTCATGGCTTACATAAGCACGCTCTTGATGTCATCGCTTACATAAGCACACTCCTTGATTTTGAATAGTCAGCAAACGATAAGAATTAAAAAGATAAAAATAAGACTGATTTTTCTTTTTCTTTTTTCAAACATGGAGCCACCGTTTTTGTAGACAATTTAATACAAAGTTCACAATTTTCAAACAAACAAATAATTTTCTCCATCTAGTTTATAATATATATATATACATATATATGTATATATAACTCCATCTTTTTCTTCTTGTTTAATTATAATAAGATATAATCAATGTAGTGTAGTGTGATATGATATAATCAATATAATGTAAAAAATTTAATAGCGCACGTGATGTATTCTGTTTATATTATATGCAATATATATATATATATAATGTTCTAATCAAATATTTGCATATAGAAAAAAAATCTCTTTAAATGATATTTATGATGGATCTGAAAATGTATGCCATCTTTAAAATATTGTATATGTTATAGAGATTTTAAACTAAATATATTCTACCACTCCATATTAATTTTGTCAACACAAGACAACCCATCAATATCAAATTTGTCAAAATAATACAACCAACCCATCATTTTTGTCAAAATAATATAATTAATTCATTTTTAATTTGGTCAAAAAGTGAATAGTGATCAGCCTCAATTTTTCAAAAAGTGAATAGTAAAGTTTTCAAAAATATTTTTATTTAAACAATATTTAACAAATATATATATATATATATATTTTAAAAAGATAATATTTTGTGTCAAATAAATAAATACATTAAAAAAATCTAAATTGTTACAAATAATATTTTAGATATCATCAAAATTAAATAATATGATTAACAATCTCCCCCTTTTTGATGATGGCAATATTTGTATAGATTTGACACAAAATAAAATTGACAAAATATTTGATAACCTTGCAACATATAATTTTCAAAAGCAATCATAGTTTTTCTCCCCCTTTGACATTATCAAAATAAAGATGAAGATAAAAAACAAACACATTTGATACAATAATCTGAGCGGCCAAAAATAAAATAATGGGCCGTCTGTCTTGTCAGAATCATTGTGGGGATTTTGGAGCATCTCGAGCGCAGGAAATATTGACAAACAAAAGATTTGAGCAGATATAACAGATACGCATCGAGTAATGGATCAATGGAGTGTATAAAAAGTGACACAGATCAGAGGCAAAGATACGAAATCATCAAGTGTTTGAGAGAAAAATTTGTTTTAGCTTCTTTTGTAATCATGCCATTTCTTACCTTATCGATCAATGAGTCGGACCTGCATGAGGTGCCTGTAATGCAGGCAAATGAGAGAGTACCAGTGACGCAGGCACATGCTATGCCTGTAAATGAGGGTTCTAGTGTTATTGGCAATCGAAATGATTTCGATGCTATTAATAACACTATGGCTCTTAGTACATAGGCCATGACTGCAGTTTCCAATATGGCGCGACGATTATAAGTAAGAGTACAAGAAAATCAACAATGGACAGATGAGGTGTGCTTGGTAAAACAACAACTAGTTAATATGTGTATGGAGAAGAAAGAGCTAAAAAGGAAAAATGCACAGTTGGAGAATGCAGTGCATTATTATGCAACGGTGATAATGCCAAGACTCACAGAAATCGAAAATAGAGAGAGACATGTGAAAGAGGCTCATGAAAAATTGTTGAGAGAAGTGAAAAAGAAAAAATCAGTGAAGCCTTCTGAAAATTTACATTTAATCGAGTAATATTTTCTTTTTCTGAAATAAAATGCGAGCATTTCTTCCTTTATTTATTTATTTATGTTATTATTATTATTATTTTAATTCTGTCGTTGCACAAAAAAAAAATTTGTTTGTTGGTGCAGATAAAGAGTATGACAGACAAGGAGTAAAAAAAAAAATATGTATATATACTCCCTCTAAAATTATGCACATAATCCACACATGCCCTTTTTTTTTTCTTTTCTTTTTTTTTTTTATAGTTTTATAATGAAAATATATGAGTCTCCCCCTGAATTAATGCACTAAAAATTACATAAATTTGAAGAAACAAATTACCAATCTATAATACCAAGGGCCCTTAAGATTTGGCCATAAACAACTACACCAAGTGCACTAGCATAAAAGGAGAAAATAAAAATAAAAATAAATTCTTCAAACAAGGTAGAAGCAACCATTGTTAAATCCAAGAGAATTTGGAGCACATATAACAAGTAAAAAAATACAATACAGTGCAACAAGAATTAACATGTTGATCAGTGATGACCTTGATGATTGGAAGAAATGGAGAAGGTTGGGTAGATCGGTGGCGAATTTGTATAGATCGGCAATGGATCTTGATGGATCAGTCACGGATCTTGATGGATCGGTGATGGAGCTTGATGAATCGGTAACGATGGTGATCTGATTCGGTGAAGAAGTGATGGAGTTCGATTGGATTGGTGAGGATTTGGGTGGATG
The DNA here is from genome assembly GCA_025200525.1 of Camellia lanceoleosa. Classification (NCBI taxonomy): domain Eukaryota; kingdom Viridiplantae; phylum Streptophyta; class Magnoliopsida; order Ericales; family Theaceae; genus Camellia; species Camellia lanceoleosa. The sequence continues at coordinate 480,019 of JANUSC010000121.1, read as the reverse complement.
ATGGTAGTGATGAAAGTGATGGATGATTTTGTGGATGGTGGAAATGGTTGTAGGCGATGGTGAACATGGATATAGAGTGGGCTAAGGAAGAAGGGAGGCGGGAGATCAAGAAAGAAAAAAGAGAGTAAGGGAGAGAGTGGGTAAGAGATAGAGGCGGAGCAGGAGAAAAAAAATTATATATATAAATATATGTATATTATTATTATTGTTATTATTTTTTATAATAATAATTATTATTACTATAGTTATTTTATTTAATTATTTATTTACAAAAAAATCATTTTTTATATACACATTATCTTGGAGTATTCATCATACAAAGTTCTGTTCTAATATAACAAAATTGTTCTTCATTGAGAGGCTTGGTAAATATGTCAGCTAATTGACGATTTGTAGGCACAAATTCGAGTTCAATGTCACCTTTGAGTACACGATCTCTTAGAAAATGATGCCTTATTTCAATGTGTTTAGTGCATGAGTGCTGAATAGGATTTTTTGAAAGGTTAATGGCACTTGTGTTGTCACATTTTATAGAAATTTTATCATAGTGAAGTCCAAAATCTTGAAGTTGTTGTTTCATCTAAAGCAATTGTGCACAACACCCAGCGGCGGCAATATATTTTGCTTCAAAGAAATTGTGAAACGAAGTTTTGTTTTTGCAAAACTAAGAAGTGAGTGAGTGTCCAAGAAAATGACAAGTGCCACTAGTGCTTTTTCGGTCAAGTCTACATCCATAAAGTCGGCATCTGAGTAACCAAAAAGTTCAAAGGTGGTTCCCTTAGGATACCATAATCCCAAATTTTGAGTGCCAACAAGATATCTGAAAATACGTTTGACTGCGGTGATGTGTGACTCTTTTGGTGCGGATTGAAAACGTGTACACATACAAACACTAAACATTATGTCGGGCCTACTTGCAGTAAGATAGAGTAAAGAACCAATCATACCTCAATATTTCTTTTCATCTATAGGTTTACCTTGCTCATCTTTGTCGATTTTTATCGATGTGCTCATTGGAGTTGCTGCAGGCTTTGATGATTCCATTTCAAACCTTTTGAGTAGATCTTTGATATATTTCGTTTGATTTAAATGTATTCCATCATTAGTTTGTTTAATTTGTAGACCAAGAAAGTAATTTAATTCCCCCATCATACTCATTTCAAACTCACCTTGCATGTCTTTAGCAAACTCTTTGCACAAATTTTCATTAGTAGCACCAAAAATGATATCGTCAACATAAATTTGAACAATTAGCATATTTTCTTTTTTGATTTTTATAAAAAGTGTTGTATCAATTTTTCCTCTACAAAAGCCTTTGTCAAGTAGAAAATTACTCAATCTTTCATACCATGCTCTAAGAGCTTGTTTCAAGCCATATAAAGCTTTTGAAAGTTTGAAAACATGATCCGGGTATTTATGATTTTCAAAACTGGGAGGTTGTTCAACATAGACTTCCTCCGAAATATACCCATTTAAAAAAGCACTTTTAACATCCATTTGATATAATTTAAAATCTTTAAAACACGCAAAAGCAAGTAACATTCTAATAGTTTCAAGTCTAGCAACTGGTGCAAAAGTTTCATCAAAATCAATTCCCTCTTTTTGATTATAGCCTTGAGCTACTAATCTAGCTTTATTTCTAGTAACAACTCCAGATTCATCCATTTTATTTCGAAAAACCCATTTTGTACCAATAACGGGATGATCCTTAGGTCGAGGGGTCAAAAACCAAACTTCATTTCTTTCAAATTGATTTAATTCTTCTTGCATTGCTAAAATTCAATTTTCATCATTTTCAGCTTCTAAAAATGATTTTGGTTCAATTTGTGAAACAAATGCTAAGTTACCACAAATATTTCTAATAGATGAACGAGTTTTTATACCTTCCGCCGCATCACCTATGATGAGGTCTTTGGGGTGGCCATGAGCATACTTCCATTCTTTTGATAGATTTGAGTCACTTTCTGGAAGAGCATATATTTCTTAAAGTTTCTCCATTGTTATTTCTTCTTCTTGTTCGCGTAATAGATTTTCTTCATTTTCCTTTTTGTAAATGCTCTCCATGCTTGGTTGATTTTCTACAATATCATTACTTACAAGATTCTTGGAAATAATATCGTTAGATTCATCCAAAACAACATGCACAGATTCTTCAACAAGTAGAGTTCTTTTATTGAATACTCTATAAGCTTTACTAGACATAGAATAACCAAGAAATATAGCTTCATCCGATTTAGCATCAAATTTTCCTAAGTTATCTTTATTGTTATTTAATACAAAGCATTTACAACCAAAAGCACGCAAGTGACTAATATTAGGTTTTCTTCCTTTCCAAAGTTCATAAGGGGTTTTCTTAAGAATAGGTCTAATCATGGCACGGTTTATAACATAGCATGCAGTGTTAACAGCTTCCGCCCAAAAATATTTAGGTAAATTATTTTCACAAAGCATAGTACGAGCCATTTCTTCAAGAGTTTTATTTTTTCTTTCAACCACACCGTTTTGTTGAGGAGTCCTAGGAAATTTGAGAAATTATGATGTATTCCTAAGTTATTACAAAACATAATAAAATCATCATTTTCAAATTCTCTACCACGGTCACTTCTAATACTACAAATATTAAGATTTTTCTCATTTTGAATTCTTTTACAAAGTTTTGAGAAATTATAAAAAGCTTCATTTTTGTGTGCTAAAAATAATACCCATGTATATCTAGTATAATCATCAACACAAACAAGGGTATAAGATTTTCCTCCTAAACTTAATGTTCTAGATGGTCCGAATAGATCAATATGCAAGAGTTGAAGCGGTCTAGTAGTTGAAACAATATTTTTGGATTTAAAAGAAATTCTAGTTTGTTTTCCAAATTGACATGCATCACAAAGTTTATCTTTTTCAAAAACAATTTTTGATAAACCTATGACTAACTCATTTTTTGAAAGTTTGGAAATTAAATCAAAATGAGCATGTCCTAATCTTCTATGCCAAAGCCAACCATTATCGTTTATAGCAGATAAACATTTAATATTAAAATGAGAAGACAAATCATGCAAATCAAACACATATACATTCTCATGTCTGTAACCTATAAATAAAGTTTTATTTTCTAGGGTGTTTTCAATAGTGGAATGAGTTTTCTCAAAAATAACTCTATAACCTTTATCACATAATTGACTAATGCTAAGAAAGTTATGTTTTAAACCTTCAACAAATAAAACATTTTCAATAATAGGAGAGGGATTTTTACCAATACTTCCTACACTAATGATTTTACCCTTGCTATTGTCGCCAAAAGTCACATATCCGCCATCCTTTGGTTGGAGTGTGGCGAACATAGCTTTATTTCCAGTCATGTGCCTCGAATATGCACTGTCGAGATACCATCTATCGTTACTGGATTTTGTCTTGAAACATACCTACAAAAATTTGATTTCTCTATTGGTACCCATTTTTTCTTGGGTCCATAAAAGTTAGAATTTGACACTCTCGGGATATCCTTAGGGACCCACATCTTTTTTATTTTAGCAAAAGGATTTCTTTTAATAGGACACGAAGGTGAAATATGACCTTTTGTTCCACAAAAATGACATGTGAGATAAGAGTGATTAGAAGATGCATATACAAAACCATTTTTGGCAGTTTTTACTTTTGAAAAAGGTTTATATCCAATTCCGGCTCTACCAAAGGTACGGTTTTGATTTTTAAGAATTTTATCTAAAGTCTCTCTACCTTGAGTGAACTTTGAAAGAGTAGTTTTCAAGTCTTCAATATTTTCTTTCAAAATAGTTTGCTTATTTTTTAAAGACTCGTTTTCTTTTTGCAATACAACTAAATGCTTTTCAGAAATTGAAGACTCTTTTTGAGTTAAAATCTCATTTTCCTTTTTCATTTTCATGGCTTCATTTTCTAAAATATTTATCTTGGAAGTCAATGATTCATTTTCTTTTGATAAACTTGAAATTACTTTCTTTTGACAATTATTTTTCAAACTGAGTTTCTTAAATTCAGCATGTAATTCATCAAAAGCTAATTGTAATTCATCAAATGTAAAGGATTCGTCATTTACCTCATTTTCATTTCCAAGTGCCATTAAACATAGGTTAGCAACCTCGTTTTTGCAAACTTCGGTTTACGTATTAGCTTTCATCACTATCTTCTCCCCATTTGCAATCATAGCTTTCTTCTTGTCCTTCTTGAATTTTTTCTTAAGTTACGACATTACGATTTGTAGTGTCCAGGTTTGTTGCATTCGTAGCAGGTTATTTCAGATTTTTTGTGATTTTCTCCTCTTTGAAAATCCCTGTTGTTGAAGTCTTTTTTGAAAAAATTTCGTACGCCTTGTTTCTTTCTCACAAACCTTTGGAACTTTCTAGTAATGAATGCCATTTCCTCATCCTCATCTGAATCATCTTCCTTATCCTCTTGATGTTTTGAGGTGGATTTGAAGGCTATTCCTTTCTTCTTGTTGTTATCCTCCTCTTCCTTTCCTTCTTGCATTATGAGCTCATGAGTTAAGAGAGATCCCATTAACTCATCTAGACTTAGCTTTGATAAATCCTTGGCTTCGGTAATGGCAAAGACTTTTGTCTCCCAACTTTTTGGCAATGACCTAAGAACTTTTCTTACAATTTCAGCATTAGTATATATTTTGCCAAGTGAAGTTAAACCATTCATAATATCAGTAAAACGAGTAAACATTTGAGGAATAGTTTCATCAAGCTTCATTTTAAAAGGTTCATAATTATGGACTAGCAAACTGACTCTAGATTCTTTAACTTGTTCGGTTCCCTCATGAGTCACTATAAGCTTGTCCCAAATTTCTTTTGCGGTTTTACATGTGGAAATTCTATTGAACTCGTTGGCATCTAAGGCGCAGTACAACATGTTTGTAGCTTTGACATTAATTTGGGCCATTCTAGTATCTGATTCATCCCACTCATCTTCAGGTTTTGGTACCTTAAGTCCATCTACAGTTTTGGTAGGAATTTTTGGACCATTGCAAATAATTTTCCAACATTCATAATCATTAGATTGAATATGTATGGTCATCCTAGTTTTCCAATAGCTAAAATTTGTGCCGCTAAATAGAGGTGGCCTATTAGATGCTTGTCCCTCAGGTAAGGAATAACTAGGGGTTGCCATGATCTACTCTAAGCCGGTTAAATCACAGAAACTAGAGTCTAGGCTCTAATACCAATTGTTATCCCAGATAGGCAACCCAAGAGGGGGGGTGAATTGGGTTATTAAAAATTTCACAGTATTAAAATTAACACAATATTCAGAATTTTAATAAATAAAAAAAAACAGAATAATAATTATCAATATAAACGTAAGAGAGATAGCGAGAGAAAATCAAACACTGCGATTGATAGTGGTTCGGCACGCCGGCCTACGTCCACTCCCCAAGGAACCTCCTTGAGAATTTCTTTACTATCAATTGAATAAGTACACCACCAAGCTTGTGGATTTGGCACAGGACTTACTATTATCTATTGAGCCTCACTCAACAATAAAAGTCTTACCCTAACAAAATCTCTCTAAAAAATAAGGAATAAGAATAAGGGTAATTTACACCCTCTTTTACAATATTTCTCTTACAAAGAGCAGATATGAAAGTGTAAGAACAAATGCTAAACTTAGATCTAAAAGTGAAAGAGCAGAATACAGTTTGGAGCTCTCAGAAAATTTTCTCTTCAAGTTCTTGATGTTTTCTCCACACACAACACTTCTATTTATACACAAAAATATACCCGTTGGACGCTCCTTGCTGACGTCATGGCTTACATAAGCACGCTCCTGACGTCATGGCTTACATAAGTACACTCTTGATGTCATCGCTTACATAAGCACACTCCTTGATTTTGAATAGTCAGCAAATGATAAGAATTAAAAAGATAAAAGTAAGACTGATTTTTTCTTTTTGTTTTTTCAAACATGAAGCCACCGTTTTTTTCGACAATTTAATACAAAGTTCACAACTTTCAAACAAACAAATAATTTTCTCCATCTAGTTTATAATATATATATATACATATATATGTATATATAACTCCATCTTTTTCTTCTTGTTTGATTATAATAAGATATAATCAATGTAGTGTAGTGTGATATGATATAATCAATGTAATGTAAAAAATTTAATAGCGCACGTGATGTATTCTGTTTATATTATATGCAATATATATATATATATAATGTTCTAATCAAATATTTGCATACAGAAAAAAAATCTCTTTAAATGATATTTTGATGGATCTGAAAATGTATGCCATCTTTAAAATATTGTATATGTTATAGAGATTTTAAACTAAATATATTCTACCACTCCATATTAATTTTGTCAACACAAGACAACCCATCAATATCAAATTTGTCAAAATAATACAACCAACCCATCATTTTTGTCAAAATAATATAATTAATTAATTTTTAATTTGGTCAAAAAGTGAATAGTGATCAGCCTCAATTTTTCAAAAAGTGAATAGTAAAGTTTTCAAAAATATTTTCATTTAACTAATATTTAACAAATATATATATATTAAAAAGATAATATTTTGTGTCAAATAAATATATACATTAAAAAAATCTAAATTGTTACAAATAATATTTTAGACATCATCAAAATTAAATAATATGATTAACAATGTTGAATTAAAGAACCTGGGAGTAGAACAAAGTAAGAAAATTGCTTCGAAGCCAGAGGGGATCAAAGAAGAAGCTTCAGTAAGTTATCAGATTCTAGACCCCTTAGAAGAAGTAAATTTAGGAGAAGGTTCTATACAACAGCCCACCTGTATGAGTGCTTGATTGAATGCTCTGGACAGGACCAGTTGGTTATTTTGAAGAAGTATAAAGATTGCTTTGCATGGTCTTATAATGAACTACTAGGATTGGAGAGATCATTAGTAGAACATAGGCTCCCTATGAGGCCTAATTTCAAGCCATACAAGCAAAAGCCAAGAAGAATGAGTCTAGAAGTGATTCAGAAAGTTAAGGAAGAAATTTTTAGACTACTCAAGGCAGGCTTTGTTAGGACAGCCAGGTATGTTAAGTGGCTATCCAATATTGTGCCCGTGGTCAAAAAGAATGGTAAGATGAGGGTATGCATTGATTTTAGAAACTTGAATCTAGTAACTCCAAAAGATAAATATCCTATACCTATAGTAGACTTGTTCGTAGACAGTTCAGCAGGACATCGAATTTTATCAATGATGGATGGGCACTCTGGTTATAACCAAATCTGCATTGCAGAGGAGGATGTTCAAAAGACACCATTGATGTCACAGGGAATATTGGGACCTTCGAATGGGTTAAAATGCCATTTGGCCTAAAGAATGCTGGGGCTACATATCAGAGAGCTATGAACACTATCTTTTATGACCTCATTGGAGGGTATTTAGAGTGTTATATTGATGACATTGTAGTTAAATCCCAATCCATGGAGGAGCATTTGTTTCACTTAGAAGCAGCCTTTGAAAAATGAGAAAGTTCAAATTGAAACTCAATCCTCTTAAGTGTGCTTTTGGCATATCATTTGGAAACTTGTTGGGCTATGTAGTACACAAGAAAGGAATACAGATTGACTAGAATAAAGCCAAAGCCATCATTGAAGCCAGACCTCCATTAAGTAAGAAAGAATTACAAAAGTTCCTTGGACAGGTTAATTTTCTTCGAAGATTTATTTCTAATACTGCGGGGAAAACTAAAGTATTTTCTTCCTTATTAAGGCTGAAAGATGAAGAAGAATTTGTGTGGATAGCAGAGCATCAAACTGTTTTCGAAGGTATCAAAGCCTACTTGGCCAACCCTCCAGTGCTGATGCCACCAAAAGGTGACAAGCCCTTGAAGTTGTACATAGCTGCAGCAGAAGATTCATTGGGAGCTTTCTTAGCCCAAGACAATGAAGAAGGTAAGAAGCAAGCTGTTTATTACCTTAGTAGATTTTTAAATTCTTCTGAATGTAAATATTCATCTGTAGAAAAGCTGTGCCTTGTATTATATTTTGCTGCAATGAAATTAAGATACTATCTTTTGCCTACAACTGTCTTGGTAATTGCAACCACAGATTTGGTTAAGTATATGTTATCTAGACCTATGTTGAGGGGAAGAATTAAAAAATGGATATTAGCCTTATTAGAATTTCATTTAGAATATGTTCCCCAAAGGACAGTGAAAGGACAAGTTTTAGCCAATTTTTTGGCAGATCATCCATCTCAAACAGAAAGCCAAGAGATAATGGAACTCGGTATGGCTAGTGTTAAGCCATGGAAAATGTGGTTCGATGGATCGAAAGCCAATGGCCTAACTGGAATTGGTGTAGTGATTACGTCACCATAAGGAATAGAAACCACACATGGTTTCAGAGTGGATGAAAGTACTTGTTCTAACAATCAAGCCGAATATGAGGCCTTAATAATGGGATTGGAAATTCTGATTAGACTACAAGTTCATATAGTTGACATATTTGGAGATTCTCAATTGGTGGTTAACCAAGTGAAATGAATTTTCAAATGTCAGAGGATAAGCATGTTGCCATACTATGTTGTTGCATTACATCTGCTTTCTCAATTTCAAATAGCAAATATAACTTATGTCCCAAGATTCTTGAATAATAGAGCTAATGATGTGGCTCAGAAAGTTTCAAATTTCAAGAGGAGGGATAATACTCAAAGGGACATAAACCAAACAACATACCAGAAATCTATACCACCCTTAAATAAAAGGAATGTGGTCCTGGAAGTCAATCATAATGACTTACAGGAACAAGATTGGAGAAATCCAATAATCACGATTACTTGGTGGTCCATCCTCGAAGGCGATAGGAAAATTAAATTGCAATCTATGCAATACATCATATCTGACAATGCTCTCTACAAAAGGGGTGGAGATGGTTTATTGTTGGAATGTTTAGGACCAAAAGAAACATTAACAGCTATGGCTGAGGTTCATGAAGGCATCTGTGGTGCTCATCAGCCTGGTGTGAAGATGAGGTGGTTGGTTCGAAGGAATTCCTACTATTGGCCAACTACCCTTAAAGATTGCATAGAGTATGCAAAAGGTTGCCAAGCATGTCAAAAGCATGGCACAATAAGGCATGTGCCCATAACTGACCTGCATGCAGTGGTGAAGCCTTGGCCATTCAGAGAATGGGCCATGGATATGATGGGGAAAATACACCCACCATCTTTGAAACATTATTGTTTCATTTTAGTAGCCACTGATTATTTCACTAAGTGGGTCGAAGCTAAGCCATACAAGGCTGTAGACCAGACTGAGGTCATTGGATTCATCAAGGATTTAATCCATAGATTTGGCATCCCACAAACTATAACTGTTGATAGTGGGACTGTGTTCGATGGGAAAATGGTGAAGTCCTTTGTGGCAGAGTTTGGAATTGGCCATGTTAATTCTACCCCCTATTATGCACAAGTCAATGGTCAAGCTGAATCATCCAATAAGTCCTTGAAGAAATGAATACAAAAGGTTGTGGAAGACAATCCTAGGGAATGACATAACTTATTATTGGATGTATTGTGGGCTTATAGAACTTCCCCAAGGTCAAGCACAGGAGTTACTCCTTATGCCTTGGTGTATGGGCATGATGCAGTGTTACCTGTGGAAATTAATGTTAAATCTTTGAGGGTAAGATGCAAAGACTAGCTAAATCCTGAGCAATACCATCAGAGTATGTGCTTGGAATTAGAAGGCATAGATGAAGCCAAAATTCTGGCATTAAATAGTATTCTCTTGCAAAAAAAGAAAGCAGCCAAAAATTACAATAAGAAAGTCAAATACATTGGCTTTGATGAAGGTGATTGGGTATGAAAGACAATACTCCCAATAGGAATTAAAAGCCATAAGTTTGGTAAATGGTCACCTAACTGGGAAGGACCATATCAAATTCACAGAGTCCTGCCTTTTAGGGCATACCATTTGAGAAATTTGAATGGATACATACATCTCAAAAAGATCAATGGCAGATATTTGAAACCTTATTTTCCAACTATTTGGGAAACACAAGGAGTCGAATAAATGTCAAGCAAAAGAACACAAGAGTACTCAAATGATAAATCAGAATTTGTTTTTCTTCATAAAGAGTTAAATACATTCTGCCATAAATTGGCCCAAAAATCATTACAATGCCTTAATTGTTCTTTTACAACAGACTTTCTATTCTTAAATGAGGGAACAAACTAAATGGTTGTGGTCATTTCTTATTTTCAATCAGCTAATCCTTGGTTGGTGATTTGCAGTTTGGTGTCAGTTCGAATTAAGGCTTGATTCACTGCAGACAACTCCTCCTCAAGTTGAGCTTTCTTCTCCAGTAGTTGAGTTCGAAAATGGGAGATAGAGGAATGTTGTTCCTTTAGCACTGAGACTTCAGAATGTACTGTGGAAACAAAGCTCTAATCTCTCACTAACTCCTCCTATGTAGCCTTGGCAGTATGACGAATGTTGATATAGAAGTCAATAGTAGCTGCTGCCTGAGATAGATGACTTGAGACAGTCATGCTAGATTGCTTAACAACTTTGCAGCACTGCAGGAAGCCATTTCTTATTATAGGCCTTTGTAATGCCTTGAAAGGAATCCTTGAAAAAGATATAAGTAATTCCAGACAACTGTCTAAATCCATCAGAGGTGCAGAAGGCTTCCTACTAGAGGAAGAGGAGCTCTCAAGAATTTCTAACAAGGAGTCAGCTAGAACCAATGGCTTAGCCTCATCATTAGTTATTGGAGAGGTAGAGGGTATGTCGAAGAGACTAGCTAGTCTTGCTTCGAAGACATCTACTTCGTCCATGGACATGAGGGGTGCAGAAAGAGTAGTGGTAGAAGACACAGAGGGCTGCATAGGGATAGAAGAAATGGATGGAACATCTTCAGCAGTCTCTATGGTCCTAGCCATCAATATGTCAAGGGAAGAAGGGCTGGAAGTAGATGAAGGTAATAAACCATGAGTTGGAGAGCCACTAGCACCCTCTTTAGGGGAATCAGCTATCATCTGAAATGGAGTAACAGCTGGAATTTCCTTAGAGGGAGGGGAAAGAGCAAGGCTTGGAAAAGAATTGAATAGAGGTAGATCCAAAGATAAGAAAGGGAGATATGGATTCAATCCAAAGGGAAGAGATGCATGAATGTTTGGCCTCAAAAGGGGTACATGGAATGTAGGCCTAGGAAGTGGGAGTATTATCTGAATGGTCTTCACATTTTGCATCTGATCAACCTCAATTGAAACTGAGGGAGTTCTCATTGGAAGAATAAGCTCAGGAGTTGTTGCTGCAAAAGAAGAGAAGGACAAAGTGATGTCAAGGCTCAATATCCAAAAAATTTAACAAGGAAAAACAGTAAAGGCTTTAAAAAAAGTTACTTGTTTCAGAAGTGACAATAGTAGTAGGAGAGCTTCGAAGAGAGTAGTGCTCAGCAATGTGTTGTCTTCTTGCAGCATCCCTTTGAAGTGCATCGGTGATGGCGACTTCATCTCTTAAGAATTGCTGCTGCCGTCTCTTTTCAGCTCTCTCAAAGACAATTATGGCCTTGGAGTGCTCTTGTTCCACTGCCTTAGCAACTGCCTCATGTATAGGGTCTTCAACAAAATCAGAAGGAGAGACAGTCATCTTCCTTCTCTTTTTTCTTTGTACTGGCATTGAATGTTCTTCCTCAATTTCTTTCTCTTCAATTTGAGATTCAGATTCTTCAGAAGTGAGTTCCTCCACTCTGACAATTGTCTCATGTGTGGGATCTTGAACCAAGTTAGAAGAAGGGACAGTCACTCTTTTCCTTCTTTTAAGGGGAGACTCTTGCTCTTGAGTTAACTCTTCTTCTTTTTCTTCTTCTTCTTCTGCTTGCACCTCAAAAACTTCCTTTTCAGGCTCAAGTAAAAGTCTCGTTTTCTTTTGTTGCCGTTTGCTTTTGAGGAGATTTAGAGCTTGAATCTTCTGAGGAGAGTCTCCCTATGAGGCACCTGCACCACCTTCACAAAAGAAGAACTAAAGATAAGACTGAAAGCATTATAAAGAAGGTAAAAAGAGAAGAGATGAGGGTATATACCTTTCTTCGAGGTGGCCCGAGTAACTCTAGGAGGAGTTGAAGCAGCAGGGGCAGATTGTGTGGAGGCAGGCACAGTAACTGGAGTGGTCAAAACAGTGGAAGAAGTAGCAACTCCAGCTCCTTTGGGCTTGGGCACATCCAACACCGTCAGTAGATCTTGAGGGGAAATGGCCAAGTGCACTTCCATGTTGGTCACCCACCAATTTTGGTATCTCTTCAAAATGTTACCTTGGGAAAGGAAGGGGATATACTCAAAATCGATCAAGTCCTGTATAAATTTGGAAGTTGCCTCTTCCAATCTGGACCTTCGAACTTTTACATCCCTTGTGGTAAGACTCAGATTGGTGTTACTACAGAAAGGTATTGGGACCCCCTGAGTGAAGCCAAATTGTCTAGCGAATTGCGCAGGACAATAGGGCTCAGCAATGCATTTGTAAGCTCTGGGGTTCATGGTCCCAATGAATAATTCTCTAGGGATTAAAATGGAGGCCCATATCTCTTTGTGAGCAGGTGAAGCACAGAGCCTATCACTTAGGAAATTCTTCAACCAAAGTGGGCCAATAATAGTGGGTTCGAAGAGACGAAAGCAGTAGGAAAGAGGAGAAGCTAAAAGTTGGTGGAAGAAAGAGAAGTAAAAAGCAAAAGTAGAAGAATAAAGAGAAGCATTGGCTAGCCTCATGCCATGAGTAAGAGGGCCTGGTTCAAAAAATTTAAGGCATTTGGATTGTAATGCAGGGAAATAAGCAAAAAGCCAAAGCTGAAGAATCCAAATCACCCCCCCTTGATTGACATCTAAGGGTTTCTCACAGAAAAGAGAGCAGACTCTATATATGTGACCTAGAACGTATGGGGCTAAAGCCACCCTCTTCTGTAAAACAAGGGCTTTGGCAAGAGGGGCAAATTCAGGCATAATTCTTTGAAATGAGGTGCAGAAAAGGAACTTGCAAAGCCAATATAATAAGAAAGAGAAGAATTCCCTATCGGTCACAGGACCCTCCCTTCTATTCTCAGCCTTGACAAAATCACTATAAGATGAGTTGAGAGAGGGGAGGGAAAAAGGGACTGCTAGGTCAGGATAATCTGGTCCAAGGGGAGTTCCAATGGGAGATAATCCTAAAAGATGGCAAATGTCAAGAACAGTAGGGGCCATCATCCCACATCTGAATTGGAAGAAATTAAAAACAGAATTCCAAAAGCACAGAGCAGCAGGAATTAAAAACGGGTCCTCTGAGATGGTTAACCTGGATAGTCGGAGGGCGTCGAGGAGGCAGAGTTCTTGAAAGTCTAGGGTCCTACTAGGGACAACTCGATCATACCATTCTTGCCACTCTGGTCTCACCGTGGGCTAGCATCGGTGGGGGCGGTTCGTCTTCCAGTTCCTCCAGTCAAGGCCACCTTCGTAAAGGAGACAATGGTCTTCTAGACGAGGATATAGAGTTGGAAGCTCAATAGGAATCTCCTTGAATATGGAGCAAGTACATAGTCTTGTTGCACATGACGACGAGGGATGAAAATCCGTCCGTCAATGGCACTTTTCTCCCCAGCCTTGTATTTTTCACATTCTGCATCAATGAGCCTTTTCAGGGCTACAGATGGGCTCATATGCTCTACAACTGGCACTTTCAATGAAGAGGAAGCCATTGATAGAACGCTTTCTCAAAGGACGAAGCTGGGAAAGAGAGTAGAAAGAAGTGGAAGATGATTAGAGATAAAAGGGTTTGTATGTCAAGCGAGCAAGTGATTTCAGAATGCGAAATAAAAGGGTTTCAAAAGCCTTTATATTTGAAAGAAACATCGCGTCAATTCGTTAAGTACTAAAAGTACGAATACGAAGAATTTCCTTCAATATTGATACTCTTGGAGGAAAACACATCGGATGTTGATCTGAAGCGAAGTAGAATATTTGGCTTTGAAGCCAGGTTTTGGCACCAAAAGTCAAAAACCACACGGCTTCGAAACTAAGAAGCCAGCTTCGAAGCACATTCCATGCTTAAGGATGTAAGAATACTCAAGTATTCATTTACTTCGAAGGGGATTAAAGACCTGTTTTAGGATTCTTAATGAAAGTAATGGTCTTTGAAGTGGAACTTGAGACCTGTGAGGATGGGAATTGGTGTTCAAAACATAATCGCCATATTTTGGCGCTAAAGTCCAATAACAACGACTTGAAATTAAGAAGCCGGCGAAGCACATTCGTACCCAATGGATGCAAGAATGCCCAAGTATTCGTTTACTTCAAAGGGGTTAAAGACTTGTTTTTGGTTCCTCAATGAAAGTGATGTTCTTCGAAGTAAAACTAGAAATCCCTTAAGAATGGAGATTGGCATTCGAAACATCAAAACCAATAGTTGGTTTATATATATTGAAAAAATTGTCTTTTCGAACTAAAGCGTGTAGCCCTCAAAAGGAGCTTCTATATTTTTGAAAGTATGGAATTTGTTGTTCAAGACAAAAAGATCAATTTAAAACTGATTGATCATACTAAATCATTGACCATATGTTGGTTATGATTGAAACAAGTTTTGAAGAGTAAGGTTGTTAGATTCGAAGCATGGATCCTAAATGGAAAAAAGAAAAAAAACTGTCTACTGCATTCCATAAATTGGAAAAGTTCATGGTCATTTTTGTTAATATTCATTTAAAACGGTTGAATCCAGGTTCGAAGGAAAAAATTGTCCAGTTCGAAGCTCTGAAATTGCTTTTAAAAGACACATGGAGACAAGATCAAACCATATCAAACAAAGACAAGTCTTAGTGGTATTAAAGCAAAAGCAGTTACATCGAATGGCGCTATTTTGGTACAAACTCAAGCTCATAAAAATAGGGAATGGAATAAATAACAAGATAATGAAATTTAGTCCAACTATGATCAATGAATTTTTGTTCTTTCTTTATTCTGTCTTCTATTTCTTCTAACATTGGCTGCATGAGTCGATGTGCTCTCACTTCGTAAAAGAGCTCTTCAGCCTTTATTTCGAAAGCTGTTTCTCTCAATCATTGTTCCAATTCGTCTATATCCAAGTCATCCCAATATGCAGAATCTTTATTCTTGAAATCATCGAATTCTTCAATAAAGTTTTTTGCTTCGTATTGGGCATGAATTCGAAGGGACGAAAGTTGGTCTAAAGATTGTGTGGTGGTCATAGAGGTCCGATGCCAGTGGAGAAGCAATAGAAGTTAGTCCAAAAACATGTGAAGCTTTGCTTGGGTGAGGGGATTAAGGACGTGACCCCGAGTTAGAATATCACAAGCCCATCGAAAATTCTTAAGAGGGACTTCGTCCTCAAGAACATTGAAGGGCAAGTGGGAGAAAGCCGCGAGCAAAAGTTGAGCTTGCTTCCGCTCAGCCGGAATAGGGGAAGGTGGTGGTTTGTAAGGTAGAAAGACCTTATTCGTGGAGAGGACAAGCCTCAGTTTCTCTGTCCAGCAAGGATTTGGCGAAAGAGAAGGTGTGGATGCTTCTATCTCAGGAGGTGGAGCAAGGGCAGAAGGAACAAGGGCATTGATATAATTGAGCCAGTCAGAAGAACAGATCTTCGCCTTCTGGGCTAAGAATGATGGATTGTATCCTTGTGCCTTTTCTGGGCATCGGGCGGCATGCACTGTCTTTGTAGGCATGGAAGATGTATACCATGCCACAAGCAGATTCTCCTCCAAACTGCGTCGGTGGTCAATGGGCATGTAAGGATAGACCACCGAGCTTCGCGCATAGGAAGGGAATTCTAAAGGGTTAGTAAACTCAACAAAGTGATGGTTGATTCGCTCCCTTAAATCACAGGCCTCGGGTTTGGACCAGTTTGTCTAGTCACAAGCGCCAGAAGAGGAAGAAGTTGCAGCCTTATTCCATGTAGAGGGTTGTGAAGAAAAACTTCCCATGTCCATATTTGCAACTTTCTGAATCAAAGGATTGAGAGCAGTTTGTTCGTAGTCTGAGGATGAGTCAGAAGAAGACCTTCCCATGTCCATATTTGTAAGTTTTTGAATCAAAAGATTAAAGGCAATATGTTCGAAGTCCAAGGGTTGATAATCTGTAAAGGCATCCATGACCTAAATATAGAAGGGTGGGTAAAGGTGGCTAATTAATGCATGGAGGTTCTTTCGAGGAGGAACAATATCATCATATGACTCTTCGTGTGCTCGATCAATGAAGGGAATAATTGATTCGGCCATAAAAAGTGTACCAGTCTATTTGAATACTAAGGTGGTGGAGGTGTTTAAAAGATTGAAGGGGAGTTTAATGTAGATGATAAATGACAGTTGTATTGCTGGAAACCATGCACATTCTAAGACGTGGGAAAAGACTTTGATCCACTAATATCACCAAATATTGGGTATATTAGTGCAGGGGGTAATGTTGGCTACATATTTTGTACAAGCCAATTACAATTCGATGCGTGGCGAAATAAGGGTAATATAGGAAGACTATTCAGGTCCTCGATCCTGATCGCATTAACGTGGCGATTAGTATTAGTTATTAAGAGATCTGAGTAGCAGCGGATCAATAAAGGGATACAAAGTGACGTGGCTTCAACGGTTACTTGCATTTCAGATTCAAATTTAGAAGGGAAGCTTAACTGCAAGTAATGGTGTAATGGAGCTAATATTGGGGCAACATGATCGATGATCATGGAGGAGCAGTTTGACGGTTGGAAGTGCAATTCAATGGTCACCCTTGAGCAGTATAAATAGTAGAGAAGGCCCCAGAAAAAACCCCCAGACTCAGATCAAAAAAACCAGTCCTTTTATACTTACTTTCCTTTCCAGTTTTACATTTATAGTCTTACATTTACAGTTCTTTACATTACTGTACTTTAAAATTCCTGCATTGCACTTCGTTTCATAAGAGTAGTTCCAAATAGATTTGCTGTAAATCTCTACGAGGTTGAGTTTGGATCATTGTAAGTCGTTTCATCTTAATGAAATACTTCGACTGTTCTTCAAATTCATTATTATCTGTTTAATTCTCTTAAGTCAGGCCACCAGTAAAAGTCCTCTTCATTGAGGTTGAAAGAACTAAAACATAATCGTCTGATAATTGGTTGGCAATTAATTTTCTATGAGGACTAATTGATCCTTGCTGGTACGCTCGCAATTACCAAAATACCCTTCGAAAGCCAAAAAGCTAACAGAATCTCATCGTCTTGCATCTTGTATGTGATTCATTCTATGACTAATTTCTATACTTGTAGCATAGCTCTTCATCTGCTCATTCCTCCTTCAACCACTGGTGTCACACCCATTTCACGATTCTGTTTCTCCACATTGCCATGCCATCCTAAACAATTTACAACAACTAAATATCATCAATAAGAATGCATAAAGGCTGTGTTTGTTTCGGTAATTAGGTTATGAAATTGTATTATATATCTTGGCCAATCTCCACTCTCATGTTTGGATACAAAATTGGTCAATTGTATTGATTATTTGCCCAAACGGTATAATCTCCATATGGGGACTTATTGAGTTTCATGAGGGAGGTGGAATACAAAATGGGGGATTAAGAGAGTCCATATTAAGGAGTTAAAATATTATCAAACCAATCATTACACTATATAGTCAACATCTAATTAATTTCAAACAAATATGAAATAGGAAAAAAAAAATTAGACATGACAAAAAGTATGACGAAGTCGTAATTTTTGTTTCTTAATAAAATTATGCGACGGGTCATATTGAAACTTCTACTTTGGTGATAAATTTAAAAATTACTTTTCGCGGTCAGGATTGAATAAGAAATGATTATGCTAATTCTATCCTAATTCAGGAGCATTAAAAATATGGATATGAAATGTGATTTGAAGGGCTGATAATATCAAAAAGTATTCAACCCAAAACTAATAATCTCTTTTGTACATGTCCCAAAGTGAAAAATATAGTTAGCTATATGATTGTGCACTCTGGCAGGCCAAGTGGAGGCTGTTGGCCCATTGACTTCAGAAAAAATATTTTTTTATTCATAATTTATTAATATTGTTATTTTATTTTATTTTTTTTTGCTCCCACAAAGTGTGTGGACAGTACTAATTTGTTGTCTAAATATTTTATTTTATTTTTATTGATAAGGGTATAGTTTTAATAAGATTCTCCTCTCTTTATTTTTTAAGGGTATAGTTTTAATAAGATTTATCTTCAGTTTGATAAAAATCCTAACTCTGTTATTAATATTGTGTATAAATATATAAGAATATCATATATCATTGACATATTTTATCAAAAATTTTATATTTTATGTGATTGTGATTTCTCACCTATGATGGAAAGTCTTATTTATCACTTCTATTGATAAATAAATATGAACGTTGAAACAAAACAATAGTATAAATTTGATATTAAATAATATTTATATATGTGTTTTTATATTTAGAGAGAGAGAAAGGAGAGAAAAAAAAATACCTATGGCCATGTAGAAACCACGGTTTTTGAGCTCGCGGTACTCTTGACACAAGGCGCAGGACTCGCAACTGCAATGAACCAAGCAATCACCACAAGGGCTTTCATGCAATAAGTATTGTTGCCTCATCTTTGAACGATAGAAGCAAGAGTAGAAGCATGGACACCCTACCACAATTGATATTAATGTGTATAGAGCCCCAATTGCCCCACATGCTGCACCCAAAAAAACATCACCACCAAACACATCTTATTATAATTTCCAATCGCACACGTCTATTGTTAATGTAACAAATAATAATAGCGTAGTGCTAAAGATTTAAAATTTTAATAAAATTTTTATCGATAATGTGCAACTTTGTGAGTTCCACACATACGTCACACATTTAATAAAAATTTTGACAATTTTTTTGGAATGTACTATTTTTCATAATAATAACTAAAAAAATCTTTAAAATAAATGTCAGGTAAATATATACGAATAGAGTAATGCAGTAATTTCAAAAACAATTTTTAAAATTGTTGCTAAAAGTAGTTTTTAAAAAACTTTAGTGGGGTAATTTTCAAAAATTAAAAATTATTTAAAAAAAAATTTAACTATGGGTAAAATAATTTTTTTTGAGGGTGCGAATGAATCTACATTGATATGAATATTTCATTTTGTATGATTCAAATAAAGGAGCATTTCTGTCGAAATCTAATTTATTGAACATTGACAGTTAGATGTTCAAATATACTTAAAAAAAAAAAAAAAAAAAAAAAAAAATCAATTCTCGAAATTATAGATGTCATGAGATATGTGATCTGATCATATAAGTATCCCTATTTTAGCAGAGTGCTTACAATTCTTTTTTTGTAAAATACAATTAAGAAAACAATTCCCAAATATACTAACTATTTCACTTCATTAGAAAAACTAAAATTTAACAGGTCCTTATTGGTACTTACGTGTTGATCCTTTGTCTACAATCTCAGCAATCCGTCCTGAAAAATTTAGAAATTCCCTAGATGTTGATTTGTGATTATATATTAATTTTAAACAGTATATAACAATCTCAATCAAACAATCAAAACAAATCGACACAACGATTTTACGTGAAAAAATCACAATTGGACACCTCCAATTGTGATAAAAAAAAAGCACGGGCAACAGCCACAAAACAATCTACTAAGAAGATATAAAAGAATTACACAGGTATACTCTCAATTACCTAGCGAATCCACGCCCTGTAGACGTCCCCGACCGTCCCGGGAGGGAATCCCGTTTTGTTCTCTGGGCTTACTACAGTTCAGGATTCAATGTCACGGTCCTGTATCTAATCTTGCAGAGTGCAATGCAAGACCGATGAATCATCAAAGAGTCCAAATCTGACAAATCGTTTTGAAAAACTGATTTTAGAAAGAAGTGCTGCTTTGCCAGATACAGAGTTGCTACCTAAATATTTTATTTTGGGGGAATTTAGAAAACCTTGACTCGTACCTAAGGCCACGTGTCCGTCATCACCAAAGTTGCCTCGGCTCGAGAACTTGGGTACGATTGGGGAAGGTCACTTCGTGAGCACCCCCGCTCGCCCGATCAAAGATTGGCCTCTACTAACCATAATATCGAGTTTTGAAAACATTATGTACTCTTATTCCGATTATTAGTTTAGAATTACTATGTGATACGCACAGCATACAAGTATAGACTGGGTCGCCCGAATTGGAACAAAATATCTCATGTTCGTTTTGAAAAACGGTTTGAAGGTGCTACTCGCAAGTAGGCTAAGACGTGGATTTTGCCACCCTCGGGTGGGCTTAGAAAACATGATTTTGCCACTTTCAAGTGAGCTTAAAACTCTCAATTGGTGAATTGTTCCAATTCAAATAACCCAACCTTCACCCACAGGTATTCATGCAGTTATATCACATAAGCAAATAGCCTCATGGTAAGCATGCTATCATGGCAGTCACTCACACACATGCAAGGATGTTAAAGCGTAAATACTTACCGAGTACTCCAAGCCAAAGAAAGAAGCTAATTAGAAATCGTGCATGAATCCTAACTATGCTAAAATGCCTAATGCAACACATGCAAAAATGCAACTAAGATAGACTCGGCTATTCTAAAATGACATATGAAATGCAACAACTGATACACGTATTCAACTCGGAATTGAAATTCAATCCAGTTAGTATGATGCGCCGAGCCCGGTGCATGCAAGACAGATGAATGGATGCAAACATGCGAGCATAAGTATGCTAATTGAAACATGCCCTAAACTAACCATCATAAGCTGGTAAATAAAAGGGAGAAAGACGTGGGGTTGGAAGATTTACATCACACACACGCACACTTATTACAACATTGCCCTCTCTCGGAGGGTCCGAATAAATATTACACAACCAAAATGAATAACTAATTATTATACAACACTAGCTAATTAACGAATTAACTAAGAAAACGAGTAAACTAGCATGCAATGCTACATGAAATAGACTGCCTCAGCTCTGTTCGGAATGATGAAAGATGCATGCATGCTCGAGTCGCCTTGTCGAGAAATCCATCGCGATGCCCCGATTTGCCTCTGTTTACAATTACTCCGGAACACTGTATACAACTCCATGGGAACTTGTAGGGATACTGCTGACTAGTTTTTGCTGCTGGCTTCCGGTTTACTGCAACAGAGAGCAAGAAAGTGGCATGGCAAAGTATTTTCAACATATGTATGCACAACCACTCTCCCCGTCATTGCATGAGCTCTAGGGGTGTAGTCCCCGATCCTCGTGCCACCAATCATGCATCTCTATGCATGATGGCCGAGGAGTCGATTTGCATGACTCAATGTGAAATGAATGCACAAATGGACACCTAAAACCAACAACTCTATTATGGATAGTCAAGAGTGTCAGCGACCGAGAATTGAAGCACGTTTCGTCACTTTGAGTACGAAACGTCCCTCATTTCCCGTGTTTGGACAAAACCCTACTCCAAACACTATGCAACAACTAGAATGGCATGGCATGCAAACACAATGCAACAATTAGCATACAATCCTAAACGAAATGCAACTAAGAGATGCAAACATGTAAGGAGTGATATGCAAAGGTGCAACTAGCATGCGCAATGCTATGAACTACCAATGGCATGCTCAATGCACATGACATAATATGGCATACACAATGCAAGATGGACTTAAACCAATATGAGTGGACCTAAGCCACACTCAAATCAGTGGCCAAACATGATGAAATGAAGCAACAACACTCATGCAAACATGCCCAAATGCAAGGGACCAAAACTAAGGCACCAAGTGCAACTCTACCAAGGCATGGCAAGCATGTAATATAGCATACAACAACACATTTTCCAGCTCTGAAATGACATACGAAAGGGTCCCGAATCATGCAAACACCTCACACAATGCATACTAGATGGCTCGGATACCGAAACTAGAGAAGTGCATTACACTAGAGGTATGTAAAGCAATGCACAAATGACCAAACCAACCCCAACCAGTCCCTATGTATGCCCAAAACGGTAGGAAAATGGACTAAAATGATGACTCGAAAGGCATGAAAATGAAGCTCATGCAATGGCCCAAAAATGAGGCATACAAGCACAACTCTCAAATGCATTTAAAGACTGATAAACATGAGAATATGACAACCTTATATGTTCTGAAATATCATGTTTAATGATGCCAAAACATGTCAAGGGCCCAAACAACGCATGCTAGTGGACCCGATATGCAAAGCTAGTGAGCTTAATTGAACTATGACCATACACAACAATGCATGCATGACCCAAAACACTTCAAATAGAGTTAAGGCAGCCCAAAATATGAATAAAATTAGTTTGGATCATGGCCAAAATATGCTAGGAAAGGGGGCCAAAACATCATGCAATACAAGCTAGTGAACCATGATTTACACTACAACCATATGAAACACATGTGAGGCCACCAAACTAGTCAAAAACAAAATCATGGCATGCCAAATAAAGCCCAAAAACTCACTGAAACATAGTCAATGCATGCAAGAATGGCATGCTCCTTTGATTAGCTATGAAGAGGGTTATTCTACACATGCAAGATGGACACTCAATATGAAAAAATGGGCTCTGGACAGAGCCTATGAAGGTCCTAAAACCCACCAAAATTGGTCTAAAACAAGGCTTGGAAGCAAGCAAATAAGGGCTCCTTTGTTAGGCCAAATATGCTAGAAATCAAAACAAGGAGATAGAGGGTCACCCCTCTCTGATTTTGGTGCTCAAAAACACATAATAACCACTGAAAATCCGCTGTATTTCAGTTGTCAAAAGGGCCAACAAAGCTCAACACAATGGCCCCAATGCATGGCTCAAAATAAGGGAAAATGAAGCATGCAAGGGGGTAGATGACCCCCAACAAAAAAATGATCTCAAAAAAACATGTTAAGGAACCCAAAATAAAACTTTTTTTAGTTTACACTGAAGCTCAAAAATACTTGCAAGTATAGCTAAAAGATGAAGCAAAATAAAGACCAAAAGAAGGAATAGGGTGTTACCCTTGAAGCTCAAGCACTCCAGCAGCTTCTGGACCAAAACATCAGCTCCTTAGCCTCTAAAAACTATCTCTAAGGTGCTTAGGTTAATGTTGGAGGTGTTAGGCCAAGAGGTGGTATGTAATAGGCCAAGAACAAAGCAACTTTTGAGCCAAAGTGTAGAGATAGGGAGAGATGTATGGTATGCCTTCAAACAAATTCTGAACCCTTGCAAGAGAAGAGGAGCCTTCCCTTTATAGGCAAGAAGGCTTAAAGCTTCTCCAAGAAGCTTAAAACCAAGGTTAAACATCCTCCATACACATGTATGGAGGATGCAATCTGTGGCTTCTAGGCGCACACTGCACCAACTCAAAGGAGACAAAAGGAGAAAGCCGGCCGACTGGGCCAGTGGTTGGCCGACCACTCCCCCTGGTTGGTCGACCAGGGTCAAAAGGTTCAGGTAGTCAGTTGGCTCCTAGGGTGGTCTCCACACTCAAAGCAAACAAGTGGTGTAGTGGGAGACCAGTAATTGTGGCCCAAAAGTGAGGGAGACCACTTACTTGACAAGAAAACCGGCCGACCAGGGAAAGGTGGTCTCCAAGGAGAAAAGGTGGTTTGCCACCCTTGTACCACCTTCCAAACACTAAAAATAGGGCCCATGCCAAAAATGAACAAAGACGGATGCAAAACGAGGGTTCGAGGGCCAAAATGCACAGCCGAGTGCCCCGAAAATTGACTGTTAAGCACCGAAAGTGGTGTGCAACCACGAAGGTGGTCTCCCGGGCCACAGTGTCCCTCTAGAGAGAGGAAACAAGGTGTATGCCAAAAATCGGATCAAACGCAGAAAGTTAAGCGGTCCCGAACCGAGGCACACGGCCGACGGCTCCGAAAATCGAAAACTGGTCTCCAAACGGGAACAATGGTCTACGACCACGAAAAGTAACCTACAGCCACTGAGAGATGGTCTATGAGACCTCTCCCTTCCTTCGGGAAGAGAAAACAGAACTTGATTCGCAAACCGAGGCAAAGCACAAAAGGGGTCCGAGGCCCGAAGGCAAGGCTCTCAGCCGAGACTCTGAAACCTCAGAACGAGCACAACATGCGCAATCACTGAGTGCTCAATCGATGACATCTGAGTCTTAAGGTCGGTCAAAAATGGAGTGTTTACAATTGCGCCTCTTTGACAGAACTCGGAAGTCATACGTGATGGGAGTGAATGTCAAAGCCCAGAGATGACCCATTTTTGATAAGACCGAAGACTTAGACAAACAGGCAAGATAAACGAAGAGATGTGCCCGCAGGCGGGGGCAAAATGCAAAATGATATGCACAAAGCCGAACATAACTTATGATCATGCAAAGCACGCTGTAATGAAGCAAGTATACACAATAAATGCAACAGTTTTAAGCAGGCGAACACAAATCTAACTACATTCCATGCAGAAAGGATGTAAGAGAATTATACAATTCTCGCTACGTCTCACGCGAAGAATACAATACCTGTCCGATTCATCTGGTCGTGCTAGCTTCAAATGAACCGTACATACAATATTGTGCCTGAAAGAGAAGAGAAACTTAACAGGTACAACATCGTTAGAAATGTGCATAGCAATGCAAGTGAAAAGTGCGTGACAACGCAAGTGAGGGGTGTGCAAGACAATGCAACCTAAGTGTGACGCATAATAATGCGATGCACTAACGAGTGCAGGTAAGGTGCGCAAAACAGTGCAATGCAATGCACTTAACAGGTGCATATGATGTGCACAGGATAGCGCGATGCGCAAAATAACGCGATATGAAATGTATGTAAAATGCCATGCAATGCACTGTCAGGTGCATATGATGTGCGCAAGATAGCGCAATATGCAAAATACTGCGATATGAAATGCATGTAAAATGCAATGCAATATGCAATTGAATCAATCAAACCACAAGCAGTACAAAACCACACAAATATCATAAAGGGATGAAGATGCGAAATCAAACTATGTCTGCCATAGAAAAGGTGCCGACACCCTCAGACCACAATTCCCTCAGTGGAATAGGCGCGTACACATGCAGAACTATGTGTTTTGTAGACAAAACACAAAATACAAGTAATTGGGTGGCATGAAATAAGTGAGGAATGATCTGTTGAGGAAAGATCGTGATCCTAAATGTTGGATGCAATATGATGCAATAGATACAATGGGTGAATAGAATAAAGCACGCAACCAAACCACATTTTTCCTAGGAAAGGCATGGATACAAACAAACCACGTCTAACACAGAAATGGTGCCGTTACCCTCAAACCACAATTCCCTCAGTGGAATAGGCGCGTACACATAATCACATAACCATGCTTTAACGCGAAAAGTATAGGCACATGCCAAACCAAGCTTAACATGGAAAGACGCAGGCGATACAATGGATATGCAGTACAGGTATGCAACATATTTGATATGCAATGCAATAGACAAACTGGATGATGTAGTAGTTAGGAAGCGAAGGTACCTTACAGGGGCAATTGGCAATGACCTACCTCATGCTGCTGGGGACCTTCCCCTTCTTTTCGGTTGAACCGTAGGTACTACTTTTCTCCCTGACTATGGTCGCAACTTTCCCTATTCTCCAATAGGGTGACAGACTAGGTTGGTTCAGTATCCAAAATTGAGGCGCATATATATGCTATCTCAATCTATAGGGCTGCCATACAGATTTCAAGCCGAGGATATACCCCTGGGTATTTAAACCAGACTTTAGTCTCGGAAATCCTGAACCTTTGCATTCTAGGCATGAGCCATTCAAACTCTAGTTTCCACCACCTCAGTTGGTCTCCTAGGAACTCACCGCAAACACAAGCAAGTGGCTATACCAGACCACCGGAAGTCGTTCTCGCACGACAAACACCAAAGGAATTGCACCTTTAGAGGATTTAAGGTCTCCTAGACCGGAGAGTGCACTAGACAATGCGAATGAAGATGCAGGATTTAAGGTCTCCTAGACCAGAGGATTTAAGGTCTCCTAGACCAGGGAGTGCACAAAACAATGCGAATGATACAAAAAAGAAAAGTGCACAAGACAGTGCAAGTGAAAGTGAATGCACAAGACAGTGCGACGCAGAGGGAATGCACAAAAGCATGGCGTCAAGAAAAAAGTAAGTGATAAATCGCACAAAAGCGAAGGTAATGTGCAAAATAGCGTGATAAAATGCATGCACCATGCAAGACTTGGCACACAGCTTACGACATAGCATTCCATTTATTTGGCACATAGCTCACAACACAACACTTTGTTTGTTTGGCACGTGACTCATAACACAATATTTTGCTCATTCGGCATGCAGCTCGAAACACAGCACTATGTTTATCTAGGCACACGGCTCTTTTAGGCACACAACTCATTTCGAGCACGCAGCAGATCTCAGGGACACAGCTCATTTGGGGCACACAGATCATTCTTTGGGCACACGACTCATTTGCGGGCATACGACTCATTCTTTGGGCACATGGCTCATTTGGGCATACAGCACATTTGGGGCACACAGCAGATCTTGGGCACACAGCTCATTTTGAACACACAGTTCATTTCGGGCATATAGCTCTTTTCGGGCGCACAACTCATTTGGGGCACACGGCTCATTTGAGGCACACGACTTATTCTGAACACACAGTTCATTTCAGGCACACAACACATTTGGGGCACACGGCTCACAACACTGCTCAATCCGAACACATAGTACATAACACAGCGTTCTTTTAATTTGCACACAGCTTACAACACTACTCAATCTGAACATACGGTCCATAACACACCATTCTGTTAATTTGCACACGGCTTACAACACTGCTCAATCTGAACACACGGTCCATAACACAACATTCTGTTTTGATCGGCACACAGCTCATAACACAATACACTTTTGCATTTTGAACACACAGCTCAAACTTTTGAATTTCTGAACACGCAGCTCATACTTTGGTGAACACGCAGCTCACATCTTTTGAAATTTGAACACACAGCTCAAACTTTGGTGGTGAACACGCAGCTCACGTTTTTGAAATTTGAACACGCAGCTCAAACTTTTGTGGTGAACACGCAGCTCACATCTTTTGAAATTTTGAACACACAACTCAAATTCTTAAGGTGAACACACAACCCACAGTTTTGAAATCTGAACACGCAGCTCAAACTCTTGAGGTGAACACACAACCCACAGTTTTTGAAATCTGAACACGCAGCTCAAACTCTTGAAGTGAACACACAGCCCACAGTTTTGAAATCTGAACACGCAGCTCAAACTCTTGAGGTGAACACATAGCCCACAGTTTTTGAAATCTGAACACACAGCTCAAACTCTTGAGGTGAACACACAACCCATAGTTTTTGAAATCTGAACACGTAGCTCAAACTCTTGAGGTGAACACACAGCCCACAGTTTTGAAATCTCAACACGCAACTCAAACTCTTGAGGTGAACACACAGCCTACAGTTTTTGAAATCTGAACACGCAGCTCAAACTCTTGAGGTGAACACACAGCCCACAGTTTTTGAAATGTGAACACGCAGCTTAAACTCTTGAGGTGAACACACAACCCACAGTTTTTGAAATCTGAACACGCAGCTCAAACTCTTGAGGTGAGCACACAGCCCACAGTTTTTGAAATCTGAACACGCAGCTCAAACTCTTGATAGTGAACACACAACCCATAGTTTTTGAAAGTTGAACACACAGCCCGAACTTTTGAGGTGAACACACAGCCCACAGTTTTTGAAAGTTGAATACACAGCCCAAACTTTTTGACGGTGAACACACAACCCACAGTTTTTGAAAGTTAAACACACAACCCAAACTTTTGATGGTGAACACACAGCCCATAGTTTTTGAAAGTTGAACACACAGCCGAAACTTTTGATGGTGAACACACAGCCCATAGTTTTTGAAAGTTGAACACACAGCCCAAACTTTTGATAATCTGAACACACAGCTCAAACTTTTCACTTCTGAACACGTAGCTCATACTAAACACACAGTTCGTTTACTTTATTTGGTTCATGACTCATCTTGAACACAGTTCATTTACAATGAACACTGACTCACATATTTCAATTCTGAACACGCAGCTCATACATTTTCATTTGCACGCAGCTCATTCTTAATTTTGAACACGCAGCTCATAAATTTTCATTTCTGAACACACAGCTCACACATTTCAATTCTGAACACGCAGCTCATAAATTTTCATTTCTGAACACACAGCTCATTCACTTCATTTTGAACACGCAGCTCACACATTTCAATTCTGAATACGCAGCTTATACATTTTCATTTCTGAACACACAGCTCATTCACTTCATTTTGAACACGCAGCTCACACATTTCAATTCTGAACACACAGCTCATACATTTTCATTTGCACGCAGCTCATTCTTAATTCTGAACACGCAGCTCATAAATTTTCATTTCTGAACACATCACTTCATTTACTTCATTTTGAACACGCAGCTCATTTTGAACATACAGGATGAGATGACGAAACTTGCAGAAGTTGAAACAAACTTAGGCGCTCCAAATTTTCCCTATTTTCTTTTGCTTTGCAGCCCGGAATTTTCATAGCTTCAAATGGATCTTGGTTTTTACTATTCTCATATGACCTGGGTTGAACCCTGCGATTTTAGAAAGAACAAAATCTTGTTTTGCACAAATATGGAGAACGGCACGGCACTCTGAGCACAAAACGATTTTTCGAAATTGAGAGTGAGAATGAGTTTTTGATCGGGTATTGAGCCTACGACTGACCACAACAAAAACAACTCAACAACGGAAGATAAAAGGTAAACAACCTAAACACATTGAGTAACACTCGAAATGACTCAAAACAAGAATCGAGACAAAACAAAAAAGACACGACACTCAAACGTACACAGGGAGCCTGTTTCTCTGGGTATTGTTTCCCATCATTTCCCATTTGTGATTCTCACATCACTCAACTCTTAGGCTCGGTTTTTTTCTCTCAAAACCCTTGTCTCACTTTTTCTCTCAGCGCACATCTCTCTATTCTTTAATCTCTCATTTTTCATCCGTCCCCAGGGTGGTTGATGGATAAACAGGAAGTTACGGGCTCTTGCCCCTAGCATTCTGTTAGATTCTCTTCTTTTGCTCACAACAGTGAACTTTCCTGCAGAGGGGTTGCGCTACAACTGGGTATGTAACAAATCTGCAACTGACATCAGTTGACAATGTTCTACTGGGGAGTTTGGACATGATCAAATGTGTCTAGACGAGGGAGTGGAATATCTTGATCCATTCTAGTTCATGCTTCGCACTTGGCTTGATACCTCATTGCTTGGAGGATGTGCGAGCTTTCAACCCTTTTCTGTTAGTTTCCGCTGTGCCCTTCTTGGCGAATAGGGTGCCTTTTCTGGCAAGTATGGTGCCCTTTTTGGCAAATGCATTGACAACGGGGGAAAGACAGGAAGCCTGACTCAACTGTGCCCCTAGTTCATCATTTTGACCAATTTTTGTTTTGGTTTTCTATTGAAACAATTTTGACTAACATGAAAGTTAGATTAACACACTTGTTCGATTTTCTGATTTGAAATCATGCGAGTTAGGTTATGAGCACTGAAAATTTTTCGTTTTTGGGTCCAAGAAATGGTCCAGTTTAGGAAAAGTTGAATAATTTTTGAGAAAATTAGTCAATCTCAGTAAAAATTCTCAAAACTGTTTTTGCAAACGGCCATTGCCCAACGAACACGGAACCTACTCTTGAGATGCACAACCTCAGATCCGAAGGAGAATTGCCCCTTGTCTGAACGACACTGCATGGCAACGGAAAGTTGCCCCTTATTTGAATAGCATTGCAGCGCACTATAACCAATTTTCAAGGTGACAATCACAATTGAGCTCTCGGATATAGAGAAGACAACGATGATCAGAACCATTACATGGACACAGTCGATTTGGAAGTGTTTTACGGCTAGACTTCATAATGAAGTTGCCTACGTATCCCAAAGATGGGAATCAAGCCTTACGTAGTTTGGGGTAAGGTAATGTAGACACCCCATTTTTGACCGACCTTAAGACTCAGACGTCACCGATTGAGCGCTTGGTGATGTTGCATATCGTGCTCATCCAGAAGTTTCAGAGTCTCGGCCGTGAGCCGTGCCTCCGGACTTCTGGGCTTTTCTGTGCTTTATCTCGGTTTGCGAACCAGGCTCGGTTTTCTCTGTTTCTCTTCCCAAAGGGAGGGAGAGGCCTCGTAGATCATCTCTCAGTGGCCGTGGGCTACATTTCGTGGTCGTAGGCTATTTTGCCCATTTCGAAGCCCGGTTCCTGGTTTTCGGAACCGTCAGGCCGAGTGCCTCGGTTCGGGACTGCCTAACCACCTCCGTTTGCTCCGGTTTTTGGCATGCATCTTATTTACTCCCTTTTGAGGGACACTGTGGTCCGAGAGACCAACTTCGTGGTCGAACACCACTCCCGGTGCCTAACTGTCAGTTTTCGGGGCCCTAGACTGCGCGTTTCGGCCCCCGAACT
Source organism: Camellia lanceoleosa (assembly GCA_025200525.1). NCBI lineage: Eukaryota > Viridiplantae > Streptophyta > Magnoliopsida > Ericales > Theaceae > Camellia > Camellia lanceoleosa. The sequence goes on along the minus strand of JANUSC010000121.1, from coordinate 449,561 downwards.
TTCATTTTGCGTCGGTTTGCGTTAATTTTTGGCAGGGACCTCCGTTTCATCACCAGAAAGGTCGTAGAAGGGTGGGAGGTCAGTAATTGTTTCAGCAACTAGTTATATTCCTTCATCGCCCTCCGTCGCCCGTTTTTCTCACTTGAAAGCCAATGTTGACCACCCTAAGGCCACTTTTTCTTGCCCAAAACCACATATTTGTGTTATAGACACCTGGGAGGCCACCAATATCATATGGCCGGCCAGTAATTGTAATTGAGCCTTTTGTTCCCCTCCAAAAAATGGCCTTTTCTCTCTCCTGGTTCACTGTCTCCAGTTTTTGACCACATAGCTGTGTTGAGCATACATGGGAGGCCACCAATTTGTGGTGGCCGGCCACTAATGCCACTTGACCCTTTTGACCCTTGGCCGGCCGGCCATGGGGAGGGCTGGCCGGCCACCTAAACCCTAGCAAACTGGCCGGCCATGATCCTTAGGGTTGGTAAATTACAAATCTGCCCTCCTTTTCCCCCCAGATTTTGAATCCGGGAGGCTGCAGTTTTGGGGGGAAACTTGAATTGTTTCCCCCCTCCCATTTTTCCCCCTCTTTTCCACCCTTTTGCCTATATATACAGCAGCCCCAGCCCCCTTGCAAAGGGTTGAGAAAAATTGCTTTGAAGCCTTATATACATCCATCCTCCATCTCTCTCTTCAACCTTCAAAACATCCAAGTCCTACACCCTTTACTCTACAACCCATACCCCCACCCTTTCATCTTCCATTCCAGCAGCTGGAGTTGGTTTTTTAGAGGCTAGGAGTGCTGTATTTTGGACGAAGAGGCTGTCAAAGATTGGTCTTCAAGGGTAAGTCCTCTTCTCCCCTTTTTTGACCCTTTTTTGGTTCATATCTTAGCTTTTTGTGCTTGCATATTTGAGCTCCGACCCTAACTGAAAATAGCATTTTTTTGAGCTCTATTTCATGTTTCATTAAGGGCCTCTCACTGTTTGAGGCTTCCTTTTTGTACTTGCTTCATTACCTCCCTTGTATGCCATTTTCTTGCATATTATTTTTGGCCTATGTATGAACTGTTTTGAAGCATATTGTAAACTGTAAAGAGGTTTATTTTGAGCCCTTCTTCAACATTGTTGAAGGGCTCACCACTGTTTGAAGCTTCCATATGTCACTTGCCTTTGTATCTATCTTATGGTCCTATTTTTGCATGATTTGTTAACCCCTTGTGCTTGCATTTTTGGACTTTGGTCCGAACTGTAAATGGCCTTATTTTGACCCCCACTTCATGTTTTATTAAGGGTCTTTTACTTTTTGAAGCATTATTTTTATACTTTGTGTTATGTCTCTCTTTTGGCTTATTTCTTGCATGAGAGTTTAGCCATACTTGTGTTGGTTTTCATGGTTTGTTATAAAATGTAAAATACCATATTTTGGGCCTCTCTTCAACATTTTAGAATGGCCCTTCTCTGTTTGAGGTCAGCAACTGCTACTTGCTTCATTATCTCACTTTCGGGGCCATTTTTGCATGCTAGCTTAGCCCCATTTGTGTTCACTGTTTGGCCTTGCTTAAAACTGTAAATATGCATTTTTTGGGACTGCCTTGCTTCTGTCTTCATGCTTCATGTTCAAATAATGAATGCTTTGTATAGCTATAAGTCATTCCATGTGCCTAATTTTGGATTTCGGGTTTCATTTCATGCATCGGGTGCACTTTTGCCATGTTTCGGGGCTGTTTTGCATCAATTTTTGCTACTGAAATTTGCATGCTAGTATGTCATATTCCATGTCTTGCCATGTGTCTTGTTAGAGTGGCATTCGGTGCCTTAGGATCGGTCCTCGGTTTGCGTGCACGTGTGCACGCATTTCAAGTGTCTCATTTTCATCTAATGGCCTCTTATGTGAGTGTGGCTGAGGTCCACTTATGTTGGTGTAAGTCCATTATGCATTGTGTATGCCATTTCATTCCATAGCATTGTGTATGCTAGGTCAGATGTTACGCATTTAGCGCGTGCGTATGCCATGTTACCTCGTGCATCGTGTATGCTATTTCATAGCATTGTGCATGTTAGGTTGTATCTTAGTTACATTTCATGCATGTCATGCATATTGCATTGTGTTCGATAGGAGTTAGCGAGCACGGAAACGAGGCGTTCAGACTCCGAGTGACGGAACGTGTCTCAATTCCCCAGTAACCGACACTCCGGATTATCCATGATGGAGTTAGGTCTTACTGCGTTCATATGTGCATTCATTTCATATTGAGTTGTGCAATTCGACTCCTTGGCCATCATGCATCGAGATGCGTGATTGGTGGCACGATGATCGAGGTATGCATACATATGTGAAAATACATTGCCATGCCCCTTTTTTGCTCTCTGTTGCAGCAAATCAAGAATTAGCAGCCTTCCGGAGCTTGGCACGCATTCCAAAAACAATTGCAAACATAGGCTAATTGGGACATCGCAGTGGATTTCTGCACAAGGCAACCCGGACATGCATCATTCATCATCTAGAGAAGAGTCAAAACAGTCCCTGGCTTGCATGCTAGTTTATTATTTTTCTTAGTTAATTTGTAAATTAATTAGGGATTTGTACATATTTGGACTGTATTATTTGGATTGTATTATTTGGACTGTACTATTTATTTGGACCCTCTGTGCGAGGACAATGTTGTAATAAGTGTGCGTGTGTGTGATGTATGTCTTCCAACCCCACGTCTTTCTCCTTTTTATTTACCTGCTTATGATGGTTAGATTAGGGCATGTTTCAATTAGCATACAGTATGATAGCATGTTTGCACCCATTCATCTGTTTTGCATGCACTGCTCAAGATCATACCAACTGCATTTGTATTTCAATTCCAAATTGAATACTTGATAGCTGTTGCATCTCATATGCCATGTTTAGAATAGCCGAGCCTGCTATAGTTGCATTTTTGCATGTGTTGCATTAGGCATTTCCGTATAGTTAGGATCATGCATGATTTCTAATCGGTTTCTGTTTTGGCTTGGAGTACTCGGTGAGTTTTTATGCTTTAGCATCCTTGCATGCGTGTGAGTGACTGCCATGAATAGCATGCTTACCATGAGGCTATGTGCTTATGTAATATAACTGCCTGTATGCCTGTGGGTGAAGGTTGGGTTATTTGGATTGGGATAAATCATCAACTGTGAGTTTTAAGCCCACTAGATAGTGGCAAAAACATGTTTTCTATGCCCACCCGAGGGTGGCAAATCTACGTCTTAGTCTACCTGCGGGTAGCACCATCAAACCATTTTCAAACAAACAAATAAGAAATGTTTTGTTCCAATTCAGGCGACCCAATCTATACTTGTATGCTGTGCGCATCACATAGTAAATCTAGGTTAATAACCGGAATAAGAGCACACAAAGTTTTCAAAACTAGATATCATGGTTAGTAGAGGCCGATCTTTGATCGGGCGAGCAGGGGTGCTCACGAAGTGACCTTCCCCAATCGTACCCAAGTTCCTGAGCCGATGCAACTTTGGTGATGACGGACACGTGGCCTTAGGCAAACGAGTCAGGGTTTCCTAAATTTCTCAAAAATAAAATATTTAGGTGGCGACTTTGTATCTGGCAAAGCAGTCCATGTTTGGCACTTCTTTTTTGCCGGATTTGGACTCTTTGGTTCAGATTAAGAACCGTGAAAAAATCGAGTCCGAGCTGTAGCGAGGTCCCCCCGCGGGCTTGTCTACAGTTTCTGGCGACTCTGTTGGGGATTTAGAGAACTTGACTCGAACTCATGATATCTGGTTTTGACTGCACTTGTGTGTTTCTTTGCATTGCATTTGCATTGGTGCGCCTAGGACACCGTGTTTGCCATCTGCTATTCTTGAACGGTTTGCCGGAGGCTTGTCTTGTCAAGGCATGACCATAAGGCTGACCGGTTGTGGGCTCTACCAGTATGGGTACACAAACCCCGGTTTTACCGGGCACCCTTTTGACCATTCGACCTAGTGCATATCAAAATCCGTAGTGACCATTCCAAACTAAGACATGTTGCTTACTCGATATAGGTTGTTTGAAACCGCTGCGCGCGTAGTGAAACCCTAGCTCCTGACAAAATAGGACAGGGAAATCCTACCCCAACATAGGGGTGTTTTGGCTCTCACTTGCTTGTTATGTGCTTTTAGAGTGCGTCTCTACAGGAATGCATATATCGCTTGGTGTTTGGGCATCACTGCGCAACCTGCTCAATATTTTGGGGTTCAGGCTTACCGAGATTATCGACGGAGGTAATTTGGGCGAAATTGAGAGAGCACACTCATTCAGCTTTGCTCATATTGGTTATGGTGAAATCAGGCTGAGATGCTGTCGGTTTTCTCTTTTGCTAGGTAGTCTTGGAACCATAGCTTCAGAAGGCTCCAATATCCCCTGGGTACATTGGATCCGTGTTGATAGACTTTGCTAGGTCAGAAATTCAGTTCAAGGGTAACCAGTTTTCCTTTGCCAATGGTAAGGCAAATGAGGGGCAGACAGGGTTCATTTGTTCATCTGATCCGACAATCACCAGTCACATCATCAGCAGACCCGTGATGGCACAGGGTTCAGAAGAATTTGTGGCTATGATAACAAAGATTAAATCGGAACTGCAATGCAGATGAGACCATGAAACGCAATGCCCATCTCTGGGCATCTCGCCAGATCCACCTGGACCCCAAATTAACTTTGACCCACTTCTGCCAGCTGAAGATTTGCAGGGTCCAGATCCCCGAGAAAGGTTGACTCAAGCTCGAGTTTCCACACCCCTGGTGCAGTCTACTGAGAGGCTTCATCCCTCTGATGTCAATGAATTCAGTCCAACTGCAATGAAAGTTGCGAACCTTGAGAAGCAATTCAAAAGAGCACAGGGCCTTAACTCCATTCACGACATTGAGGATGGGTCCACCGAGGTTGCCATAAGGCTCCCAGTCAGGAGTACCAATGCTGGCGGTAACACTGTTTCCAAACTCGCTAAAGTCAACACAGTCGCCATAGCCGACCCTTTTGCCAAGGCCAGCCTACAAATAGCCAAATTCCGAGCTCAGGTAGATTTTTCACCCTCCATATGAGCCTAACCAGCATTAAAAGTCCCGATGGAAAGAGGGCATCTCAAACCCCTTAATCTCAACCTTGCCAAACCCACTGCCGGACATAACCCCAAAGAATATGTATATCATTAGCAATGGCCATGGCACCGATGGTTGCTATCGCCGTTCATGAGATCCAGAATCTCATTGACAACTGGACAATAGTTCCACCTCAAAACCCCAAAGACCAAGTACCTCATCCACATCTCAACCTCAGTCATACACTGCCACCCACCTACAACCCTAGTATATACACCCCGACCCATATGCTCAAGCCCGAGATGTTTATCCCGGGAAGCATGGGCTTAAGCACGATGGATGCACTTGAACCTCAATCATCTCAAACCCGTGAACCTACTACTTTTGAGCTGAAGAGGATGATCGATGATCTTCAGAGAACTATGACAAATTTGGCCTCCGGGACATTGGCTCCGTCATCAACCACATCACATACCAGGGAGTTCATGTCAAAAGGCTCCCCAGTCTTGGAACGGGCTACATTTGAGGAATGCCAATCCCTTGGCAAAGTGGAGGCAAGTGGAAAGAACAAGATAGGGGCGGACATGGATCCCCATGAACATCTTCTGTTGGCTTTTAAGGCTTTGAAAGCCGAGGGACTGAACAAAGAGCAAGTGCTCGCAGTTGTTGCAAAAACTATGGACGACATTTTCACCACTCAAGTTCGGGCCAGTTTGAATCAAGGGGTAAGCCGGGAAAAGGGTCATTGTATCAAAAACGTTCCTTTCAGCTATAATCCTGCACTCGGAAGAGATCAACAAACCAAAGCAAGACTCGCCAATCCCTTTTACGTGCGCTCAAAGAAAATCCACAAACCTCGAAGTATCTACCCCGAGGACAGAGGATCTTCCATGCCCTCTATATGCCGTTGTCCAGGGCTCTCCAAATCCTTGTTGAACAAGGCCATCTCAAACCCTTAGAGCAACGACCTCTACCCGATCTTCTCCCTCTAAAGCATGACCCGACTAAATACTGTGCTTTCCATCAACAAATCGGTCATAACACCGACAGTTGCGTCCGTCTCTGCCACGAGATACAAAATTTGATTGACAACGGGGTCATCCCCGCACTAGGTCCTGCAAATTCTATCGGCACTTGATTAATGAACTTGTGGGGGATAATGTGATGTGATCGAGGGATGAACCACCTGCGGGCAGCGCTCAGTTTACCCCAGATATGGTGGATGGCATGCACTGTTTTGAGCATTTGCGAATGCTAGCTTTTGTGCTTTCTAACTTAGGTATTGGGTCAATCTTGTTGTTTTGTTTTTAAGTTTGTCTTTTTTTTTGAGTCAGTCTCTTTTGTTTTGGGTCTGTCTTGTTGTATCGAGTCAGTCCTGTTGTATAGGAGTTGGGTGATTCTGGGGGGGTGTTACCTTGGGCGTCACCATTTTGTTTTGTGTTCGCCTTTTCGTTTTGTTTTGAGTCTATTTCTGCCAGGAAGCCAGTAATGCCAACATATTTGAATGAACAGCAGTGATTTTCACATTCTTCTGCTCACTTCTGCCTTGTACCAGCTGTGCCAGAAGTTTGAATGAAATGGCAGTGCTTTTCGCCTACTTTTCTGTGCCTTGAAGTCATTGTATTGACCTAAGTTTTTCAAAACTTTTTTGAACACTGCGGTGAAAACGAAGAGGAAGGAATTCCTCGGGATTTGCAAAAATTTGATCAACTGAGAGGAAGAGAGGCGTGCTAAGCCCTTAATGAACGAAATCATGCTTGTTAGTGTGAGTACTGGGAAGGATCCTAGCTTGATCCAGATTGGTTCTACACTGTCTTTAGCGCGAGCGACTGGTCGCTTCCTTAAAAGATTTCAAAAAATGTTTTTGCGCGATCTTGCGAAGACCTGTGTGGAATCGCTCTTGAGATTGTGCAGCCTAGGATCGCTCTTAGCCTTGAGACTCGACCCCTTGCTTTCAAACCTTGGACCTTAATTCAGAGTGTTCAACAGTCAACCGCAATGTGAGGCCTGTGTGGCCAGATTCGAAGCAGCCCGCGACCTAGGGGCAAAAAAATGTCAGATGTGCTCGAAGAGCCGAAGATGGATCATCCTGCAAATCAATGAAGACTGGCAAGAATGCCAAATCCCAGAGGGAGGAAGAAGAAAGTATTGCTGAAGAAAAACTGAGTTCCGATCCACAACACCAGGGGCAAATTCAGCCCCCATTGGATGGACTCCTGCATCATCAGCGAACAACAGCTATTCTCTTGGATTCAGATGACTTCAGGATCTTAAAACCATTTGACATAGACAAAGCTACACTTTTATCCTTAAGAGGCTCGCTGGGCCGAAAACCCGGAAGGGCTACCCAGGCAAAAGTTAGAGCAAGAAAAAAAAAAAAGAAAGAGAAAAATGCAAAGAATGAAAAAAAAAAGAAAAGAAAAAAAAAAGAAAAAAATGAAGAAAAAGGAATGAAAAGAACATAAAAAGAAAGAAAGAAAGAAAGAAGAACAAAGCTCGCAAGGTCGAAAACCTGCAACGGGCGCCTTGGCAAAAGTTAGAGCCTAAAAAGGAGAGATTAAATACCCGAGTGTACCTTAACCCCGAACTACGTAAGGCTTGATTCCCATGTTTGGGATACGTAGGCAACTTCATTCTGAAGTCCAGCCATAAACGCTTCCAATTTGATTGTGTCCATGCGATAGTTCTAGTCATCTTTGCCTTCTCTGTATCTGAGGATTTGGTTACGTTCGTTACTCTGAGGGCTGACTATAATGCACTGCGGTGCTATTCAAACAAAGGACAACTTTCCGTTGCTATTCAATGCGTTGCGGTGCCATTCAAACAAGGGGCAACTTTCCGTTGCCATTCAAATGCGCCGCGGTGCTGTTCAAACAAGGGGCAACTTTCCGTTGCCATGCAGTTCTCTTCAAGCACGAGGCAGTTTTCCTTTGGATCCGAGGTTGTGCATCTCAAGAGTAGGTTTCACGCTTCTGAGGTAACACCCCCGGAATCACCCCCGGATAGTGATGTCCGAGGTAACACCCCCGGAATCACCCGACTTTTGTACAACAAGACTGACGCGATATAACAAGACAGACCTTAATCGAAAAGATTGACTCAAAACAAAGAGACAGACTCGAAACAAAACCACAGAACTGACTCAACACGCAAGTCAGAAAGTACAAAAATTAGCATTCGCAAATGCTCAAAAATAGTGCGTGCCAAACGCCATATTTGAAATAAACCGAGCGCCGCCCGCGGGTGGACCAACCCCTGATCACATACTTGTATTACCCTCGAAGTCCAACAACTCAGTGGTGACAGACTTTGCCGAACTAGATGGGAGGACAACCTTATTGTCAAACAGATCCTGCACCTCATGGCGAAGGAGGAAGCAGTTGTTGGTGTTGTGACCGGTCTGTTGATGGTACGCACAGTACTGGGTAGTATCATGACCTGGTGGAAGATGAGCAGGGAGGGGCCGAGGCTCGAGGGGTTTAAGATGCCCATTTTCAGCAAGGATTTGAAGCGCCTTAGACAAAGGCATATAGAGGGCATGGAAGACCCTGCGACCTCAGGGTGGGTACCTCGAGGTTTGTGAATTTTTGCTGGGTACACTAGCGAAAGGGTCAGCAGGTGCTGGCTTGGTTTGCCGATCTCTTCCGAGTGCAGGATTAGAACTCAAAGGATCATTTCTGGTATGACGGCCCTTCTCCTAGTTTTCTCCTTGGCTTGAACTGCTCTCACTCTGAGTGGGGAAAGTGTCATCCACAATTTTTATAGCAACAGCGAGCACCTGCTGTTTATTTAGTCCTCCGGCTTTCAAAGCCTCAACAGCCCACAGAAGTTGTTCGTAGGGATCAGTGTCTACCTTCACCTTGTTCTTACCACTCGCTTCAGCTTGGTAGAGGGTTTGAGTCACTACATCAGAGCGGAGTCTCGTTGTTGTCGACATGCCATTGCCGGAACTTGGGATGGCTTCAGGTTGGCTGATTTCGATTACAATTCGCCCCAGTAACGGGGGCTCCTCCGGCATGAAGTTCCTGGCATACGATGTGGTCAGTGGCGGGGCCGACATTCTGTAGGCTAAATCAGCCACAGATCTCTGAAGATCACCAATCATTCCTATTAGCTCAAAAGTGGTGGGCTCACAGGTTTGAAATAGTTGGGGTTCCCAGATCGGGTGTGTGGCAGGTGACCTGGGCGGGTGTGGCATGTTAACATCGGTCTCACCCTGCATGGTGATTCCCTGGTTCAATGCTGTTGCCATGACCACAGTTTCTTTTGAATTCTTCATCATCATGAGTCTGCTAAACTGAACAGAGGTGATGTGACTGTTGACTAACGGATCAGATAAACTGGTGAGCCTTGACTGGCCTTTCTCTGTCTTGCCTCAGCGAATGCAAATACTGGCTGCTCTGAATTGAATCTCTTGAACCTTGAAAGAAAAGCAAACATCTCATTAATTTCACTAGGACAGATATAAGCATAGCTGAATAACTGCATTCGACCACTGATCATTGTCCCCCAAATTACCGCCCAAAATCTGAATCTGATACCCGCAGATAATTGATTCCCAAAATACTGAACCAGTGCCTACAGGCCTGATACCCAAACTTGTAAACTGATACATGCATTCCTGTAGAGACGCACTTTAAAAGCACATAGCAAACAAGTGAGAGCCAAAACACCCTTATGTTGGGGTAAGGTTTCCCTGTCCTATTTTGTTAGGAGCTAGGGTTTTACTACGCACGCAGCGGTTTCAAACAACCTATAACCGGGTAAGCAACCTGTCCTAGTTTGGAATGGTCACTATGGATTTCGAATATGCACTAGGTCGAATGGTCAAAAAGGGTGCCTCGGTAGAAACCGGGGTTTGTGTTCCCATCATGGCAGAGCCCGTAATCGGTCAGCCTTATGGTACGCAGCCTCTGGCAAACAGTTCAGGAATAGCAGATGGCAAACACGGTATCCTAGGCGCACCAATGCACATGCAATGCAAAGAGACACATAAGTGAAATCAAAACAAGATATCATGAGTTCGAGTCAAGCTCTCTAACTCCCTAGCAGAGTCACCAGAAATTGTAGACGTCCCCGAACGTCCCGGAAGGGAATCCCGTTTTGTTCTCTAGGCTTACTACAGTTCAGGACTCATTGTCACGGTCCTGCATCTAATCTCGAAGAGTGCAATGCAAGACCGATGAATCATCAAAGAGTCCAAATCTGGCAAATCGTTTTGAAAAATTGATTTTAGAAAGAAGTGCCAAATATGGACTGCTTTACCAGATACAGAGTCGCCACCTAAATATTTTATTTTGGGGGAATTTAGAAAACCCTGACTCATGCCTAAGGCCACGTGTCCGTCATCACCAAAGTTGCCTCGGCTCGGGAACTTGGGTACGATCGGGGAAGGTCACTTCATGAGCACCCCCGCTTGCCCGATCAAAGATCGGCCTCTACTAACCATGATATCGAGTTTTGAAAACATTATGTGCTATTATTCCGGTTATTAGCCTAGAATTACTATGTGATGCGCACACCATACAAGTATAGACTGGGTCGCCCGAATTGGAACAAAACATCTCATGTTCGTTTTGAAAAACGGTTTGAAGGTGCTACTCGCAAGTAGGCTAAGACGTCGATTTTGCCACCCTCGGGTGGGCTTAGAAAACATGATTTTGCCACTCTCAAGTGGGCTTAAAACTCTCAATTGGTGAATTGTTCCAATTCAGATAACCCAACCTTCACCTACAGGCATTCAGGCAATTATATGACATAAATAAATAGCCTCATGGTAAGCATGCTATAATGGCAGTCACTCACACACATGCAAGGATGTTAAAGCGTAAATACTTACCGAGTACTCCAAGCCAAAGAAAGAAGCTAATTAGAAATCGTGCATGAATCCTAACTATGCTGAAATGCCTAATACAACACATGCAAAAATACAACTAAGATAGGCTCGGCTATTCTAAAATGACATATGAAATGCAACAACTGATACACGTATTCAACTCGGAATTGAAATTCAATGTAGTTAGTATGATGCGCCGAGCCTGGTGCATGCAAGACAGATGAATGGATGCAAACATGCGAGCATAAGTATGCTAATTGAAACATGCCCTAAACTAACCATCATAAGCTGGTAAATAAAAGGGAGAAAGACATGGGGTTGGAAGACATACATCACACACACGCACACTTATTATAACCTTGCCCTCTCTCGGAGGGTCCGAATAAATATTACACAACCAAAATGAATAACTAATTATTACACAACACTAGCTAATTAACGAATTAACTAAGAAAACGAGTAAACTAGCATGCAATGCTATATGAAGTAGATTGCCTCAGCTCTGTTCGGAATGATGAAAGATGCATGCATGCTCGAGTCGCCTTGTCGGGAAATTCATTGCGATGCCCTGAATTGCCTCTGTTTACAATTGACCCCGGAACACTGTATACAACTCCATGGGAACTTGTAGGGATACTGCTGACCAATTTTTGCTGCTGGCTTCCAGTTTGCTGCAACAGACAGCAAGAAAGGGGCATGGCAAAGTATTTTCAACATATGTATGCACAACCACTCTCCCCGTCATTGCATGAGCTCTAGGGATAGGCAAGAGTGTCGGCGACCGGGAATTGAAGCACGTTTTGTCACTTTGAGTATGAAACATCCCTCGTTTCCCATGTTTGGACTAAGCCCTACACTAAACACTATGCCACAACTAAAATGGCATGGCATGCAAACACAATGCAACAACTAGCATGCAATCCTAAACGAAATGCAACTAAGACATGCAAACATGTAAGGAGTGATATGCAAAGGTGCAACTAGCATGCGCAATGCTATGAACTACCAATGGCATACTCAATGCACATGACATAATATGGCATACACAATGCAAGATAGACTTAAACCAATATGAGTGGAACTCAGCCACACTCAAATCAGTGGCCAAATATGATGAAATGAAGTAACAACACTCATGTAAACATGCCCAAATGCAAGGGACCAAAACTAAGGCACCAAGTGCAACTCTACCAAGGCATGGCAAGCACGTAATATAGCATACAACAACACATTTTCCAGCTCTGAAATGACATACAAAAGGGTCCCGAATCATGCTAACACCTCACACAATGCATACTAGATGGCCCGGATACCGAAACTAGTGAAGTGCATTACACTAGAGGTATGCAAAGCAATGCACAAATGACCAAACCAGCCCCAAAAAGTCACTATGCAGGCCCAAAACAGTAGGAAAATGGACTAAAATGATGACTCGAAAGGCATGAAAATGAAGTTCATGCAATGGCCAAAAAATGAGGCATACAAGCACAACTCTCAAATGCATTTAAAGACTGATAAACATGAGAATATGACAACCTTATATGTTCTGAAATATCATGTTTAATGATGCCAAAACATGTCAAGGGCCCAAACAACACATGCTAGTGGACCCGATATGCAAAGCTAGTGAGCTTAATTGAACTATGACCATACACAACAATGCATGCATGACCCAAAACACTTCAAATAGAGTTAAGGCAGCCCAAAATATGAATAAAATTAGTTTGGATCATGGCCAAAATATGCTAGGAAAGGGGGCCAAAACATCATGCAATACAAGCTAGTGAACCATGATTTACACTACAACCATATGAAACACATGTGAGGCCACCAAACTAGTCAAAAACAAAATCATGGCATGCCAAATAAAGCCCAAAAACTCACTGAAACATAGTCAATGCATGCAAGAATGGCATGCTCCTTTGATAAGCTATGAAGAGGGTTATTCTGCACATGCAAGATGGACACTCAATATGGAAAAATGGGCTCTGGGCAGAGCCTATGAAGGTCCTAAAACCCACCAAAAATGGTCTGAAACAAGGCTTGGAAGCGTGCAAATAAGGACTCCTTTGTTAGGCCAAATATGCTAGAAATCAAAACAAGGAGATAGAGGGTCACCCATCTTTGATTTTGGTGCTCAAAAATACATAATAACCACTGAAAATCCGCTGGATTTCAGTGGTCAAAAGGGCCAAAAAAGCTCAACACAAAGGCCCTAATGCATGGCTCAAAATAAGGCAAAATGAAGCATGCAAGGGGGTAGATAACCCCCAACAGAAAAATGATCTTCAAAAAAATGTTAAGGAACTCAAAATAAGACTTTTTTCAGTTTACACCGAAGCTCAAAAATGCTTACAAGTATAGCTAAAAAATGAAGCAAAATAAAGACCAAAAGAGGGAATAGGGTGTTACCCTTGAAGCTCAAGCACTCCAGCAGCTTCTGGACCAAAATAGTAACTCCTTAGCCTCTGAAAACAAGCTCCAAGGTGCTTAGGTTGATGTTGGAGGTGTTAAGCCAAGAGGTGGTATGCAATAGGCCAAGAACAAAGCAACTTTTGAGCCAAAGTGTAGCAATATAGGGAGAGATGTATAATATGCCTTTAAACAAAATTTGAACCCTTGCAAGAGAAGAGGAGCCTTCCCTTTATAGACAAGAGGGCTTAAAGCTTCTCCAAGAAGCTTAAAACCAAGGTTAAATATCCTTTATGTATGTGTATGGAGGATGCAATCTGTGGCTTCCAGCTGGCGCAGCTGGCACCAACTCAGTGAGACAGAAAAGGAGAAAGCTGGCCGACCAGTTCAGGTGGTCGGCCGGTCGGCTGACCACTCCCCCTGGTCGGCCGACCAGGGTCAAAAGGTTCAGGTGGTCGGTTGGCTCCTAGGGTGGTCTTCACACTCAAAGCAAACAAGTGGTGTGGTAGGAGACCAGTAATTGTGGCCCAAAAGTGAGGGAGACCAGTTACCTGACAAGAAAATTGGCCGACCGAGGAAAGGTGGTCTCCAAGGAGAAAAGGTGGTCTCCCACCCTTGTACCACCTTCCAAACAATAAAAATAGGGCTCATGCCAAAAATGAACCAAGACGGATGCAAAACGAGGGTTCGGGGGCCAAAACGCACAGTTGGGTGCCTCGAAAACTAACTGTTGAGTACCGAAAGTGGCGTACGACCACGAAGGTGGCCTCTCAGGCCATAGTGTCCCTCTAGAGAGAGGAAACAAGGTGTGTGCCAAAAACCGGAGCAAACACTGAAAGTTAATCGGTCCCGAACCGAGGCGCCTGGAGATAGCTCGAAAACCGAACCGGTCTCCAACGGGAATCTTGGTCTCACGACCACGAAAGTAGCCTCTGACCATCGAGAGATGGTCTACGAGACCTCTCCCTCCCTTCGGGAAGAGAAAATAGAACCTAATTCGCAAACCGAGGCAAAGCACAAAAGGAGTTCGAGGCCCGGAGGCAAGGCTCTCAGCCGAGACTCTGAAACCTCAGAACGAGCACAACATGCGCAATCACCGAGCGCTCAATCAATGACTTCTGAGTCTTAAGGTCTGTCAAAAATAGGGTGTCTACATGCCCGTATTGAACCAACCTCTATGTGTTTCTTCGAACCCCGTCTTCACCTTGAAATTGTCTTGACGATGAGCCACTCTAGAATCCACCAAAGCTTTAGGCTCGAATTCTTCAGAATCCACCAAAGAACAACTCTTTCTCTTTTTAGAATAAACAAACAATCCTTTGATGTATACTTTTTAAACCATGAGTTGAACACTTAATTAAACATCAAAGAAAACCAACAAAATATCCCAGATATAAACCTTAATATCTAAAAAGAAGATCTGAATAAGCCAAGTAAAGTTTTGGAAGAAAACCAACTACTTATAGAAATTCAAAATAATCCTAGTTTTGGAAGAAAACCAATTCCTTATAGAAATCCGGATTTTGAAGCTCGCTCGAGTGAAGCTTCTCTCACTCGAGCGAGAACCATAACTCGCCTGATTTCCACTAGTGCCTTTGCTCGAGCCACGAACTCTTCGCTCGAGCGAACAATGAACTCTTCCAGGTTTTTGTATAGACGCAATCCTTCGCTCAAGCGAGGACTTCTTCGCTCGAGCGAGTAAGGGCGGACAGCCAACTTTGAATGCAATTTTTCATTTTGCTTCGGGCGCGAGCTAACCGGGCAGCTCGACCCCCGTCATAATTAGCGAAGTGGCAATCTTGAAAGCATTAATATCACAAACTTCTCTGCAAGGCTCGATTCGGGTTGGATTCGCATCTAATAAACTCATAGCCTCATTGAAATTAAAGTGCGAAAACAAATGCAACTGAAAGGAGTTTTGTCAAATGGGGTTGCCAAGAATAAAAACCTAACAATCTCCCCCTTTGGCAATGCCGTGACAAAACACACCTAACAATATAAAATCCTAATCATCCTAACCCATTACAGCCAACAAACGCAAACTTCTTTCTGAAGGTCATGATCTGCAAAACAGCTATTAGTGCCACAATCTCCAAAACAACTATTAGTCCCACAAGAGTATATAAAAAAGCAATAAACATATGGCTAGATTATCTTGAAGTATGAGGTTAAAAACATGAATAGATGCGACTTGAAGATTTTAAGAACATGTAGCATGAAAAGATGAAAAATAAGCCATATGCACCGAACACATGACATGAATACATGAAATCCTAAGACACATGAAAAACAACTTTCTCCCCCTTACTAAAAACAATGAACAAGAAGAAAATAACAAAAAATAATATGGTGGAGCATGCAAGGAATTTCAGATTTGTACCTTGAAACACACAAGATTATCCAAGAAACACAATTACTTGAAAGTACAATATGCATAGCCTCTAGAAGAATCGTCATAAAAGAAAGTGATGCATTATGTGAAAAGGATAGATTCCATAATAAAGTGTATGTGTGACTCTTGAAGTTCGACAAACACAAGATTCAAATCCTAGTAGTGATCTGATAGCTGGACCTCCGGTAAGAGAATCTAAGCACAACTAAGGAAAGTCAAACCACTAGGAATCAAAAGGTATTTGGTGAGTAAAAGCGGAGGCTCCCCCTCAATCAATGAATCCTTTATTTTTTATTTTATTTTTTTTCACATTTTTTTTTCTTTTCTTTCTTTTGCACATTTTTTCTTTCTTTTGCTCATTTTTTCTTTCTTTTGCACACTCATTAGCGGCTGACACGCTCAAGAGTATGGAAATCGAACTAGAGAAGCATGGATATAATAAGGATGGCTTGGTTGGTGACTCTGAGGTAGCCTTTTCCTCATGCCTGGACTACAAAGAATAGAAGGGAAAGCCATGGAGATGCAAAAAGATGGAAGATGGTTAAGAGACTCAACATCACCTATGATATGTTAGTACAGGTCAATTCCTCTAGAAAAGCAAAAGATACAATGCTAGAAGTCCATAGAGAAAAAAAGATCACTAAGGCAGAAGACTCCAAAATTTGCTAATCCAATAGTGTGTACAGAATGAGACATACTAATCAAAAAAACACACACTCCAAAATGAGTAATGACCACAGAAAGCACACACATATTAACATGTAATGGATATTCTTATCAATTCCAATATGCACCAAGGACATCTCAAAAAATTTAAACTTGCAAAACCATACTAAGAAAATCTTTTTGGTTTTTTTTTTTTAAAATTTTTTTTTTAATTTTTCTAAACAAAGCAAGACAGAAAATGAACATTCATACATTAAATGACTCAAAAAGGGAAAAAACACACACACAGAAGCCCAAAAACAAAAATGAAAAAAAAACAAATTAACAAAAGTCAAATTTTCTCACCCAAATCGCTTTAGTATGAACAAAGTTGTGAGAATTGCAGTTTTTAGGTGGTGTCTTGACGTTGTAGTTCCCTTTGCTTTCAATGAGAACTCGTCTCGACTTGGTTTCCAACTTCTTATTTTTAGGTCTAGGCAAATACACTCTCCCATGCAACTTATAACAATAAGGGCGAATATGACCATGCATACCACAATGATGACAAATAAAAACAGGGTGTACAGGATGTACCTTATTTTCTTTTACCTTACCACCTCTAGGAAGTTTGAGAAGTCTATCCTTATGTTGAATTTTTTGTTCTTCCTTTCCTTGAGTTCTTGTATCCTGAGATGTAGATGCACTCTGTTTTTGCTATTTCTTACCACAAAAACCAATGCCACTCTTGTCAGAACAAATTTGTTGAGACCCAATGATATTGTCCAAAGTCTTTGATCCTCTGTTCCAAAGACCAAGGGTAGCCATAGCACACTTGAGTTCTTCCTCTTTCTTGATAATTAGTTCTTCCAAAGCAACTTGAGACATCTCGAGAGTTTCAATTTTTTCTTCATATGTTGCATAGATTTGTTGTAGCTCGTTCCTCTCTGTCTCACAAGTCAAGAGTTTTGCACAAAGAGCTTGTCGATCATTAGCTATCTTGATGGCATCAATCCTAGCATCAGAAATCTCCTCCTTTAGTTTGACATTCTCACTTTCACATGTTGTGAGTTTCATAGTGAGTTTGTCATTCAATTTGGATAACTTAAGAGATTTCTTATACAACTTTTCATAAGCTTGCTCAAGCTCTTCATCATCACTTCCCGAGGATTCATTATCAGTGGCATTCTCAACCAGGCTCTTCGGATACCCTATTCGTTCTTCAGTTTTGGAAGCCGCCATGAAAGTAAGGAATTGTTTATGTCCCTCTTCACCTTGATCTTCGTTGTCACTTTCATCTTCATCAGATTCTGATTCATCATCCCAAGTGATGGCGAGAGCTTTCTTCTTCTTCAAATGAGTGGGGCATTTTGAATCAAAGTGGCCAAATCTTTGGCATTCATAGCATTGGACTCTTTCAGAGTTCCCTTGTATCTTTCCTTTCTCTTTCTTGGCTATAGAATTAATTTTGAGTTTATCTTTGCCTTTAGATTTATGGGTATGAGTAGATTCCAAAAGATTAGGATTCTTTTTCAAAAAAGATTTTTTAAATTGTTTAACAAAAGCAGCCGTAATCTTGGAATCTATCTCACAATCCTTATCAGAATCCTCTCCAACTCTATGAGGACTACTAAAAGCAATATCTTTTTGTTTCTTTTTGAAATTCCTATGTGCCTCATATGTTTGGAGATTTCCAACCAAGTGATCCAGCTTGAGGTTGTCAACATCTTAAGCCTCCTCAATAGCCGTAACTTTTGGTTGGAATCGATCGGTCAAGGATCTCAAAATTTTTCCCACAACTTTGGATTCTGGTATTTTTTCACCTAAATTAAAGCTGGAATTTACAATGTCACTCAACTTCGCATAAAATTCATCAAAGATCTCGCTATCGTTTATTGAAAGGTTTTCGAAACTAGACGTGAGCCTTTGAAGTTTTGAGCGTTTAACAGAAGGAGTGCCCTCATGAATAGTTTGTATGATCTCCCAAGCCTCTTTTGCGACTGCACAATTGTAAATACGACTAAACTCTTCAGGTGTGACAGCGCAAAAAAGAGAATTGATAGTTTTACTATTCCGGCTACTATTTTGGTAATCAATTGTGTCCCACTTATCAATTGGTTTGGGAAAAGTTACTCCATCAACGGTAATTGTTGGTTCAGTCCACCCATACATGACAGATTGCCAAACTTTTTCATCGATAGATTTTAAAAACGATCTCATACGAGCTTTCCAAAAAGAATAATTGGATTCGTCAAGTAGGGGTGGTCGAACCATAGAATTTTCCTCACGAATTGTATCCATTATCACAAATCAAACAAGATCTCGCTATAATAGATTTGTAAAAAAAAAAAAAAAAAAAATACAAAGTGACCCGCTCTGATACCAATTGAAAAATCTAAAAATCCTCTAGATGTTGATTTGTGATTATGTATCAATTTTAAACAGTATATAACAATCCCAATCAAACAATCAAGACAAATCGACACAACGATTTTATGTGGAAAAATCACAATTGGATACCTCCAATTGTGATAAAAAAAACCATGGCCAACAGCCACAAAATAATCCACTAAGAAGATATAAAGGAATTACACAGGTATACTCTCAATTACCTAGCGAATCCACGCTCGAATTGAACCAACCCCTATGTGCCTCTTCCAACCCCGTCTTCACCTCGGAATTGTCTTGATGATGAACCACTTCAGAATCCACCAAAGCTTCAGGCTCGAGTTCTTCAGAATCTACCGAAGAACAACTCTTTCTCTTTTTAGAATAAACAAACAATCCTTTGATGTGTACTTTTTAAACCATGAGTTGAACACTCAATTAAACATCAAAGAAAACCAGCAAAATATCCCTAGATATAAACCTTAATATCCAAAAAGAAGATCTGAAGGAGTCAAGTAAAGTTTTGGGAGAAAACCAAATACTTATAGAAATCCAAAGTAATCCTAGTTTTGGAAGAAAACCAATTCCTTATAGAAATTCGGATTTTGAAGCTCGCTCGAGTGAAACTTCTCTCGCTGAAGCGAGAGCCTTAACTCGCGTGATTTCCACTAGTGCCTTCGCTCGAGCCATGAACCCTTCGCTCGAGCGAACAATGAACTCTTTTAGGTTTTTGTATAGACGCAATCCTTCGCTCGACCGAGGACTTCTTCGCTCGAGCTGACCGGGTAGCTTGACCCCCGTCATAATTAGCGAAGCGGTAATCTTAAAAGTATTAACGTCACAAACTTCTCTGCAAGGCTCGATTCGGGTTGGATTCGCATCTAATAAACTCATAGTCTCACTGAAATAAAAGTGCGAAAACAAATACAACTGAAAAAAATTTTGTCAAACGAAATTACTAAGAATAAAAACCTGACACGTCCGAAAGTGATGCAAGGACACCGGCAAGTTATGCAACCTACAAAAAACCAAGTAAAAATGTAACAAAACAAAGACACGTGAGAACATGTGCACTGAGCGAGTGGATTGCATACAACTTATTTAGTAACTTTTTATAAATATATATGTAAAAAATTAAAAAATTAATGTGACAATTTAAAACAAATAAATAAATAAGTGACTTATTTAGGCGGTTGTTAAACCACCTCTAATCTTAAAAAAACAGCTAGGTTAGAAAAACGATGGAACTTACAGTTAGGGACATCGTGGAAGCAGCCGCAAAGGCCAGTGGACCATGGTGCTTGTGATGTAGGCAGAACCTGGATTGCTGGTTGGGGCTTTTCAGGGTAGCATTGGTTGCCGGAGCGAATTGGGACTCCACTTTGGGGTTGGCCGTACAGCGATGGCGCTGAGGGTGGTTGGTGTTGGTGCATCTCATGGTAAAATTGGTTGGTGGAGCGAACCGGGATGCCATTCGCTGGATGGCTGTACGGCGGTGGGGCTAATTGTTGTGGTGACGCTATGTATTTCTGATAATCAGTTGGGTTTGACGAGTACATGATGATGATGGTGGTGAATTTAGAAATGGAGTTTTGTCGATTTAATTGATTGAGAGAGAGAGAGAGAGAGAGAGAGAGAGAGAGAGAGGGTTAATGAGTCAAATATGGATGTTTGGGTGAGGTGATTGATCCTTTCGTGAAATTTATATATGAATGTGGTCAAGGACGGAAGACGTATTTATTAAACAGTAATGGTAGGTATCATAAAAAGTCTTTCATGAAAATAATTATGAAAGATTCGTGACATTTAGATTATATTTAAAATAAAGCACCATATACTAATTAAGGTAATCTAAGAATCATAAATTTTTCATGATTATTTTCATAAATTTTTTTCTTGATCTCTAACATTCCTCTTGATTGAAACTTCGGCATACACTAGTTTTATAACTGTTTTTTTTATTTATGAAATTGAGTTGTATAAATAAAAATAGAACAATTACACTAAATTTTGTTTACGAATGATTTTAGTCAACAACACCAGAAATGTTTCAATGTGCAATAACCAAGGTATGTAGTTTTATCTTAAAATTATGTAATTTTTATGAATTTATACAAGTTTTCTCATAAAAATAATAAGTTGAATATAAATTCGCGTAAGTTCGTGAAAATGTAAAACTTATTCGAATTTATGTTCAATTTATAAATTTTTGTGAGATCACTTATGTAAATTTGTAAAAATTTACATAATTTTGTGACAGGCTGCATTATACAGTGGAATTTTTGTCATATTTTATATATGACTAATGTTATTAAAAATTGAAATTTTTTATATAAAATTAAAGGGTGAACTTCACCCTCTTGATATGTTTAGAAAAAAAAAAATAATAATAATAATTTGTATCATATTTTTTACATAAATATATATATATATATTTTTTGAAATTTTAATTTATCTAATAGTTAAAATATTTTTCATCAATAATTTACTAGACCTGTGAATAAAAAAAAAGATGCCGTCATATCTTTTCTACTAAAATGTATATTAATCATGTGTATTTCAATATTTACTTACCATCTATATTAGTTTGGATCAATGTAACCTTATTAAAATGGATGTTACTGTAATTATGTAAAAAATATGAGACTAATTGAACCAAAATGTTACATTATTTTATATTTGAATTATTAAATCCAAACACACTGTTAAGTCTAATTACCAAAATAAAGCATCAGCAGCATCGCTATTTTTAGCGGGACATGCCGTGTCATGAAGCTTAAAACAAAGATTAATTATTCATTAGTCACAATGTAACTTAACAACAATTCAATCATCGCTATTTTTAGCGGGACATGCCGCATCATGAAACTTAAAACAAACATTAATTATTTGTTAGTCACAATGTAACTGTAACAACAATCCAACACATTACAGAGTATGCAAACAAAAAAAAAAAAAAAAAAAATTGTGGATAGGTCTATGCTTTTAATAATTCACAGCTTGACACAGTCCAACAATCCAAGATTGATTTATTCTCTCTTTTATGTGCCAGTAAAACTATTTGTATATAAATTATTAGAGTGATAAACATACAAGATATAAGAGAATAGTTCCTTATATGAGATCTATCTGTGAAACTCATCCTCTTGCATCTCATATGATTCATTCTATGAATAATATCTATACTTGTAGCATAGCTCTTCATCTGCTCATTCCTCCTTCAACCACTGGTGCCACACCCATTTCCCGATTCTGTTTCTCCACATTGCCATGCCATCCTAAACAATTTACAACAACCAATTATCATCAATAAGAATGCATAAAGGCTGTGTTTGTTTGGGTAATTAGGTTATGAATTTGTATTATATGTCTTGGCTAATCTCCAATCTCATGTTTGGATACAAAATTAGTCAATTGAATCGATTATTTTCCCAAACGGTATAACCTCCATATGGGTGCTTATTGAGTTTCATGAAAGAGGTGGAATACAAAATGAGGGATTAAGAGAGTCATATTAAGGAGTTAAAATATTATCAAACCTATCATTACACTATACAGTCAATATCCAAGTAATTTCAGACAAATATGAAGTAGGAAAAAAAAAATTAGACATAACAAAAAGTATGACGAAGTCGTAGTTTTTGTTTTTTTATTAAAATTATGCAGTAAGCCGTATTGAAACTTCTACTTTGTTGATAAATTTAAAAATTACTTTTCGTGGTCGGTAGAACGACTGAATAAGAAATGATCATACTAATTCTATCCTAATTCAGGGGCATTAAAAATATGGATATGAAATGTAATTTGAAGGGCTGATAATATCAAAAAGTCTTAAACCCGAAACTAATAGTCTCTTATGTACATGTCCCAAAGTGATAAATATAGTTAGTTATATGATTGTGCACTGTGGCAGGCCAAGTGGCGGCTGTTGGCCCATTGACTTCAGAAAAAAATATTTTTTTATTTATAATTTATTAATTATTTTATTTTATTTTATTTTTTTTGGCTCCCACAAAGTGTTTGGACAATACTAATTTGTTCGTCTAAATATTTTATTTTATTTTTAATTTTAAGTTTTGATTCTCTGCTCTCTATTTTTTATGGGTATAGTTTTAATAAGACTTGGCCTTCATTTGACAAAAATCCTAACTCAATTATTAATATTGTGTATAAATATATAAGAATATTATATATCATTGACATATTTTATCAAATTTTTTTATTTATATTTTATGTAATTGTGATTTCTCACCTATGATAGGAAGTCTTATTTATTACTTCTATTGATAAATACATATGAACTTTGAAACAAAATAATAGTATAAATTTGATATTACATAATATTTATATGTGTTTTTATATTTCGGGAGAGAGAAAGGAGAGAAAAAATACCTATGGACATGTCGAAACCACGATTTTTGAGCTCGCGGTACTCTTGACACAAGGCGCAGGACTCGCAACAGCAATGAACCAAGCAATCACCACAAGGGCTTTTATGCAATAGGTATTGTTGCCTCATCTTTGAACGATAGAAGCAAGAGTAGAAGCATGGACACCCTACCACAATTGATATTAATGTGTATAGAGCCCCACTCGCCCCACATGCTGCACCCAAAAAAACATCACCACCAAACACATCTTATTATAATTTCCAATCGCACACGTCTGTTGCAAATGTACTAAATAATAATCGCGTGGTGCAAAAGATTTAAAATTTTTAATAATTTTTTTTATCAATAATGTGTGACTCTAGAGTCCCACACCTACGTGAGACATTTAATAAAAATTTTGACAAAATTTTTTGAGTGTACTATTTTTCATAATAATAACTAAAAAAATCTTTAAAATAATTGTCAGGGATTGTTTGGGATGACCTAAATAAGTGTACTTTTTGTCTTTTTACGAAAAGATGTGCAGAAAAGTAGAGAGGTGATATGATGAAAAAAAAATAAAAAGATAGATTTTTTTGCAATTGCCAAACTTGACCTAAGTATATATGTGTAGAGTAATGCAGTAATTTCAAAAACAATTTTTAAAATTGTAGCTAAAAGTAATATTTTAAAAACTTTAGTGGGGTACTTTTCAAAAATTAAAATATTATATTTTTTTTAACTATAGGTAAAATAATTTTTTTTGAGGGTGCGGATGAGTCTACATTTTGATATGAATAGTTCATTTTGAATGATTCAAATAAAGGAGCATTGCTGTCGAAATCTAGTTTATTGAATATTGACAATTAGATGATTAAATATACTTAAAAAAAAAATATCAATTCTCGAAATTATAGATGTCATGAGATATGTGATCTGATCATATAAGTATTCCTATTCTAGCAGAGTGCTTACAAATTATTTATTTATTTTTTTAAATACAATTAAGAAAAAAATTCCCAAATATATTAACTATTTCACTTCATAAGAAAAACAGGTCCTGATTAGTACTTACATGTTGATCCTTTGTCTACAATCTCAGCAATCCGTCCGAAAGTGATGCAAGGACACCAGCAAGTCATGCAACCTGCAAAAAACCAAGTAAAAACGTCACAAAACAAAGACACGTGAAAACATCTGCACTGAGGGGGTGGATTGGGTACCACTTATTTAGTAATTTTTTTATAAATATATATATGTAAAAAATAAAAAAATTAATGTGATAATTTATAACAAATAAATAAAGAAGTCACTTATATATTTAGGTGGTTGTTAAACCACCTCTGAGTTTAGTCAAACCTCTTTGGTGGCAGCGCATGAAATTCGCTTGCCACCTCCAATCTTAAAAAACAGCCAGGTTAGAAAAACGATGGAACTTACAGTTAGGGACATCGTCGAAGCAGTCGCAGAGGCCGGTGGACCATGGTACTTGTGATTTGGGCAGAACCTGGATTGCTGGTTGGGGTTTTTCAGAGTAGTATTGGTTGCCGGAGTTAACTGGGACTCCACTTTGGGGTTGGCCGTAGAGCGACGGCGCTGAGGGTGGTTGGTGGTGGGGCATCTCATGGTAGAATTGGTTGGTGGAGCTAACTGGGATGCCAGTCGCTGGATGGCTGTACGGGGGTGGGGCTGATTGTTGTGGTGACGCAGTGAATTTCTGATAATCAGTTGGGTTTGAGGAATACATGATGATGATGATGGTGGTAGTGGATTTAGAAATGGAGTTTTGTAGATTAATTGATTGAGAGAGATCTTGAAGAGAGAGAGAGAGAGAGAGAGAGAGAGAGAGGATAGGAAGAATTAATGAGTCTGATATGGATGTTTGGGTGAGTTGATTGATCCTTTGGTGATATTTATATATGAACGGCAATGCTAGAGTCCGAATTTAGGTGTTCCTAATTTCTCGAATTTCTTTATCAGATAAAAAATAAAATAAAATTATCAAAATTTGTAGTTAAGGACATTTAAAATTATCAAAATTTGTAGTTAAGGACATTTGAACCACAATTTTTAAGGTTATCAATCATTTTCCATATACGAATTTGGTCAATGAGTGCAAACGCGTAGTACAAAGGCATTTATCAAAACTTCGGCATAGACTAGTTTTATAACTGTTTTTATGAAATTGAGTTGTATAAATAAAAATTGGGGTAGTTACGTGTAGACTGGATTTATTTTTTAATGGGAAATGTTACATAGTTCTAAATTTAGAGTTTTAATTTGAGTTCTAGTGATGTGTCAAAGTAAAAAAAGAAAAAAAAAATAAAATAAAGCAAGGCACAAATATCACATTAGAGTGGGACCCATCTTTCATTAGAGCTATTAGAGTTCCTATATTAGAGTTCTAAAGCATTTTTTGTTTTTTAATAGGTTACATGAAAAAAATTTATTATAAAAAAAATATCATTAATTATAAATTTTAATAATAATTTAATAAATTCATGATAAAAAAAATTATCAATTGTCAAATTTTAGTGACATATATAAAAAATTGTCAAAAAAAATTATTTTTAGCGATAATTTTACCAAGACTTCTTTTCAATAGGACTTGATGGGAATTAAGTCCAACTATTAGAACCTATTGGTAGTTTATCCTAAAAAAAATTGAACAAATATGTTAAATTTTGGGATAAATTACATTGACACCCCTTGAGATTTGGTCCAATTACTACCCACTTCCTGACGTTTTAAAAATTACATTCCTACCCTTGTGGTTAATAGTATCATTTCACAAACCCCTCTGCTTATATAAAAGGTAACAACTCTTAGTAGAAAAATAGATTAAATTACAATTAAAAAAAATAAAAATAAAGGAAAGGAAAGGAAAGGAAAAAAAAAAAGATAAAGTAAAGCAAAAAAAAAAAAAAAAAAGAGAGTGCATGAGTTTACTGTTTTCATTCTGTCTAAATAATTACAATAACATGGGGGTTAGTATAATTTCTCAAACGTCAGAAGATGATATGTATTAAACATAAATCTAAAGGTGTAAGTGTAATTTATCCTAAATTTTGTTTACCAATGATTTTAGTCAACACCACCAGAAATGTTTCAATGTGCAATACCCGAGGCATGTAATTTTATCTTAAAATTATCTAATTTTTAGGAATTTATATAAATTTTCTCATAAAAATAATTTGTTGGATATAAATTTGTGCAAGTTCGTGAAAATATAAAATTTATTTGAATTTATGTTCAATTTATAAATTTTTTTTTGAGATCACTTATGTAAATTTATAAAAATTTATGTAATTTTGTGAAGGAGTGCATTGCAGGGCAAATTTTTTTTCATCTTTTATATATGACAAGTGTTATTAAAAATTGAAAATTTTTTATATAAAATTAAAGGGTGAACTACACTCACCCTCTTGATATGTTTAGAAAAAAAAAAATTAAATATAATTTAGTATCATATTTTTTTACATAATTATATATATATATATATATTTGAAATTTTAATTTCTCGAATAGTTATAATATTTTTCATTGATAATTTATTACTCGTATGAAAATAAAAATAAAAATGATGCCGTCATATCTTTTCTACTAAAATGTATATTAATCATGTGTATTTCAATATCTACTTACTATCTGCATTAGTTTAGATTAATTTAGCCTTACTTGAATGAATGTTAGTATAATTATGTTAAAAGTACGAGAGTAACTCTATTTTTTTTAAACCTCGAAGAAGGTGAGTGTAATTTATCTAAAATTAAAACAAAGTGATAAGGTAGTTTTGATTTTATTTCTTTAAAACAAAAATAATGAAAATAACTTATATTTGTATAAATTAAAAATACTAGATTGATATATAAAGAAAAATGTTTAAGAGACCCGTAATATTTTTATTTTATTTTATAGTTTTACTCACGATATGACATGGTACGTATTTGTTTTTGATTTGTCAGGTCATCTCTAATGGTTCATCAAATTCATCACCAAATTTAAATATGATAAAAAAAAGACACTTTTTTTTTTTTCCCAACAATTTTTTCAAAAACGTATTAAACTGAGAAGGGCCCAAAATTTTCACCAAACTGAGGATGTCTTGCACTTTTTAGTAATTTACTGTGCATAGCCGTCGAGTGTCGACCGACTGAACGACCGACCGACTGTCCGACTGGATGTTACAAGTGTGAGACTAACTGTATTTTTCTTAAACCTCAAAGGAGGTGATTGTAATTTACCCAAAATTAAATCAAACTGATAAGGTAGTTTTGATTTTATTATTTTAAAACAAAAATAATGAAAATAACTTATATTTGTAAAAAAAAAAATTGAAAATACTTAATTTATATTTGGTACATAATGAAAAATGTTTGAAACTTCTAAAAAAGTTTTTATAATATAACTCATAATAAGTTTTTATAATATATTCTTTTGATTTATTACGACCTACCTGCCAACACCGGGCTACTGAGTGGTGAAGCTCGGGTTGATTTGGATGCCGATTTGGATGACCTATTTGCTTAATCATGTATTTTCTTCTTTTAACTTTTTGAAAGAATTTGTAACCGGGCTGAAGCCCTACTTCTTGTAACTTTGTTTTGAATTAATCTTGAATGAAATCTACTTCTTTATGCTCGGTTTATTCCACAGCTGCATTTATTTTTCAACTATGATTTGCATGAAGTATAGCATTTTCTGGTCGAGATATTTATTTCGGTCTTATCCTTGTAATCTGTTTGTCATACCTGCCAACCTCTCTTCAGCTTAGATCCTTATCTTGGCTAAAGAGTACTCAAAGTTGGTTATTCTTGCCAACCTCTTCAACCTAGATCCTTATCTCGGCTGAAGAGTACTCAAAGTTGGTTATTCCTGCCAACCTCTCTTTAGCCTAGATCCTTATCTCAGCTGAAGAGTACTCAAAATTGGTTATTCCAGCCAACCTCTCTTCAGCCAAGATCCTTATCTCGGCTGAATAGTACTCAAAGTTGGTTATTCCTGCCAACCTCACTTTAGCCTAGATCCTTATCTCGACTGAAGAGTACTCAATGTTTGGTTATTCCTGCCAACCTGTCTTCAGCCTAGATTCTTATCTCGGCTGAAGAGTACTCAAAGTTTGTTATTCCTGCCAACCTCTCTTCTATTGCCCCTAGCTGACAATAACTGAGAATAACTTTTACAATAAAAAGACTTTTTGCTGAAAAAGTAAACTACTTGTATTATTTGAAAAAAGGAAAAACTACACTTAGTCTAAGGAAAAAGCTAAAAATAAAATAATTTGAGATTGACAGTATTCCACGGCATGGGAACAGCCTTGCTGTCTCTATCTTCCAAGTGATATGCCCATTTTCTTGCTAAGCCAACCACTTTGTACGGTCCTTCCCAATTAGGCCCTAACTTGCCATCTCCGGGTACCAAAGTGTTTCCCATTACTTTGCGCAGCACCCAATCTCCAATCTTGAATTGCCTCAGATGTCCTGTCTTGTTATATTTTCTCGATAACTCTTACTGATATGAGGCGATGTGAACCAGTACTCTTTATTTTCTCTCTTCTGCTAGGTCAAGTTCCAAGGTTATGTCTTCTCCATTTAAGTCTGGGTCAAAATTTTCACTTCTAATGGTGGGGAGACTTACTTCTAGTGGGATTATCGCCTCCATGCCATAGGCCAAAGAAAAAGGTGTTTCATCAGTTGACCGTCAAGGTGTGGTGCGGTAAGCCCATAGAACATGAGAAAGCTCCTCAACCCACTTGCCTTTTGCTCTTTCCAACCTTTTCTTCAAACCATCCAAGACAACTTTGTTTGATGCTTCTGCTTGGCCATTTTCTTGAGGGTATGCTGGTGTAGAGTTGTAGAATTTTATCTTGTATTTCTCGCAGAAGCCTCTGAAGATCTTGCCGTCGAACTGAGTGCCATTGTCGGATATCAGAGCCTTTGGTATGCCGAATCGGGTTATGATATTCTGCCAGACGAACTTCTTAACATCTTTCTCTTTTATTAATGCGAGTGCTTCAGCCTCTACCCACTTTGTGAAGTAATCCGTTGGTACGAGAAAGAACTTTCTGTTGCCGGGTGCTGTTGGAAGTGGCCCTACTATGTCCAAGCTCCACATTGCAAAGGGCCATGGGCTAGTTAATGGTAGAAGCTCTCCAGCTGGTTGATGTACTTGGTGTGCGAACTTCTGACATTTCTCGCACTTCTTGACATACTTCTCTGAATCTGCTTGCATGTGAGGCCACCAATATCTTTGTGAAATTACTCTGTAGGCCAATGATCTTCCCCATTGGTGGTTTCTGCATACGTCTTCGTGTATCTCGAATAAGAATGCCTCGACCTTGCTAGGATGGACACATTTCAAGTAAGGTCCTGTGAAGGATTTTTTGTATAATGCCAATGACGGAGAGAGCCAAAATCGCTGTGACTTTACTTTGATCTTGTTGGCCTCTTTCTTCTCTTCAGGTAAGATGTCGTTTTTTAAAAATACAATAATGGGATCCATCTATGAAGGGCCTAGTTCGGCACAACATACCTCTGTTACTTCGGGTTCCTTAATACTTGGTCTGGGTAAGAAGTCGATCAGTAATGGATATGGGATAGATGTGTCTGCCATGGAGGCAAAACCTGCCAGTTCGTCTGCCCTGTTGTTTTCGTCTCGGCCGATCTGCTTTATTCGCACTACTTCAAACTTCATGATCTCCTTTCTGAGTAACTCTTGGTACTTAGCCATCCTTTCATCTTTTGCCTCGTAGTCGCCTGAAATCTGGTTTACTACCAGCTGGGAGTCACTGTAAACCATTAGTTTGGTGGCCTTCATGAAGAGTGCTGATTTTAAGTCTGCTAGAAGTGCTTCGTACTTTGCCTCATTGTTTGATGTTGGGAAGCAAACATTGACTGCTTGTTCTACTATCAGGCCATTTGGTGAGATGAGGACTATACCAAGTCCTACACTGTGCCTGCTGGATGCTCCATCCATGAAGAGCTTCCACATCTCTCCAACGAATAGCTTCCAGCAAGTGGAGGGATTGGATGATGTCTTGGGGTCATAAGTGTTGCTGATGTTTTCTTCCAAGTCCATGCCTACTGTTGGGGTTTGCTTTTCACTATCTAATTGTACCAAGTTTTTACTTGTTGATGAGTCTTTCTCAGGTATAGCACAGTCTGCCTCTTCCTTTCTTTCTTTAATCCGGTATGCCTTGGGATGTGGCTGGGTATCTTGTTTTGGGGGCTACGCAATTCCTGCGACACTTTCCATCCCTTTTTCGGTTGTATCAGTTAAGTTAATTGGGCAGATATGATGGCTTCCTGGTGTGAACTCAGCCACAAAGTCTCCCAGAGCTTGGGCTTTCATTGCGGTTCTGGGTTGAAACTTGATGTCGAACTGTCCCAACTCCACTGCCCATTTCAAGATTCGTCCAGAAAAGTCCGCCCTCTCAAACAAAGCTTTTAAGGGAAAAGCTGTTAGGACGATTATGGTGTGGGCGTGAAAGTAATGTGATAACTTCCTTGAGGCCATCATCAAAGCTAAGGCCAGCTTTTCCAATGGAAGGTACCTGGTTTCTACCTCCAGCAAGGTCTTGCTAACATAAAAGATAGGCAACTGTTGGATTTCTTCTGCTCTGGCCAACACTGCGCTGACTGCATGCTGTGAAACTGCTAAATACAAAAAGAGTTCTTCTCCAGGTACTGGGGTTACTAGCAATGGAGGAGAAGTCAAGTAGTCTTTTAGGTTCTCTAGGGCGCGATCGCATTCTTCATCTCACTCAAAGTTAGCCTTCAACGCTTGGAAGAATGGTCGACATCTGTCTGAAGACCGACTTATGAACCGGTTGAGTGCAGCAGCTAGACCAGTGAGATACTGCACCTCTTTTACTGTGTTGGGCCTCGCTAGATCCTGGATTGCTTTGATCTGAGAGGGGTCTACTTCTATACCTCGGTTGGTCACTAGAAAGCCTAGGAATTTGCCTGATCCTACGCCGAACGCACACTAAGATGCATTTAGACGCAACTTGTTCTTCTTTAGGATTTGGAACATTTCGTCTAGGTCCCTGAGATGGTCTTTCTCATCTTTGCTTTTGACCACCATGTGATTTATGTAAGCCTCTATTGTTTTGCCTAACAATGGTTCAAACATTTTGGTGACCATTCGTTGGAATGTGGCCCTTGCATTTTTTAGGCCAAAGGGCATGACCTTGTAACAATACAATCCTCTGGGCGTTGTAAAAGATGTAATCTCCTGGTCTAGCTCATACATATCGATCTGATGGTAACCTTTATACGCATCAAGGAAGCTAAGTCAATTGTGCCCTGCCATCAAGTTTACCAGTTGGTCTATCATTGGTAAGGGAAAACTATCCTTTGGGCATGCCTTGTTGACTGTTTTGTAGTCCACGCAAACACGCCATTTTTCATTCTTCTTTGGGACTACTACAGTATTGGATATCCACCTAGGATAGTGAACTTCTCTGATGGCTCCTGCCTCCAGCAAGTTTCTCACTTCCTCCGCCACTATCTCCGCGTGATGGAGTGCTGATCTGTGAGTACGCTGTATGATTGGTCTAGCAGTCGGGTGGACATTCAGTTGGTGATAGATGAAGTTTTGGTCAATGCCAGACATGTCGTATGGTGTCCATGCAAACACTTTGATGTTAGAGGTTAAGAATTCTATGATCTCTATTCTCTCAGTGCTGGACAAAGACGAGCTGAGTAAAAAGAACTTTTCTGAGTTCTTTTCATCTATCCTTACCTCTACCAAGTCTTCCACTGCCTTCTGTTCTGTTGCTTTGCCAACATCCGCAAATAGTTCATTGCTCTCTGACTCTTCTACCATCTGTACATATCCTTTTGCAGCCCGGTTGCCATTTACTGTGACGAAGCACTGTTTTGACATGATTTGGTCTCCCAAGACCTCTTCAATTACTCCGGCTTCATTGGGGAACCGCAGTGCTTGATGGTAGGTTGACGCTACTGATCGCATGGCATGCAGCTAGGTTCTTCCCAGGATGATGTTGTAAGTGGAAGGGACCTTCAATACCCAGAATTCCGCTTGTTTAGTCACGGTCCCAGCTTTGACTGGGAGGATTATCTTGCCTACTGGCCATTCTGGCATTGAGTTAAAGCCAACTAGGGGGGATATTGCAGGGGCCAAGTCTTTGTCCTCTAGTTTCAACTGTTTGAAGGTTTCATAATACATTATCTCGCACGAACTTCCTTGGTCAATCAGAATTCGCTTGATGTCGAAGTTTTTGACGAGCAAAGTTACCACCAGTGCGTCATTGTGAGGGCAATATAGCCTTGCTAGGTCCTTGTCTGAGAAGGATATGATGTTCGTAGCCTCTGTTTTGCCCTTTTTGATGGCGGGTTATGCACTTAGTACCTCCTTCAGGTGCTCTGCCTTCTTTATCATCCCCCTGAGTTCACATATCCGCTTAGGTTCAATGATCCCATGAATAACATTGATTACGCCTTGGGGTGGTCCGTCAACTAGCATCCTGTTTGGCCCGTTGAGGTCCTGGGGGGCTGGTTGTGTTCCTCCTTCAATAGACTGGTCTAGGTGACCAACAGCTACTAATTCTTCTAGATGTTGCCTCAGGTGTGTGCAATTTTCAGTTAGGTGCCCCTTCTCATCATGGAAGGTGCAGCGGGATCTCTCGTCATAGCCCCTTTGTGTTACTCCCAACTTGGCTGGCCGCTGAGCGAAGGGTTTATTCTTTATCTCACTGAGAATTCGGTAGATGGGTTTATTGAACATGATGGTGATGGTGGTGCAAACTTTTAACCTCCTTTTTTCTGGGTCCTCCCTGTTGGCTCGCCTGCCTCGCCCATTCCTATTTGGTTGTTCTACTGTGTTAACTTTTGCTGTAGTCTTTTTCTCTGGCATTGTTGTTGAGCCAGATTTTGCTTTAGCTCGGGCGCTATCTTCCTCCATTCGGATATATTGGTGCACCCTCTCTATTAGGCCCTCCATCGTGAGGGGTGGCGTCATAGTAATTGAGTCCCTCAATTTGTTTCTGACTGGTAAACCCTTTTTGTATTGTACGATGGCGAGATTTGTAGGGCAATCTCCTATCTGGTTGAAAGTCTCCCAATATCGACAGTTGTAGGATCTCAATGTCTCATTGTCGCCCATGTCAATGGAGAGTAGCTGATCGATCTCCACTAGTGTCTTGGTGTTCATTCTGAACCTACTTACGAACGCCCCTGCCAATTATGCCTAGAAGGCGATGCTGCCTTCTGGTATCCTTTCGAACCAGGTTAGACCTAGGTTGCCAAGGTTGGATGGGAACAGAATACACATTAGGGCCTCATTCCGCCAGTACACTACCATAATTTGGCGAAAGTGGCTCAAGTGCATGTAAGGGTCTGTCTTTCCCTCATAAGTGGTGAATTTGGGCTAGTGGAAGCCTGAAGGTAGTGGTGCATTCTCTATTGCCAAAACGAACGGCAAGCTCTGTAGCCTTGCTAATACTTTGTCCGATGGTTCGTAAGCAAGGTGCAGCATTGGCATTCCTATCTCGACACTCCCATGTGTCCGAGAGGCCAATCGCTGTAGTGTTGAAACTCTGCGTGGGTCACGAGCCCTGGTGTCTTCCTTCCATCGAGCCCTTTCTTCTAGTACTGTTCGCAAGTCAGATGATCTAGGCAACTTCGTGTGCCTAGATATCGTCTGGTGCGTGTGCGAGGGCCGATATGTGCTTTTTTCAGTACACGACCTCTCAGTTCTCGTTCTCTCAGACTTGGAGTAATGAGTCCTGGAAGTCCTCGATTGACTGTTGCCTATTCTAAGGCTCCTGCTTTTCTGCTTGTGATGGTGTGGTATGCCTATCACGATCCTCCAACTAGCGAGGGGGCGTGTTGCCTTTGCGCCCCTCTCCTGTCATCACCCATTTCCTTTTTATCTAGCGCTTCATTGTCTCCGTGTCTGCCGCCATCTTCCTAATTAGCTTATCCTGCTCCCTTACGCAATCCTCCAGAACTTGAGGATCCAATCTCCGCCTCTGTCTTTCGGGACTTTGAGAGCGACGGGGGCTGCCACCTCGTCTCCCCCTCGCATCCCTCCGGGGGTTCTGTCCCTGGGGTTCTAAATCCGCCATGGGAGGGATAAAAGGCAAACCTTCGCGCCTCCCACCCTCTTCCGGGATTTGCCCATCAATAGCTGATTGCAGCAAGTCCTTATTGTGCGCCATTGCTTCTAACTAGAGAGGAAAGCTTGATCAAGAGGTTTTGTTCTTTGTGGACTTTCCACAGACGGCGCCAATTGTACAAGTAAGAAATAATTTTCTTGTATGATCCTGTTGATCAAGTCTGCACTCCTTCAAACGTTGTCGTTTTACCCCCCCCCGAAAACACAAACGTGAGCTAGCCGGTAGGTGTGTGCTGGATACCTCTCCGATACCTAAGTCAGCAAAATACACAAATAGACAAAAGCTCTGCGTATTCGAGAATCAAAGTTGTGATACCTGTACATAGGTTTTGTTGTGAGCTTTTATAGTTTTTGCCTGGCATAATCTTAATAGAACTCTTACTTCTCAATGTAGAGTCCTCCTAGGAATCACTTTTGTAAAAGATAATGCTTATCCCTTAACACCCTTATGACTGCTTTGACCAAGTGAAATGGTTTTAGCTCGGCAGTATGACAAAACGACCGAGCCAATATTGCCATGCTTAAGCGATAGATTTGACCGAGCTTCACCTAGCTTGGATCTTCCCTCGCCCCACCTATACCTCGGTTGCCTCTGATTCGGACTAACATAAATAAGGTCCAAGTTGTGAAGCCCACTCACCTCGGCCCGTAGCTCGCTAGTTTTACGACCGAGCTACCCTAGCTATTATTTCGGGCCCAATGCGCAGCCCAGTTTCCAAAGAAGATTTTTCCTCAGCTCGGCTTAATTTATTTATTAATTACCCTCTCAGTATATAATGAAACATGTTTGAAACTTCTAAATTTTTTTTTATAATATGACTCATAATATGCATGGTAAATATATTCTTTTGATTTATTACGTGCTCATTTATGCAGGGCTCAACACTTGTCAGTTATATGCATATTTTTCATAAAAAATTTCTAGCAGTTGTAATCAATTGGACTAAATTGAAACAACATAATAAATTAAATGTTAAAATTGAGTCAATTGAAATTATAGAAACCAAAATGACATAATGACCAAAATACATGGACTACTAATGCAATTTGTCCATTTTTATATGAAATTTTATTTATATAGTATTAACCATATAAAATACGTTCAATGTAGACTTCATTCATATCGAATGGTATATCTTATTTATATTAATTAATTAAAAATTAAAAAGGCTCATCTCTATTGGTGTCACATTTATATTGATGACAAAAAAAAATAAAAAAAAATCATCATTGTTGATGATAATTTTAAAAGTATTATTGTCACATCATGAAGTTTTGTATCCTAGTTCTATTTTTATAAAATTACATGTTAATAACTATGAGTTTTGCTAATTAGTGCCTCTATGGCACAGCAAATAGAGTAAATCAGATAAACATTTTATTAATTTCAAAATATTTTTTTATTAAATACAATACATTTTTTATTTATTTCTAAAACAGTTTTTGTTAGGATTGTATTTTCTCCCAACCGCTCTACCCTGCATCGCCTGCTGTAGCCCGTATAGATTTTCTTTGCCCCAAAGAAGAAGTGGGCGCAAGGACAAATTTTGTTTCTCCCACTCCATTCTAACTCGTCCCATCTTAGATTATATTTGTTAAATCTATTTGAGGTTTGCTTTGTTGCTCAGTGCTCTTCCTTGTTTTGTTGATGTTCTTTGCTTGTATTTTGCTTTGTGCATCAATAAAGTTTCCTTTTGTTGATAAAAAAAAAAAAAAAAAAAAAAATTATATAAAAGTAATATATATATCTAATATAATAAGATTAAACTACTAAAATAACACACTTATCATTGATTTTCAATCCTTTATTTTTCATCTTACATATTTTAATTTTTATTAATTATAAATTATTATCTATAATATATTATATTATATTTAATTACTATTATTAATAATTTTATTTTTTAAGTTACAAAACTAATTAGCCTTGTCCTAAATACCAACCTAATTTGTCAGACCCCGATGTCATAAGAGTAAAAAATATTAGTCATTTTTATTTTTCGTTCTAATTCTAAAAAGAAAATGTTTGAGACTCCCATAAAAGAAGATCTTCATGATCCTTACTGATGTATTCACCATTGATTTTTTGAATTCTTTTTATAATTATATCTGACAGTGACATAAATAATTCTAATTATTTTGCGGATTGTGAAAATTATATTTTATGGAAATCTTTATCATTACTGATTCCAAAATTAAACAATAAGAGACGTAAGAAACATGAGTAGTTACGAGCGCTGGCCTAAAAATATTAGTCTTACGTTTAGTCTTGAGTTAAAATTTTATAATGTATATACATAGATTACCTGCATTGAGAGCGAGAGAGAGAGAGAGACAGGTGTCGAATGTTGATGTTGAAAGTCTAGGAAAACACACCATGGTCCAGTCAATTGAGCGTGCCTGAAATTGAAAGGGTAAATGCTTGGAAACTTCCAACACCGCGTTTGGGAGTGTAAGTTGGAATTTATAATTGGATCAAAACTAACTTATGAAGTGTTCAAAAAGCTTGACCTTCATCATCTCGTCATAAATAATACACATCACTTTCTTGGGTACGTATCTTCCACGATGAAGCGTCTACCCTGCCAAATTCAACAAGCAAAATAATGTCCTCTTAATTCTTCTGAATTGTTTTTTTGGAGTTTTATATGTTAACCTAATTAGACTTTATTAGTGAAAAACTTATGTGATTCATGATTTGGATCAGAATTAATTATAATAATTTTCAAACAATTAAAACTAACAATATAAATCATCAATCACGTACGAAAGTGATTTAGAGTGTTACTTGAAAATCAATAAATTAACACAACTGATTTTTACGTGAAAAAATCACAATTTGAGTACCTCCAATTGTGATTAAAAAATCACAGGCGAAACGCCACTAATCAATTCACTATAAAAGAAAGAAAAAAAGAATACAAATTTACCAAACAAATTACTCATACTCGGTCAATTTGTCTTCGACAATCTGTATCTCTTTGACCACTGCCTTCGTCTCAAAATTGATCAGCTTGATGTCGAATCTACAACATCCATGTCGTATCAATGACCAAGTATAACTTCGAACTCCTTTGAATACTCCACGCTTGAATCTCTAGAATCCACCAAAGAGAAACTTCTCTTGTATTTATGAAATCAAATCGACAACCCTTTGATTTAACTCTCTTCATTCATGAACAAACACTACTAGAAAAAGGACCTTTTGCTACTATATATTTGCGACCACTTGGTTACCCGTCGCAAATAACCAATTTATTCCTCTTTTACCCGTTTTCCTTCCTTATATTTGCTCTAGTTTTAGAAAAATTAAAACACGGATTGATCTTTCTCTCTCTCTCTCTCTCGCATTACAGACATGCATAGCTCTGCTCTCTCGCTCTTCCGCTCGCCATTGTCGTCTGAAGATCTCCATCTGTATGAATCGCTCTTTCAATCTCGCTCTCTTTCTCTGTCTCTCAATCTCCCTCCCAATCTCTATCTCTCAATCTCTCTGTCTCGCTGTCTCTCTCTCTCTCTCTCTCTCTCTCTCTCTCTCGTTTTCTTGAGTTCTCAAGCTTGTAATATACTTGTCAATTTGTTGAATTTTCAGGTGATTTCATTGCAAATTAGGTGATTTCATCGGTGTCTTGTGAGAATAGAAGTAAATTTGCAATCCTCAACCTCCTCTATCGCCTCTGCTTCTCTCTATCTGACTTAGGAAATCTAGGTTTTCAATTATTTGCAATTCTTTCTTTTCTCATCTGAAATTTTTCTGTCTATTTTCAATCTCTATCTTGATCTGAGAACTTGTTTAGCTCCTTATGTGATCAGATTGATCATAAACGTTTGTTTTTCCTCAAGTGAGACTTGAATCTCAATTTGTTTATTGTGAAAATGTTATAAAACGAGAGCAAAAAAATGTATTTTTATTGTTTTTTTTTAGTTATGGCAACTACTGTACAATCTGCTGCCTGTTTGCTCTGACATAAGGCAACTGGTGTACAATCTGCTGCCTGTTATCAAAAAATGATTTTGCAGCCTTATGACCAAGTTCCGGCAGTAAGTTCTCTTTTCTAGTGGCTTTCTGTTTGTGCTTTTGCTTTCTGATGAACTTTTGGCAGCTACCTCATTTGATATGAAAATTTACAGTGAATGCGAGTCACTTGGCTTAAATGACTTCCCTACGGCCGAGAGGTTGCAGTGGCATGGTCATTCCCCGAGATGCAGATTGGTGCAAAACAAGCCGGTTTGTGGCATTTACATTGGTATTCAATCTTCTTGCATTTTCCATTGCATACTTCTATTAACACTCTTATTCATGTTCACATTGTATGGTTTAATAAAATTATTATCGAGCAAACTTGCGACAAATAAGTTGAAGCAAGAATCATATTTTGATTTGACTCACCACATTCTTTGCCCAAATCAGCGGAAAGTGGGTTTATTTATTTGTTTCACCTTCTAAAACTAGCATCAATCTCAAAACATAAATATCTACACTCTTGGTGGTGATGCTTCTCTGAGGGATGAAGTTTGTGGAAAGATAACTTTTCAGCTTTTAAAGATAAAGCATGAAAATGTATAACATAAAATGAAGCTCGGGGCATAAAGGTTACTGTCATGGGAAATGGACATGTTTTTCGACCAAACTAACTTCTCGATCTTCCAATTGTTTTTATCATGGTTTCGGACATTATCTATTGATCTATATAATTTCGAGCCACAATCTTTACGGCTTTTCATTAGCAATAATTTAGTTGGCTCATTTTACTTCTTCATATATTTTTATTGAGTTGACCTTTGTATAAATCTAAATTCAGTTGACTCGTGAAGCGAGAACTATACATTGCGTTCAACACTAGTCATTTAGTCATCGTTACTTTGCACGAACGACTGGATACAAATGGGAACCCTTTGTGGACACCAGCAAACCTGCACCGTTTGATGTTCTCTCTAGTGACCTGGAAAGAGACATGGCAATAACACAGTATGCACATTTTCTTGATGCCAATCTGTACCCTATGCTTAGTTATTCTTCCATTATTCTATTACTATTCCCTGATAATAATGATAATAATAATAATGTTTAGTTCAAGCCCCCTGTGTTTGCCTCAATGATGGCATTTTTCATGCCATACATCTATTCCCCAACCTCTAGCATTGTACACCAGTTGCCATAACTATATGTTCTGTTTAACAGCTTCATTAGATCAATCTGCTGCCTGTTTAGGATTATTGATGACTGAACATCTGATACCAGATCTCAGTTTGGTGCTTTTGCATTTAGTCCCCATTTTCAGATCACTATCATGTTAAAACATGAGTTGTCTATTATTTATTGGGGTGAAATTGTTGGTGCTGATGCGGATAAATGTAGCACAAATCATGTAGTGCTTTCATCATTCCAATTGTTTTACATGGTCTGTGGTCATTGTTTTGCTTGACACTCATTAATAATAGGTTCAATTATTGTATGTATACATCAGGTAGTGTGGGTTCCTGGTAGTTTTGAAATTGGTGTCGTTGCAGAAAAACTTGGGAAGTCTCGAAAATATCAAGCCATATTGTGCATTGGAGCTGTGGTATGATTTCTCGTCAGAATACCTAAATCTTGCTATGCTGCAAGATTTTATTGGTCCTTTTTTTGCCTTATTTTCTTGCTTAACTGCATCCCACTTTTCTATTATGCCTAAATGTTTGATATTAGAATAAGTTTTGAATGACATGTCACTACTAGAAAGTTAGGAATCTAATTGTTAACATATTCTGATGTCTATCACTGTAATAGAAGAATCTGATCAACTTGTTTGCAGTTGAGAATTCTAAGCATTGAAAATAGTTTATGGCATTTTCAAATGTTGTGGACAGTGCATGGAGGCATTGGTGAAGATGGTACACTCCAGTCTTTGCTACAGGCTGAAGGTGTTCCTTATACAGGTATTTCTTATTGACATTTGGTATTGATTTCATAACTTGTGTCCATGATATGTAACTACTCATGTTTTGTTTCTTTTAAATTGAAGGTCCTGGCATAATGGCTTCTAAGACATGTATGGACAAAGTTGCTACATCTCTTGCCGTAAACCATGTACGTTAACAAATATGTATGATGTCCTTGAAGACAAGTGGACTTCCTATTGTTGTCTTTTTTACTTCTCATTATGCCCATACATATCGCTTCTATTGGTTCATAATATTTATTATTGGTTCATAACAAATATTCAAATGCACGAGGACTGTATAAACATTATATATCTTTGAAATCTTTGGCCTCAAAAGAAAGGAAAGTTTCAATCTGATCTTGGTGTGTGACTTAGAGAATATATTTTTGCTTTTTTTCCTAAATGCAAATATTACTTAAATCTGCCAGTATTTTTCAAACTGCGTTAGTAATTATTAGACAATCTTGAAATTTATTATATTTCTTCAAATTGCATTAGTAATTACAGGTCATGGGAGAATTAATTCAATGGTTCTTTTTCTATGGGCCGTTGCAACTTCACGTATCTAATGGAGGCCCATCTAGATGTCCCTTTTTTTTAACGTTTATACATTTCTCGTGTTCAGCTGACCCCATTTGATGGGACTTAAGGCGTGGCTTGGTTTGGTTTATACATTTCTCGTGTACAGAACTTGAGTTACCTAACATGTTGATAACTACAAGCATTTATTTGTGTGATGTACAAAAAGTAGAGATTCTCTGTGGGTGCATTAATTTCATCATAAGCTTCTGTGTTTTTGTTCAAAGAAGAAAAACTAGGATGTCTCTTGATATGTTTCTTTGTTTGTTTTCATTTGTGCATTGATAATGTTATGTAGTTGCTAATACGCTTGTCTTATACAATATCTTTGGCAAGATGGTTCTGATTCTGTTTGTCATAGGCTTATTGCTTTGTTTTGCTTCCATTATGTTTTCATTTGATCTGATATATCTTCGTTCTAAGCATCAAATCTCTGTGAATGTAGCTTGCAGACTTGGGAGTTCTCACCATAACCAAGGATGTGCGGACAAAAGAGGATCTACTGAATTTTTCCATAATTGA
This sequence comes from Camellia lanceoleosa, assembly GCA_025200525.1. Lineage (NCBI taxonomy): Eukaryota > Viridiplantae > Streptophyta > Magnoliopsida > Ericales > Theaceae > Camellia > Camellia lanceoleosa. The sequence goes on along the minus strand of JANUSC010000121.1, from coordinate 408,294 downwards.
TACTTGGCGGTGACCTCAAAGCTTCAGCAGATACATTATGTGTTAAACCGGCCAGAGATGGATGCTCTACTGGTGTTGCAAGATTATGGTAGGTTTATGTCATTCATTTGTTGTTAGTATGTGTCTTCTAGTAAATGCCCAGAACTTCATTAGCATTGTTCTGTACTACGCCTGTGATGGAAATAGTGGTGTTGTTCTATTGTCAACAAGCTTTTCTGTTTATGCAGCTGTTTAGAGGACCTTGTGGGTACAAGTGATGAATATGATTTTGATAAAAGTTATGCTAGTTCATTGATAGAGTGGAGAAACACCCGAGCAAAAAAATTGATGTGAAGATTGGCCAGTTCTGGATTGTATTTTTTTCATGTAAGAACTTTTTTCAAGTTTTTAGTTGTAATGACTTTTACATGTAGCTCAAATTTTGAAACTCAAATAGAATGTTCAATAAAACTATAATGTTGTACTATCTGAATTCTTGTCATTGTTATTTCTAGAGTGCTTAACACTACACTTTTATTTATTTATTTGTTTATTTATTTTTATTTTTATTTTTAATTTTTTGCGACGGTAACAAGATGGTCGCCAAATATCATGTTAGTGTTTTTCTTTTTTTTTGCGACGGCAAAATAGCGGTCGCCATAAGTAGTTTAGGTGGTCGCAAATAATTTGCGACCGTTGTTTTGCCGTCGCAAAAAGTATTTGCCACCCCCATATTCGCGACCCCCATTTGCCGTCGCATGGGCCGTTGCAAAAAGTCTTTTGCGACTGTTTTTTATTATTTGCGACGGTTTATAGCGGTCGCAAAAAGTGTTTTTTTTAGTAGTGAAACTCACAAAGAAATCAAAGAAAAACTAACAAATAACCTCAAGAAGAAAACCCTAAAACCCGAAAAGAGGATCTGGAAGTTGTGCCCTAAATTCGGACTAAAACACAGCTTTGTAGCAAAGAGGGCCACGACGGTCGCTCGATCGTAGGATCTCTCGCTCGAGCGATGAGACTAATATGCTTGTATTCCTTAAGTGTCATCGCTCAAGCCACCAAAAGGTTCGCTCTAGCTCATTCCCAGTATTTTTGCAGACAGTGCAAACTATTGGGACAAAAGTTTCTTCGCTGGAGCCAGAAGTCTTTCGCTGGAGCGAGCAAGCCAGCCAAATTTTAAGGAACCTTTACAACTCAATAAACTATGTTTGTTCGTGGAATTGGCAAGACTAAGGGACCTAACAATCTCCCCATTTGTCAATTCCCGGACAAAACATTCTAACAAGTTTTCCTAGCAAACACACGCACTACACCCAATAACTAACCAAACACGACCACTAACAGAAATAGGCTAAACCAAACCTATTTATGCAAAACACCCTGCAAGAAACAGCCTGTAAAAAAAAAAAAAAAAAAACCATAATCCAAAGCACTAGGAATAGATAGATTGATCAACCATGAGTAAATAACAAAATAAGATAATCAGATTAACAAGTTAAACTTGATTAGTCGAAGCATACCCAATATCCTAAAAATTATGAACAATATTCCAATATCCCAAAAAGTGATTAGGCGAATGCATACCCAATATCCCAAAAATGTACCAAAAGTTATAATCCCCCTTTTTGACCGGGAAAGACAAAGAAAAGAGAATATACATGCCAGAAGAATACTAAAAACAATAATATATAAAAAAAAAAACTATCCACAAAAACACAAACTATCCAAAATCACTACGAGGAAGGAGTTGGTGCTAGCTGCATATGCAAAAGAGAGAGAATCTAGGCAAGCATGGCGGTCTGTTGATCTAGACGACCATCAAATGCAGTGAGCCAAGCATCTATCTGATCAAGGTGGTGGTTGACGGACTGTTCAAACTGACGAAGCTAGCCGTGAAATGATCGGGGGCCTAACCACACCTGCATCAACCGCATCAATCTCAGCCTCTTTGGCGAGTGGATCATCACCAGCATCAGAAACCGCAGCCCCAGGCAATCCCCCCGACATGGGCTTGACTCTGGGAGACGGTCAGTTTGGTGACAGGTTTAATGAGAGAGGCAAACTTGTCATCATCAAAGGTGAAGACACCTAGAAAAGTGAGGAATCGGTTAAGCAAACACCCGTAAGGGAGACCTAAAGATTTTCGACCCTCAAACACGCCTATAATTTTGGCGATGATCATTTCAAACAGGTCGATGGGGAGGCGATGATCAATGCAATACAAAACATAACCCTGATCTTGCATAATGTTGAAGGAGTGAGTGGTGACATGAATATTGGCACAAACAATGATATTGAGAAGGCAGAATCGGGGAAGAAGCTCATTTTGCTGAATGAGCACCCCGGCTATCTGTAGATGTGCCCGAGGACTCTCGAGCTTTGCACGCAAAGGGCGTAAAATTCGTTTTGTTCTCTAGCTACTACAAGTTCGGACTCATGTCACGATTCTGAATCTAATCTTATAATGTGTGATGTAAGATCGATAAATCACCAAAGATTCCAAATTCGGCAAATCGCTTTGGAAAACTGATTTTAATAAAGAAGTGTCAAACATGGACTACTTTGCCAGATACAGAGTCGCCACCTAAATATTTTATTTTTGGAGGAATTTAGGAAACCTTGACTCGTGCCGAAGGCCACGTGTCTGTCATCACCAAAGTTGCCTCGGCTCGGGAACTTGGGTATGAGAGGGGAAGGTCATGTAATGAGCACCCTCGCTCGTCCGATCAAAAGATCGGCTTTTACTAAGCATGATATTTTGTTTTTGAAAACACATGTGCTCTTATTCTAGTTAATTAGCTAATCTTACAACGTGATGCGCACAACATACAAGTATAGGCTAGATCGCCTAATTTGGAACAAAACATTGCATGTTTATTTTGTTGAAAATGGTTTGAAGTTTGCTACTCGCAAGTAGGCTAAAACGAGGATTTTGATGAATTGTTCCAATTCAAGTAATCCAACCTTCACCCACAGGCATTCAGGCAGTTATATCAAATAAGCAGTTTGCCTCATGGCAAGCATGCTTAACATGGCAATCAATAACACATGCAGTATGCTAAAACATAAACACTCACAGTGTACTCCGAGCCAAAACAAAGAACTAGTTAGAAATTATGCATGATCCTAGTTCATGTTAAGATGGCTAATGCAACACATGCGAGAATGCAACTAAAATAGGCTCGACTATTCTAAGATGGTATGTGAAATGCAATTTGGTACATGTATTCAAATTGGAATTGAAATACAATGCAGTTAGTATGATGCGCTGAGCCCAGTGCATGCAAAATAGATGAATGGATGCACATATGCAAAACATAAGGCATGCTAATCGAAATATACCCTAAAACTAACCATTGTAAGCGGTTAAGTAAAAGGGAGAAAGAAATGGGAGTTGGAAGACATGCATCACACACACCCACGCTTATTACAACATTGCACCCTTTCGACGAAGGGACCGAATAAGAAGCTAACTAGCTAATCTAAGCTAATTAAACTAATTATTACAAAACAAACTAATTAACTAATCCTAGTTAACTAATTATTACAAAATAAATTGAAATAGCTAAACGCATTAACTATTAAAGTATAAAACGAAGCATAAGCTAGCTATCTAAGCATGGCAGCTAAGGAAAGCAATAAAGCAGGAGCCTCGAGGCGAGGAGTTCATGCATGCTCGGTCGCTTCGTTTGGAAATCTAATGCGATGCCTCAACTTGCCTCTGTTTGTGACTGTTTTCAGAAACTTGCACCAAGCTCCAGGTAGCTTCTAACACATCTTGGGAACCTGTGGGAGGGTGGCCGATTAGTTGTTGCTCTCTCTAGCCACCTGTCGACTACTTTTTGCTACTGCAAACCAGAAAAAGTGGTCGGCCAGCTAGTTTTTCTGGCTGGCCAGCCAGTTGTTGCTGCCTTTGTCCACTTTGTTGCAATAGAGAGCAAGAAAGGACATGGCAATGTATTTGCAAGGTATGTGTGCACAACCACCCTCCTTATCATTTCATAAGCTCAATGGGGTGTGGTTTTCGACCCTCGGGCCACCAATCACGCATCTTGATGCATGATGGCCGAGAGGCAAAGCTGCACAATTCAATATGAAAATGAATGCACACATAAACACATAAAGCCTAAAACTCTATCATGTATGATCAAGAGTGTTGGCGACCGAGAATTGAGGCACGTTTCATCACTCTAAGTATGAAACGTCCTTCGTTTCTCGTGTTTGGACTAACACCTATTCCAAACAAAATGCAACGCAAGCATGGCATACACAATGCGACTCAAGCATGCAAACATGCAATACAATGAAACAAGCATGTAAACAACATGCAAGGGACAAGCATGCAAACATGCAATGCAACATGAATAACCTAACAAGGCTAATGGCATGCACAATGCACAATGCTAAGAACAACAACTAGCATACACAATGCTAAATGACAACTAGCATATGTAATGCAATGAACATGGTAGACACAATGCGATAAATCAACATGCAAACAGCATGGGATGAACTACATGACATACACAATGCTCAATGGACTTAAACCAAAATGGATAGACCTCAGCCATGCCCAAATTAGTGGCCATAACACCAAAACGAAGGCACCAAAAGACAAGGTATGCATGCACAATGCATTGGCCAACCAACTAGGCCTAAGAGCACAACTCTCAAGAGTGCTCAAGGAGTGATAAACATGGAAGTGTAACAACACTAAATGCACTAAAATTAAGTAAGAAATGATGCCAAATCATTCAAACAAACACAAGTATAGCATGCAAAGGTCCTAAAGTATGAAGGCTAATAAAGAGGACTGCAAAGGAGGCATGCAATACATGGAAAATATGCACGAACCAACCATAAACAGAGCTTAATTAGGTCTAAACATGGACCAAAACATGCTGAGATGGGGGCTCAAAGGTCAAGGCATGCAAGCATACAAGCTAGGCCATAAGCAAGGCAACTATGCACAACACTTAAAGGCATTCAAAGCATGAAAGAAGTAGGAACATGGCAATGCTATAAGCTCTGAAATAAAGTATTAAATGATGCCAAATCATCTAAATAGCTCAAAGATAGCATGCATGAGCCAACAAAACAAAAAGCTAGCAAGGCCAATTGCACTACAGCTATACAAAGCATGAAGGATATGGAAAAGGCAACCCAAAACAGTCCTAGAACATGTTAAAATGATACTAAAACATGTATGGAAGGAAGCCAAAACAAGCTAGCATAAAGGGCATAAGGCATGATGCATACAAGGCAAATAAGGCGGATTACACTACACCTATTAAGACCAAGCATAGGCTGACTTAACCAACAAAAATTAGAGTTATATCATGGCAAGATAACCCCAAAAACACATTGAAATGATGGCTCCCAAGCTAAGACATGAAGGCATACACAATGATTCATGTTAATGCATAAAGGGGAAAACCCTCCAACGCGTTGAATGAGTGATAAATGTGAAAGCATGAGCATGAAACATGGACTAAAATCACATAATAAATGATACTAAATCATTCAAATAGGCCAAGCAACCCATGCTAGTGGACTTGATACACAAAGCTAACAAGCTAGAATGCACTATAGCTACACAAAGTAAGGCATGCATGACCAAAACAACCAAAATCAGAGCTAGAGGATGGTAAAACATGGACAAAAGCTTCTTGAAGTTAAGCCTAAAGCATGATAAAATGACATGTTAAAGCATGAGACACAATGGACTAATTCATGGAATTACACTACAAGTGTATGGATCATGCATGGAGTGACAAAACCAAGTAAAAACAGAGGTATGCCACGACAAAATAAGCCCAAATACAAGCTAAGATATGGCCATCATAAGCTTAACAAACATGCTTACACATGAGGCATTCAAGACAAGTATTGAAGACACAAGGAGAGGGGATGACCCTCTCCTATTTGGAACCTCAAAACACCCTTTCCACCACTGAAATTCCTCTGAGTTTCAATGGTGAGAAGACCAAAACAAGGTGGTCCCAAAGGCTCAAAAAGAAAGCACAAAAGCAAGGCCAAACAAGGCCCAAGAGGGGGTAAACAACCCCAAATACAAAAGTGACCTTAAACAAAGATCTAAAGGACTGAAAAATAGAACTTTTTGTAGTTAAGAGTTAAGCTTAAAAATACATGCAAGTAAGGCTAAAATCTTAAGAAAAAATTGGGGATTTAAGGAGTTAAAAGCTCACCCTTGAAGTCCACCTTCAAAGCTGTAACTTCAGCAGCTTCTTCGGGCTCAAACTAGTCCAAGAATCTCAAAACCAACTCCCAAGCATCTCAACAACCAAAGGATGGTGTTTGAGTGTGTGTTTGTGTACAAAAGTGAGACAAAAGGGCACTTTAAGGCACAAAAATGGAGCAAAGAGAGAGATATAGATACAAGTGTGTATGTATATCTCAAACCACAAATTTCTGAACCTAGAGGAGGGAGGAGGAGCCTCCCTCTTATAGAGAGCAAAAGCACAAGCTTCTTGAAGAAGCTAAGGCACAAGCTATGGTTCTTGTACTCTCTAGCTGTGCCAGCTGGCCAAAAATATCTCCAAAAAGGTGACAAAAAGCAGCCAACCACTTGAAGTGGTCGCCCAGCTACTTTAAGTGCTCGGCCGACCACTTTAAGTGGTATCTTAAGAATAAAAGTGGTCGGCCATGGTGGGAGAAGGTCAACAGCATGAAAACAAGCAAATGGTGTGGTGGCCAACCACTTTTGATGGTCCAAAGATCAGGGAGACTAGTTGTCAGACCAGAAAACTGGCTGGCAGAAAGAAAAGTAGTTTGCGGGGAGAGAAACTAGTCTCCCACCCTTGTACCACCTTCCAAATAAGGAAAACAAGGTTTGTACCAAAAACAAACCAAAACGGATGCAAGACGAAAGTTCGAGAGGCAAAGTGCGCAGTCGAGAGCCTCGAAAACTAGCTGTTAAGAACTAAAAGTGGTTTACGACCACAAAAGTTGTCTCCCAAACCACAGTGGCCCTCTAGGCCAAGGAAACAAGGTGTGGTTCAAAAATCATGCCAAACGGAGAACGTTAAGCGGTCCTGAGACAAGGCGTGTGGTCGAAGGCTCCAGAAACCGAAACTAGTCTCCAAACGGGAAAAGTGGCCTATGACCACGAAAAGTGGTCTACGATCACAAGAAGGGGTTTACAAGACCTCTCCTTCCCTCGGGCAAGGAAAACAAGTCTTGGTCCGCAAACCGAGCCAAAGCACAAAGAGTTCAGAGGCCCGGCGGCAAGGCATTCAGCCGAAAACTCCGACACGTCGAAATGAGCACACCATGCGCAATCACCGAGCGCTCAATCGATGACGTCTGAGTTTGAAGGTCGGTCAAAAATGGGATGTCTACACTATCCAAGTCCAGGGAGTGCCACATAATTCAGTTGCAACCATGTCAAAATCCGCAATGTTGTAGGTAACAAGGAATGGATAATGGCAGTTCCGCATTTCAAGAAAGCCAATGTCACCCAAAAAGCAACCTAAGAGGGGGATGAATTAGGTTTTTACAAATTAAAAATAATAATGCCCTAATAAAATTAATTACTAGTACAACAAATTATTAACAAGCACAATGATGAACTTAGCAGTAAATGATTAAGCAAAATAATAATGAAGTATAACTAACATACAGGGTAAATCAAATGATTAACACATGAATATTAGATAGCTATAGTAGTAGTAGGAAAGTAAAGAGATTAGGGAAGAGGAGACAAACAGATTTATAGTGATTCGGCTTCAACCAAGCCCACATCCACTCCTCAAGCTTCACTTGAGATTTTTCACTATCTTCCAGTTTCACAGGGGTGCTAGCAACCTCTTTACAAATGGAGCAATCCTTTTACATAGACTTCACAAGCTCAAACCCTTGCAAATCTTAGGTGATTCACAATCACTCTCAAGATTTCAAGAACACAGTGTTTGCAACACTTTACAAGATGAAATGATATTTTTGCTTTCAAAGAAAGCTTACAATAAATATTTCTCAAAGATAGATATATAAAATGAAGCTTTGATTTTTCTGTAAATCTCACACATGAAAGATGAGCTTAATGCTATAAGGCTCAGTGTATAATTTCTGAGAATAGATGTGAGTGATTATAGATCAAAGAATATTTTTAGGTTTTTTTTTGTAACTTGTTTACATTAGAGGCTTTGGTATATATAAAGAAAATTATAGCCGTTTATAGACGTTTATAGCTGTTGTATTCATTTGAATTTATAGCCGTTGTAGTCATTTGAATTTATAGCCGTTTATAGCCGTTGTACTTCTATCATTACCAATTTGAATATCTTCCACTCCATCATTACAAATTTGAATATCTTCTATTTGAACATTTTGAACCTTTTGGCCTTTTGAACATTTATAGTCGTTTATAGCCGTTGTACTTCCATCATTACTAATTTGAATATCTTCCACTTGAACCTTTTGAACCTTTTGGCTTGCTGCTGTGCTAGGCTGTTTGAACTTTTGTTTTAGGCTGTTTGAACTCCTGATTTAATCAAATATTAAATACATTCTAACAACATTTAGGATAAAGGTTTAGGTGAGAAATAATGGGACAAAATAAACTTTGATTCTATTTTTCTTTTTCAAATAAATCATCAAAATAAATTTTGGATTCTATTTTTCTCTTTCAAATAAATTAAAACATAATTAAATAAATCATCAAAATAAATAAGTCTAACAGCCAAGAAACTGGAGTATAACCTCTTCATCAATGAAAATCTCTTTGTAGTGAACCCAAGTGTGGAAAGAAAGAGTTATCTTGTTGATGGAATGCATGTTACAATAAAATTCCTGGATTCAACTAAGGTTTTAAGGACTGGAGAAATGAAGAACTTGGTCACCGCCTAAAGCATCAAAGACAGACCGGATGGGGATAGGCTCGAAAGCACTAGGTTGGACATTCCATTCTAAATGAATTGTCCTAGACTCATAAAAATCTCGATAAAGACAAGACTTTTCTCTAGATTGGAATCTATCTTTATTGTTAGTGGGACGAGACACGGTGGTTTTGTGGCATTTGGAAGACTCGGCCATAGCTGGCCGATAGAGGAAAGACCATCACAAAAAAACCCCCAAGACAACCTACCATGAAGTACCCAACTCCCAATTGTAACCCCCTGTAGACACCCCATTTTTGACGGGCCTTACGACTTTGATGTCCTCGTATGCACACCCGATAATGTGTTTGTTTGCTTGCCAAGTGCTCAAAGTCCTTAGCGGAACGTCACAACTTTGAGCCTCTCAAACTCTACATCTTTTTTGTCTCATTTTTGGACCATGCCTTGGTCTTTCCGGTCACCATCCTTAGAGGCCGGCCATCACTTTTAAGGCGATCGGCCATCGATGTGGCTTCTGAGCCACCAGTGATGGTTGGCCGACCACTAGTGCATTTTGCAGATATTTTATGCTAGCTGTGCAAGCTGTTTGAATAGATGCACCCATCTTCACCCATGTGTAGGGCTGGATCTCTTTGAGTAAATTTCATGTTTTCTATATATAAGGACCCCCTCTCTCTTGTAGCAAGGTTAGAAAATTTTGAACTAAAAAATTTTCCTCTTTCTACAAATTCTCTGCACTATTGCCTACAATTCCTTAACCTTTGCCTATATACCCTTAACCAAATCTCACCATCTTTGAGATGTGTTTCCCACCATTTTTCTATCTTTTTCCACGCTTTTTAACACTGATTTTTAGAGCTTTTTCAGTGGCCAAAATCATGTTTTGAAGTCTAAATTTGAAGGGGTTAGCCTCTCCTCCTTCTGTCTTGCTTACTAGCCTAGGTTGTGCCATATTTTATCATTTTAATCTAGCTTGTTTTAGCTCAATTCTAGCATGTTTTAACCTATAATTTAGACTTTTTTGCCTCTATTTTGGGCTGGTTGTTGCATTTGAGTCTTGTTTTGCATGCTTCTAGTTTAATAGTCCTCACAAGCTTGGTGTTTTAAGCCTTTAGACACCACTTATTTGAGTTGATTGCATTGTTTTAGTGCTTTTCTCACTTAATTTCAACAAGCATAATCTCTGCAATCTCCCTTATTTCTTCACTCTTTATTTGCTTTGAGGGTTGTCTTAACCTTGGGACTGTTTAAGCTTGAGATTGAGGTCCATGCTTAATGGTTTAATCCTCTTTTGGGGGTTCATTATCAATGGCATGACACCTCTCTCTTTCCTTAAACTAGCCCTTGTTTGACACTTCCTTTCCTTTTAGAGGACTTAACTCACCATTGGACTTAATTGGATAAAGGATGGTTGGTAAATTAAAATGAGTAAACTTGGGACTAAAAGTGAGCAAGAGAATAACTTGGTGTATTCAATCAGACATTAATTGAGCACATGGAACTTGGACCATTTCATACTTGCTAATGATAAAACGATCCAAGCCTCCAAGGTCAACCATTTCCCTTGATCTTTCATGAAAGGGAGGAGGTTTGTGTCGTTTTTCTTGCATTTACTAAACTTGCACACTTGGGTTCACAAGCTATCATGTAATGAAATTGCTTGAATTAGTGATTTGTGGCTTAGGTTCACAACTCCTTAGATTTGTTCATGAAAAGGAGGGGTGAGTTGTGCAGACAATCCTTGAAAATACCCTGTATATGCTCTGTTTATCCTTTGTTGCAGCAAGATGAACCTGTGCATCAGTGGCCGGCAGACCACCTTTGATAACTGGCAGGCCACTTTCATGGCTGGTAGGTGGCCAGCAAGCTTCATCTTTGGCTAGCTGGCCACTGATGCAAAATTCAACAGAGTGTTGGTAAAGTGGAGCAAAGTTGTTTTTGGAAATGTTCAACTGTGCAAACAAAGCCATTCGGGAGCAAAATGGTGGTCTTTTCGGGTAGAATGCGAGCATGCACATGCACATCACTCATTTCCCAAGGCAGAGTAGTTAATTGCTTAGTTTAATTGTGTTGTAATTCTTTAATTAGTTAAGTAGTTAACTGGCTATGCTGTAATTATTTTAGTTAGTTGACTAGCTAATTAGTTTATTTGATGTTGTAATAATTAGTTAGGTAGTTTAGCTAGTTATTCATTTTTGTTTGTAATAATTAGCTTTAGCCTTAGCTTAATTAGCTTAGCTTAGTAAGCTAGTTAGCTTAATTCATTCGAACTCTCCTTCGTGAGAGCGAAATGATGTAATAATGTGTATGTCTTCCAACCCCACGTCTTTCTCCTTTTTATTTATCCACTTTCGATGCTTAGATTAGGGGCATCACGTTTCAATTAGCATATCGCATGTTTGCATTCATTCATTCATTCGTCTTGCATATATCGAGGCTCGGTTCATCATTCAAACTGCATTGTCGTTTCAATACCACGTAGAATATGTGTTTAAACGCATGCTATGAAATTGCTGCTTCATAGGCCATGTTAAGTAGCCGAGCCTATTTTAGTTGCATTATTGCATGCGTTGCATTAGCCATCTTGCATAGTTAGAAATCATGCATATTTTTCTAACTCTTTTGTTTTATCTTAGCTTGGAGTACTAGGTGAGTTTTTAGTGCTTTGGCATCTTGCATGAGTGTGAGTGATTGCCATGACTAGCATGCTTGCCATGAGGCTAAGTGCTTAATTGCTATAACTGTTTGAGTGCCTATGGATGAAGGCTTATTGCTTGAATTGGAATGATTCGATGAATGTACATTTAAGCCCACTTTGTCAAGTGACAAATTTACAAGCTTTAAGCCCACTTTGTTAAGTGGCAAAATCAAAACCTTTTCGAAAAATAAACATGAAATTGAATTGTTCCAAATCGTGCAAGCTAGTCTATACCTTGTGTGTGCGCATTACATAGTAACGCTAGCCTAAAAACCAGAACAAGAGCATATAAAGTTGATAAAAATCATATCATGATTAGTAGAGGCCGATCTTTGATCGGGCGAGCGGGGGTGCTCAAATGTATTCATGACCTTTCCCTCTCGTACTTAAGTTCCCGAGTCGAGACAATCTTGGTGATGATGGACACGTGGCCTTTGGCACAAGTCATGGGTTTCCTAAATTTTTCCAAAATAAAATATTTAGGTGGCGACTCTATATCTGGCAAAGCAGTCCATTTTTGGCAATTTGATTCAAAATCGATTTTTCCAAAAGATTTTCCGGATTTGGTCTCTTTGGTGATTATCAATTTCGCATTGCACTTGTGAGATTAGATTTAGAACTGCAGGAGTCCGAATTGTAGGGTTTCTTTCGAGCTTCCGAAAGGGGGCGCGAAAAAGTCGAGCTACAGTTTCTAGCGACTCTGTTGGGGATTTAGAGAACTTGACTCAAACTCATGATATGAAATTTTATCTACACTTATATGTTTCTTTGCACTGCATTTGCATTGGTGTGCTTAAGTCACTGTGTTTGCCATCTGTTATTCCTGGACGATTTGCCGAAGGCTTGCCTAAAAACTTGCCAAAAGTCTGATTGGTCGCGAGCTTTACCATGATGGGAACACAACCCTTGGATCTGGACTACCGTTGTACTGTTCGATCGATCCACCTTTCACTTCTCAGTGTTAGGTGTGAGAGGTATATTATGTAGTCTTGCTGAGGTACCCTTTTTGACCATTTGGCTTAGTTGCATATTGAAAGTCATAGAGACTGTTCCAAACTAGGACATGTTGCTTACCTGAATGCAGGATTGTGTGAAACCACTTTGCTTGAATAATGAACCATAGTTCCTGACAAAACTAGGACAGGATAACCCTACCCCCTCATAGGGGTGTTTTGGCTCTCACTTAACTGGTATGTGCTTTTAAAGTGAAATTCTACAGGAATGTGTGTATCAGTTGCAAGTTGGGTATCGGTTTTGGTGTAAGAGTTGAGTGTTGACCCTCTGACTTTTGATTACATCTGTGTGTTGTTCACATCTGAAATGAGGTCTTGCTTTTCGATTTTTGCTTTCCTTTTGCTTTATTTCTTTTTGCAAGGTAGTTTATCACAATTGCTTCAGACAGTTCGGATATCCCCCAAGCACTCTGGACCCGTGTAAGGAGACTTTACAGATCTGGGGATCTTGTTAGAGGACAACCTGTATTTGTTTTGCTCTCACCGGTTACTAGACGGAGAAGAGTTAGGCACAATTCGCCAGTTTAGGGTGGGTACTCTATAGTTAGTATGGAAGACTTGATTTGTCATCTCCAACAAAGCAAGATGCTGCTCGCCAAGCCGAAGTTATAGCCCATCAAGCCAAAGTAATAAACAGGCTGCAACAACAACAACCACAACCACAGCCGGCAGCGGCTTCTGCTTCCCATGTACCTCTTGTGGGTATCTCAACACCTGGAATCACTGATAATGTCCAAGAGAATCTAGGCAATCCGGTAGACCCCATCCTACTGCAAGCCTCCAAGGCACCAGTGTACCAAACCGAGCCTCCGTTTGAATTTGAAGTTGACCCGACTGTACTAAAGGTCAACAAGATGGAGAAGCTTTTCAAACGAGCACAAGGTGTGAACTCAATCCCCGACATCAAAGATGGATAAACCGACTCCGCAATAACTTTGCCGGAACAATTTAAAATGCCACACATAGATCGGTTCGATGGCTCTAGAGATCCCATGGTTCATCTGCAGTTGTTCTCAGACATCATACGGCTGATAGGCCTTACTAGACTCCAAAAGCTGTCACTCTTCGGCCAAACATTGTCAGGAATAACGATTATCTAGTATGCAAAGCTAGAGGATTCAGTAAAGTAGAGCTGGGAGGAAATGGCTGAGGCCTTCATCGCACAATACTCCTAAAACACGCAAATCGAGGTCACAACCCGTGATCTCGAGGCAACCCGTTAGGAGCCAAATGAGGGCTTCTTAGACTTTGTAACGAGGTAGAGGGCCAAGGCTTTAATGATGACTATTGGGCCGTCAGAGAAGGATCAAATCAGGATGGTGGTCCGCAATCTGCAAGGAAAATTATTACAGAAGATGATTATCATACCGTATTCACTGAGCTCTATGAGATAGGGGCTCAGATTGAAGATGCAATGAAACAAGGGTTGATAACCGATGAGAAGGAACAAGCCAAGAGGACTTTTGTGCGCAGTTCCAATGCAACCACTAGTGGAAGCACAACTATGTGACCATTTGATATGAATGTCGTCACCACTACAGCTAAGACCACCAACCCTTTCGCCAGCACAACTCCACAAACCTCAAACAACTAGGCCTGATCCCAAAGGGTTTTTACCTCACTTTACATGCCTTTATCCCAAGCCATGAAGGTACTAATCAAAAAGGGGCATCTTAAGCCTTTAGAGCCTCGCCCATTACCCGATCCTCTCCCACCTAAACACAATCTAGGCAAATACTGTGTTTTTCACCAGCAGCACGGTCACAACACCGACCAATGCTTCAGGCTACGTCATGAGATTCAAGATCTCATTGAAAACAAGGTGATAGCACCATCCCAAAAGCCAAATGTAACCACCAACCCTCTCTCGGCCCACGATCAAGTTCCCTTACCCCAAAACCTAAGCCTAATACATACACTGGTCATCCCATACGATCCCAACGTATATATTACCCCTTTCTACCTACCCAAGACGACCATGTTCATTCCTAAAAGCACAAACTTGTGCATGATGGACACGTCTACACTTCAAGCTGAACCCATGGTGGTGACAATGGTAGAAGAAGAGAGGTTGGCCTTAGAGGAGAGTACAAGTCCGTTGCTTGAGTACTCTAAGGATTTGATTGAGGGAGAATATGACTCGTGTTGTGACATTGTGATAGTTGGTCAAGGCAAGCCTGAAGTGGTATTGCCAATAGTAGTAGAGGTCAATGTGGTTCAGGAGGATGGCCTGAGCCAAGGTCTGGATGAACTGGCAGAGCTGGAAGAGGACTTAGACAATATGTAATTCTATGACGAATAAGATCAGGGGGACATGCAGATTGACTGGTTTAATTTGAATGGGTCGACGGACAATTCGGGGTAGTTAAGGGATGAACCTGACAGGGAGCTATAGTGGCCGAAATGGCCAAGGAAAAGGGAAACTGCCGAAGAGCACCGGCATCAAGAATTTAGCTAAGGAACTGGGCACCGTGAGGACCGTGGATACAGAACATGAAGTCGCGTTGAAGCAGTTTGTGCAAGAAATGGATCAAGAGAAATGGGAAGCTGGAAAAGCCCAACACCCTGCGGGAGATACTTCTGATGTGAGAATGATCAGACCGGAGCTGGACAATTATTTGTCGGCTGCTGGAGGTGCATGGTGGGAGGATGACGATTTACTTTTGGCTCACACCGATGAAGATTGGGGTGAAGACCTGCTAGACAATACCTGGTACACTGAAGAGATTGACCACATGACAAGAAGTGGACGGTACTTTAAGCCGCCACACTTGGACCAAGCTGAAGCCTCCGGGAAAGATAGAGAAATTGAAAAGCAGAAGGAAAAACAATTGGAAGAAGAGACAGTTTTGAAACAACTGAAGAAGATCGAAGACGATATTTCGATCTGGGGCTGCTCATGGCTTCTTGAGTGCATCGACAGGCTGTATTATTAGCAATGGACAAAGCCAAATTGTCCATTGGCACCACCCTTGAACAATTCGTGGGATTAGTTTTCCTAGGTGGTGCTAGCCTAACCTTAACCTTTTATGAGAAAGAACTACTACCGGAAGGCTCAGTACACAACAAACCTCTGTACATATCAGTTGAATGCAAAGAAAAGTGGGTGCCAGTGGTATTGGTCGATACCGGTTCAGCAATCAATGTTTGTTTATCTCGCATAGCTTATGCCATCGGTTTAAAACCAACAGATTTCGTGCCTACAGCCCAGGTGATTCGGGTGTATGGAAATATGAGCAGAGAGGTTATGGGCACGGTACAAATCAGAGTTCAAGTGGCCCCAGCTCAACAGGATATTGAATTCCATGTCCTGCTAGGGAAACCCTGGTTGCACTAGGTAAAAGTTGTCTCCTCTACCCTCCACCAAATGCTAAAATACCCTTATGGGAAGGGAGTGGCTATCATATTTAGGAATTCGTCTATCCATCCTCCGCCAGAGGTAACTACACCTGTGTTGGAAATCATTCATAGTGAAGAGGATGTATTCCTTTCTGGGTTTACTCTGGTCGATGCTCGAGTGGTCTAGAATATATTGGCAGCTAATGAGGGTTTGTATGTCAGCGCCCAGTCTGTGTATTTCATGAATAAGCTCCAACATTTGCGAGGAATGGGGTTGGGAAGAAGTGGTCGGAAAGGCGTCATAGCATTGGCCGATGTGCCACATAATCCACATGCCTTTGGTCTTGGCTATACGCCTACCCAAGAGGATTGGGTCAGGAAAAGAGAAGAGATAGTAGGCAAAGCTAGAGCTAAACAGGCCGGGAAACGCTATGAGTTTGTTCATAGGCCGATCCAGGGAATGCTGAATGGCCATTTTGTCTGAGAAGGGGAAGACTTCCCATTTTACGGCTTTCTCGAGCCCTGGTTGAATTCTGAGAAGCAGCATGTTTCGGGCTTTGAATTTTTCTTTGACTTGCAACTGCAAGACAGTGATACAAAGGAAAAGACTAAACTGATTGCTGAAGCTGAACAGAGCATAGAAAGTGATTCGGACATCAATGAGCTTAGAGTAGGAGCAGCACTGGCATGTCTCCTTTCAGATCCTCCGGCCGACTCAAAGAGCTTGGGAGATAACCTGACCATCTCCATGATCGGGGACCAACCGGGCGTGAACCCATCTAGCAGTATTTTGGATGCGTCTGAAGCGTCATCTCTCGTTTGGCAGCTAGAGGAGGGCTACCTGTCTAGTAGTTCTGAGTCGAGTAGTGAACCAAAATCTAATTCCATAGAGTCTGTGGAGTCAAAATTAGATTCTGGTTCTTCTAAGTCAGAGTCCAGTATTCCTGGGGGTGATAACCCAGATGCCAAGGTCTTGTCCCGGTCATCTTTTTCTTTTACTTTTGAGTTAGTTGTAACCGAATAGCTGGATGAACTGGACCTTATGAATGAGAATGATGTTGTAGATTTTGAGTATTTATCTGTGCCGCTTGTTTATTACATTGATCAAGATTTTTAAAATTTTAATGAAAATGAAGAGGAAGGAATTCCTTTGGTTTTGAAAAATTTGATTAATCGAGAGGATAGGAGGTTTGCAAAGCCCTCTTGCTGATGAAATCATTGCTTTTAATGTGGGAACTGAGAAGGATCCGCATCTGGTCCAGATCGGGTCCACGTTGTCTTCGGAGGAGTGCGAGCGCTTAGTCGCTTTATTAAAAGATTTCAAAGATGTTTTCATGTGATCCTACGAAGCCATACCTGGAATTGATCTTGAGATTGTACATCATTGGATCCCTCTCGACCCCGAAGCCTGACCCCGTCAAACAGAAGTTAAGGAGAATACACCTGGATTGGGCATTGAAAATTAAGGAGGACATAACCAAGCAGATCGAAGCAGGTTTCTTGTTAGAATCTGAATATCCGACTTGGTTGGCCAATATCGTCTTAGTGATGAAGAAGGATGGTAGAATCCGGGTATGTGTAGACTTTGGGGATTTGAACAGAACCAGTCCGAAGGACGACTTCCCTTTGTCGCACATTGATGAATTAGTGGATTTCACCACGGTCATGCATTGCTCTCATTTATGGATGGGTTTTTCGAGTATAACCAGATTTTGATGGTGCCCGAGGACAGAGAGAAAACTGCATTTACTACGCCGTGGGGAACCTACTGCTATCGGGTGATGCCATTTGGGCTGAAAAATGTTGGGGCTACCTATCAAAGGGCTGCAACCACAATTCTGCATGATATGATCCACAAAGAGGTTGAGGTGTACGTGGACAACATTATTGGCAAGTCCAAAGAAAGAGAGGGCCACTACACTGCCTTGAAGAAATTTTTTCAATAGATCAGAGAATACAAACTAAGGTTGAATACACAGAAGTGTACTTTTGGTGTAACAAGAGGAAAAATGCTCAATTTCTTGATTTTACAGAGGGGCATCGAGGTAGAACCTTCCAAAATCAAGGCCATCCTAGAAATGACACCACCAAGGACTAAAAGGAGGTGCGAGGCTTTCTGGGTAAAGTGCAATTCATAAGATGGTTTATTTCTAGATTAACCTTGACTTGTGAACCATTATTTGGTCTCCTAAAGAAAGAAAAGAAATTTCGATAAGATGATCGATGTCAATTCGCTTTTGAGTAGATCAAGCAGTACCTTCAGAATCCACCTGTGTTGTCGCCGTTAGAGTCAGTGAAGCCCTTGATTCTGTATCTATTAGTAATTGACACAACAATGAGATGCATGCTTGCTCAAGAATTTGAGGATAGGGTGGAGAAAGCCATCTATTATTTGAGTAAGAAAATACTGGACTATGAGACCTGTTACACCCCGTTGGAGAAAGCGTGCCTAGCCTTGGTGTGGACTACCAGGAAGTTGAGGCACTACTTGTTAGCTCAGTTCGTAATTCTGGTTTTGAGATTAGATCCCATCAAATATCTCTTTGAGAAACTAGCGCTTACGAGTACGCTAGCTCGTTGGTTGCTTCTTCTCTCCGAATTTGATTTGAAGTATGTCACTCGTAAGTCGATCAAGGGAAGAGCTATAACGGAATTCCTGGTAGATCACCCAGTGGAAGAAGATGAAGTGGTAGAATACCTGTTCCCAGATGAAGCCATTCTGCAAGTTGAGGAAGAGATTTGCACAATGTACTTTGATAGAGCGTCTAATCAGTACGGTTATAAGATATGTGTGTTATTGATAACACCCAACAATTCCCATATACCTTTAGCCTTCAAACTCTAGTTCAAGGTATCCAATAACGAAGCAGAGTATGAGGCGTGTATCGTTGGTTTAGAAGCCACCCTGGAACTAGGGGCAAAAAGGTTGGATGTTATCGGGGAGTTGAACCTAGTTGTTTCTCAAGCAAATGGAGACTAGAAGGTCAAAGAAGAAAAAATGAAGATGTATCACCAAATCCTAGATGTTTTGATTCCTAGGTTTGAAAAACTGACTTTCACGCATCTACTAAGGGAGAACAATAGGTTTGCGGACCCCATATCAACTCTATCTTCTATGATAGACATCCCGCTTAGAGTTCGGATGCGTCCGATTATCATTGAGCAGAGATATATGCCGGCCTATGAGACTATCGCCGCAATAGACGAAGCTCAAGACAAAAACCCTTGGTACTACAATATTTGGAACTTCATGGAAAAGGAGATTTATCCATCAGGAGCAAATGCCAAGGACAAAAGGGAAATACAGTGAATGGCCATCCAATTTATCATCTACAAAGGTAAACTGTACAAGAGAGGTCATCTTGGAATGCACAAGTTGTGTGTCAAAGCAGAGGAGTCAAAGCGCCTAATAGATGCCATTCATGGGAGAGAGTACAGAGCGCACATGAACAAAGTAATGTTAGCTTAGAAGATTCTCAAGAAAGGTTATTATTGGTCCACTATGGAAGAGGATTGCATCGGTTTTGCTTGGCGATGCCACATATGCCAAATTCATGCCAATCGCATGAACATCACGTCGTCAAAATTATACAAAATGACTTCACCATGGCCTTTTTAGGTCTGGGGAATCGACGTCATCGGTGCAGTCACACCAAAAGGGTCGAATGGGCATGCATACATTCTGGTGGCAATTGACTACTTTACGAAGTGGGTGGAAGCGCAGCCCTATGCAGTGTTGAAAGCAGCGCATGTGGCTAAGTTCATCCGAAACAACATCATTTGCCGTTATGGAGTCCCAAACGAGATCATTTCAGATAATGGCTCACACTTCAAGAAAGAAGTGATCGACTTGTTAGAGAAATACAATGTGGCTTTTCACAAGTTATCTACATACCGGCCGCAAACCAATGGAGCTGTTAAGGTCACCAACAAGAATATCAAGCATATTTTGCAGAAGATGGTTAAGACCTACAAGGACTGGCCAGATAAATTGCCATTTGCACTCTGGGGCTATAGAACTTCAATCCGAACGTCTACAGGGGCAACTCCTTACTCTATTGTCTATGAGATGGAAGCTGATCTGCCAATCGAAATACAAGTTTCATCGCTGCGAGTTATGGCTGAGTGTCAAATAGCAAAGGCGGACTGACAACATAGCAGGTTTGAAGAACTGATGTTGTTTGATGAGAGAAGGCTGAAAGCATTTACCATGTTCAGGGTTATCAACGTAGGATTGCTAGGGCTTTTAACAAGAAGGTTAAGTCACGAAATCTCAAAAAGGGGGATTTGGTACTGAAAGACAACCGAGCTCCCATCCATGATCCTAGGGGCAAGTTCAAACCCAATTGGACTGGTCCTTACATCATCAAAACTATCTGGTCAAGTGGAGCTGTTATTTTCATGGATCTGGATGGCCGAGAACTCTCGTAGCCGATCAACATGGACAAGTTGAAGAAATACTATCCCTGAGAGGCTCGCTAGGCCGAAAACCTGGAAGGGTGACCTAGGTAAAAGTTAGAGCATGAAAAATTAGAAATAAAGAAAAACTGAGCTCGTAAGGTTGAAAATCCTAAAAGCCGGCCTTGGCAAAAGTTAGAGCACAAAAGGAAAGAGTTAATACTTGAGTGAACCTAAACTGAACTACGTAAGGCCTAATTTCCATCTTCGGGATACGTAGGCAACTTCATCCTGAAGTTCGGCCGTAAGCACTCCAACTCAACTGTCTTGTCCGTCTGTTTGATCAGGTCATCTTTGTCTATTCTTTATTTGAGAGTTCGATTGTGATCTCTATTCTGAAAACTGGTTACAGTGCCGAGTAGTGTTATTCAGTCAATGGAGATTTCATGATCTTTGGATTCGGGGTTGTACATCTCAAGGATTGATTTCGTGCGTGTCAAATGGTGATCCTTTTCGAAAATGGTTTTGAAAAGTTTCAATAAAGGTTGATTTTTGCTCAAATTTTACCTTTTACAACTTATACCATTTTTGGACCAAAAGGAAAATTTTTAGTGCTCACAGCTTTAATTTCATTGATTTAAATACAAAGTTCTCGCACTCTTGATACAAATCAAAGTTGTTTTCATTACACTCAAAAAACTTGAAAAGAAGATCAAAACAATAAACTAGGGACATAAATGAGTCAGGTGCTCCTACGTCCCCCGCTCGTGCTTGTGGAAGCTTCTGATGCCAAAGTGGGCCCGGTTTGTGCCTCATCCTCGAGCCAAGCCAGGTATTCGCCAGAAAGGGTGCAACTGAAACTAGGGGTAGGGGCCAAAAGCTCTCTCGTCCTCAAAGTAGTGAGGTACCTAGCCAAATGTGAACCTCGGATGGGAAATGAAATCGAGTACTCTACCCCCTCATCTGGGCGAGTCTGATCATATCCAAACTGACGTTTGAATTGGAAAGGGAAGTAAAATACACAGTGTGTAAGGCCGATCAGCTATATGCCAGGTTGCCGAGTCATGCTGTAGCTCATTTCGGTCAAATTAAGCCAGGAGTAATGCCAAGCAATGTTAGCAGCAGACCTGTTGCACATCCAGTGGCACCACCACCTCTCGTTGGAGAAATCCACTAGCTATTGGTAGAAGAAGTACGCTCGAGCTGAATATGTAGGGCAAGAGTCCACTACCTTCAGCTTGTCCATTAACCAAACTCGGGAATGGATGAAAGAAAAGAGAGGTTAAAGAATAGAGAGATGTATGTTGAGAGAAAAGTGAGAAAAGGGTTTTGAGAGAAAAATAGAGTACGAGTGTCGAGTGATGTGAGAAATACATATAAGCAAGGGTGGGAAAACTGAAGAAGTAGTGGACTCCCTGCGAATTTGCTTGTCTCTTGCCGATGGAAGGCGTCTAAGCCCATCAAAATATCGGCCAACACTAAGCTAATGCCACTCTTGCCTTCTTTCAAACCTTGGGCCACTTCAATCAGCCGAATGCTAGACCTGCCGAAACTAGGGGCAAGAAGGCAATGAGCCAGCATACAGAAGCAAATGGCATGTTGCCGAAAACCTCGCCGAAGAAGGTTACCTCGGTCAGTGACATTAGAAAATTGGTGAATCAGACTGGAAATATCCAGCTCTCCATTGTGGACCAAAGATCAAGCCTCATGTAGAATGAGCCCACACATTTGTCCCAAAGCTTGGATGTGGCTAAAACGGGGTTGAGGTATGATTTCCTCATCGTGTTGGGATTTCATTAGCACCTGGAATTCTTCGATTGTCAAGCGTATCTCTTGTCCCCCGAAGCTAAAGACATCTGTAATTGGGTTCCAGCATATAGCCGTGGCATGAAGGAATGGAAAGCAAAGCGAAGAACGACTCAGCAGGAAAAGTGAATTTATGTTGAAACCTCGAAAATTCACCTTTTCCAAGCTGTCTAAAGTCGCAATCCAATCCGAAAGTTTTTTGGCGAAAAATGGCTTCATTTGTGAAGAATTTGCTGTTGAAATAAAGAAATCACGAAGCTAAACCTTTTGTGAAAGACAAGGCAGTGAGTGGATCCCAGGTGTCAACAATCTGGAAGTCCGTTACATTGATGGCCGTCAGGTAGCCTGCAGGTAGCCGGCAAGCCACATTGGTGGCTGGCAAGAGGCATTGGTGGCTAGCAGGCCACCTCTCATGGTCGGCATGTGGCTAGTAACCCCTATTTGTGGTCGGCAGTCTCTCACTCTGACCTGCTATCCACCTGTGTGAGCATATGTTTTGTTTTGATCTTTGAGTGTTTTAAGGTCTTGTTTTGCGTCTTTTCGGCTTTAGAAAGTTTGTTATTTTGTATTTAAGTTGTTGTTGTGTTGTCTTTGCTTTATCAAGTTATATGTTGTTTTGTTTATCGAGTTGTATATTGCTTTTTGTAATTCAGTTGTAGGTCGGTTCGTTACCCTGATTAAGATTTTGTTTCAATGAAGAGTGCTCTTGGCCAATTCAATTCCATGTCCATTTCATGTTATATGGTGCTCATGATGCAAAATACAACACTTTTTTATTTTATTTTATAAAAGCTACTTTTTTATCCCGATCATGGTTTTTTACAAAAGAGGAGTGCAAGTCTTTAAAGAAAATAAACTTGTTTGAAGCTATACAACGTGATAACGCTATAAACAAAAAGAAACTAAGCAAAAGTACAAAAAATCAGCGCTAATCGCCTCAGGCTCGAGAGGCCCTTTTCGCCTTCTTCCTCAGAGGAGAGAACTCTGGGGCACTGTCTTCATCGGCTTCGCTGTCTGAATCTACCTTTGAGTCGGAACCTGAGCCGACGTCATTATCTTTGCCCTCTGCTCTAGAGTCCTCCTCAGCGTCGTCTCCTCTACTCTTAGATGACTCCGAATGCTGACTCACTACCTCCTTAGAGTCGCTCATCCCAGCATCATAATCACTCAGAATGGGCTCTGAAGGACCGCTCTCATCTCAGGTGCCCGTAGCTCTACCTCAGCCGTGAGTTGGAGCCTCTCTCTCTCTCTCTCTCTCTCTCTCTCTCCTTCCTGTTGTTGGAGGAGGTACTGCTGGTGCAAGTGCTGCAGTTGCCGCTGGTGCCGATGCTGCAGCTGCCGTTGGTGCCATCGGTATGGGTGGGATCTAGAAAGACAGTTATCACATATCAATTACAACATATATATTAGATGCAAGAACGATGTGCAAAATGAGTGTATGCAGATATCAGATACAACGTATGAATACAATGTGTGAATGCAGTGTATTAGATGTGGTGTATCAGTGTAGTTTGGGAAGTTTCCAATTGAAATGTTAGTGTCAATGTATCAGTGGAAAATTGATAGCATGAAATGTAAACTGAAGAAATTACCTGAATACCGTAGAGACTGAGCAGTGCCTCTCTCCTTTGTACCATACCCATCAAGGAGGCTATCAGCTTAAGAGCGCCTCCTGTGTACTCGATGGGTGATTAGTAGCTACAATGAACATATTTGAAATGAAATGTAGGGTGCAAACGTAAAGAATGGTCCATATCTGAGTCGGGCCTTGGACCCGGCAAGCTCGTGACCAGTCGCCGCAGGCTCAATCGAAACCTGGTAAGCATCTCTGGTATGCCACCAGCATGGTAGCGCAATTAGAAGCTTTGGCTAACCGGTCCTTTGCCTCGCCTAGGAAGCCCCTCTACCACGGGCCCTGGTCGTCCTGGTCACCCGGGTCACTCTGGGCATCTCTCACGCAGCAGAAGCTCTCGCCTCCTTATCTCTATGAGCATCGGTCAAAGGTGACATCAGATGTGTCTGAATAAAGGCCACATAGTCACCCTCTGCTTGGAATTAGTTAGCATCTAGGCCCACCATAAACAGAATGACCTCCTCAACAGATAGGCTATCTGCTGATCGCATGGATTTTGGCGACGCCATTGGGATGATTGGGTCAGGCAGGCCCACAGTCTGGAGCACGAATCGCTTGCCGAAGAACCAGGCCCGATTGATTGGGCCCTCGAATAGAATGCGGAAGCGAGAAGTGGCCTAGGCCCCAGCATACTGGTCCCGAATCCCTGCTGGCATCATGGCTCATGGCTGCCACATGATTTACGAATAGAAGTTACATGGATGGTTAATCGCTATCAGTTATAATGTGAATTAGAACAGCGTTAAAGCGAAATGACTATGCTTTGGGTTACCTTATGGGCAGCTACCATGTCGAAGTAGTGACAGAAAAATGTGAAGGTTTCATAGGTCCTATGATAGAGCCGGCCGTCATACCTTCGTGAGTAGGGGACTACCAGTAGAAGCTCCTCCATAGGCTCTGCGGTGAGATTCAGAAAATATGCATAGACCCACAACTGCGGAGAAAGTGCAGTGATATGTGATCAATACAGTATGAGCAGATGCAGAAAGTGCAAAGTAGAAAGCACAAGTGTTGAACAGATGTAAAGTACTAAGAAGGAACTGAGATGTGTACCTCCCAGGCTCGCCCGTAGCCTCCGATCAAGTCTCCTCTCAAACGGGAGGTCAAGCTCATGTAGCCATATAAGGTAGCGAGGCCAGCTCTGCCCCAGTCATGAAAACGAACCCGATGAAGGGTCACCAGGGCGTTTAGCAAATACAGGCATACGGTGTTCCACCTGTTCGAAAACAAGGTGGTTCCAAAGACGAACATCAGAAAGCCCCTGGCGTACTGCTCTATCTCCTCTATCGTCTCGGGCTCGATCCCTCTGAACTGCTTGGCAAGCTAGTTGTATCTAACCATACCTGTCCGATATATGGGTGGATGCGCTCCTAGCAACTCAAACTAGGCCACATCCCACTCCTCTATGTCTGTATCGAGAGGGATTGGACAGCCTCTACGTCTAAGCCGGTGATCATGGAGAAGTTATAGGAAGTCATCGTCATCTCTCTTGTAGTAGAAAAGTAGAAGGAGTTGGTGGTGTCCTACCACATCTTCACGAGTGCTCCTAAGAGAGGACGGCTCGCGATAACCCATGTTAGGCCAGAGTAGAAAAGGCCAAAGCTAGCCTCGTCTATGATGTCGCAAACTCCAGCGGGGAGCTCGTCATACCAAGCTCGGGCAGTCGTAGCATCGTACCCTCTGAAGGCATAAGACTCGCCCTGTGGCACCGAACGAATGCAACAGATAAAGAACATATAGATTAGATAAAGCAGTGATGATTGTGTAGTCGAATAAAAGGCAGTGCAAGAAATGCAAGTAAAGAAAGGCAGAAATGCATGAAAATAGAGTTCATACCACAACGGCAATGGCTAACAGGTGAGAAATCGGGTCCCTCAGTCTGAGGTCCTCTGGGGCACCGTGAGCAAACTCTGTGAAGCGTTTGATGCCTCTGGCAGGCAATATATTTGTCTGGGGATGGTACCTCTCTAGATCGAAAGGTCATACCCTTAGTGGTAGCGGCTTTGGCTTGGCTTCAAGATCGAACTCTGCCTTAAGGTTGGCCTCAAGGTCAGCTGCTGGCTCTATTACCTCAAGAACAGGTGGAAATACTAGGGGAGTCTCTGGAGGAGCCTCGTCATGTGGTTCATCATCAGCCACCTGGAAAATGGGTGCGAAGTGGGTGAAAAGTGAAGAAAGATGCAGAAAATAGGGTAAACTTGAAAAAAGTCAACCCTAGGAGAGAGAAAATGGGAAAAAAAATCAAAGCCCGGGAAAAGGCACAAAAACCAAGAGAAACTCAAGGAGAACAAGCCTCAAGTGGTGAAACTCCAAGAAGAAGCACCGAAATCAAATTTTAATCGGTTCAAAAAGAAGGAAACAAAGAGGGTTTATCGAATCAACTTCGCGTGGGGCGTTGGAAAACGCATAAAAAGCGTGAATCTAGAGAGAAGGAGCACCTAGAGAGAGAGGGAGAGTAATTTCAGACTTGGGTGAGTGAGGAAATGAAGTGTGGAGGTGTGTATATAAGGACCCGAGCCAAAAAGTCAAGTTTGCCCCCGAGCTGCCATCATTGGCCGGCAAGGCTCACTGGTGGCCGACACATGGCTGGCGGCCTCTTCTTGTGGCCGGCAGGTGGTCGGTGGCCTCCCTTGGGGTCCTGATGCTGTTTTGTGTCCTTGGTTTCCAAGAAGTATAGGGGTGGTTCACTGTTGGGTTCCGATTGCCTCTACGAAAGCTCAAAACTGTGTTTTCGGTGCACGATGTTTGTCACTTGTCAACATGAACGAGGTGTATCCTTTAAACATATTGTAACTTTCCCGAGAGGTAAATCGGAAGTTGCTACTAAATTCATTTCTGTCAAATTATGCTTTTGTACCTTGCGTAGAATATGCATTTCACTTTGTTGCATAAAACGTGCATGTCACCTTGTTGCATAGAATATGCATTTCACATACGTTGTTGCATAAGATATGCATTTCATGCATATTGCATGCGCGTCTTGCATTCGCTCATGAATCATGCATAGAATATGCATTTGCTCATGAATCACACATAGAATATGCTTCCGCTCTTGTTTTACGCAGAGAATATACTTTTGTTTCTCGCATGGAACATGCCTTCAATTATTATTGTATCTCGGTTGTTTGTCTTGCATAGAACATGCATTCTTACCATATTGCACTTGTTAAGTTTCTTTCTTATGCAGGCAAACGATATTGTATGTATGGTTCATTCAGAGAAGTTCCAGTTGAAGTCTTTGTGCATCTATCACACTTGTTCACTTTGTGCATCTATCGCACTTGTCCATTTTGTGTATCTATTGCACTTGTTCAAACCTTCTTTAGCAAGCTATGCATATATAATACATACACCATTAGAGCTTGCTCTTGAAGCTTTTTGTTAGAATTTCAAACCATATTTCATAAACTTGAGGGTGTTGGAATCAAGTTTGTTACCTAAGAGCTTACCTCTCTTTCAAAGGTATAATTTTGCACCTTCCTCTTTAATTTTCTTCTGCTCTTTTCCTCTATTTTTCTTGTCTTTATATACTGATTTTCAAAGTTTGAAAAGGCTGAAAAATGTGATTTAAAAGTTCTAAAAGTGGAGGGGTTAGCCACCCCTCCTTAGTCTTGCTTACTAGCTTTATATCTCTTGCTTTTGTCTATCTTTTTGTGCTCTTTAAACACACTTTTAGCCACTATTTTTAGGCTGTTTTGGGGCTGAAATATGTGATTTAAAATTGCAAAAAGTGTAGGGGGTAGCCACCCTCCTTAGGCTTTGTTCCATAGCTTTTTCTCTACTCTTTTTAGCTACTTTTTTTTTAATTTTTTTTATTTTTACATTTTAGGGGCTGTTATGGGCTGTTTAATTCATTTAAATAGTTTATGCTTTGAATATCATACTTGTTGTGTTGTAAGTCCTCATGGCTTCGGTTGTTTAGGCCTTAGACAACGAGTCATTTGAGTTGATAGCTTTATTTATTTAGTTTTCATGCGAAGAGTCTCACTCTAATAATCAATCTCGCATAGCCATTTCTGCAACCTCCCTCTTTTCTTCTTTTCTTTTGTTTGAGAGTTATTTCAAAAGATTGATGGTTGTTTGATGCATGGGAAAGATATCTATACTCAATGGCTTGATCTCTACGGAGGTTCATCGTCAATGTATAGTCTCTCTTTCATGCTATAGATCACTTCTCGCTTGACATTTCTTATCATTTAGTGGACTTAAACATCACTTTGGACAAATCGATTAAAGAATGGAAAAGAATAATAAAATTGGCCTCAAATCAATAGAACCGACATAAAGAAGATGAATAAAATTGGTTAGATTCGGCCGGACGTTATGCTGAGTCCATCGCTTCGAGAATTGTTACTTATCAATCCATGATATTTTGATGAAACTTGAAGCGCGTCTATCTCCCCCTTTGAGCCTCCATGATGAGAGGAAGAGGTGGTCATCTTCATTGCATTTATTAATTGTTTAGTCCAAATTGTGTTCGAAATCATCAAGCCATCAAATTGTGCTTATTGTTGGTTTCGGACTCAAATTCACTCTTTTCTTGAGTTTCATGATAAAGGAGAGTAGAAGGGACAAACAGGGCCTAGAAAGGCTCTGTCTGCACTGTTCTCACCTCAGAGTACAAAACATTTTTTGGCATAAAATTAGAGTTGGTCAGCATTTTTTTGGCCTGGCCAGATCTCAATTGGGGCCGGCCGGCTCCCAATGTTTGGCAAGCAGTGAGTTTTTTTGCAAAACAGAGGGCAGTGGCCGAGGGTGATGCAGAGAACCTTGGGCAAACATAGCAGCTTTTGAACACTGCGCATGCGATCATTGTGCATTCTAATTGTTGATTGGTTTCATATTATTGTTGTAAATATTCTTGTTGTAATCATATTGTTGCAATTATTGTTATTGTAATTATTGTTGCAATTATTATTATCATAATGTCCTTGTTGTAATAAATTAGATGGTTAGTTATTTATTTAGCATCTATTCGAATTTGTAATAAAGTAATTAATTTAGCTAACTAGTGTTTATTCGAATTTGTAATAGTTAGCTATTAATCTAGACATTTGGACACCTATTCGGACCCTCTTGCACGAGGGCAAAATATGTAATAATGGTATACATTTTCCAAACCCCATTTCTTTCTCCCTTTTATTTATCTACTTATGATGGTAACATAGAGCATCATATTTACTTAGCATTCCCATGTTCTCATACACTTGTTTCATGTACATTTGGGTTTGGCTCATCATATTAACCAATGTCAATTTCAATTTCATTGCTTGAAAACGTGATTTATCACATGTCATGAATTGGATCATATACCATGCTCATAGTCAAGCATATAAAAATTGTATAAATGTGTGCGTTGCATTAGTCACATTGAATTGTTTAGGGACATGCATTTTTCTAATTGTTTTATTTTTTTTGGCTTTCCTCGGATTACTAGGTGAGCATTTCCTGCTTTAGCATATTGTATGTATGTTCGTGTTGCCATATCAAGCATGTTTACCATGAGGCTAAGTGCTTAGTTGATATAT
Source organism: Camellia lanceoleosa (assembly GCA_025200525.1). NCBI lineage: Eukaryota > Viridiplantae > Streptophyta > Magnoliopsida > Ericales > Theaceae > Camellia > Camellia lanceoleosa. Next base: position 379,042 of record JANUSC010000121.1, on the reverse strand, counting down.
CTCTTGAATGCCTGTGGATGGAGGCTTTTCGCTTAAGTTGGGATAATTTGATAAATGTACATATGAGATCACGTTTTCAAGTGACCTGTATTCAAAATATTTTTTTGCAAAATGAACATGAAATCAAAGCATTCCAACTTTTGTGAATTTGTCTATACTTGTTTGACATCACATAGTAACAATGGCCTAATAATCGGAAAAAGCGCATGTAATGTAAATAAGAATCACAACATGATTAGTAGAGGCCGATCTTTGATCGGGTGAGTGGGGAGCTCAATTCATGACCTTCCCTTCTCATACCTAAGTTCCCGAGCCAAGACATTTTGGTGATGATAGATAAGTGGCCGTTGGAACAAGTCTCAAGTTTCCTAAATTTTTCAAAAATATTTAGGTGACGACTCTGTATCTGGAAAACTAGTCCATTTTTTGGCATTTTGATTCACATTTGATGTTCCAAAAGAATTGCCGGATTTGGACTCATTTGTCTATTTCACATTGCACTTGTGGAATCAGATTCAAAACCACAGGAGTCCGAACTGTAGGGCTAGTCGTATCCGAAAGGAGCACAAAAAGCAAGCTACACCTCCATTTCTTTCTATCCCTTTACTATGTATGTCTTCCAATCACCATTTCTTTCTATTCCTTTTATTTCCATGCTTTCCATATCTGTTGATAGAATCATGTTTTCTTTTTCATCATATACATACCTTACGTCCATATTGCAAATGCATTTGGATTTAGCTTATTTGCATTTGTGAGCTTATCATTTCCAAAATGTGATTTTGTGCGCTACTTCATGCTTTGAAATGATCCCCATGTCATGTGTTAGTAGCCGAGTCCTTAGCAGTATTCTTGCTTACGTATTGCATTAATATTTTGCATATAGGATCATGCATATTTTTCTAACTTTTTTTTTTTTTTTCATCTTTTTGTTGGATACGAGTAAATGCTAGGTGAGCATTTATAACTTTAGCATTCTGCCTATGCACGATTTCTAATTATGACTAGTATTTTACCATGCGACTACTTGCTTAATTGATCAATCTTTATGATTGGCAGTGGATGGAGGTTGTGTTGCTTGAATTGGAATGATATTGATTCTTATGGTTCTGAGCTCAATTTCCTTTGAATTGTACATGTTTCAAAGCTTTTTCAAAAATACACAAGATCAAAGCATCCCAAAATAAGTGACACGGTCTATACTTGATTGCTTCACATAGTAATTTTAACATTAATAATAATTAGAACATGAGCATGTATTGTCCATAAAACTTATATCATAATTTAGTAGAGGCAGATCCTTTGATCTTGTGAGCAGGGGTGCTCAATTAATGATTTTCCCCCCGTATATCCAAGGTTCCAAACTAAGGCATTCTTAGTTGTGATAAACACTGCCTTTGGCACGAGACAAAGGTTTCTTAGTTTTCCCAAAAAGATTAGGTCACGACTTTGAGATCTAGTGATGTAATCCAATTTTGGCAAATGTTGCGATTAATAGATTTAATTTTTTTTATTTTATTTTATTATATATATATTTTTTTAGATTTGTCGAATCTGGACTCGTATTTATGTTTCACATTGCACTTGTGAGACTAGAAGATTGAAAGTCCAAACTATTGGGTGTACTCAGGGTACCCCCGAGGCATTCTACAATAATGAACGCATAATAATTGACAAGAATAATAATAGACATACATCTCACAATAAAATAAAATTAAAAAATGCACACATAAAATAAAATAAGAATCTCAGTTGTTATGGTCAAAATTGCGATAAGGAATCCTTCCTGATCTTGACTTGAACAATCCTTGACTACCACTTCTCTAAGTAAGCATGGGTATCTTTAGAAAAATGTACTAAAAGTTATATTTTTGTGTAATGAAATTTAGTATTTGGTTTTAATAATATCAGTTATTCCAATTTTAATGAAAATCATTATGAGTAATATCTTTATTATGTTATTTGTTTAATGTTTTGCATGTGTGTCTTTTATTCTATGAAGTAGGCGATCTGGTGTGTAGAGTATGACTTACACATGAAAGATCGAATCACTAATGCTTGTAGAATATCAGTGGTTCACGGTCTAAGATGGATTGGTGTTTGAGTAGGTCTGTATTGACTACAGGAAACAGTAAAGTTATAGCTCATTGTGCTAGTACGCTTTGTGTATGTTGAACATGATCATCCTAGGATAATTGTTCATGTACTGATCAGATGAGACAATTTACATCCCATAGTTATTATGAGTACTTAATCTGAAAATAATTAATAATCACGTGCATTTAGTGTTGGTTATTTTGATTCATAAATACCACTAAAGAATTATGATTGCACTTCTATCTTAATCTCCAAATTATATTTCGAGCTCTACATTATTACATGCTTATTTATCTCTCCGTGTTAAGATTACTAATACTAGTCAATTAAATAAATTACTAACAATTATATTTAATCAACTTCTTCATATTTCCTTGAGACCTTCCACTTAACTTATTCGATATGTCAGATATAAAATCCACCTCTAGGGTTTGACATAATCAAAACTTATAATCTTATGAATCCCTAAACTGGGACATGAATTCTATCAATAATCTATATTCGCCATATACATAAAGTTATCAGCCAATTCACTGAGCTTATTGACCCATAAATAATCTCACTTTTATAATTTATGAAATTAGGAATCATAATTCAGTTTGAATTAAGTTTTCCTAATTCCATAGGGAGTCCTAATCCTAATCTACTCGTAATGGTCATTGTCATAGCCTATATATATATCCGTCCTTGTAGCTTTCTAAAGATATAATTTTTTGGGCTTAGAGAGAGAGTAAGGAGGTTCACATTTTTTAGCCCATACTCAATTCGTGATCAAGTATAAGAAAGGAATACAATAGAAGATCGTAAGGTGCAACCGAGTTCAGAATTCATCACATACAATCTTATGTTCATGATTTGAACGAGGTCAAACCAGACAGATCTCAAAGGTATAAACAATAATTCCGTCCCCCTTAAAAAAGTCAATCTCATGACGATGCCAGGGCATTCTTACTATTAGGATTGTCTTGTCTCTCAAGTTCTTGTCTTTTCTGTCTAGAGCCATCAATAATCTTGTTCTCATAATAGCATTTTGAATGGAATTTCTTAATAACATAAGGGGTGCTTTAATCTTTTGAATTCTTTGAAAATTCTAAACTGCAAGTTGTACAAGTAACAATGTTGTGGATTCAGTGCGAGGGCATGTATTCCTAATGTGGTGACTACACTTTTGTCAAGAATTGACCATTTATTAATTTTTTGATGCCTTTGGATTTTTTGATTTGTTGAATCATGGAAACTAATCTATCCCCCTTAAACAATAAAAGAGTTATGTTGGATGGTTAAGTTGTCTCCTTCTATTAGTAACTATCGATAATAGTTGATGTACAGGGTTAATGTCGGGTATCTTTATGTTTCAGGAATTGAGAATTAACGCACAAACAATTTCTAAGGGTCTGCATACATGTTCTAATGGTCCGATATCCCATAATTACGAAGTAATGTGATCAATAAAACATGTACTCAAGAATTGTGAAGTACGAGTGTAAAAGTACCAAGACTTTAATTAATAATAGAGAATTTACACATTTATGCATGGATTACAAAAGTCCCTTCAAGGAATTCTAACTACTATCTTAGTGGCATTTTCCACCTCGAGTTCATAAAACGTGTATTTCTCGTCCTCTGGATGCTGCACAGTGAGATTTTCTTGTAGCCCATACACTTTGCTGGTTGGCATCTACTTGTTGACTATTCCTGAGTTTTGATTGCTCTCCGCCTTGTAATTTTGTTGCCTTATAGTTCCCAGCTTAGTTACACATGGCTATTGCCCTTCGATACCCTGAGTATTTGCACCCGAGTGCTCTCATTGATTTCCTACCGGCTGGGGACATTCGAACCTCTTATGTCCCATCTGTTGGCAACGATAGCACTAGATCACCCTAACTGGTCTTGTCTTGGAATTTCCTCTCTAATACTATTGTTGCAATGGTAGTTGTTGTTGTTGTTGTTGTTGTTGTTATAGTTATAGTATCTTGGAGTATGGTTTATGTGTTGCATGCTTTTGGTTGTTCCTTTCTAGTCCCATATTGACTTGATCTTTCTCTCTCATCAAGCTCCAAGCCCTCTTGGAATCTGCCACCTTTCGTTCTGAATCTAGTGTTGTGTCAAGTACATCCACAAGCTCCAAGTTCTCTTGGAATCTGCCACCTTTCATTCTGAATCTAGTGTTGTGTCAACTACATCCGCAAGCTCCAAGCCCTCTTAGAATCTGCCACCTTTCATTCTGAATCTAGTGTTGTGTCAACTACATCCGCAAAGGTAGGAAGTCGCATGGGCAAAACTCTTTCTTTGATTGTAGGGTCTAGGCCTTATTCAAATTTTCGCTCTTTCTCTTCATCGTCTGCTATGCATCGAGTCGCATAGTGAGCCAATTACTGAAACTTTTCCACATATTAGGTCACTGTCATCATGAATTGTTCTAAATTCTAAAGTTCCCAGATCATTTCCTGTCTAACTATGTTTGGGAAGTACTTTCTCAAAAATAATTCCTCAAATTGTGCTCACATCATTGTGGTGATATCCCTAGATTCCCAGATCAGGGCACACCTATGATCTGTTTCCTCTCCTAGTTGGTAAATAGCTAAAGCAATCATATCAATGTGTTTAACTATTCCCATTGTATCAAACATCTTTTCAATCTATTGGATCTAGTTTTTAGGGATCTTAGAATCGGGCTCGCTCGTGAAGATCGGTGGTCTCTATTTACAAAACTCGTAGAATAGATGTGTTATCTCATTCTGACATGTTCTTCCTAGCCTTACCGATTCTTCTAAAATTTGATTTCCGATACTTCGGGGTAAGTTAGCAGCGGGTGTAGGGGTGTGATCGTGATTGTTGACCCCGGGTGCCCCATTCCTGTTTATATTGATATCATCGTTGTGGTTGGCTTTGTCATTATTGCCTATGTAATTGTTTACTCTTGTATGGTTCACCATCTGCCAAATGGGCAATTAAATGCAAGTTAGGGTTTTGCTAACGTGGTTAGTCAAAGGAATTACTAAGGTGAATTACTCTAATCAAAACATAATCCAAATAACTCCTAATAAGCTTATAACGTGGTTCTACTCAACTACCGATATTGTCACCATTCTCGGTTATTCTAGGGCAAACTACATGTTCAGATTTGTTAATCAAGGTTGTTCTTTCTTCATTATGAAAGTCTGGTTCTGTTAGTCTCATTTGAAATGCCCACTTCAGCTCCCCAATTTCAATGCTAGAATTGTTACTACACCACTATACACCTTCACGATTCGACGTTGCCATGCCATAAATCCAAAGGAACACCTTAAGGTTGGTCAAGAAAATTTTAAATTTTTTTATTTTATTTTATTTTATTTTTAATGTTTTTTAGTTGATAGAATAGGTAGTGCTATAATAATATAACATAGTCGGAGTAAGGTTGTCTCTAACTGCAGACCGAAATGGGTGGGTAAGTGTTAAACTTAGGCTCTGATACCAAGTTGTGACGTCCCAAAACATGGAAACATCAAGGAATATATTAACAAATAAATATCTGATTTATCTAAGGTTACAAGTCTAGGAAACGTCACTAATGAGTCCTTTGGTCAATAACCAAGTAAGATTCCAGAAGGTCGGAGGAGTCAATATAGCCTCCTTTCAAAATCCATTCATCTTAAATACCAAAGCTATCTTTTTGACAGATCTTAATAAGGTATTAACACAAGATCCACATAAGTCGACGAGAAAATAAGGGATGAGCAATACAAAAGATATGCATAGATATATAAGCAAAGTAATAATTACGTAATCGTATTTAAATACAACAAGATGTTTAACACTTACAATCCCAAAACATGTTTACAAAACTAGTTTTCTAATTCTCCTAGGGTAACCATACGTCTTCAAATGCTTCAGTTTCTCTTCGACCATCCTGGCATGCAATGCCATGAGCTTTGAATGCCCAGTAAACACATACACATCTCGACCCCTTTTCCTAATCCAATACACAATAATGGTATGATCATAAAATGTAGTAGAAGTAATAATCAAATAGAGCTCATAATGAATTTTAGTTATCAAGAATAACTGTCAATCAAGTTAGTTCTAGGCAACTCCTCGCAGAATGTCGTTCCTGCCCAACCACTAACATTGGCCACGGGCAATTTTGACTCCCTCTTGGTTAAACAAATATCAATGCATCATTTATCACATAATCATTAGGGTGTCGCTTACTGCACAATTACCAATGATGCCTACGCACATAGATTAGATACTCGAGTGGTGATATCATGGTTTGCCCCAAGGGAACGGGCTTCTAGGGATGCTCTCCCTGTGTGAGACCTTCACTGCCACCCTCATACCTCTCAATTCCGTTAAGCAACCAGAATACCTCCCGTGCCATGTTAGGGTTCGAAAACACACTCTCACAATACTTAAACCACTAGGTCCTGGGAATTCAAACACTCAATTATATATATGTAATAAAAAAGTAGTTATTTTAATATGGGGAAAAAAAAACTTTAATTATGCAAAATCTCAAAAAGAATTAATGTTATTAGCCTAGAAATTTTCATTCCATCTCATTCACCCTAAAAATTTTCATTCCATCTATATATATAATATAGAGGATTATAATCCTAAGATTCCTCAAATTCTAATTGTTAGGTCCCTTAGTCTTGCCAATTTTGCAAACAAACATAGTTTATCAAGTTGTAAAGGTTCCTACAAATTTAGCTTGCTTGCTTGAGTGAAGAAACTTTGATCCCAGTAGTTTTCACTGTCTGCAAAAATATTGGGAAGGAGTATTTGTGCTCAAGTGAACCTTTTGGTGGCTTGACTGACAACACTTAAGGAATACACGCATATTAGTCTCATCACTGGAGTGAGAGATCCTGCGCTTGAGCGCCCGTCGTGGCCCTATTTGCTATAAAGCTGTGTTTTAGTCAGAATTTAGGACACGGCTTCCAGATCCTCTTTCTGGGTTCTATGGTTTTCTTTTGGAGGTTATTTGCTAGTTTTCCTTTGATTTCTTTATGAGTTTGTTCATGGATCAAGAGAGTTAAATCAAAGGGTTGTCGGTTTGATTTTATCAACACAAGAGAAGTTTCTCTTTGGTGGATTCCAGAGATTTAAGCGTGGAGTATTCAAAGGAGTTTGAAATTGCGTGTGGTCGTTGATTTGACATAGATGTTGTGGATTCGACATCAAGTTGATCAATTCCGAGATGAAGGCAGTGGTGAAAGAGATACAGATTGTCGAAGGCAAATTGACAGAGTTTGGGTAATTTGTTTGGTAAATTTTTATTCTTTCTTTCTTTCATAGTGGATTAATTAGTAGTGTTTCACCTGCGATTTTTTAATCACAATTGGAGGTGCTCCAACTATGGTTTTTCCACGTAAAAATCGGTTGTTTCGATTTATTGATTTTGAAGTAACAATCTAAATCACTTTCGTACATGCTAGATGATTTAGATTGTCAATTTTAATTGTTTACAAATTGTTGCAATTAATTCTGGTCTAAATCACGGATCACTTAGGTTTTTCACTTGGCATTAGAGTAGGTCACTCTTTGTCTTTATCAAAACTATAGGAGTGTGATTTTGTGTGATTTGTGATATGGATTCAATTCGCGAAGGTAACTCGACCCATAGACCTCTGTTAATTGATGGTACAAACTATTTTTATTAGAAAGCTCGTATGAGGATGTTTTTAAAATCTATTAATGAGAAAGTTTGGCACTGTGTGATCTATGGATGGAGTGAACCTATTGTCACCATTGCTGGTGTTGATATCCCCAAACCTCTTGATAAATGAGACACAATCGATTATCCAAACTCGAGTTAGAACAGTAAAGCTCTCAATTTCCTTTTTTTGGTCCGTCACATAAGAAGAGTTTCATTGTATTTGCATTTGTGAGGTAGTAAAAGAGGCTTGGGACATTGTTGATACTATTCACGAGGGTACTACTACTGTTAAAAGATCAAAACTTCAATGTCTCACCTCCTCTTTTGAAACTCTTTTTATGCGTGATGATGAGACGTTTGATGATTTTTATGCTAAACTTAGTGACATTGTGAATTCCTATTTCACACTCAGTGAAAAATCCTTGAATCTAAGGTTGTTGAAAAAAATTTGAGGTCATTACCATAGGGGTTACAATCAAAAGTGACAGCTATTGAGAAGGCTCAGTATATTGAGAACCTCAACCTTGATCAGTTGGTTCGAAACTTGTAGATTTATGAAGCCCACCAGATTTCTATGAAAAATCAAAAAGATAGTGTGGATTTTACCAGTGCTCATGAGACTACTAAAAACCCTGAGGTTGAGTTTGATTTAGAGTTCGAAATGATGGCTATGTTTATCAAACAATTCAAAAAAAAATTAAAGAAAAAGAAGCTTAATTTCAAGGACTCTAGTTCACAAAATAAGGGTAATGAAAAATCTAAAACTTTTGCACCAAAAGTTGCTCCAAAAATTGAGAAGAAGACTGTGAAAGGGCAAGGTATCAAGTGTTATGAATGTCAAGGGTTTAGACATATTTCACTTGAATGTCCATCGAAAAGGAACCGAAGGAAAGTCTATGTAGTGACTTGGAATGATGAAAGCAACTCAGAGCGAGAACCTGAAGAAACCAAATCTAGTGAAGACAGAGATAATACCTACATGGTGTTCTACTCTACCTCCACTCAACCACCTCCAAATCCAGTTGAGTTTGCTCATGGTCAGAGTCTGCACCGTGCTCATACCTTTGATGGGAGTAATTACTTATACTGGAAGATCAGAATGAGGGTGTATCTTAGAGCTGATGACCCTGAAAGTTGGCCAACAATTGAAGAGGATGTTGAAAATGGTGACAATCCGAGCATTCAAAGAGTTCTAAATACCATCCGTGAAGCAATTTGTGAAGAAGAACAACAACGAATAGCTCACTGCACAAAGGCCAAAGATGTTGTAGAGGATGTTAGAAATGGCAACAATCCGAGCATTCAAAGAGTTCTAAATACCATCCGTGAAGCAATTTTTGAAGAAGAACAACAACGGATAACTCACTGCAAAAAGGCCAAAGATGCATGAGATATTGTTAGTCAAGTCTATGGAAGAGAAGAGTCATCTTCACAACCATCTGTCAACTTTCATGCCTTAGTTGCTCAATTGGATGAGATCAAGGAGAAAAAGAAGCAAAAAGAAGATGATGAAATCTCGAAAGACAATGATGGGATTGATTATGATGACTTACAATAAGCTTATGAAAAGCTTTACAATGAATCTTTGAACTTGTCCAAGTTCAATGACAAACTCACTTTCAAGCTCAAATCATGTGAAAACAAGAATGTCAAGCTAAAGGAAGAGATTGCAATAGCAAAAAAGCATGTCATCAAGATCTCCAATGACAAACAAGACCTCTATGGAAAACTTCTATCTTGTGAGACCAAAATGAATGAACTTCTGAAAATCTATGCCACATATGAAAAGAAGATTGAAATCATTGAGATGTCACTAGCTGTATTGGAAGAGCTAGTTGGTCAGAAAGAGGGAGAACTCAAAGATACTAGAGCCACAATTGATATGTGGAACAAAGGGTTAAAGACATTGGAAGACATGATCGGGTCTCAATAGATGAGTTGTGACAAAAGTGGGATAAGCTATGGTGATGCAACATTTCAAAAAGGACAGGACTCTACATCACATGACATCAAGACCAAGCAAAGGGAAAACTAAAGGTTTAACAGGGTGATCACTCTTTTCATCAACCTAAAGGGGATAAGATCAACCAAAGAGTGGTAAAACCTGTTTTTGTTTGTCATCATTGTGGTAGGTATGGCCACATTTGCCCTTATTGTTATGAGTTGTTTGGTAAGGTGTCTCAAAAAATTAGAAATTCTATTACTTCATGGGTTAGGAGACAACCTTACATGTCTAGGTGTAGACACCCCATTTTTTACCGCTCTTAAGACTTAGGCGCCTTTGGTTGATCACTTGATGATGAAAGTTATGCTGTACAAATGTTTGCTTTCTCCAACAAGAAGCGCTTCTAAATCCCAACCCTACACCCCATTTTGACCAAAACTATTTTAGACCTTAAAACCCTATTTTTCAAAATGTTTCTACGATGTTCTGAAACTCACATTTCGTTTAAAATATTGCACTTTTCGATAAACTAAGTAAGGACAAAATGGAAATAAATGAAAGGGATGTGAACTCTTTGAAAAATCTTTAAAACCTCTTATTTATGGGTTTGGAGTTGAAGAAAATTGGAGGAGAGGGAAGGAAACTAGTTGGGGAAATGGTTGAGCATGAAACCGTTAAGAGAGAACTGAGCAGCCTACACTAAATCAGGACTATCTCTTTGCACACTTAGACGTTAGTTGTGAGGCCACCACCATTGGAAAGTGGACTTTTGGGGCTTCAATTTAGACTCAGGAATATCCTAAAGCCGAGTCCGGATGAGGGAGATATGGCCGTTTGAAGTTATGCATCCATCCAATTAAGATAGAAATGAGCAACATTCACTAAAATAGGCATATCTCTTTGCACACTTAGAATTTAGATGTAAGGCCACCTTAATTGGAAATTACACTTATGGGAATTCAATTTAGACTGAAAAATAACCTAAACCCGAGTTTGGATGAAGAAGATATGCCCATTTGAAATCGGGCCTAGAAGTAGATTTTTCTGACCGACAGCCCACTATTTGTAGATGGCCACGCACTATTAGTGGCCAACTGGCCACTACTTCTGGCCCACTGGCCAGTTGCGTAAAACCCAGATATTTGTTACCAGGTATCCCCCTAAAGCTCTAGCTGTTCCTATATAGATATTTCCGACCTGAGAGGCTGATTTTCTATATATACCTGGCCAACCCTCTTGATTTTAGGTTACAAAAAATTCCAAAAGAGCCAAAACTTGAAATTCTCTCTCTATTTCTATCTTGTAACAGACACACCTTACCCAAACACTTCTTAAACCAATATTGGAGCTCTCCTTGTTGAGATTATTGGGTCCAATGGTTTGTGAATAAAAGAGTTACCTTGCTTCAAGAGGTATAATTTTGGGCATCTCTATACTACTTCTTTCCTATCTTTTCTTAGTATTTTTGGGCTGCTTTTACATTGTTTTTATGAGCTGAAAATTGTGGTTTAAAGCTACCAAAGGTGGAGGGGTTAACCACCCTTCTTTACACCTTGTTCTCTAAGATTTTGCCCTTGTGTTTCCCATTATTTTCTCAACTTTTTTTGAGTTTTTTAGCACTAAATTTTAGAGTTTTTTAGAGGCTAAAAATCATGTTTTGAGGTCCCAAAAATGGAGGGGTTAGCCACCCCTCCTTTGGCTTATTTACTAGCTTGAATTCTCCATTATTTTAGCAAAGTCATTTAGCTATTTTTGTCGTAATTCTAGCATGTTTTTGGACTGTTTTAAGACTTTTTTAGGACCATTTGTAGTTGTTCATTGCATTTGAGCTTTATATAGCATGCTTGTAGTGTACTGGTTTCCATAGGTTTGGTAGTTTAGGCCTTAGCCACCAACCTATTTGAGTTGATAGTGTTTATTTCTTGCTTTCCATACTTGTTTTCATCTCTAATCAACTCTGAAACCTCCCTCCTTTCTTAGTTTTTTCTTTGTTTTGAAAGTCGGTTCAAACTAATTGCTTGTTTAAGCTTGAGATACAGGTATTCTGCTTAATGGTTTAATCACTTTGGGCATTCATTACCAACGGCACGGTGTCTCTCTCATGTCTAAACCAACTCTTTGTTTGATATTTCTTTCCATTAGAGGACTTAAAGATCACTATTGGACTTAATGAACTAAGGAATGGTTGGTAATTAGAATGATGTAATAAAATTGGAAATAAAAATGATGTTAGATAATAAGCAATTTGGTATTCAATCAGACGTTAATTGAACACATGGAAACTTGAGGCATTTCATACTTGCTAGTGATGAAATGGTTCAAGTTTCCAAGGTTAACCACTTCCCTTGATCAATTCATGATAGGGAGAAGGTTTGAGAGCTTTTTATTGTGCATTTATTGAAATTGTACCTCTTGATTCATAGGTCATCATGCAATGAAATTGCATCGATTGATGGCTTGAGAATCAAGCCTACCCCTCGTTTGAGCTGTTTGATGATAAGGAGAGGCAGGGAGGACAAACATACCTTGATAATACCCTATTTGTGCTCTGTTATGCTTTTGGTTACAGCAGGAGGAACTAGGCTTTAGTGACCGGTAGGCCACTTCTTTTGGACGACATGCTACCATTTGTGACCGGTCGGCCACTACTTCTGGCCTGCCGGCCACTTTTGTCAAATTGAGCAACAAATTTTTGGAATAGAACAAAGCAGAGGCTAAGGTGAAAAGATGTTCTAACTGTGCAACAGAGGCATTCTGGCAGCAAAACAGTGAGCTTTTCGGGTGGAAATCCGTGCATACGTGAGCATTCATCGCTTCTCGTGGTTGATTAGTTAGCTTATGTACTTTTTTCATGTTGTATTCATGTTGTAATTAATTAGTTAATTTTAATTTGTAATTAATTTATTAGTGTAATTAATTAGTTGGTTCCATAGAATAGTTAATTAATTGATTGATTTTGTAATAACTAGCTAGCATAGTTAGTTTATTCGGTTTGTAATAATTAGTTAATTCGTAGTAATTAGCTTAGCTAGTTAGTTTATTCGGACCCTTTTACGTGAGGGCACAGTTGTAATAATGTGTATGTCTTCCAACCCTATGCCTTTTTCCCTTTTATTTACTTGCTTATGGTGGTTAGTTTAGAGCATCATATTTTGTTTAGCATCTCTCATGCCTTGCATCCATTGTCTTGCATGCATTGAGCTCGACGCATCATTGTTTTTTGAGCTCGACGCATCATTCTAATTTGCACTGTTATTGCTTACATTTCTTTGAATACGTGCTTTACCTCATGCTATCAAATTGATTAACATGCCATGTTAAGTAATCAAGCCTATTTAGATTGCATATCGCATGTGTTGCATTAGTCATATTGCATTAGTTAGGAATATGCATTTTTCTAATTATTTTGCTTTGTTTGGCTTGCCTTGGAGTACTAGGTAAGCTTTTATTTGCTTTAGCATATTGCATGAGTGTGGTTGTTACCATGTCAAAGCATGTTCACCATGAGGCTAAGTGCTTAATTGATATAACTACTTGAATGCCTGTGGATGAAGGCTAATTGTTTGAATTGGAATAATTTGAGTAATGCTCATATACGATCACTTTTCCAAGTGGTACATATTTGAAACACTTTTCAAAAAACAAACACGAATCAAAGTGTTCAAATTCTTGCAAATTACTCTATACTTGTGGCTGCATCACATAGTAATGTTAGCCTAATAACCAGAATAAGAGCATACAATGTAAATAAGATTCACATCATGATTAATACAGGCCGATCTTTGATCGGGCGCGCGGGGGTGCTTAATTCATGACCTTCCTCTCTCGTACCTAAGTTTCCGAGCCAAGACAATCTTGGTGATGACGGACACGTACCCTTTGGCACGAGTAATGGGTTTCCTAAATTTTTCAAAAATATTTAGGTGCCAACTCTGTATCTGGCAAAGCAGTCCATTTTTTGCATTTTGATTAAAAATTGATTTTTCAAAAGATTTGCCAAATTTAGACTCTTTAGTGTTTATCTATTTCACATTTCACTTATGGAATCAAATTCAAAACTGCAGGAATCCGAACTGTAGAGCTTATCGTTTTTCGAAAAAAGCACGAAAGTCGAACTACACTAGGCAGAACAACAAGATTCATGATGGTGTTCACAACGCTAAGACGTTTACCAAGACTGCCAGTCCTGTTTCTGTTCAGACCAAAAAAATATGGGTGAGAAAGAGTGACTTAGCTTGTTTTGTTGTTCACAATGCACTGAAAGCACGTGGCTCACACATATGGTGTCTAGTGACAAATCTGACTTCACATCTCTTGAAAAATATGAAGGAGGAATTATTACGTTTGGAGATGGTGGGACTTCTAGAGTGATTGGTAAGGGCTCTATAAGTGTGGCTGGTCTTCTCAAGCTTGAAAATGTCTTACTTGTTAATGGCCTTAAAGCTAATCTTTTGAGCATTAGTTAAATGTGTGATTTCTATAATGAAGTATTATTTTCAAAAAAAAGAGTGAATTTTGGATATGAAAGGAAATACTGTCATGTTTGGGGTTCGCACATCTAATAACTGCTATGAGATTATTACCACAAATGATCTCACTTGCCACTCGGCCATCATAAGCAATCTTGACCTGTGGCATCAAAGATTAGGTCACATGAATTTCAAAGACCTAACTAAGATAGCCAACAAAGAGCATGTGAGAGGAGTATCCAAAATGGGTAAGAATGTGAACTATATGTGTGGACCATGTCAACTTGGGAAGCAAACGCGTGCCTCTCATAAAAAGGTGAACAACTTAATAACCAAATGTCCTCTTGAACTTGATTATATGGATCTTATAGGGCCCACTTGCATTGAAAGCATTGGAGGTAAAAGATACATTTTTTTTAACTGTTGACGATTACACTCGCTTTTCATGGGTTACTTTATTAAGAGAAAAAAATTTGATACGTTTGATGCTTTCCAATCCTTAGTCCTTAAAATCTAAAATGAACATGGTGTTTCTATTGGGTGTATCATAAGAATCTGAACTGATCATGGTCGTGAATTTGAAAATAGCTCGTTTTCGGATATTTGTGATATGCATGGAATTAAGCATGAGTTTTCTGTACCCATTACTCTACAGCAAAATGGAGTTATTGAGAGGAAAAACATGGTAGTTCAAGATATGGATAGGGTCATGCTCCTTAGCAAGAAAGTTCTTCCAAAGTTTTAGGTTGAAACCTTAAATACCATTGTTTATGTTGTGAATCGTGTGTATTTAAGGCCCGATACTTTACAAACTCCATATGAATTGTGGAAAGGGTAGAAACCTTATGTAAAGTACTTCAAAACTTTTGGGAGTAAATGTTACATTTTCAAAGATAGAGAGCCTTTGGGAAAATTTGATTCCCGAAGTGATAAAGGTATTTGCTAGGGTATTCAACCACCAGTAAAGCTTTTCATGTCTATAACCTGCGTACTTTATCTTTAATAGAATCGATCAATGTGGTTATGGATGACACAGATGCTCTTACTTCATCTATACATAAGGAAGAAGATGGTGCGTCTCTAATCTTGGATACTGAACCACGAAGTCAAGGAGAAGCATAGGGCCAACCCTAAGAAGGTGAGCTAGCACCAACTTCTATGGTAAGTCCAAGTCCAAAGAGTGCATACCAAGTCGCACGGTATTTAAGGTTTCAACCATCAACAAGGGTAAAACTGAATCATCCGGTTCACTACCAGTCAAGTTTAAATACACACAATTTTCAAAGGGGTAGTGTGGGCACAAATAAGGTAGTAAGTCTATTATTTTAAACAAGTGACTTACTAATAGACTTACTACCTTTATTATCAAGAAGAAAGGTAGTCCATCATATACTTACCTTTAAAATAATAGACTTACCTTTAATAGACTTACTACCTTGTGATTACTAATAGACTTACTAATAAACTTACTAATAGACTTACCTTTAATAGACTTACCTTTAAAATAGACTTACCTTTAATAGATCACTTGTTATAATAGACTTACCTTTAATAGACTTACTTGTGATCACTTGTTATAATAGACTTACCTTTAATAGACTTACTATCTTTAAAATAATCTTGTGATTACTAAAAGAAGTAAGTCTATTAGTAAGTCTATCATCCGGTTCACTACCAATCATTATCAAGAAGAAAGGTAGTAAGTCTATTAGTAATCACAAATAAGGTACTTTTTTTATTAGTAAGTCACTACCAGTCAAGTTTTAAAACCATCAACAAGGGTAAAACTGAATCATCCGGTTCAACAAGTGATTAGTAGTGTCTCAGATCGAATGAAAACTTAAAAAGAAATTTTGGAAAAGGTATCTCATATGTGTTGTGTTTCATTAATTGAACCTAAGAATGTAAAAGAGGCCTTACTAGATGATAGTTGGGTTAATGCAATGCATGAAGAATTAGGTTAATTTGAACGTAACAAAGTTTGGACTCTTATTCCCAGACCTAGAGACATGAATGTGATAGGTACCAAGTGGATATTTAAAAATAAATTTGATGAGAATGGTACTGTGGTTAGAAATAAAGCTAGGTTGGTTGCTCAAGGCTATACACAAGTAAAAGGTGTTGACTATGATGAGACGTTTGCCCCTGTTACACGTCTCGAATCTATTCGTATTTTACTTGGTGTTGCATGCTTTCCAGTGTTCAAACTATTCCAAATGGATGTGCAAAGTACTTTTTTGAATGGGTACTTGAAAGAAGAGGCATATGTTTAGCAACCAAAAGGGTTTGAGGACCCAAAAAGTCTAAACCATGTCTACAAGTTAGAAAAGGCGTTATATGGATTGAAACAAGCCCCTCGAGCTTGGTATGATAGACTTACTACCTTTCTTCTTGATAATGATTTTCAAAGGGGTAGTGTGGGCAAGACCTTATTTGTGAAACATACCAAGTCGCATATACTTATCGCTCAGATATATGTTGATGATATTGTGTTTGGATCCACTTTTGTTTCTCTTGTGAAATATTTCTCGGATTGCATGACACATGAGTTTGAGATGAGCATGATGGGAGAGTTGTCTTTTTTCTTGGGTTTACGAATTCAACAGTCACCTTCAGGGTATGTTTGTCTCTTAGACCAAGTATGCCAAAAACCTTATGTCTAAGTTCGGTCTAGAGTTGGCCAAACATGCATGCATTCTCATGAGCACTAGTCTTCACCTCTCCAAAGATTCCTATGGCACTGATATTGATCTTTCTCTTTATAGAAGCATGATAGGGAATCTTTTGTACCTCATAGCCAATTAGCCTGACATTGCATTTATTGTAGGTGTTTATGACCGTTACCAAGCTTGTCCTAAAGAGTCTTATCTTCTTATGGTCAAACGTATCATTAAGTATGTTAGTAGGACATTGGGGTGTGGGATTTGGTTCTTGATCGACACTACAGTCGAAATCACCGGTTTTTCTAATGCCTACTGGGCAGGGTGTGCTGATGATTGGAAGAGCACATCCGGAGGGTGTTTTTACCTTGGGAGTAATCTAGTTGCTTGGCATAGCAAAAAGAAAAATGCCATCTCTCTTTCGACCACCGAGGATGAGTACATTGCTGCAGGGATTTGTTGTGCACAAATATTGTGGATGAAGCAAATGCGTCATGATTATGGTATAAACCAGGACACTCTCACCCTTTTCTGTGATCATACAAGTGCCATTAACATCTCTAAAAATCCAGTCCAACACTCCCGCACCAAACATATTAACATTTGTCATCATTTCATTCGAGAGTTAGTTGAAGAGGGCCTTGTAGTTCTTGAACATGTACCCACTAAGCATCAAAAGGCTGATATTTTCACAAAACCCCTTGATCTTCTTCAGTTTGATTTCCTTAGAAAGACCTTGGGTGTAGTTCTCATTAACTAGAGTGTGACTTGTTGTTTTAGTGGGTGAAAGTGATTGGCTTTCTGTGTACTTGGATGCTATAATCTCGTTGTCATTGATTCTTGTCATCTTTACACTAAGACTTAAATGAACACCTCTCATGCTACTTGCAAGATTTCATTTATCTCTGTTCATAGCTCATTCTGACTACTCATGCTCATTGAAGTCATGATCTCTTTCTGTACACATTCTTGAGATAAACTGTTATAGGGGTTTCCGTATAAGTGATCAATTTTTCTCTATGGACTTCTAACATTGTCTCTTTTACATTTCGAGAGAAATTGACCTACACTAACATATCTTGAGTGATGTTGAGTCTCTTAACCATCCACCATCTATTTTCATTTCTACGGTTTCTCCCTTACTTCTTTGAAGTCCGAGCATTAGGAAAAGGCTACCTCAGAGGCACCAACCAGGCCATCGTCATTGTTTCCATGCTTCTTTGGATTGGTCTCCATACTCTTGAGCGTGCAAGCCACTAGTGAGTGCCCACAAGAAAGAAAAGTCCAAAATCAAAAATGAAAAAAAAAGGGACTCATTGATTTAGGAGAAGCTTCTGCTTTTACTCAACAAATACCTCTTGATTCATAGTGGTTACTTTTCTCAGTGATGTTTAGATTCTCTTGCTGGAGGTCCAGCCATCCGATTACTACTAAGATTAACTCTAGCTCTGTGGCCTCTCAAGGATTGAACACACAAATTCATTATGTGAGCTATCATTTTTGCCTTTGAGTTGTGTATTTCTATGTTGCTTATGCTCATGATTCATGCTTACCTATTTTACTCATGATATCATGCTTCATACTATCTACATTGCAAGATTGCAGACTTCATGGTATGTGGATTATTTCATCTTAGTCCCACATTATGGCTAGTCTACTCATTCTTACTTGTTTTAGGTCATACTCATACTTGTCAGTTAGAGTGTTCTTCCACTGCTAATCAGAATGGTTTTCAGGGTGCGGAATTTTTTTCTCTTTACTTGAGCGAGGGTTATCGTGCTTGAGTGGACAATCTTTCAGTCCTATACTTTTGCAGGTGGTGCAAATTCTGAGAGTGTGTTTTCCTGGCTTGAGCGACGGAGTGGTGGCTCGAGTGACCCCAGCACTTAAGTGTCTTAGCTCGAGTGAACCTCTTCTCGCTCGGGCAATCTGTTCTGGTATAGAATGTGCCTTCCATCCACTCAGTCTCATTTTTTCCCTAATTTCTTCGAATGCCTTCTCTCTCCTAGTGCATTTATCCGCCTCTTGCTCCTTGTGCTTTGGCATCACTGGGTTTCGGTGATTTTTTCTCTACAATCAAGCCTTTCATTCTCCGATTTTTGGTAAGCTTCTCTCTCTTCTCATCATTTTTTTCCCCTCCTGTTCTCTCTCTTCATTTTTGTGCTGCTTCAAGTTGTCTGTGGACTTTAGTGTTCAATTTCGTTTGTTTGTTTGTTTGTTTTCCTTTTCTTTTTTTTTTTTTGTTTTTCCTTATTTCTTTGTTTTGTGCTTGGTTTGTGCATCATTTCTACACTATGTACTTGTTAGGGTTTTGTTTTGGTTTACTCCTACCTTTCCATGACTCCTCCATCATCCTACTGCACACATGTTGGCTTTAAGTGGGTTTTGATTGGCTTTGTTTCACTTTTACTGTTGCATTCATGCTATTTTTATTTGGGAGTTGACTTGATATATTCTGTTGCCCTTGCTTACATAGTGGGGTTGTTTTTCTGCTATAATGCGTTGATTGAATCCTACATTATACATGCTTATCTTGCTTTTAGGGTTTCGATTTGCTTTATACTACCTTTCTCATACTGTGTTTGGATCCTTGGTACTAATAGTGTTTGTTCTTTTGAATTATTTTTGGGGGTGTAGCTCAACTTTTTTGCACCCCCTTTCGGAAGCTTGAAAGAAGCCCTGTAGTTCAGACTCCCGCAATTCTAAATCTAATCTCACAAGTGCAATGAGAAATTGATAAACACCAAAGAGTCCAAATCCGGTAAATCTTTTGAAAAAATCGATTTTGAATCAAATTGCCAGAAATAGACTGCTTTGCCAAGGTCAAAGGAGAAAAAAAGATGGAAGGAGGTATTTTTAGCTCTTTAAAGCTTTTGGAAAATTTGCTAACCTTAAATTATGAATACGGGGGGTCTATTCATAGAATTTGAGCCAATCTGGTCTAAATATCTTCAAAAAAAGGCCAGCTGGCGAATTCCTGCCCGCTGTCTGTTTCGCGCCATTGAGAACTGGTCAGCCCCCAAAACATACGGTTGGACCCAAAAATGAAAGGCCAGGTCTAAAAAGGCATTATGGACTAATTTTTATTGAAAGTCGGCTGGCACTAAATGAGCTACAGCTGGATCTAAATGGAGCCGGCCGGTTCCAAAAATCTGCATTCAGTCCCTACTTCAAATGGGCATATTTCCCTAATCCAAACTCGATTTTAGGTGATTCTTAAGTCTAAATTGAGGCCCGAAAGTCTACTTTCCGATGGTGGTGTCTTCACATCAAAATTATAAGTGTGCAAAGAGATTTGCCTAATTTAGTAAAGGCTGCTCATTTCTATCTTAACGGATCGATGCTCAACTTCTTCCTAAACTAGTTTTCTTCCCTCCTCTCCTATTTCCTTCAACTCCAAACCTATAAATAAAATGTTTTTAAAGATTTTTCAAAGAGTCCTCCTCTCTTCTATTTATTTCCACTTTGTCCTTACTCGGTTTACTGAAAAGTGCAATGTTTTAAACGAAATGTGAGCCTCAGAACATTGTAGAAACATTTGACAAATATTTTGAAATGAGGGTTTTAAGGTCTAAAATAGTTTGGCCAAAATAGGGTATAAGGGTTGGGATTAGAGCTTGAATCAAAATTTCTTCACTGAGAATTCAAAAGATTGCACAGTGTAACTTTCATCATCTGGTGTTTGGAGTAAAGCGCCTAAGTCTTAAGGGTGGTAAAAAATGGGTTGTCTACAAGAGGTTGGAAGTTATTACAACCAGCCTGTACGATGAAAGGAATAGAAAGAAAAAGTGTGATTGGAAATTGTTACAACAATGAATAGAAAGAAATGGGGGTTGGAAGTTATTACAACAATGAATTGATTGAACCAAATAGAAGCTAAATCTGACAAATCATTAGGAAATAGAAAGAAAAGATCTAACAAGAGCTATACACGCCTAGGAGATTGTCTCTCAGAAGTTGCTTTGTTTGCTATTGAGGACCTGCTTTCTTTTTCCCGGAAAACCATATAGCTAACAAATAAATTGTGTTGGACAATTGAATAAGTTGCTGACCATACACTTCATTTGGCTAGCCGGACCAAAAAGTTAGGAACCACTATTTTGTGTAGCAAAATCAAAATAGAGCAAACAAAAAGCAAACAAAACACTTCCAAATGATGGTCATCCTTTTTACTCTTTCCTATCATAAGGGTGCTCAAAGAAGATGTAGATAGGCTTTATCCATCATACCACAACAAAAGATGCTATAAGATAGGTACAAATGTTGTTAAATGGACAAAAACTAATATGTGTATGAATTGAAGCTAAAGAGAAAGTAAAGCCAAAGAAATAGATGGAAACTTGCATTCATCTTTTTGTGGACAAGAGTAAACTAATATCCAAATCCATGCTATTAACTGGGGAGAACAGATTGCCACCATTTCTAAAGGAGAAGTTTAGGTAAGGGATTACATCATTAAGAGTAATTGGAAACTCATCCTCTTACTCATGGAATATGGATTCAACATCCATTTCCATGCTCAAAATTGATCGAGAATAGAGTTTCGAACACTTTTGATAAATAAAAAATCTTTCACCTAGACTTCAAAGAAAACAAAGAGAATAAGAAAGATAGCAAAAGATCACCCAAGGGATTCCATTAAATAACTCCAAATACCCATTAATATTGAGTATGTGTTGAATCACATAAGCCAAAACACTTAGATGATGAAAAAGAGATAATAAACTTGCATGAAAGTAAATAGAGGTTACACTACAATTCTCTAGATCGGTGGCAAAGCCCACCACGTCCCAAAGCTAGAAAAAATACATATGAGTAAAAAGAAATTACACTACCATTCTCTGAATGGTTGGCTAAGCCCTCCACATCCCAAGGAAAATCACATGCTAGAGGAACAAAAACTATAGAAAATAAGGGGAAAAAAAGAGAAAGAGATGAGAAACATTTCAAAGTTTACCTTTCAAAGAAAGGAATAGCTTTTGATTATCAAACCTCCTTCTTCACACCTTCAAGGCTTTTAGAGATGACTTGAACACTTAGCAAGAAACTCCAGGATCAAGCTTTAATGGTGTTTGGGCTGTGTATGTATCAAGAGAGAGGTGGAAGAGGTGAAAAGCTTTGGGTTTGACATGGTGCAATGGCAAGACACTTGGAATTAAGCTCTAATTACTTGAAAACGATTCTTCTCCCTTCCAAATGAAGTCAAGAGATGGTATTTCTAGAGTTTTGGAGGAAAATATCTAAAAAGGTTGATAGATGGCCTTTTCCATCTGCATGGGAGTTGACTTTCCTGATAATACTTTGTTTCCTAGACAAAACATTCAATTGACACATTTTTTATCCAACCAAAAGATTTTTCGTATGGCCAAATGAGAAAGTGTATAGCTAGACCAAATTTTGTATGGCCATATTGTTTTGAAGGGAAAACACGTTTTCGCTAACAAATTATCATCCTTTTCGCTTATCTGCATTATGTCCTCGCTCAATTTACAGAAAAATGTATAACATTTGAAGTTTGAAATGCGAGCTGCAGAATAGTGTAGATATGTTTGGAACTACACGATCAAAACATTTTGGAAAAGGGCTTTGAATAGGTCTAAAGTAGTTTGGCCAAAATAGGGTGTAAGGTTGGTATTAAATCTTGAACTCGACTTTCCTGTTGAGGAATTTGTAAGATAGCACATTCCACGACTTTCATCATTAGGTGTTTGGAGAAAAGTGCCCAAGTCTTAAGGTGGGTCAAAATGAGTTGTCTATAGTTGCCCCTCTTTGATAGAGCACAATATATCATTTCATGACGTGAGTGAATGTCAAAGCTCGAAGACGACCCTTTTGACGAGGTTGTAAGACTTGAGAAAACAAACAAAATATGGATGCAATTGGTTGCACCTGAAGGTTACCTACGTATCTTTTTGCACGGAATCAAACTAGCATAGTTCAGGGGCTAGATGCAAATGATATGCTCAAAATTCATTTGAAAGTTTGACTTCTACACCTCATGAAGCCGATTGTTTGAAAGTTGATGATTATGTAATGCAATGCAATGATGATAAAGATGCAAAGATGACAATATGCAAAGCCTTGTGCAAATGATATGAAGTATGCTTAAAAATAGTGCAGATACAACGAATACAACCTTTTAATGTTTTCACACATCAATGAGGTAGACAATTCCAAACACGTTTTACGAATGAACATGCAAGGAGGAGAAACAACCCAAACATACATCGTATGAGTGGAGGAAAATAGTTCAAACGTGATTTCTACATGAGTGAAGAAAGATGATGTTTCGGTGTTTTCTACACTTCAATACGGTTTGTGGAAATATACACTAAAAATTTGTATGTGACTGGCAGTCTCAACAACAGGTAACTCCAATCCTGACCATACCAGTCAACAAAGGTAACCCTAGGATGCAATTCAAACATGCTTCGAGCGAGAGAAGGAAAGGTTGTAACCAACAAGCAGGCTAAACAATATTTCATATGGGAAGGGGGAAGGTACAACCGAAAGTTTACATGTGACTGGCAGTCACAGCAATAGGAAACTCCAATCCTGACCATCCCCGTCAACAAAGGCGATTTCTAGGGTGTAATCCAAATACGCTTCAAGTGAGAGGAGGAAAGGTTGTAACTGGCAAGCATGTGTAACCGTATTTTATACGGGAAAAGAAAAGGTATAACAGAAAACCTACATGTGATCGAAAGTAACAATAATAGAAAACTTCAATCCTGACCATACCAGTCAACAAAGCCGAGCCCTAGGGTGCAATCCAAACACGTTTTCCACAAGAGAATGAAATGGTGTAACTGGCAAGTAGGCCTAATCGTGTTTCATACGAGAATGGAGAAGGTATAACCGAGAACTTGCATGTGACCAGCAGTCACAGCAATAAGGAACTCCAATCCTAACCATACTAGTCAACAAAGGAAAGCCCTAGGGTAGAATCCAAATACACTTTGCAGGAGAGGAAGAAAGGTTCTAATCGATATGTAAACATATCCGTATTTCACATGGAAAGGGAGAAGGTATAATCAAGTGGAAAGAAACCTAAACATATTTCATGCGTAAATCGTAAAGACAAATCAGAATACATTTCATACGAAACCGGCGAAGTTGTAGCTAAGAGATAACAAGCCTAAATGCGTTTCACACGAAATGGGTGAATGCAACAAGATAAAGAATGTGATTCGATAGATACATCATGCAGTGCTATAGATACACAAAAGCGGTGCAATAGATACAGCTCACACATTTAGGAAGCAATGTTCTTTGAATATCTCAGGAAATGATACTTCGAAGAGCATCTCATAAGTTTGAAATGGTACCAGGGCAACCTTTTCGAACATCAAATTTTGCAAAAAGGTTTTAGAACTCAATGTGTGGATATTTCTCATTTCGGGAAGCAATGTTGTATAAAAAAACATCTCGGGAAGCGAGGTTTTAGGGAAAAACCTCATGAGGGAAAGCATTGGGTTCCCAATCCTATCTCAACGAGTCCGGAGTCTGCAATTTAAGTGTTTTACAGCCCGAAACGATGATGAAACCTGTGGGGATGGAGTTGGAGCACTATTTTTGATCTTCTAAGGTTGGAATAAACTTAGGCATGCCATTTCTTTCTTTGCCAGATGAAAATGGGAGCCATTTGCACAAGATATACGCTCACCCATATAAAAAAGACTTGGTCTGGATGACAGATTGACAAGCTGAACCATTCGTGCGATGTTGGGGCAGATTTGACATTTCACAATCTAAAATGTATAAAAAATGCCTAGGGCTCCTTATTTTGACACTCTTTTATCCGAAAACCCTTGCCTTCTCCCTCTCTCTCTCTCTCTCTCTCTCTCTCTTTGGTTTATCCACAAACATTGACAATTTTCCATTGACTACCATCATTGTCCTCTTCGTGTTGAACTGATTGGATTTTGAAATGGTTGAGTTTTGGACTTTCTCCTGGTTTTTTGGTTGGTTTCTCATGGATTTTTCTCTTCCACCCTTAGTTCTCATGTCCTCTTTGTTTTCTCACCTTTCAGGTAACTTAGGACTAGGTTTTGGTTCTTTCCACCATTTTGTTCATCATTCATTCACATTTTCCATGGCTAGCGGTGACATTCCACATTATAGTGCTCCTCCTGCTATCCTAGGGAATGGCGCACCTCTGCCAGATCTTGAGATCGATATTCTCGTGCTTACTATGGATGGTAAGGGTCACATTGACTGAGGATATCCCTTGTGGCTGAGGATATCCTCCTCCTAGAGCCAGAGTTGCCACATTTGGGGGTGAAATCCTTTGTTCTTGACACCTATAGGCCATGTGCCCATGTGATGGCCCCTGGGGGTATGTTGAGGTTCATAGAGTTCACCTCAAAGGTTGCCAAGGAAGTACAACTTCGGGGAGCATATACTCCACTTGTCCCATGATGCCTTTACGATAAGAATGTTTCTTTGGTTAACATACTTTGCTCTAAATTCTTGCTGATTCCCTTTGTTCGGTATGCTAAAAACATTTCTTATTGTAGATCACTGGAAAAATGATGAGGGATATAGAATTGTCCACCACCTATAACGCTGGTACGGAGAGCTCCAGCAGAGGTCCGTGCTTTAGTGGATGAGATAGGCTTTGGTACTTTTTACTCTAGGCTTACACGATTGCAAGCAAACCTGCACAGTTTCGACGCTTTAGTGGAGAGGTGATGGGATATCACCCACTCCTTCCACTTCTTATCTACAGGGGAGATGATGACCCCCTATGACTTCTCTATGATCACAGGCTTAGGGGTAGGGGTGATCCGATCCCATTCGACCTCGACATGGGTCAGTGGCGTGCTATTCAGTTTTATCTTATGGGGGCAATCCTACCTATAGTCAATCGTAGAATGGTCCGCTATAGCTAGCTTTGGCGACAATTGCACGAGACCTAGCCTGCGAGTCTATAAGAGGTTGCTCGGTAGACCTGTGGATTCCTTTTCTATGTGCTCAGTACTACTCTATTTGCAAACATGGAGAATACTAGAGGTCTGTACCTGCCGAGTGCCAGGGTGGAGCTCCTACGGGTGAGGGATTATGATTGGGGTGGTACCATCCTTACCATCTTCTATGACTACATGAGCTTAGTGTCTTGCCGAAAGGCGAATTTGCTAAAAGGCTATTGAATGGAATGATAGGTACATTTTTCATTTTCATCTTTAATTATGTTTCCAACCATGCTTTCTACTTTACATTTTTTGTTCTATTTCTGCTTCTGCTCGCTGATTTACAAACTTGTCTTTCCTGTGTAGTTGGGGCTTTACACTTACTTTTCTGTCATTGCTCCTATTTTGGTGATAGAGATTGAGCTAGCGGTGCCCCGTTCCTTAGACTATAATGGTAAACTTTGTCCTCTCAACTGCCACGTCCACAGCTGTACCTCCTACCGTTGCTTCTTTGACACCATGATCGCTAACAAGGTAATTGAATCTCATCTTGACTTTTGTTTCCTTTTTACTTCTTTATACTCATATTTTGATACATAACTTATCTGTGCATCCTCTATCTGTAGATTGAGTGGCATCCTTAGGCAACCATACCCTACACGATGAGGGAAAGATATGCTGCCTTATAGGAGACCTCTAGGATGAGGATACTGTTAGAGGTTCCTTTCTGTAGGATCTAGTACTTAGGAGAGTGGCTTACTCACCAAACATCCGGTCAAGCTGTCCCTGACATTCTTTTTCCTCTCCATTCCCTCATAAGGATTGCTGATGACATTGCTGACAAAGCCATGATCGACGAGCTAATGGCAGGGCAGGATATGTGCATGTTCCATGGACCAGAAGACTACACTGCCTTTCTTCAGGCTTCCGTTATGCCTCCTCTTACCGAGGGCATTGCTTATTGCCCCTGCTACTGGAGATAATACCCCTACAGCTCTTATCGCTGGTCTTTCAATACTTCCTACCATGGTCACATACTAGCGACCAAGTGGCTCATTCGGTTGGCTCTCTCTTGAGCCTCCTAAAGGGCAAAAGTTCACATTTGCCCAAACGTCCAATAGGTATACATTTCTCTATAACTTTGCAAGTTATTTCTTACTGCTTTATTCTTTTATTGATATTCTCATCTGTTTACAGGTCCCAGTGGCCTATGTTGACTAGTGTCTCAAGCTCAGTGAGTCCCTGATTCACATAGTGCAAAGCACAGAACTCGTTCTTGTCTCTATTGAGATTCAGGTAATATGCTCTTTACTTGATTTGTCCCTTTGCCTCACATGTCATTCCCCTATTCTGATCTATTTTGATTATGGCTGGAAATGAACCGAGTCGAGTCAAGTTTTAATATATTTGGGGTTGTTTATTAAGGTTTTAATGAGTTTGAGCTCGAGCTCGACCTGAGCTCAATAAAAATTTAATGAACTGAGCTTGAGCCAAGTTGGCTTAGGTTTGACTCGAGCTCAAGTCTGTTTATGAGCCTTAACGAGCCCAAAAAATTATAAATTTATACTTGCATATGAGACTAAAGTTGTAATTAAAACTTTGATTATACAAATATATATATATATAAAATATAAACATAGTAAAAAAAAGTCAATATTTTATCAAAATAATAATATCTATCACCACTAATATATAAATGTACTATCTATAGTTAATTATTATTTACATTTATATTTTTTAAATATATAAATACCATTTTTATCTTATTTTTATACATATGTCTACATTATTTAATATATAAATAATAGATGTTAAACGAGCGAGATAACGAGCTGAGCTTACGAGCCGAGATTTAGTATGTTTGGACTTGTTTATTAAAAATTTAACGAGCTCAAGCTTGAACACAAAAAAAATATAGCGAACCAAGTTCGAACAAGCTCTTACCGAGCCGAGTTCGAGCCTATTCACAATAGCTCTGTTCATTTGTAGCCCTAGTTTTGATAAATCTCTTTCAACTTTACATTGTCTGTTATAACATTCTTCTTCTTACCACTCTTTTCAAATTCTAGCAGCACCTGTGGTATCTCCTCCAGTTGTAAAGAGGAGAGGGAGACAACCTCTAATATGAGGGAGAGGAGTTGGGGATGATCACAAGCAAAGGAGAGATGCATAAGGTCATGGCATAGTAAGGGTGCCTCATGTGTAGGAGAGTTCCTCCCCTTCAGAGAGAATCGTTGATGAGGAGAGTTTTGAGGAGGACACTAAGAAAAGTGATGACAACAGGGATGTGAGCAATGATATTGAGCACTCTGAGGGCAACGAGACTAATTGCGATAATGACAGGACTCGGCACGAAAAAGGACTAAGAGAGCCAACTGTTGATTTTAATTTTTCTTTTTTTTCTCTTCTTTTTGCTTCGAAGTTGGTCACCTATGTATAGTTTCATATAGGTTTTTGTTTTGCAAACTCTCATTTGCAAAACTCTGACCAGGGTTTGATGCTGTAGCTTATGAAAAAAAAAAAAAAAAAAAAGTTTTGTTTTGCACATCATGACGCGACTGGCACAACACATATGAAAAGAAAACAAAATGAAAATAACCTAAACACACTTATTCACACTTAAAATGAAAAAGACTAAAAACAAGACCTAAAACACAATTCAAAGCGAAAACCACTAAGCTTGAACTGCCCCTATATAACTTGATCTAGAGCGATTCTGGTTTTGACTCGATCTTTGTTGTACTCCGGACTCGGGTTTCATGGTTTAATGTTGTGGTTCATCTCTTATTCCCTTGGTTTTCCCTTAAGTTTGTCTTTTGGTTTGTTGTGGTAGTGTTTGGGACAAGTTGGTTGCTTGATTTCCAAACTCATGTTGCCCAGATTTTTGCTCCTCCACTCGAGCGGCACTTTTTACGCTTGAGCAGGCTTTGCAAACTCTTAGTACTTTTGCAAGCTTGCAAAACTACTGGGAGAGTGTATTCTACGCTCCAGCAGGACTTTCTGCACTCAAGCGGGCTTAGCTCGAGCAGCCACTTCTTGCGTTCAAGCCGTTGGTCAAATGTCTGTAAAATTACTGGATGTGTGTTTTCTACGCTTGAGCGTCACTTCTTGCGCTCGGGCAGTGTACATCTCTTTCATTGTGTTTTTTACTAGGTTACTGGAAGATTCTTTTAAAATTGGTAAAGGGAACCAAACTTGAATTGAATTCAAAGTAATAGTACTCATCATAATTATTTTCTTCTAATTATATGATTCTTAGGATTTAAAATGGGAACTTCCAATCCACTTTCTGTTATACTCAAAAACAAAAAATTAACTGGAGATAATTATATCATTTCGAAAAGGAATTTGGATATTGTGTTGACTGTAGAAGAGTATAAGTATGTGCTCATAGAAGTTTCCAGCAACATCTGGTGAGAGGGCAACTGAACAAGAAACCCAGGCTTACCAGAAGTAGGTTAAGGCTGATGAGATGGTGAGGTGTTACATTTTGGCTTTTATATCAAATGTTCTGCAACATCAGCATCAGTCAAATGGCCACTGCTTGCTACGTTATCCTGAATCTCAAAGAAATGTTTAGGGATCAGAATTGTGCAACAAGGTAGGTAGCAATGAAAGATCTGTGTAACACATCCATGGTTGAAAGGATCCCAGTAAGGGATCATGTTCTTAAGATGATTGGTCTTCTTAATGAACTAGAGATCCTTGGAGCTGATATCAATGGGGAAACTGAAGTCGATATTATGCTCCAATCACTACCCAACTTTTTTCAAGAATTTCACCTGAATTATAGCATGAATAAACTTGCTTATTCATTGGCGGAACTGCTTAACGAACTCTAAGCAGTAGAGGGCCTCGTTTGAAAGCCATCAAATGCTCTTGTTATTGAAAAAAGTTCTACTTCTAAGTCAAAAGGAAAAAAGAAGCATAAAAAGGTTCAAAGGCAAGTTGCAATCCCTCGGCAATGTATGGGCCTTAGGGAGAAGTGAAAAAGCCCAAGGGCAAGTGTTTTCACTACAAGCAGACAGGGCACTGGACGAAATAATAATTTTTGGCTTTTCTCAACATGGTGAACAATCAAGGTAATCTTCATTCACTTATTGTTGAATCATGTTTAGTGGTGCTATCCATCGATACCTAGTGCATGTAGATACGGGAGCCACTAATCATGTTTGCAATACTTTGTAGGGGTTCTAGAAAACCAGGTAGTTAAGTGATGGGAAAATTTACCTACATATGGGTAATGTCGCAAAAATGGTAGTAGTTACAGTGGGAGACCTACATCTTAATTTTGGTAGAGATTGGATTTTAGTGTTAAAAGATTGTCTTTATGTACCTTCCATTAGAAGGAAACTAGTTTTGGTTTCTAATAAAGATAGATATTCTGTTTATTTTAATGACTCAGTGGTTATTAAGTTTAATAAACATTTTATTTGTTCTGGTTCACTGGTGGATGATCTTTACATTATTAATCTTGTATCTCCCACACTGCAACTTAATGAATTGAATAGCACTAATAGTTTACCATGTAAAAGAAATGAGCCTTAAAAATTGAATCAAATGCATCTTTGGCATTTAGGCCTAGGTCATAGTAATCTATGATTGATTACATGACTAGTTCAAAATGGACCATTAGGTTCATTAGAAGTGGAGGCACTTCCAATCTGTGCTGTTGCTTACAAGGTAAAATGACCAAACAACCTTTTTGGGCCAAGGCTATAGAGCCAAAGAACCATTGGAATTAATTCACTGTAATTTATGTTGACCCATGACAATCAAGGCTAGAGGCGAATTTGAGTATTTCATTACCTTCATTGATGACTACTCAAGGTATGGATACATTTATTTGATGCACCGTAAGTTTGAATGCTTTGAGAAATTCAAAGATTATAGGGCAGAAACGGAGAAACATTGGGGTAACTGTATCGAGACACTACAATCTGATCGTGGAAGCGAGTACCTCTTAGGAGAGTTTAGGAACTACTTATCAGATGAGGGGATTACATCCCAGTTGTCTACTCCTGGTATGCCTTAGCAAAATAATGTAGCAGAGAGAAGGAACAAGACTCTTTTAGATATGGAGAGATCTATGATGAGTTATTCAGATTTACTAGATTCCTTCTGGGGATATGTAATAGAAAAAACAACTTACATTTTTTTAACTTGGTACCATCTAAGTCAGTACCAACTACTCCCACAGACCAATGGACTTGGCGCAGACCTAGTCTGCGACATGTTCGGATTTGGGGTACTCTAATATATGTGCTAAAAAAAAAAAATATATGTGCTAAAAAGGAACACAGATAAGTTGGGAACAAGGACAAAAGTATGCCCTTTTGTTGGATATCCTAGAGGAACTAAAGGTGGTTTATTTTATAGCTCTATGGATTAGAAAGTCATTGTTAGCATCAATGCTTGACTCTTAGAAAAAGACTATGTAATGGACTACAAGCCTAGAAATAAGATTGTTCTAGAAGAATTGGGAGGAGAAAGGCCAAACAAAACTCCTTTAATACCAATGGTACAATAAGGAACATCAGAAGAAAAAATTGAAATCCCATTACCTAGTAGCAGTGGGAAGACTGTCGAGGCTCATGCTAATACTGAACCAAAACAAAGATCAAAATTAGCAAAGTTTGTCAACACTACACAACAGTAGGTTGTGCCTCGTCGCAATGGGAGGCTTGTTCATCAACCTGATCGATATATGTTCTTGAGAAAATCTTTTGATAAGATCCTTGATAGACTAGATATCAAACCTTATCACTACAGCAGAGCATTCTAAAATAAAGATGCAAATCTTTGAAAAAATGATATGAAGTCTGAGATGGAATCTACGTACTCTAATCAGGTCTGGGATCTTGTAGAACCACCGAAGGGATAAAACCCATCGGATGTAACTGGATCTATAAGATGAGGGGAGCAGGTGGACAGGTACAAACCTATAAGGCTAGGCTTGTTTTGAAAGGGTTAACTTATAAAGAAATGATTGATTATGAGGAGACCTTTTTGCTAATAGCTATGCTAAATTCTATTCAAATTCTCTTATCCATTGCAACTCATTTCGATTACGAAATTTGGCAAATGGACGTCAAGATGACATTTCTTAATGGGAATCTTGACGATTGCATCTATGATGCAACCAGAAGGCTTCACAAAAAGGAGTCAAAAGCATTGATATGAAAGTTTAAAAAGTCCATTTATGGGCTTAAGCAGGCATCTAGATCTTAGAACATCCGTTTTGATCATGTTATTAAATCATTTGGTTTTGATCAAAGTCTAGATGAGTCTTGTGTGTACAAGAAGTGTGACCGAAATGTGGTGGTGTTTTTAGTACTATATGTGGATTATATCTTGCTCATCGGAAACGATGTTGGGGTGTTATCTTCAGTCAAGGTTTAGTTATCCAGATAGTTTGATATGAAGGACTTGGGAGAGGTTAGTCACATTCTTGGGATCAAGCTTTTGTAAGATCACAATCAAAGGGTGTTGGGTTTATCACAAGCCACTTATATCGATACTATTCTTGCTAGATTTAGTATGCAAGACTCCAAGAAAGGGTTTCTCCCTTTCAGGCATGGAATCACTTTATCCAATGATCAGTGTCCCAAGACATCTAAAGAGATAGAGGGAATAAAGGCGATTCCTTATTCCTCAATGGTGGGAAGCCTCATGTATGATATGTTATGTACTAAACCTGGCATCTGTTTTGCTGTTGGCATGGTTAGTAGATATCAGTCTAACTTGAGGCAAGAGCACTAGACTGGAATAAAACATATACTCAAGTACCTGAAAAGGACTAGGGATTATATGGTTAGTAGATATCAGTCTACCTCGGGGTATGTGTTTACCTTGGGAAATGGAGCCATAAGTTGAAAGAGTGTCAAGTAGTCATGTATTACTGATTCCACTATGGAGGCCCAATATGTGGCCACTTCTAAAGCAACTAAAGAGACAATTTGGCTTAGAAACGTCCTGGCGAATGTAGAAGTGGTACCATTAATAAAATTGACTATTACACTTTATTGTGATAATAGTGTTGCGGTTACCAATTTGAAGGAACCCAGAGCCCAAGAACGAAAAGCACATCGAGCGTAAATATCATCATATACAAGAAATTGTTCAGCGAGGTGATGTAGTGGGACCAAGATTGCATCGGAAAACAACTTGGTAGATCCTTTTACGAAGAGCTTTTCGGCCAAGACTTTTGATAGTCATCTAGTGGGAATTAGAGTGAGATTCGTGGCATCATGGCTTTGACTCCAAGTGGGAGATTTTTAGGAAAATATACTAAAAGCCATGTTTTGTGTAATAGAATTTAGTATTTGGTTTTAATAATATCAACTATTCCAGTTTTAATGAGAATCATTATGAGCAATATTTGCATTATATTATTTGTCTAATGTTCTCCTTATGTTTCATTTATTCTACAAAGTATGTGATCTGGTGTGTAGAGTATGGCTTACACACGGAAGATCAAATAACTAGTTCTTGTAGAATATAAGTGGTTCAGAGTCTAAGATAGATTTGGATACAACATCAGTATGACTGTAGAATAGAAAATGGTGAAGTTTCAACTTATTGTGCTAGTACGCTTTGTGTGTATTGAGCACGACCGTCTTGGGATAATTGTTCATGTACTGATTAGATAAGACAATTTACATCCCATAGTTATTGTTAGGTTTTTATTCTTGGCAACCCCGTTTGACAAAACTCCTTTCAGATGTATTTATTTTCGCAATTTTATTTCAGTAAGGCTATGAGTTTTTTAGATGCGAATCCAACCCGAATCGAGCCATGCAGAGAAGTTTGTGATGTTAATGCTTTCAAGATTGCCACTTATTGATTATTACGGGTCATTGCGGTCACATGGCTAAGCAAAATTCAAATTTGCATTCAAAATTGCATGTCCGTTTGCCCGCTCGACCCAGGGAGTGCCCGCCCGAGCTAAGGCTTGCTCGCTCGAGCCAAGGAATGCCCGCTCGAGCCAAGGATTGCGTCCATACAAAAACCTGAAGAAAGTGATTGGTCGCCCGAGCCAAGGATCCGTCGCTCGAGCGAAGGCACTAGTAGAAATCACGAAATTTACTCTCCTCGCTCGAGCCAGGAAAGCCTCGCCGGCGAGCCTCGAATCTGGATTTTTCAAAGAGTTGGTTTTCTTCAAAGCAGATTTCTTTTGGTGTTCTACAAGAAGTTGGATTTCTTCCAAGACAAGGATTTTTTGGTTCTTTATAAGTAGTTGGTTTTCTCCCAAAACTAGACTACTCATTAATTATTCCTCGGATCTTCTTTTTGGTCCTTAAAGGTTTATATCCGGGATATTTTATTTTTCTTTGATGTCTTATTGAGTATTCAACTCATGATCCGAAAAGGCTACATCAAAGGTTTTGTTTGTTACACAAAAGAGAGTTGTTCTTCGGTTGTGGATTACGAAGAATTGATGCAAGCCAAGCTGGTGGAATCCGGAGTGGCTCATCAGAAAGACAATTCCGTGGTGAAGATGGGGTTGGAAGAGGCACATAGAGGTTGGTTCAATTAGGCGTTGTGGATTCGCTAGATAATTGAGAGTGATACCTGTGTAATTCCTTTATATCTTCTTAGTGGATTGTTCTGGTGGCTGTGGCCCGTGGTTTTTTGATCACAATTGGAAGGTGTCCAATTGTGGTTTTTCCACGTAAAATCTTTGTGTCTCTTTCTCTTGATTGTTTGATTGGGATTTTTATATTCTGCTTAAAATTGATACATAATCACAAATCAACATCTAGGAGGTTTCTAGATTTTTCAGTTATGATGAGTGCTTATTGTCACGTCCTACTAGATTATCTAGAAGGAATTGCCTACCAAGAGAAAGTCTCAAGAAATGGAGGCTAATGGAATATTTCGGAAGCTCCTGGAAGACCTGAGAAAATGTAAAAATATGGTATATAATTCTATAATGTACATGGAAGGATCTAGAACAGGTTCCAAAACATTTAAGTGAAGATTGGAGGAATGGAAACAATAGAAGCTTCTAGAACCTCCTAGAGAAATGGAGGTGGTAAAGGACCATTGTACATCTACAATGAGGTATATATTTGTATAGATATTTTTAGAGAGGATACTAGAACCCTCTTGTAAGATAAAGAAAACTTCTATGCGAAGCTTTTCCATAGCTCCTTTCTTGTATGTTCTGGAATATTTTAGAGAAGATCTAAGATGCCTATAAATTGAAGAAGAGCTCATTTGCTCGCAAACACCATCCAAGAATTGTACAAATTCTTTTAAGGTGAATACAAAGGCATTATCTCAAACTCTCTGTCTTCTTACTTCTCTTTCTTGCAAACTTGTGAGTTAGGCTAACCAAGGCTGTGAGACTATGCTCTTAATATGAAAATAATTAATAATCACGTGCATTTAGTGTTGGTCAATCTGATTAAAAAAGGAGTGAGATTCTTTATGGGTCAATAAGCTCAGTGAGTTAGGTGATCACTTTATGTATATGATATATATTGATTATTGACAGAATCCCGATTTAGGAATTGATAATACCCCTTTGAAGAAGATTATACATTTTGATTATGTTAAACCCTGCAGGTGGATTTTGTATCCAACATATCAAATAAGTTAAGTGGAAGGTCTCTAGGAAATATTAAGAAGTCCATTAAATTTAATTGTTAGTAATTTATTTGATTGATGGGTATTAGTAATCTTAACATGGAGAGATAAATAAGTATTTAATAATGTGGAGTGTAGACACCCCTTTTTTGACGGCCCTTCAAAACTTGGATGTTCTTGCAGGTACATCCAATGATGAGTCTGATTGTTCGCCGAGCGCTCAAAGTCCTTAACGGAACGCCACAAGTTTGAGCTTTCCAAACCCTGCAACATTTTGTCTCCTTTTTGGACCATGTCTTGGCCTCTCTCCCCTGCAGTCTTTGGTGGCCTGCCGGCCATCTATGAGGGATGCCGGCTAGGGCTTTTGGCTTGCCAGCCGTCAATGATGCCTTGCCTGCCATCACTGATGGCTGGCCGGCCACTAGTGTTTTCTGCAGATATTTCGTGCTAGCTGTGCCAGCTGGTTGCACAAATGCTTGCATCTGCCCACACGTGGAGGGATGCATCTATTTGCATGGAATTCATATTTTCTATATATAGGGGGCTTCCTTCCCCATTTTTGAGGGTTAGAAATTTTGAAACAAAAAATCCCTCTCTCTCTCTCTCTCTCTCTCTCTAGATTTCCCTCTCTCTCTTGCAATTTTGTGCTTAATTTCTTGTTTTCTCTAGACTTTTACATACAATACCTTAATCAAAGTTACTTCTCTTTGGGTTGAGGTAATTTGAGACCCTCTTTGAGTTCTTGAAGGTGGTTTTAGCTTCGTTTGGTGCCTAAACTTGAGCTTTGCTTCAAAGGTATAATACTTGCCTTGTTTACTTTGTTTCAATATACTTGTTTTACCATCCTTTCTTACTATTTTGGGGGTAGTTTTAAACTATAAAAAGTTCTATTTTTGTGGCTTAAAAGTGGTGATTTGAGCCTTTTGTAGTTAGGGGGTGGTTCACCCTTTTGCATTTTAGTTCGTCAAGTTTTTGTGCCTTTGTTCATCACTTTCAAACCAAGTTTTTTGGGCCTTTTAACCACTGAATTTCAGAGTTTTTTCAATGGTAAAAAACTCATTTTGAAGTCTAAAATTGGAGGGGTTGACCTTCTCTCCTTATGTCTCGTTTGCATGCCTAGTTAGCCCCATGTATTAGGTTAATGTTTTACTTTTTTTGTGGCTTAAGTCTAGCATGTTTTACACTCTGTTTTGAACTGTTTTGCCACTGTTTGGTGTCATTTGAGCCTTGTATGGCATGGTTGTGGTGTAAATTCCTTCACTAGCTTAATGGCTTAAGGCTTTAACCACTATCGGTTTGAGTTGGTTGCATGTTTTAGTACTTTATCATTCATTTCCAGCACTTAACCATCTCTGCAACCTCCCTCATTTCTTGGTTTTATTTTTTCTTTGAAAGTGGTTCAAACCATTTGTTTTTTTAAAACATGAAATTGAGGTTTTGTGCTTAATGGTTTAATCCTTTTTGGGGTTCATTACCAACGGCAATAGGTCTCTTTCATGCCTAAAACAACCTTTGGTTTAAGCCCTCTTTCCATTAGAGGACACTCACCAAAGGACTTAATTGATTAAAGGATGACTTGGTAATCAAAATGAGTAAACAAAATTGGCAAGTAAAAGAGGTAAGATAAGCATCTCTTTGTGTTGCATTGCATGTGTTCAAATCGGATATTAATTTGAACATAAGGAAAATGGGACATTTCTTACTCAAAAGTGATGAAATGTGCCACTTTCCTAGGTCTCTATTACCCTTGATCATGTATGATAGGGTGATGGTCATTTTGGTCTCATTTTGCATTTATTTAACTTGCATAATTGGTTTCAGAAGCCATCATGCAATGAAATTTCTTGATTGATGATTTATGAACCAAATTTTGACCCTCCTTTGATTTTCCCATGAAAAGGAGAGGCAAAGTGTGCAGACAACCTTTGGGAAAACCCCCTTTTGCTCTGTTTGTACTCTGCTGCAGCATGGTGGTCCAATGCATCAGTGGCTGGCAGGCCACCATCCATGGCCGACAGTGCACCATAGATGGCTGGCAGCACACCTTTCTGGCCAGCAGAGGGCTCGCAACATTCATCCATGGCTAGCAGGTCACTGATGTGAACCTCAGTTGATTTTGGTAAGATGGAGCAGAAAGATTCTAGAAATGCTCAACCTTGCAAACAGAGACTTTCTAGAGCAAAACAAAGGTCTTTTCAGGCCAAATCCAAGCATGTGCATCTTCCACTTCTCGAGGCAGAGCAGTGGTAGCATAGTTTAATATCTTATAGGCTTAATTCGTGCACATTTGTGTTGTAAATTAATTAATTAGTTTGCTAGTTAGTTAAAGTGTTGTAATAATTAGTAATTAACTTAGCTAGTTATTTATTTGGTTTGTAATAATTAGTTAATTAGCTTAGCTTAATTAGTTAGTTAGCTTTATTCATTCGGATCCTTCTTCGCGAGGGCATAATGTTGTAATAAGTGTGCATGCGTGTGTGTATGTTTTCTAACCCCACATCTTTCTCCCTTTTATTTACCTGCTTTTAATGGTTAGTTTAGGGACATATTGCAATTAGCATATTGCATGCTTGCATCCATTCATTTGTATTGGATGTACCGAGGCTCAGCGCATAATTCAAACTGCATTGTTATTTCAATACCTTATTTGAATACGTGTTTAACCGCATGCTATTTAATTGCTTCACATGCCATATTAGTAGCCGAGCCTATTTAATCGCATATTGCATGTGTTGCATTAGGCATCTTGTATAGTTAGGAATCATGCATAGTTTTTCTAACTCGTATTTTCCTAGCTTGGAGTACTAGGTGAGTTTTACGCTTTAGCATACTTGCATGAGTGTGAGTGATTGCCATGTCTAGCATGCTTTCCATGAGGCTAAATGCTTAAATACTAAACTGTTTGAATGCCTGTGGATGAAGGCTCGTTGTTTGAATTGGAATGATTCAACAAATGTAAGTTTTAAGCCCACTTTGTTAAGTGACAAATCATGTTCTAAGCTTACTATGTTTAGTGGCAAATCCGCAAACTTTAAGCCTATTTGAGGTGGCAAATTCAAACCATTTTCGCAAACAAACATGAGTTGAGTTGTTCCAAATTGAGCAAACTAGTCTATACTTGCTTGTGCACATCACATAGTAAAGCTAGCTTAATAACTGAAACAAGAACACATAACGTTTATAAAAAATCATATCATGATTAGTAGAGGTCGATCTTTGATCGAGCGAGCGGAGGTGCTCAATTCATGACCTTCCCTCGTACCCAAGTTCCCGAGCCGAGGCAACTTTGGTGATGACGGACACGTGGCCTTCGGCACGAGTCAGGGTTTCCTAAATTTCCCTAAAACAAAAAATATTTATGTGTCGACCTTGTATCTGGCAAAACAGTCCAATTTTGGCATTATTTGATTTAAAATCGATTTTTCAAAAAGATTTGTCAGATTTGAAATCTTTGGTGTTTATTAGTTTCACATTGCACTTGTGAGACTAGATTCAGAATTGCAGGAGTCTGAACTGTGAGGCCTTTGTTTTCAAACCTTCTGAAAGGGGGTGCGAAAAAGGCGAGCCATATGGAGCTTGAAATATAATTTGGAGATTAAGATGGAAGTGCAATTATAATTCTTTAGTAGTATGAATTATAATTTATGAAATTAAAATTTATAATTTAGGTTGAATTAAGTTTTCCTAATTCCATAGGGAGTCCTAATCCTAATCTAATCCTAATGGTTCCAGTTGTAGCCTATGTGTATGTGTGTGTGTCATTGTATCTCTCTAAAGACATAATTTTTTGGGTTTAGAGAGAGAGAGTAAGGAGGTTCACGTTTTTGAGCCCACACTCAATTCTTGATCAGGCATAAGAAAGGAATCACTACAACAATTTGTACTTTTGGTGACCAAATTTGGAGACTAAAAGACTTTTAGTCACCAAAAGTGTAATTTTTGGCGACTAAAAATTATTTTGGTTGGCATTGGTTTAGGGTTTAGCTAGTAAATTTTTTTAGTTGAGGTATGTTATCTATTGGGGACTAGAAAAAAAATTAGTTGCGAAATATGTTACAATAGGCGACTAAAAAAAAATATTAGTCGGCATTAGTCTAGTTTTTAGGCTATTAAAGTTTGCTTTAGTCGTAATTTTTGTTGACTAAAAAATATTTAGTCGCCGAATTACTATACTTTTTGTTCATTTGTCCATATTGCTATACTTTTCGTTCATCAAAAAAGTTTCTTTTTACTGATAATAAAAAATAATAAAAATAAAAAAGTGTGGCATTTGTGTATAAAGTTTACAATTAATTTAAAATTATTTTGTGAAAATTTCACTAACTTATGATTTTTCCAAGTTTAAATGTCCAACTTTAATTGATAAAGACTGTCATGACTCAAACCTGCCCCTAAAAGTTTGGGTCATAACCGGCCAATAATCCATAGATTACCGAGAGCCTCAAACCATCATACAGAATATTTATGCTAATGGGGCCATAAACGAAAGCATATAATAATGAGAATTCCATTGAGCTGTGCCAATCATGAGCAAAATTATAGAGTTAACCATGTAACACAATGGCACATATACATGCCCATCAAAAATATAAGAGGCATAGGAAAATTGTACATAGTGTTTACAGCCCAAGACCATGCAGCAAAAACAAAATAAGGTCAAGGTATGGTGTGAGTCAAGACAAAACTTCGTCTCAGAGGCATGACTCGATTGGGTCACAAAAAGGCTCATTGCTATTGATCACCTACATGTGCATACATAAAATTGGGTGAGCAAAACTCAATGAGTAACAATATAGTAAAGCACTGTAAGTAGATGATCATAAGGTTCTCACAAAATCCATAATCATATAAATCAAGCGGCCTTAGACCCAAGTAAATAACAAGCAGCCTCAGGTCCAAACATATAACAAGCGGCCTCGGGCCCAATCATATATCAAGTGGCCTCGGGCCCAATCATATAACAAGCAGCCTCGGCCTAAACACATAACAAGCAGCCTTGGGCCCAAACATATAACAAGCGGTTTCGGGCCCAATCATCTATCAAGCGACTTTGGGCCTAATCATATAGCAAGCAGCCGCGGGCCCAATTATATAGCAAGCGGCCTCGGGCCCAATCAAATAGCAAGTGGCCTCTGATCCAATCATATAACACATGCATATAATATTAATAAAGTTTCTCATTTCAATCAAATCGCAATGTTGGCACCAATTACCATTCATGGTTCGAGGTATACAATAAAGAATATATATATGATATTATTTCTCATAGTACTTGGTCAGATGATACTCCTTGATGGCTTATCCTTAACTCAATTCTAAGGTTTGCCCATTGATTTTCTTCAAATCCCTAGCTTTCTTCTCTTCCTCTCTCTCTAAGTCACTCTTTCGAGCTCTGAAACAACAATGAAGAACAATAGACTAAACACACATATATGACCCAACTCACAAAACATGATTTAATCATTACAAATCGTAATTTTTTAAAATTTCACCGTAAGCTCTACAAATCATGCTAATCATAGACATGAAATCAGTTTTTGTTTATCGTGTTTTTAAGGCCTTCAATTTTGGTTCAAAGTTTCAATTGCAACAGATATTCCTACTTTCAACAGATATTTTTTTCAAATTCACATATTTCCCATACTTAAACTTGCAATTCATGTTTAACACATAATTACATGTATAATTAAGTATAGTACGAGCTGGGTTATCATAGAGACATATAACAATAATTTGTTTTTTCTTTATAAGTTAATGTAAACAATAGAATATCTTCAACTATAGGTTAATTTTCTTACACTCAAATATGTTGACCAATAATGTTTATTTCATGGTAATATTATTAAATTTTTATGATTATAGAAATTAATAGGATATTTTTAAAAAAAAATTATAAATTTTGTTAATTGAAAATTACATATATTTGAGTAATGTTACGTTTCATAAAATAATAATATCACAAAAATCTTCTACACTCTTGGATTAGTTTATGATATTTTATTATATGTTATGCAATTACACACACTAAGTTACAGTCTATCAATCATAAAGTACTATAAGATAAAATTAAATTTATATTATTTGCAAATTAAAATTTCAAAATTAAAACATATTTACGTTAAGATAAATCATTTTTCTTATTTTGTTACTTACTACACTAAATTATTTTTAAAAATTTAATGAATTTTTTTTTTATAATATTTCTTTCACCAAATCTAACATTACTCTCTATTTGTACTTCCGTCATTATATAAGCCAAACAAGATCGTTTCGATAAGAAAATAATTGCAGTCTTCAAATTAGTATGTCATTGGAGAATGTTTGGGAGGAAGGAAAGTCAACAAAGCTTGTGCCGGCTTTGTAAGTGTCTAAAAGTCCTTGGAATTGTTTATTTCAAAGCAATGGTCCGTTTTTGGGGTAATTTCAAGGCCGGCTGTAGACTAACAACGATGTCTTTTTGTAGATATTTTAAGAAAGTTTTTTTTTATATATTTTAAATTTTTGCTGCTCTCATGGGCGGCGAGGTGGTAATAAGGCTGCTGAGGTGTTGGCTCGCATGGCGGGTAGTGTGATTGGCTTGCGAGTGTGGATGGAAGATGTGCATTCAGAATTATTCGATGTGAGTCTGCTTAGTTCTGCGTATTTATCCCTTTTTAAAAATAAAAAATAATAATAAAAATAAGTTGTGTTCTCGTTACAAATTACGTTTACCTATGTAAAATTTATAATTTCATTACAAATTATTTTTGGTGTTATATTTTAAAATTTTTTAAATAATTATTTTTTTTATTTTTCTTATCATTTCTTTTTTCTATCATCA
Source organism: Camellia lanceoleosa (assembly GCA_025200525.1). Classification (NCBI taxonomy): domain Eukaryota; kingdom Viridiplantae; phylum Streptophyta; class Magnoliopsida; order Ericales; family Theaceae; genus Camellia; species Camellia lanceoleosa. The sequence continues at coordinate 336,901 of JANUSC010000121.1, read as the reverse complement.
TAATTACATTTTACAACTTTTTATCATTAATTCTACCGAAACATATTCTTATTGAGTGATGATATATAAATATAAATTTTATGTAAAATTTTCAAATATAGTAACATAGTTTAATGGTAATCTTTTACTTTAAAAAGAAACACACCATAAATATTATTTATATTTACAACAACATCACTTTCACAATATTTTTATAATATTTTTTGTATAAATTTTTATATATAAATAGAATTTTTTATTTTGATTTCCACCATCATTTTTCTTTCTAGCTTATTTGCCCACATTTATTTCAATATTACCAAATATCGTCATTTACATTTATTATAGTATTACTAAATTTTGTATTTTGTATTTTTTATTTTTTTGTATTTGGTGAATTTAAAAAAAAAAATCACAAAATATTATACTTCTAAGTATATCTAGATTTGGTTTATCTAAAAAATAAAAATAAAAAATTGCTTAAAATATTAAAAAAATTAATAAAAAAAAAAACACGAAAAATAAAAAAACTTAATTTTTTATGTGAGTTAAATCAAAGAAGATGATTGTTAGTTATCTTGCAATGACATGAACAAAATATCAATATTATTTTATTATTTTATATATGTAAAGGTTAAGGGGCAAATATGTCATTTTATTGTGATAGAGCGTAAGTGTAATTTTTCAAACGTAAAAGGAGATCTGTATTAAACAAAATCTCATGAGGTGTCAATGTAATTTACCCTATGACTTATTTATATATTAATTGATATCCGATGTACCTAATTTTTTACACAGAGCATCTTCCGATATACCTGACTTAGTAGAATTAATTTATAAAGTTTTGAGATATGAAACCGTGCTAGAAGAAGAACAGGATCAAAACGACACATCGTATAAAACCTATTACAGGGACCTGAACTACGAAATCGACGCAGTAGTGATCATAGGAAAAGAACCTTGACCTGTGAAGCATTGATTCAGCAAGAGACTACAATAGACCAGCAGTTTAAAAAGAAAGACATTCATAGGAAGTAGGGTTGGGCGCGGATCGGTTGCGGCCACGGAACCTTCATTAGCGGATTGGAGAAAATCAATCTGCATCCGTCCACCAATCCGACGGATGTGGATTGAGTGGATTGAGCGGATTGGCGGATGGATGCGAATCGGTTTGGCCGTTTGAAATTTTATAAATTTTCAACATAGTTCAACTTGTGCACTTCCTTAAAAAAAAAAAAAAAAAAAAAAAAAAAAAACATTACAGTCAATGGCTTAAAAAAGTATTACAATTATCGTATGCCTCATCCAAAGAAAGAAAGTTTGAAACTTTAGAATATCATAATCATTGCATGCCTCATCCACATATTACAATCACAGCATGTCTCATCCACATAAAATATTACAATCTGTGGTTCTTAAAATATAAAAATAATTCAAACCACCAAAACCATGAATAGAGTAATAGTAGAGATTGTATATCTCTGTATTGTTACATTTATATATGTTTTTGAAAACAAAAACCAACTAGCATATATCATATTTTCTATTTATTACTTTTAGGCCCCGTTTGTTTTCAGAGATAGAATTGAGGGGATTAATTATGAGGGGATTGTTAGTGAGGGGATTAATAGTGATGGAATTGATAGTGAGGGGATTAATAGTGAGGAATTGTTAAATTATTTTTATATAAAATAATAAAACAAATAAAAAAATATAAAAAATTAAACATTAATATTTAAAAAAAATTCCCAATAAAAAAAAAAAAAAAATTTATAATCCCCTCACTATTTTTCTAATACCATCTTTATCTCCTCCTTGCCGATCCCACTTCCAAAGGGACTACCAATACCAAGGGATTAATAGTCTCCTCTCCATCTCTCAAAACAAACACCCCATTAGTAATACCAAGGGATTAGTAATCCCAATCCCCTCCCTATAACTCCAAACAAACGGGGCCTTAGAGTTAGATTTAAAAACCAAAAAATATAGATAAATAATACGTTTATTTTTTTTAATTCAAAAAATATATTCTAGTTGAAAATTTTTTTTCAACAGAATATTTAAACTTTTTTTCAAATAAAAACATAAACAAAATATTTAAACAAATTAAAAATACAAAGTCATATAAATTACTAAGGGTGCTCGCGGTTTGGCGGTTCGGTTGCGGCCAAAGGAACCTCAAATTCGTCATCCGTCCGCCAAATTGGCGGATTGGAGAAAATCAATCCGTAACCGTCCGCTCGTTATCACGCATCCGTCCAAAATGCGGCGGATCAGTTCGGTTCGGTCGGTTTCGGCGGATCGGTATATCCGCTGCTCACCCCTAATAGGAAGTACTCTTTTGACATAACAAATGCAAATGACATTTTTGATTATTTGCTTTCAGTCCATTTCCTAAAGTTATCAAAGGGAGTAAAGGTCTCCACTTCTAAAGAACTTAAAGGGAAAATATACTGCAAATGGCATAATTCTTGGTCTCACTCAACTAAAAACTGCACTAAAAACTGCATTGTTTTTTGAGACAATATCCAAGAATAGATTCGGAAGGAAAGGCTAAAGTTTCCAATGAAGACCGAGAAAGCCATGGGAATTGACACCAACCTGTTTTCCAGAGATTGGAGAGGCTACATCCAATGTTGGCATCCTAGATTTTCAAAATCTCTCCTTGAAAGAATTGGAAGGAAATCACTGTGCAGATGCATGTGGTTAGCCAGGCTGCCTTCAAAAAAGACACCAGAAGTTCACCAGCAAGTGGACAAAGCTTTGCAGGCCAAATAGATGGCTCTAGTGAAGAAATATTGGATGATGACACCCTCTAAGCAGTTGTGGTATAGAGGATGTGTCCTACATGCAGGATGAGTTACAAATGGCTAAAGGAGCTTCCAGTTAATGGGAAGCAGTATTATGAAGATGTGTAAAGAGACCAAAAACTAACCAACACTTACAACAGAATACCATATCCAACTAGTCTTATACATCATTCATCCTCGGTTGGCTCACTAGCCACCAGGATGCAATTAAAGTGAAACAGGCCCCTACATGAAACCAGGGCACCTAACTATTACAGGGTGGGCAATCAGTCGAAAGGGAAGCCTGAATTTGGCTCAAGACAGAGAACCAGGCCTAGTGATTGGCCTCCAAGACTACTTCGAAGCCACTTACGAAGACAGGGGTAGTAGGCCCAGCAGCTAGAGCAGTAAGTTCATGGGTCCCTGGGGTTCCAGATTGTTTGTTATATAGAGCAAACCTAAAGTCATATCGGCACAAAGCAAGACTTTCAGAGACAAGGGTAGGATGATCAAGCCTCCTTTGGTGGCTCCAAATAATTGGGTTCTGCCTAAAAACCCAAAAATAAGGGAACCAGACATGGTTACAGTAATTTCCAGGTCCCAAAAGAGGAAGATCCAACGAAGGTACACTTAGTATCAGAGGGACTTGAAAGAAAGTGGAGAAAGTACTTCTTTGGCACAAGGCCTACTCCTAAGATCAAAAAGGGTGCCAGTAAAGAATAGTTGGCCAAAGTTCATGCTGAACTAAAAGCCAAAGAAAGATCCAGCCTAGTAGGTCTTGAAAAGGCCTTAATGGAAAGTGATGATGAGACAGATGAAGAGGTTGAACTAGGCTAAGAGAAAGGAATTGGCTAAAGATGAATTGTTCAAAGCCTTCATGGCCGAACAGGCCTTCTTGGTTGAAAAGTCAACAGGAGCAGATCATAAACAAATTGCTTCGAAGGAACCCACCAGCACTGAGGTACCAGAGTGCAGTATGGAGGATACCTCCCAAGCTTTAGAGCAGACTAATATGGAAGGAGAGTAATTGCAGCCAGTGGTACAGTTTGGCTCATTCCCCCCAGTGCCAGTAAATATGGTTTATGTGCTTCCATTAGAATTCCAAGCTAAGGAGGGAAACCAAGAAGGTCAGGAAGATGACCACATTCCAATTTCTAGTAAAGATTCATAAGCCAGCATGGTTCAAGATGAGTCAGAAGTGGCCAAGCCAATAGGAATTGATGAAGAAAGTGAAAAGGTGAGCATTAACCTCTCATACCCCTTCAAATACCCGACAATATCTATGACCTAACACGTTAATCCCCCTATACATCAAGGCTTACTTCGATGGGATACAAATGAACATGGTGTTAGTAGACAATGGGATAGCAGTGAACCTGCTTCCAAGGTCCTCTTTGAAGAAGTTGGGGAAAAGAAACCCTAGGTTGATCCCAATAAGCATAACCATTGATGGTTTTGCTGGGGATAAACATATCGCTTAGGGCATTCTGCCTATCAACCTGAGTGTGAGAACCAGAGATTGCATAACGGCATTCTTTGTTATAGACAACAATGCCAAGTATAATGCTTTACTTGGCAGAGATTGGATCCATACCAACAAATGTGTGCCTTCGTCTTTACATCAGAAGATAATGATAGCACTATGTAATGGGGAGACAGAGGAGATCAATGCAGATCCACAGCCCTTTGTTGCTTTGTGCTGATTTTGTAGAGGCCAAGCTATACACTGAAGGGGTGGTCTCACTTAGTGTGCTGAGGAAGTCTGATGGAGCAGCCAAAGTGACAGCTGATGAGGAAGTAGCACACCTAAAGCATCTTGTACATGAGAGTGCTGATGAAGTGTTCATCACCAAAGATGACAATAATGCCTGGTTGTAGGCAAAAAGATCAAGACCAAGAAGCCAGACCATTGGCTTTAATCAAATTTTCAGCATTGGACATAGAGTTAATAGTCCAGAAAGTGCAGGAAAGAGAGAGAGAGAGAGAGAGAGAGAGAGAGAGAGAGAGAGAGAGAGAGGCCATGATGATTGGTTGTAATCAGGAGTAACAAAAGCCGAACTTTTGGCTCTTGGAAAGTACTGTGCATTGGGCATTAAAATAAAAGTCTAGGAAATATAGAAAGAAAAGGCTTTGTGAACAAATTTTTCCTATGGAGAAGAAAGTAGGATGCTGAACCAGAAAGGATAGAGGTAGAACCAAATGAAAGAGTTGCTTTGAAGATAGAAGAAGTCAATAGGGAAACGTCAGTGAGTGCCCAAGTGCAAGACCCCTTGGAAGAAGTCAACCTAGGTGAAGGTTCAGTACAACAACCTACCTATATCAGTGCTTGGTTAGATTCTAATGATAGAAACCAGTTGCTGGTGGTCCTGAAACAATACAAGGATTGTTTGGCTTCGTCTTATATTGAATTGCCTGGGTTGGACAGATCATTAGTGGAACATAGGCTCCCAATGAAGCCTAATTTCAGGCCACACAAGCAGAAGCCAAGACGAATGAGTCCTAAAGTGGTTCAAAAGGTGAAAGAGGAGATTGTTAGGCTCCTTAACGCATGCTTAATTAGAACAGCCATGTATGTTGAATGGTTGTCTAATATTGTGCATGTGGTAAAAAAGAATGCCAAAATGAGGGTATGCATCGACTTTAGAAACCTAAATTTGGCAACTCCAAAAGATAAGTATCCCATGCCTATAGTTGACTTGTTGGTGAATAGCTCAGCAGGACACAAGATTTTGTCCATGATGGATAGACATTCTAGCTATAACCAGATCTGGATAGCAGAGGAGGATGCCCATAAGACAGCTTTCAGGTGTCCTAGAAAACATTGTCACCTTCAAATGGGTCAAGATACCATTTGGGTTGAAAAATGCTGGAGCAACATATCAGAGGGCAATGAACACTATCTTCCATGATCTCATTGGAGGGTACTTAGAGTGTTACATTGATGATATTGTCGTGAAATCTCAGTCTATGGAGGAGCACCTGGTTCATTTGACAGCAGCCTTCAAAAGAATGAGAGAATTCAAGTTGAAACTCAACCCTCTAAAGTGTGGTTTTGCTGTATCAGTTAGAAACTTCTTGGGATATATAGTGCATAAGAAGGGAATACAAATTGATCAGAATAAAGCCAAAGCCATCAAACCTCCATGAAGTAAGAAAGAATTATAAAAATTCCTTGGTCAGGTTAATTTCCTTTGAAGGTTTATTTCTAACACTGTAGGAAAAACTAAAGTATTTTCTTCTTTGTTGAAGCTAAAAAATGAAGAAGAGTTTGTGTGGATAGATGAGCATGAAGCTACTTTCGAAAGAATCAAAGCCTACTTGGCCAAGCCTCCAGTGTTGATGCCACCAAGGAGAGATAAACCCTTGAAGTTATATATTGCTGCAGCAAAAGATTCATTGGGAGTTTTTCTGGCTTAGGACAATGAAGAAGGTAATGAACAAGCAGTTTATTACCTTAGTAGGTTTTTAAATTCTTGTAAATGTAAATACTCAGCTGTAGAAAAACTGTGCCTAGCATTGTACTTTGCAGCAATGAAATTAAGATATTATCTTTTGCCCACTGTTGTCTTGGTAATTGCAACCATAGACTTGGTTAAATATATGTTATCTAGACCTATGCTAAGATGAAGAATTGGAAAATGGATATTAGCTCTATTAGAGTTTCATCTAGAATATGTTCCCCCAAAAGCAGTAAAATGACAGGTTTTGGCTAACTTTTTGGCAGATCATCCATGTCAAACAGAAAGCCAAGAGATAAAGGATCTTAGTGTGGTCAATGTTGAGCCATGGCAAATGCGGTTCGATGGATCAAAAGCCAATGGTCTAGTTGAAATTGGTGTTGTAATTAAGTCACCACAGGGGATAGAAATCACATGCATGGTATCAGAGTTAATGAAGCTATTTGTTCCAATAACCAAGCTGACTATGAAGCTTTAGTAATGGGACTTGAGATATTTATTAGATTACAAGCTCATGCAGTTGATATATTTGGGGATTCCTAATTGGTAATCTACCAAGTAAAATGAATATTCAAATGTCAAAGTGCAAGCATGTTACCATATTATGTTGATGCATTGCATTTGCTTTCTCAATTTCAGATAGCCAATGTAACTTATATCTCGAGATTCATGAATCACAAGGCTAATAATATAGCTCAGAAAGCCTCGAATTTCAAAAGAAGGGGTGACACCCAAGTGGACATAAGTCAAAAAACATATCAAAAGTTAATACCATATTTGGCTAAAAGGGATATCGTAGTAGAAGTTAACCAGAATAACTTAGAAGAGCATGATTGAAGACATCCAAACATCCAATATTTAACTAGTCCTTCTTCGAAGGCCAGTAAAAGAATTAAATTGTAGTTAATGCAATTTATAGTATATGGGAATGCTATTTATAAAAGGGGGATAGATGGGCTGCTGTTGGAATGTCTAGGGCCAAAAGAGGCACTGACTGCCATGGCAGAGGTATATGAAGGTATTTGTGGCGCCCATCAGCCTGGTGTGAAGATGAGATGGTTGCTTTGAAGGCATTTCTATTATTGGCCAACCATCCCTAAAGATTGTATTGAGTATGCAAAGGGATGTCAGGCATGCCAAAAGCATGGCATAATAAGACATGTGTCAATAACTGATTTGCATGCATTGGTGAAGCCATGGCCATTTAGAGGATGGCAAATGGATATCATAGAGAAAATATATCCACGCTCTTCGAAGCATCATTGTTTTATTCTAGTGGCCATAGATTATTTCACTAAATGGGTCGAAGCTAAGCCTTATAAGGCTGTGGATCATACTGAAGTTATTGGATTTATCAAAGAATTAATCCATAGGTTTGGCATCCCACAGACCATAATGTCGATAATGGGACCGTGTTTGATAGAAAGATGGTGAAGTTTTTTGCAGCAGAATTTGGGAGTGCCTACTATCTGAGAAATATAAATGGTTATGTGCATCCTAAGAAAATCAATGGCAGGTATTTGAAACATTATTATCTAACTGTGTGGGAAACACAAGGAATGTAGAAAGTGCTAGATAAAGAGCATGGAACACTCAGATAGATAATAAAGACTTTTCATTTCATACAGATTTGAGTACATTTAGCCATAAATTGGCCCAAAAATTAGTACCATGTTTTAGTTGTTCTCTTACAATTGATTCTCTACTCCTAAGGAATGGGAACAGCTAAATGGCTATAGCCATGTCCTGCTTTCTGTCAGCTAGGCCTTGGTTAGTAATCTGTAAGTTTTTAGCATTTCGATCCAAGGCTAGGTTTACATTTACTAGTTCCTCTTCTAATTGGGCCTTCTTCTCTAAGAGTTGGGTTCGAAACTAAGAGGCATAGGAATGTTGTCCTTTTAATTCAAACACCTCAGCATGTATACGGGAGACAAACTCTTTGTCCTTCAACAGCTCCTCTTCTGCAGCTTTGGCCATGTGGCAGATATTGATATAGAATCTATAGTGGCTGCTGCCTGGGATAACGAGTTGGAGAAGGCCATGTTGGATTGCTTAAAAACTTTATAGCATTTGAGGAAACCATTTTTAATGATAGGCTTTTGTAAGGCTTCGAATGGAATCCTTGAGAAAGATTACAACAAATCCAAGCAAGTACCTAAGTCCACCCGAGGCAATGAGGCTTTAGTAGCAATGGAAGAGCTCTTGATAATCTCAAAAAGGGAGTCAGTAAGGATTAGTGGCTCAGTCTTACTGCTTGGTGCTTGAACCGGTGAAGATATGCCAAATAAGTTGGCTAGCTAAGCCTCAAAGATGTTCATCTCCTCCTCTGACATTATTAGTACAGAGAAATCACTGGTTGTAGGAAGAGATGGAAACATGGAGACAGGAGAAGGAGTTGAGGATACCCCAGTAGTGTCTATTGTCCTGGTCACTAGCAAGTCAAGAGAAGAGGGACTGGAGCTGGAGGGCGAGAAAAATGTTGGTGAGCTGCCAATGTCATCCTTGGAAGTACCAGCTGCCACTGGAGATTTGACAACTAGGGTTCTCTCAGGTGATAGTGGGGTAGCCAAGACTCTAGGAGGGGCCTGCAGAAGTAAGGCAACGGAAACCAGAGGCAAGTTCAAAGAAGTGAAAAGGCCACGAGAAAGGGAAGCTGGGATGCTTGGCCTCAAGGAAAAAGGGAAAGAAGGCATGGAGAGTGTGGAGCTAGGAAAGAGAAGTATTATTCGGATGGGCTCTACACTCACTGGCACTTCAGTGTTAACCTTCATTTTTCCTTTTAAGGCTACCTTTAGCTCTGCAGAAGTTAAGAATGGCCCTTCATCCATAGACAAAGCAGAGGAAACTAGTGTCGAAGGAGGAGGAACTGGAATAATTGTTGTTGCATGTTAGAAAATAAAGAGTAAATGTTAATTTTATGCTAAAATCCTGGAGAAAGAATTTATCAAAAGGGACTAAAAGAAATTACCAGCATCAAAGGTGGTAGTGGTGATGGTTGGAGAGCTGCAAAGAGTATAATGCTCAGCAGTTTGTTTCTTCCTTGCAACCTCCTTTTATAATGCAAATGCATCAGCAGCAATAGCTTCATCCCTTAGTATTTGTTGCTACCTTCTCTTCTCGAACCTCTGGAAGACAATAATCTTTTTAGATTGTTCCCTCTCCATTGCTTTTGCAGTTGTCTCATGGGTGGAAACCTCGATAAGATCAAATGAAGAGACTGTCATTTTTTTCTTCTTTTTAAATGGTGTTTATTTTCTCTTTTTTGCTTCCTCCTCTTCTATATGAACTTCAAGTACTTTTTCTTCAAGATCAAGAAAAAGTTTTCTTTTCTTTTGTTACTGTTGCTTGCCCGTAAGAATAACTAAAGCTTGAACCCTCTTGGGAGATTCCTTCTGTTGAGTTCCTGCACCAAGTATTTTGGCCATGAGTAAAACAGACAGTGCATCATAAAAAAGGAAAAGGGTAGAAGAGATATAATTCATACCCTTCTTCGAAGTGGCCCTGGTGACTCTAGGAAAACGAGATGAGGCAGCAGCAGCAGTAGGAATTTGGGCAACAGGAACAGTGGAGGCAATAATAGTGATCCCAGCCTCCATGGGACACATGCATTACACATTCATATGCTCTACCCTAAACTTATAGCATGTGGCATCAAACTAAATGATCAACGAAATAAATGCCCTACGGGCTTACAACTTTCCAAGACGATGCTTGGTTATAATAAAACAAGTCAAAAGCTCAATACAAATAAAGCCCTAGGCTTGTACAAAAGTAAATACAAAATAAACAAAAGTGAGCTCTCAGCTCCACAATCCTCCCAAGCTAGGTTCTTGGCGGAGGCATATCACCGGCACCTAAAAATGATTTTTCCCAAATAGGGTGAGCCAAAGCCTAGCATAAATATATGAACTTTAACAAGGTTATAAACATGAAACACATAACCAATGCTCAAGGATAAATCATTCACAACTCTTTTCCCAAAACCATATTTTATCAAGTGTTATATCCCAATCCATTTTATATCAATTCGTTTCATGTCATTTCATATCTCCTCACCTCATGAGTCATATCCAATGTTATCCAGAAGACCCAACTGAGATTCTAACTCAGTGGTTTTCTCACCACACAACCATTACACACAAACACTTCACTTTATCATTTTACGAAAATTTCATCTGCGGGATCGGCACCCATGTATACGCACGGTTTTCAGGACTTGCACCTAGGACACACAAGCCAACTTAATTTAATAGAGTCCATCCCCTTTTTCCTCCCAAACATTATACATATACAATGTATTAAAACGCAGTCATATTCATTGACAACCAATAAGGAATTAGTTTCAATTTACCTAATCCTCATGCAATTTCTACAACCATCAAAACTATCCTTCACCGATAGCCCAAAACAAATATTTCTAAATAGATATACAATCTTCTCAACAAATAAATTATTCAAATTTCCGTAGGTGAGAGATAAAACGTATTTAGCTAGACCATTTATATAAATGTCTATCCCATTTCACATTTCTTGTACAATTTCCATTATTTATACAAAATAATTATTCAAGGCATTTTAGGACAAAACCCCGCTTTATCCCAATCTCATCCCAATTACCAAGATCAACCATTTTAACATAACCCAAGGTCACATTCATCCCCATAACCATTTCTAAGACATCCATTTGAAAACCTCTCTTTGGAATTTAAACCCCAAACCCTATGTTTGTTAAAACCATCTCAACACCCAATGTTTCTCACACATCAAGGAACAGATAAGTTAAAACTCATAGAGAGTGTAGAAAGTCCCTACCTCAAGCTTAGATAACCAAGGCAACAATGGAGGAACTTCAAAGACGCCGAAACCAACTTCTACTTAGATTAAAACGGAGCTCTAGAGACACTCTGCCTTTTTATCAAAGGCACACAGGTAGAGAAACCAACGGATCTAGGTAAAAATGTAGAGAGAAGGTAGGTTTTAGAGAGAGAGGGTCCTGATCTAGGGTTTTGAGAGAAAAGGAGATGAAAAAGTGGTATAATAGGGGTTTGCTGTGAACTGATCTACGCATAGTTTGCTCAAGTGTAAAAGTTGACACTCGAGCGTTAGACATAATAAATTGTTCCGCTCGAGCTCAAGAAACGACGCTTGAGCAGAGAATGCACACTCCTAGTAGTTTTACAGACAAAGGCCAATGTTTGAGCAAAATAAAGGTCACTTAAGCATAGGAAACGCCTCGTGAGGGTAGAAAACACTCTCCTAGTAGTTTTGCAGGCCTGCAAAAATACTGAGAGCTCGCAAAGCCCGCTCGAGCACAAGAAGTGCCGCTCGAGCGGAAGACTAAAAATCTGGACAACGGGAGTTTGGAAACTAAGAAACCAACCTGTCCGGAAGGCAACCACAACAATCCAAAAGCCAAACTTAAAGAGGTACAAGGAAAACAAGGTGTAAACAACAATATGAAACCATCAAATCCGAGTCTGAGATACAACAAGGATCGGGTCAAAATCGAAATCACTATAAGAAGGATCCATCCCAAAAGAATGAGGAAATTGGTGATCATTCACACACTCCTGCCAGTCAGAAAAGTAATATTTTGTCTTCTTAGCCAAGAATGAGGGACTAAATCCCAATGTTTTGATTGGGTTTGGAGTTTTTTACACTATTCTCATTAGCAGGGAAGAGGTGTACCACTCCGAGAGCAGGTTGTCCTCCAAACAGCGACGGTGATCAATGGGTACGTAGGGATATACTACTGAGCTTCGAGAAGAAGGAGGCATCAGAAGTGGATCATTGAATTCAACAATTCTGTGGTGAATCTGCTCCCTTATTTGAGATTGAACTGGTGTTGACCAAGTATCACAGCCAATGTTTCCAAAGGAAGATGAAGTAGCCTCATCCCATGCAGAAGGTTTTGGAGTAGAAGAAGAGCTTCCAAGATCTATTTGTGCAAATGCCGGGTCCAGAGACTCATACGGTGCAAAAGCTTCCATAACTTGTATAAATGGAGGTAGATAAATGTGACCAATAAATGCATGAAGGTTCTTTCGAGATCAGTCATCATTGTCAAATACCGCTTCGTATGCTTGATCAATGTAGGAGAAGGCTTGATTGGCCATTGAAGATGTATCAGTCTTTTCGTATTCGCAAATAGTGGGGGGAATGTTCAAAGTGTAAGGAAGAATTTAATGAAGTTCAGTACTTCATTTCTAAGAAGACGGTTATACTCCAGCCAAATCTATGCACATCCTAGGACGTGGACAAAGTGCACTGATCCACTAATATCACCAAATATTGGGTATATTAGTGCGGGGGATAATATTGGCTATATATTTTGTACAGGCCAATCGCAGCTTAACACGTGGCTCATAAAGCGTAATTTGGGAAGTTAATACAAGTCTCCAATTAGCGATAGACACGTGATAGTTCATATTGCTAATGGTGGGTCTGCGTTGTATGAAAGCAGTTAGAAGGCGCGAGGTGACGTAGCCCAATGGTTACTCATAATTCAAATTCAAATTCAAATTTAAGAGGGAAGCCCAATTGCAAAGAAGGCATCGTGGGAGCATATTGTTCAGGGCCATAACCAATGATCGTGGAATGGCATTTCGACAGTTAGAAGTCCACTTCGACGATTACCATTGGAGAGTATAAATAGAAGAGAAGGCCAATAGAAGAGGGACCCAATCTCAGATCAAAAAACCAGTCGTTTACTTCATATTTTCTTTCCAGTTTTACATTTCCAGTTCTTTATATTTCCAGTTCTTCAATTCTTGTACCGCACTTCATTTCTTAGGAGTAGTTTCAAGTAGTCGTTGTTGTAAACCTTTTCAAGGCTTGGTTATTTCATTGTAAGTTCTTATTTGCTTAATGAAATTTAGTTTCTGAACTGTGCTTTATACTTGTTATTATTTGTAAGTTTCTCCTAAACAATTCACCAGAAAAAGTCCTCTTCATTGAGGCTAATAGAACTTCAACACAATCATCTGATAATTGGTTGGCTATTAAAAATTTTGTAAGGACTTATTGATCCTGTTGGCACGCTTTAAATTACATAATTAACCTTTGAAAGTCAAAAAGGCCAACATATTGAGAGTGAAGTATGTTAAATGCTTAAAAAAAATATATTATTAGATCCAAGTAGGGATGTAATCAGTTCAGTATAGTTGGTATTTAAGTAAAATTTTTCACCAAACTGATAATGTAGGTTTTACTATTTTGAACACCAATATAGAACTCTTCTCCCATCAAACCGTACCTCACAAAACCGATTAAAATAGTTTGGTTCGATGTGGTTTAATCAGTTTAGAACCTTTCAAACTTGAATCACATTTTATTATAGTCACTAATCCATATAAAACATTGAATTAATTACTTGTCCACCACTTCAGCACATATCCAATCCATCCATTTAATAAATACTTTTCAATTCCTCGATTAACAAAAATACAAATAAAAAAAGTTAAAAAATACTAAAGTTTCAAGAATAATGAGTTATAGTTAAGATTACATATACAATAAGAGTTTACAAACTTAAGTTATAGGGATGATAAGATTAAGTAATTAAAGTTAATAATTTATGAAGAAACTACCAGATAGGGGTGCAATTATGGCCCAGTCCAAGCAGGCCTTGTGGGCTTCCGCTTTTTTGGTAGGTAGGTCTGGGTTGGTCCATGGACCGAAAAGTGGGGCCTAGGCCCAAGCCCAAGCCCAAGCCCAAGCCTAAGCCCATGCCCAAGCCTACTTAGAATAGGGCCTAGGGCCGAGCCCTAAGTCTAGCCTCAGGTTGCGAGCCAGGCATAGGCGGGCCTTTTTTTTTCCTTCAGAAAATGAACGATAAATACATTATCTATGTAAATTATTTATACGGTTAAAACATAAAAGAAAAATTATACTAGCGTATTTTAGTTAAGATTAATGAGATGTTTATTTATGTTTCATGCATGGTGGTATTTAAATTTAATTATGTATTACGTATGTTGTTTTTAATTATGAACTTATAACTAAAAAAGTATGTAATTATGTAATTTTTTCCTTTTGAAATGAATAATTATATATATATATGAAAATGAAACTTTCAGTATTACAATTATTAAATTAATTATATAACATTTATTGAATGAATAATTTTTATTTCAAAATGAAATAAAATATTACAAAAATTTATATTATTAAATAAAATATGTGTAGATTATTGATGACGGTAGAGCAATTGCATCAATATAGGTCAAGTATATCCCAACTAAGTTGACACCTGCTAAACCGGCCTTTTTTTATTTTATTTTATTTTTTTACCGTTGTTGCAAGCCTTTATTTTTATTTTTTTATTTTATTATTATTATTATCTAACCATTGCAACTTGCAAGCCATTATTTTTTTTAGTTTTTATTTTTTGAAATTTAACCGTTGGTAGGCACAATCAGAGAGGGAGGGCTAGGTGGATCAAGTTGCCCGCAGGGCCAAAATTGTTTTCGGTCAAGCCGGACTAGCTTCAAATGTAAGGCCCAGGCCTAGGCCCAAGGTCGTGGGTTGGGTTTGGGCCTGGGCCTAAATGGGTCGGGCCTTCCTCGGGCTACAGGTGGGTTTCGGACCGCCCACGGGTCTCAGGCTATTTTTACACCTCTACATGTAGGTGGGAGAAGGGAAAAGTAATCCAACACACGAGAGGGTTTCATTTGCATCTCACCACAGACACGCTTGCATCCTTCATATGCTGGTAATTTTTTTCCCTTTCTTCCACCTGCATGTAGTTCCCCCATAATTTATTATACTTATTAATGTCATTATATTATTAGATTATATATATATATAATGTAAATACAATATATGTTGAACCAGTCGGTTTTTATTTAATTTGGCACACAAGATGTTTGAACCGATACTAAACCGAAAATCAAAAAAAAAAAAAAATCAAATCGAAAAACCTCACAAACCGATTCTTGTTAAAAAAAAACAAACCAAATATAGTTGGTTCGGTCTGGTTCAATCAATTTGGTAAGTTTTTTTATTTTTTATTTTTCTTACATCCCTAGATCCAATTACCATTTTGCGTGAACCTGTGACTTATCAAATTAAGCTTGTTCTCAATGAACAAAAATAAAGAATCAAAATAACACAAAATAATAAATAAATAAATAAATAAGAGCCCAAAAAACGCAATTTCCATGTCATACCTATAAACAATCTTATGATTTCCAATCAATCCATCTGTTATTGTGGCTAAGAAATCAAAATTTCATAGAGCTATAAAATCAAAAACAGAAAATATGTATAAAAGAAGTCATGAATCAAATATCACAAAACCCAAATTCACAAAGCCAATATGCAACTATCAATTCATCACATAAGCCACCAGTTTTTTGTTTAAAAATTAAGAGATTGTGTGCCAAATTTCATAAAAACCCAAACAAAGGAAAGAATTGGACCATGTGAAATGGTTTACACTTAGCCAATAAATAACAGTATCCTCTCCATATGAGTCGGTGCTATTATTTATCGGGACTAAAGTTAAGTCAACTAATTAATTTTTCTTGGCATATCTAATTGCCTAGATAGTAACAATAATAGGCAATAGCCTACCTAGACTAATGATGAATGGTAGACGTCCTCCGTATCGAGTCATGCTATTCACGGTGTACTAGGTTGCTGGTAGATTCTTTTAAATTGGTAGAGGGAACCAAACTTGAATTGAATTCAAAGTTGTACTCATCATAATTATTTGCTTCCAATTATATGATTCTCAGGATTTAAAATGGGAGCTTTCAATCCACTTTATGTTATACTCAAAAAGAACAAACTAACTGGACACAATTATATCGTTTGGAAAAGGAATTTGGATATTGTGCTGACTGCAGAAGAGTACAAGTATGTGCTCACAGAAGCTTGTCTAGCAACATCTGGTGAGGGGGCAACCGAACAAGAAACCCAGGCTTACCAGAAGTGGGTTAAGGCTGATGAGATGGACAGGTTTTACATTTTGGGTTCTATGTCGAATGTTCTGCAACATCACCATCAGTCTATGGCCACTGCCTGCGACATTATCTTGAATCTTGGTGAAATGTTTGGGGATCAGAATCGTGTTGCAAGGCAGGTGGCAATGAAAGATCTATGTAACACATCCATGGTTGAAAGGATCCCAGTAAGGGATCATGTTCTTAAGATGATTGGTCTTCTTAATGAACTAGAGATCCTTGAAGCTGATATCGATGGGAAAACTCGGGTCGATATTATTCTCTAATCGCTGCCAGACTATTTTCAACAATTTCACCTGAATTATAGCATGAATAAGTTTGCTTATTCATTGGCTGAACTGCTTAAAGAACTCCAAGCAGTAGAGGGCCTCGTTAGAAAGCCATCAAGTGCTTATTTAAAAAAGTTTTACTTCTAAGTCAAAAGGAAAAAAGAAACAAAAAAAGGTTCAAAGGCAAGTTGCAATCCCTCAGGCAGTTTATGGGCCTCAGGGAGAAGTGAAAAAGCGCAAGGAAAGTGTTTTCACTATAAGCAGACAGGGCACTAAACGAAATAATGTCTGGTTTTTCTCAACATTACAAGAAAATGCACTTTTAGCGACTAAAGTTCTAGTCGCCAAAAGTAAGATTTTTAGTCGCCAAAGTCTTTTCCCGAGTAAATATTTTAGTCGCTAGATTTGTCATGAGAAAACGGTCGGGGAAGGTTTTGGCGACTAAAAAAAATTTAATCGCCAAAAGTCCTATAAATGGCTACTAATGTTTTAGTTGGGAAAAGTACAAGATATTGGCGACTAAATATTTGTTAGTAGCCAAAAGTCATAAATTGGCGACTAAATATTTGGTCACCAAAAGTTTTCAAATAAAATTAATTTTCATTTTCAGCGACTAAAAATTTTAGTCGCCCAAAGTATCATTTATTATTAGCTACTAAATATTTAGTCACCAAAAAAAATTAATTTTCATATTTTTTTTAGCTACTAAACTATTTAGGCGCCTAAAGTCTCATATTTTTTACTACTAAATTTTTAGTCGCCAAAAAATCTTTGGTTTGTTTTTGGCTACTAAATTTTTAGTAGCTAACAAGTTTTATTTTGTTTTTTTGGCTACTAAACATTTAGTTACCAAAAACTTTATTCAATGTTATTTTTTTATTATTATTATTAATTTCTGCGCAACCTGTATTTATTTCGTGTAACCTGCACCCTGTATATAAACAAAACAATACATATGTCTATTTCTATTTCACTTTCAACCATCCAAAAATTTGGTCTTGTAACATCAAATTCTATACAGACCAAATATAATCCAACCCAAAATAATAATTCCATACAAACAGATAATCATACAAAAATAATGTCCTTCGTATACAAAAAAGAAATATCCACTAGTAATCTATACCACCAGAAAATAACTTCATCTCTGTTGGATCAACAACTATTGCAGTAATTGGTAGTGGAAAAGCTCGAGTTTGTAAAAGTCTTCCAGTAACAAGGTCCCATACCTACAATACGAAACCCTCTTTCCAGACCGAGGGTAGTGCGTAAAGCAGATTCAAGAAAATGAAGAAGAGTCAAAACAGATTTTTTATTCATAAAACCGTCACATTCATATCTTGATCATGTACAGTATTTATAATCTGATATACTCTACCTAACTATAGTTACACTTAACTATAGTTCTAACAACTTTACAACTGCTATAGTTTGCTGACTAAGCTAACTGACTTCAGAGTTAAGACTAACTAGTGCTGACTAATTTCAGATGAGGTGGAGTTGGGTTTCTCATGCTGATGCAACTGCTTCGGCAGTATTGAAGATGAAATCTGCTTAACATTCCCCGTCAAGCTGACAGGAGAAGAATGAGCCAGAAGCTTGTGTTGAAGAAAGTTAAACCGAGAAACTGAAAGGGGTTTGGTGAGGATATCAGCAAGCTGGTCGACAGTAGCAAGATGTTTGATAAGCAACTGTTTGGAAGCAACACGCTCACGGACAAAATGATAGTCCACTTCAATATGTTTAGACCGAGCATGAAAAACTGGATTACTAGACAGGGCAATGGCAGAGAGATTGTCACACCATAGAGTAGGTGGGTCAAGAGGAATGTGAAGATCTCGAAGAAGCATGCCAAGCCAGCTAAGCTCGGCCGAAGTCTGAGCAAGGGCGCGATATTCGGCTTCAGTGGAGGAGCGAGAAACAGTAGGTTGTTTCTTCGCAGACCAAGAAACCAAGTTGGGACCCAGAAAAATACAAAATCCAGTAGTGGACCTGCGGTCAATGGCATTCCCAGCCCAGTCGGAATCCGAATAGGCAGTGAGAACAAGAGGACCGGGCTGAAACTGAAGTCCCTTATCAAGAGTACCCTTCAAATAACGCAATAAGCGTTTGACAGCATTAAAATGACTAACCAAAGGAGCGTGCATATGTTGACAGGCAGAGTTGACAGCAAAAGCAATGTCGGGGCGAGTAATGGTCAGATATTGAAGAGCCCCAACAATACTGCGATACAAAGCAGGCTGAGCAAAAGGAAGATCAGAATTGGTGAAGCTGGAGGGTTTAGTAGCCATGGGAGAGGCATAGGGCTTGCAGTTGGACATCCCAGCTTTGGCTAATATCTTAGTGGCATACTTAGATTGATGCAAAAATAAACCAGCAGCAGAAGTGTGAACAGAGATGCCCAAGAAATAATTCAGAAAACCCAACTCTTTCATGGAAAAACTTTATGCATTTGAGCAAGCAACGAGGTAAGATAAGAAACATCACTCCCAATTAGCAAAATATCATCAACATATATAAGGAGAATGGTGATGGCAGATGCAGTCTTCTTAATAAACAAAGAAGAGTCACAATGACTAGCAATGAAACCTTGGGACAAGAGAAAATGAGAGAATGTAGAAAACCATGCCCGAGGAGCTTGCTTAAGCCCATACAAGGCTTTGTGCAGTTTACACACCTTATGAGGATGAGAAGAATCAATAAAACCTGAGGGTTGAGTCATATAAACCTCCTCATGAAGGACACCATGCAAGAAAGCATTAGATACATCCAATTGTTTGATAGACCAACCAAAATGAAGGGCAAGACACAATAAAATGCGAATAGTGGGCTGCTTTGCAACAGGACTAAAGGTTTCTTGATAGTCAATGCCTTCCTCCTGGAGATAACCTTTAGCCACTAACCGGGCTTTATACCGAGCAATGGAACCATCAGAGTTCTTTTTCAATCGATAAACCCACTTACATCCAATGACATTCTTGTTGGGAGAAAGGTCAACTAAGGACCAAGTGTGTTGAAGTTGAAGAGCATGAAATTCTTCATGCATAACCTGAGTCCAATCTGAAGATTGAGAGGCTTCCTTATAGGAAGAAGGTTCAGTGGGAACATGAGCCAGATGAGCAGTAGGAGAAAGATAAGTAGATTTGGACCGAGTGACCATAGAATGAGTGTTGGAGCTGAGAGGAGGAGAAATATGAGTAGAAACTGGAGCAGAGAGAGGTAAATCAATAGAAAGTGAAGATATAGGAATAGGACAAGAGGAGGAAGGAACAGTAGAACTAGGAATAGACAGAGGAAGATCAGTAGAAGAAATAGGGTGATTAATAGAACTAGGAACAGAAAGAGGAACAATTGGAGGTACAGATGAGGAAGGAGAAACAGAAGAAGAAGAATTGAAAGAAGAAGTGGAGGGCCAGAAAAAGGAATGTAATTGAGTAACTGATGGAACTTGTGAAGAAGAAGAACAAGATGAAAAAGGAAAACAAGTTTCATCAAACACAACATGCCTAGAAAGATAGATATGACCTGTAGAGGGATCAAGACAGCGATACCCTTTCACTGATGGATGATAACCAATGAAAACACAGGGAATGGACTTAGGTTGAAGCTTGTGGTTAGTGTAGGGCCTTAACCAGGGATAACAACTGCAACCAAAAACACTTAGAAAAGAATAATCTGAAGGTTTATCAAACAGCATTTCAAAAGGAGTAAGATTGTGAAGCTTAGCAGTAGGTAATCTATTAATAAGCAAGACAGCTGTAGCTAGTGCCTCAAACCAAAGATTTAAAGGCAAAGAGGCATGATGCATTAGAGCAATAGTTGTTTCAATTAGATGTCTATAGCCACCACTCCATTTTGAGAAGGAGTGTGAGGACAAGTAAGATGATGTAGAATACCTTTTTGTTTAAGAAAATTTTGAAATTCAAGAGATAAGTACTCACCACCATTGTCATCACGAAGAATTTTAAGAGATGTAGAAAATTGAGTTTCAACTAAAGCTTTGAATTCAAGAAATTTAGAAAATACTTCACTCTTGTAATGAAGTGGAAACAACCAAGTAAATTTTGAAATCATCAATGAAAACAACATAATACTTGTAGCCCGACAGAGGCGAAAATGGGCCCCAAACATCGGAATGAATGAGAGCTAAAGGTTTATTAACGCTTGAATTGGACAAACTAAAGGAAGCCTATGTGTCTTAGAGACACAACAATGAGGACATAAACCGATTTAAGTATGAGAAGGCAAATGAAAAGTGTTAATGATGTGATGAAGCTTGGTGGATGAAGGATGTCCAAGTCCGAGATGCCAATTTGGGAGCAGTATGAAGCTTGAAGAAGCAAAGATGGGAGAATGAGTACTCTTGAAACAGGCCTGTGGAGAAGATGAAGAGAACATGGAAACTGATTGAGGAGCATGATAAAGACCCTGAGAATTAAGGCCTTTATACAGGATGCTCTTGGTATCCTTGTCCTGAACAACAAACATATCAAAGATCAAAGATAATGAGCAGCTTATTATCAGATGCTAGTCTATGAACAGATAACAGATTAGAAGAAATATGAGGAACATGAAGAACTTTTTGGAGTTTAAGTGGAAAAGAAGGAGTTGGAAGCAAACCATTACCAATGTGATGTATAGGAAGAGAAGAACCGTCGCCTATTGTGACTTGATCAGTGCCTTGATAAGGCTGATAATCAGAAAGTTGATTCAAATCATTGGTAATATGGCTGGTTGCAGCAGAATCCAAGGATGGATCTAGGGGGAGGCGGAGGGGGCCGGCCGCACCCCCAAAAATTTGAAAAATATCATATATCATACTAGAAATTTTAAAATAATTTAAAATTATAGGAGTTCGCACCCCCAAATTTTTTTTAGATAATTTCAAAATTATATAGAGTACCCCCCCTCCCCCCAATTTGTAGTTTGATAAACTTGTTCAGTGCTACTTGTGCAGTCCTAAGAAACATAATTAATGATAGAAGCAAATCGAATCAACGAGCTGAGGCAGATAGAGTTTATGATTCCAATACATCTTTTGAGTTTGTCTTCATCTTACATCTTATAAGGGATATCATGGAGATTACTGATGATCTTTGCCAAGCTTTGCAAAGTAAATCGCAAGATATATTAAAAGCAATGCATTTGGTGTCTACAGCGAAGATACTTATTCAAAAATTTAGAGAAGATGGATGGGTTTCATTGTTGGAGAAAATTAAATTATTTTCTAATGATCCTGGTATACAGATTCCTGATATGAGTTGTCCTTGTAAAGGAGGCCGAAGTCGGTCTCATTCTGAAAGAGATCAACTCACCATGGAACATCATTTTCGAGTTGATATTTTTATAGTTACAGTTGATTCTCAGTTACAAGAATTAAACAATAGGTTTAAGGAAGATGTAATGGAATTGCTTGTTCTTAGCTCAGCTTTGGATCCTAGGGATGGTTATAGATCATTCAAAATTAAGGATATTTGCAAACTTGCAAATAAATTTTATCCCATGGATTTCTCCGAGCAACGAAAATTGCATTTGAAATATCAGCTGGAAAACTATAAGCTTGATATTTCCATACTTCCCGAGTTTTAGAAGCTGTCAACCATTTCTGAGTTGTGTCATATGTTGGCAAAAACAAAAGTCGACAAGTTATCCTCTTATTGATAGATTGATCAGCCTTGTGTTGACTTTACCTATTTCAACTGCTACATCAGAACGTGCATTTTCGGCTATGAAACTCATTAAGTCTAAATTGCGCAATAGGATAAAAGATGATTTTCTGGCTAGTTACTTGATTACATACATTGAAAAAGACATTGCTCGAGGGTTTGATGTAGATTCTATCATCCATGCTTTTGATATTATGAAAGAGTGTCAAGTTCAATTAAAGATGACTAATTTTAGTAAATAAATGTATGTAGAAATAGTTACTACTTTTTGTAACTGAATATGGGCAAAAAAATATTCTCAATTGCATAATCATCTTTTGGTACTCAACTATGTTGACAAGGAATATATAGTTCAATATTTTATCATAACATTATTGATTTTTTTCATGTTAGTAGAAATTGGTATTGAACTTTAAATTTTATTTGTTAGAGGTTAAACATTTTTGGCCCCCCCAAAGTCATAATCCTGGATCCGTCCCTGGCAGAATCAACATACCAAGTAGGAGGAACAGAGGAGGACTGAAATTGAGATGGAGAAGCAGAAGCCACATATGCTGCTTTAGGTGTACCAGAGGTTGTGTGAAAACTATGATCCATGCGATGCCAACACTCCAAGGCTGTATGATTGTATTTGCCACAGATCTGACAAACAACTGTAGAACCAGTATGATGTTGAAGATTATATGATTGTGGTGGAGAATTTTGAAAAGATGCAATCGGATCGAGACTTAAATCGTGGATGTGGAGATCAAAATTTTGTTTTCCTCCTCTACGGAGCCGAACCTCGAAATAGCGATCGCTACCTCGGTTAGAGAAATTACCTCTGTAGCCTCTAGTAGAACCATGAGAACCACCTCTATTAGAAAAGGATTTGGTAGTTGCAGCATAGGCAAAAGGAATGTCAGATGCATGAGAAATTTTGCTTGTAGCTTCAATATGAATCTCCTCAGAACAAAGTAAAGAACTCAGAGTGGCAAGAGAAATGGAATCAGATCTGGTGCGGATGGAAGTTTTAAAAGCATTATACTCAGCCGGCAATCCATTCAAGATTAAGAGAACTATATCCTCATCATCAACAGGTGCACATGCTAGAGCTAGCTGATCAGCTATGGTTTTGAACTCAGTCAGATACGCATCTATGCTTAATCCTTTCTTAGTGAGATGATTCATCTTGTTCTTGAGTTGATGAACATGAGATCTAGAAAGAGAAGTGAACTGTGATTGAAGAACAGTCCATACCTCATAGCTAGTCTTGCAATGAAAAACAGAGGAAAAAATTGCCAGAGACAGAGTAGCGGTTATGCAGCTAAGAAGATGAGCATCGATAGTCATCCATTGAAGATACTCAGGAGAAACTTCTTTGTTGCTTGCATCGCTGACTTCTTTGTTGCTTGTATCGCTGGGAGTAGATGATGGACAGTCCTTGGATCCATCGACAAATCCGATCAATTTGGTTGCTCGCAATATATTTTGCATCTGATTTTTCCAGACGATGTAGTTAGTTGAATCTAACTTTACTGTGACAAAGGAACTAAGATTTGATATCAGGAGTGCAAGATTGGAAGGTATTGATGGAGATGCAGAACTAGATGAATCTGCCATTGGAGAGAAGCGTTAAGAAGTTTCGAAGAAGAAAGAGCAAGACTCGTTGGAGCTAGGGCTCTGATACCATAAAGCAGATTCAAGAAAATGAAGAAGAGTCAAAACAGATTTTTTATTCATAAAACCATCACATTCATATCTTGATCATGTACAGTATTTAAAATCTGATATACTCTACCTAACTATAGTTACACTTAACTATAGTTCTAACAACTTTACAACTGCTATAGTTTGCTGACTAAGCTAACTGACTTCAGAGTTAAGACTAACTAGTGCTGACTAATTTCAGATGAGGTGGAGTTGGGTTTCTCATGCTGATGCAACTGCTTCGGCAGTATTGAAGATGAAATCTGCTTAACAGTGCGAAACCCTCTTTCCAGACCAATTTCCATAACCATTGGCAGCACCAGAAGCAATCCCAGCTGAAAGACAGACTGAGTTGCCAAAGCCTCTTCAAGGGCTTTGCTTTGACCAATGGCAGCATCCTCCAAGATTCACTTTTCCATCCCACTCAATACCAAATATAAACGTCCATACAAGAATACATACACAGTAAGCACAGTAACCTGGAAAAACATGATCATTGTTTCAAACTTTAGACATATATTCATGTACTAAATGTAACCAGAATTCCTGGGTATGCACAAATATACAATGAAAACTATAAAAACTACCACCTCCCATAAGGGAAGTAGTAGTACAACCTGCTTCAAGGTATGGGCAGTAGCATTGCTCATGAACAAGTACAAAATTTGAATACCCAAGTACTACTACTGGTAGTAATAAATTAAATGTATTTCTTAATTTTTCTCCATGAACTGTCTAAACAGAGACCATCTCGAAACAAATGACATCTATGAGCAAAATTGTCCAGAGTTTACCCCCCACCCCACAAAACCCCTGCACTCACATGCATGCACATTTAGTTTGTTCTTTTTTTCTTTTTCTTTTTTTTTTTTTTTTTGTTTTTCTTTACTAGTCAACTTAAGAATCACTTCCCAACTGAGGGTTCAAATTCCCACTTATCATCACCTAGTCCCTCAAGAAGGACCGTCGTTACCATAACTAAGGAAACCTAGTCACATAATTTGCAACGACAACATGATCATACTTATCTGTTAATAGTTGGAAATTTTCATCTGACTAGAAGACATAACTTAATTCAAGAAGATTAACTTGATTAACATACCATGCTACTAAAGTAAAAACCAACTATCGTAAAATAGAATGACAACATTCTATAGAAATCAAACTGGCGTCCAAGCCGATAAACATCCCGGCTAAGTGTCTGCTCTGCATTTCCATTTGCAACTTTAGCCTCAAAAAGAGATATCTGATTCATTCCAACATCACGCCTCTTGCCTACTTGTATGTATTCATGATGCGTTATGTATCCTCCACGTAAAGTTGAATTATAACCTAAAAAGATTTACACAATTAACCATCAATTATATTAAAAGTTTGCTGTCTTTTGAAGAACTAAAAGTTTACTTGAAAATATGTCTTCGCTTAAGTTAATAATTTTGGAAGCCTTGCTTATGCCACCTCTTGTTATGTGAAAGACTCTATCAAATATATCAGGATGACCATAATGGAACCGTACCCTATAAATAATTGATCAACCTTTAATTAGAACTCACATGATAATATTGTAGAAATAGAACAGCTTAATTAGTCTAAGCCATAATATTTGAGCTTGAGCAATTCTTGACTAATTTGACAAGTTTGGCTGAGAAAACTGGATAAAGGATTCTCAACAAAAAAAAAAAAAAAAATTTTGCTTGATAACAACAACAATATGATTCCATAAAGTAATCTGCACATGATCATTCATTTCAGATAGAACCTAACAATATGGAAAAAAATTCATATTAAGAAATTGAGACATTAGTAAGTTTAGTTACTATTATTTTAGTTTGACTAGTATCTAGATGTGTTTGTGAGTTCATTAGTTAATTTGTGACATCAATAATTTTACTATTTTCCAAAACATAACTCCCAAAAATGTGGTAGGTCAAATAAACATTTGAAAGAAACAATGAAGCATGCCTATTCAAACTAAGGGTGGGAATTTTCGGCATGACACGATAAAATGACTCAAATCGTACACAAAGTTAGCAGGTTAGGGTTGACTATTTTCTGACACAAACATGTATATGACACGACCCGATAACATGAATTTTAATAGGTCGGATTAGGGTTGAACTTGAATATAACCTAAAGTAGACACGGATAGCCCATTTAATAAAGAATTAGTTACACATCATAATATTATGTCCACTAATGGGTGCCATGATATTTTTTAATCTCTTATGTAACTCCATCCAGCTTATTAAAAAGTATGTACAATATGACTTTAAGTCTATTATAGGTTTTGCTTTAGTTTTTAATTGAAGATAATATTTTTTAATTGAAAATATGACTTTAAGCCTATTTTTTTGAGTTATCTTATGTCTTTCATTTCTATTCTCTTTCTCTTTTCTATACTCTTCTCTTTCTTTTTTGGAGAATACTGACATGGTATCGAAGCAATCTGTCTAAGAAACCAAACTGCTTCCAGCACTTTTCCTCTTCTACTTTCTCTTTGCCCCTCTTCATTACTTTATTGCTCTTTATTTGATTCAACTCATTCAAGTTAGAAGCTTCAATGGGTTAAAGAAAGGAGTTCTAAGAGCATAATTGAACTGCAGACTGCTGGTAGAGACCAATTATATATTGGTTTTGAACTTATCATTAAACAGGTGGATTGCACACTTAAAAATACCTAAATCTCACTTTGTACTTTGTCACAATTGCAAAAGGAGAGAAAGCACATGGGCATGAATGCACAGGAAAACGATAGTGGAAAATATATACTATGAACAAGTAATCTGATATATTGCTAATTAGACGTCATTTCAGTACTTGTAAGCCCATTTTGTGATGGAAATATTATTATTAATTTTTTAAATACAAAATTTGAACAATGTTAAATGCATAGTCAGCTTACTTGCCAAAATCTCTTGGTTGTCATACCAAAGACAGGAAAAAAACCCTACCCTCATAAAAAAAAAAATCAAGCTAAATGTATACAAAATTGAAATGATATATGATGGATGATCTCGATAACATCTTCGCTGATATACCAAAACATTATTCAAGAGTAGTTTGTGCAGCATAATTTGGAAACTTTCAGCTTTAAGTATATTTAATAGTACATTTCTATCGTACTTGTGGCTTAATTTGCACAGGCTCACACCTTAAGCTGCACCTAGGGTCTTTAAGATCTTGATGCCTTAGTGCGCCTCCTTTAATAAATGTAGTTGTCTAAGTAAAAGTTTTAAGTCATGAAAGAGGGTAATTCTATTTGCACACCAAAAAAAAAATCTTAGTACA
Source organism: Camellia lanceoleosa (assembly GCA_025200525.1). Lineage (NCBI taxonomy): Eukaryota > Viridiplantae > Streptophyta > Magnoliopsida > Ericales > Theaceae > Camellia > Camellia lanceoleosa. The sequence continues at coordinate 309,795 of JANUSC010000121.1, read as the reverse complement.
CACCATTTATGCCATTTGAATATAAACTTTTGAGCAAAAGTCATATGTTCGGACATAAATTTATGAACAAAAATAGTTGTTTGGACATAAATAATTGAATGGAATATATGTCTGAACAATTCATTTTTGTACAAAAGTTTATGTCTAAATATTTGACTTTTAATCGAATTTTATATCCGAACAATACAAATGGTGTGTATTGAGATTTTTTTGTGCTGTGCAAACAGAATTTCCCATGAAAAAAAAATAATCTATTTACCAAAATACCCTTTTGTTATAGATAGACTAAATAGGGTGTAAACTATTAATGTAATTAGTAGATGAAACCATGGCAAAAGTAATAGTACCTGCTACCAAAAGAGAAGAAAACATTGTGATAGTGTTGAAAACTAATATTAAAAGGATAACATGTGAATGCAATTGTTGCATCTACTGAGAGAAAGTCCTTTCAAAGATAAAAGTCATTTTGGGATAGAGGAAGCATTCAACTTAGGCATATATAACGGTTATAAAATATATGTCTTTAAGCTCCAAAAAAACATATTTTCTGCAAGATCGAAGTCCAGATTATATAAGTTAAACACTAGCTTTCCGCATGAAATCTCCATAGCCTCTCTCAAAAGAACAACAATTAATATAAGAACAATAACGTATAGAAATAGCAACCGACCTGAAATTTAAAATTGAATTACTAATCGTCACATTAAACTAATTAGAGCATCATTTATAAATACAGTGAAATTTTTTAGGTATGCAGGCAGGGAGGAGGAAGGGAACTTACCATAGAGGGTTCGCCAAAATTGTTAGCCAATGGTCACAAAACTTGTCTCTTGATTGGACATGAACCACCGAGTGATGAAACATCAGAATCGTAATAACCAAATAAGAGTAGTATATACATTACCATTATTTTACACACTTTCTCTGCTTGCTGATTTGTTTAACCCTAGCAATCAATCATCAAGATAAGTTTTATATACATAAACATGACAGCCCAACCTTCCAGTAAAAATATGCTCCCTTAGACCCAATATTGTTGGTTTTCGCCGCCCATGACGAGTTTTCAAAAGTTCCTCCAATACATTTCTCATTTTGAAAGCTTCTTCAAGGTAGTTATCCTAAGAAAACAAGAAGTCGCTTGGAAATGTATTTTCAAATTAAGGGACAAAATTAAACTTACGATTCATGTCTATGGTTTGCATAGCCTCTCCACGAGTGAAAATAATAGCATGATTTTGATTTTCAGGTTTCCTTCACCAATCTCACAGGGCCCGAAGCTTGATACGGTATATTTCCTACAAATGCAAGATGGAAAGACACTCACGCTATCACATATATTAAAATGATAAAAGAAAAAAGTTACTCTGGAACTACTGTAATTATTACAAAAATTGTAAGAAATACAAACATTTAGAAAACAAATTCACTTTATAAGTAGATATACTTCACACCTCATCTAACTTCTCCCCGCCCTTGACAAGAACGGAGTAATAATTTTTTCCACGTTTTCCATCAACAGGTTCCTCCCTCTCATTGATATAAGCAACACATAAAGATGGATACCTGGATAATTCACAAGAGGGTTCAAACTAAATAAATAATTTGTTCAATATCATCAACTACTATAAGTTAATTTTAGAAATAGTAACCTACGCTGACATGAGATTCAGAATGTTAGAGTAACAACTTCTATCTCTGGCTTCACTAGATTTTTTCTGAGCACCATAGCGCTGACAAGAAACAATATAGGTGAACTTCAAATCTGCCAAAGCTTGTGAACCTTCCCTGAGATCCTTATGGCTGTCACTAGTCCGGTAGCCGCTCAAAATATCTGCATAGGAAACAGAAGTTCATTATTAATTGGCTTCCATTCCCCCAATGACAAGTCACATTAGTATGGGATAAATTGGGATTAACAAGTGAAGACATTGACTCAAAATACCAACACAAATATTCGTGGCGAATCGCTAACCCTCACATCAAGATAGTCCAGAAAGCATTGTAATTCAAGAGCCTTCCTATAGTACATCATCCCTCTGACTGGTAGAAATAAATTAACAAAAGTAAAATTCAATAAACTTTGCTAAAGAAACAGAGACGTCACATTTCTAATGATCCAAACCTATTCTAGAGAGTGTCTGACCTCTGTAAGATACCCACTGACGTAATTCAGTTTTGTCTTTTTCAGAATTTTCATGTTTTGCAGCTTTTAGGCGTCTTTCAAAGTTTTTCCATTCCTCTAGTTGGTAGAAAAAGAAAAAAAGAAATCAATTATCTATACCTGTATCAAATGAAGAACATCATAATGCCTCAACCAAATTAAAACTCACCAGGATAGATCTTCTGGAGGTAAAACAAAGTTGTAATTCCATCTTCATTTTCCTTCTTAAGTTCTTCCTCGGAATAAAGAACATCTTCATTGTAATATGGAGTTGAGACACTAAATCATGACGAAGAAATGAGACTAAGTGATAGACTACACTAATACTAATAAGTTATTAGAAAAGGGGATACATTCGTCCATATGATAGAAAAGCAAATGAGCATAAACGATCTCTCCACCATTTAAAAGACACCACCACATAACTATCCTCAACCGAACAACCAATCTTATCCTCCTCACTGCAACTGCCCTGCTAAAGCCTTTGTTTATTTTAGGAGAAATCAAACTTAGGGAATGATGAAACCATCACTCCCTTATATATTAATAATATGAAATGTACAATAGAAGCCGCAAGCCTCAAGGTTCAAATTTGTTCAAAACAGAGCATGAGCATATATAATCTATATCAATCTATACTCCTTAGAGGAAGAAGTGTAAGCTTATATAATCTATATCAATATACTCCTAAAATTTTCCATTAATTTATCTACTAATAATATTCTTAAATTATTCAGTACCTTAAATCAATTGTTATCTACCTAATAATATTATATATATACACATATAACTCTACTCAGCAATTTAAGCAGTTCTTCACGATTGCTTAAATAGAGCAACAAAAGTTTGAAATTAAACACAACTTGGACCTCATATGTGCTTCAAATGTAGGAAAAGAGTAAAACCCTAAAATGATTTTATCAAAATCCTACAGCATCAAAAATAAAATAAAACCCTAGATCCGAGATGGTGAAATGGGGAAATAGAGGAAGAGAGAGAGAGAGAGAGAGAGAGAGAGAGAGAGAGAGAGAAACCTGAATATGGCTAGGAGGGGGGACCACGATGGTGAGCGACGGTGGCGAGAGCCGCGATGGTCAGTGGCGGTAGCGAGAGCCGCGATGGTCGATGGTGGAAGTTCGATGGTAACTGCTAGCAGGGATGGTGAGGGTGAGGGTGAGGGTGAGGGTGAGGGTGAGGTTTGCTAGTGTTTGACACAGAAGTGTATATCGCGTGTCTGTGTGTGTGAGAGACAAAACAGAGTGTATATAGATCGGGCGCCAAAAATAATTTGTTTCCCTCCAAAACAAATATTACAACTTTTAGCGACTAAATATATTTTTTGGTCACCAAATAACAATAAAAAAATTTTTGGCAACTAAAATTTTTTTTTTGTCGCTGAAAATAAACTTTTGGTGACTAAAATTTTGATCGCCAAATGTAAAAAAATAATTTTTTATTTTTCATTCGGCGACTATATGGTTTAGTAGCCAAAACTCAACATACAGCGACTAAGATTCTTTTTTGTCGCTGAAAATAAACTTTTGGCGACCAAAATTTTGGTCGCCAAAGGTAAAAAAATTAATTTTTTATTTTTCTTTTGGCAACAAAATGATTTTTAGTAGCCAAAACTTAATATATGGCAGCTAAAATTTTTTTTGGTCTCCAATTCTAGCATTTTTAGCGACTAAAATTTTTTTTAGTCGCCAAAAACCAATATACCCTGACTAAAAAAATTAGTAGCTAAATATTTTATTTTTGGCGACTATAAAAATTAGTTAGTCACCAATTTCATAACTTTTAGCGACTAAATTTTTTTTAGTCGCCAATTTTGATCACCGAATGTGCATTTTGTTGTAGTGCAACATGGTGAACTATCAAGGTAATTTTCATTCACTTATTGTTGAATCATGTTTACCGGTGCTATCTACCGATACGTGGTGTGTGTAGATACGGGAGCCACTAATCATGTTTGCAATACTTTTTAGGGGTTGCAGAAAATCAATCAACTAAGTGATGAGAAAATTTACCTACATAGGGGTAATGCTACGAAAGTGGCAGCAGTTGTAGTGGGAGACCTACATCTTAATTTTGGTAGAGATAGGATTTTAGTATTAAAAGATTGTCTTTATTTACCTTCCATTAGAAGGAAATTAGTTTCGGTTTCTAATAGAGATAGATATTCTGTTTATTTTAATGACTTAGTGGTTATTATTAAGTTTAATAGACATTTTATTTGTCCTGGTTCATTGATGGATGATCTTTGTATTATTAATCTTGTATCTCCCACACTACAACTTAATGAATTGAATAGCACTAATAGTTTACCATGCAAGAGAAAGGAACCTTAAAAATTGAATCAAACCTATCTTTGGCATTTACACGTAAGTCATATTAATCTAAGACTGATTACAAGACTAGTTCAACAATGAACCATTAGGTTCACTGGAAGTGGAGGTACTTCCAATCTGTGATCTTGCTTAGAAGGTAAAATGACCAAGCGGCCTTTTTCGGCCAAAGGCTATAGTGCCAAAGAACCATTGGAATTTATTCACTACAATTTATGTGGACCCATGACAATCAAGGCTAGAGGCGAATTTGAGTATTTCTTCACTTTCATTGATGACTACTCAAGGTATGGATACATTTATTTGATGCACTGTAAGTTTGAATGCTTTGAGAAATTCAAAGAGTATGGGGCAGAAAATGGAGAAATGTTTGAGTAACTGTATCAAAACACTACGATCTAATCATGGTAGCGAGTATCTCTTAGAAGAGTTTAGGGACTACTTATCAGATGAGGGGATTACATCCCAGTTGTCTGCACCCGGTATGCCGCAGCAAAATGGTGTAGCAGAGAGAAGGAACAAGACTCATTTAGATATAGAGAGATCTATGATGAATTATTCAGATTTACCAGATTCCTTCTGGGGATATGCACTGGAAACAACAACTTACATTTTGAACTTGGTACCATCTAAGTCAGTACCAACTACTCCGACAGACCTATGGACTTGGCGCAAACCTAGTCTGCGACATGTTTAGATTTGGGGTGGTCCAACATATGTGCTGAAAGGGAACACAGATAAGTTAGAAACAAGCACAAAATTATGCCTTTTTGTTGGATATCCTAGAGGAACTAGAGGTGGTTTATTTTATAGCCCTATGGATTAGAAAGTCATTATTTGCAACAATGCCTGGTTCTTAGAAAAAGAGTATGTAATGGACCACAAGCCCAGAAGTAAGATTTTCTAGAAGAATTGAGAGAAGAAAAACCAACAAAAACTTCTTTTATACCAATGGTACAATAAAGACCACCACAAGAAAAAATTGATATCCCATTACCTGGTAGTAGTAGGAAGACTGTCGAGGCTCATAATAATATTGAACTAGCACAAAGATCAGAATTAGCAGAGCGTGTCACCACTACACAATAATAGGTTGTGTCTCATCGTAATGGAAGGCTTGTTCATGAACCTAATCGGTATATGTTCTTGGGAGAATCTTTTGATAAGATCCCTGATGAACAAGATACTGAACCTTATAACTACAGCGAAGCACTCCTAGATAAAGATGCAGAACTTTGGTAAAAGGCTATGAAGTCTGAGATGGAATATATGTACTCCAATCAGGAATGGGATCTTGTAGAACCACCTGAAAGGATAAAAGCCATCGGATGTGAGTGGATCTATAAGACGAGAGGAGCAGATGGAAAGGTACAAACCTATAATGCTAGGCTTGATTAGAAAGGTTTTACTTAGAAAGAAGGAATTGATTGTGAGGAGACTTTTTCGCTGGTAGCTATGCTAAAGTCTATTCGGATTCTCTTATCCATTGTAGTTCATTTCGACTACAAAATTTGGAAAATGGACGCCAAGATGACATTTCTTAATGGGAATCATGACAATTGCATCTATAATGCAACCAGAAGGCTTCACAAAAAGGAGTGAAAAGCATTTGTTATGAAAGCTTAAAAAGTCCATTTACAAGCTTAAGCAGGCATCTAGATCTTAGAACATTCATTTTGATCAGCTTATTAAATCATTTGGTTTTGATCAAAGTCCAGATAAGTCTTGTGTGTACAAGAAGTGTGACGAAAATGTGCTGGTGTTTTTAGTACTATATGTGGATGATATCTTGCTCATCGGAAACGATGTTGGGGTGTTATCTTCAGTCAAGGTTTGGTTATCCAGATAGTTTGATATGAAGGACTTGGGAGAGGCTGGTTACATTATTGGGATCAAGCTTTTGTGAGATCACAAGCAAAGGGTGTTGGGTTTATCACAAGCCACTTATATCAATCCTATTCTTGCCAGATTTAGTATGCAAGATTACAAGAAAGGCCCTTTCAGGCATGGAATCACTCTATCCAATGATCAGTGTCCCAAGACATCTGAAGGGAATAAAGGCGGTTCCTTATTCCTCAACGGTGGGAAGCCTCATGTATGACATATTATGTACTAGACCTGATATATGTTTTGATGTTGGCATGGTTAGTAGATATCAGTCTAACCTAGGGCAAGAGCACTAGACTACAATAAAATATACTCAAGTACCTGAAAAGGACTAGGGATTATATGGTTAGCATATATCAGTCTACCTCAGGATTTGTGTTTACCTTGGGAGGTGGAGCCATAAGTTGAAAGAGTGTCAACCAGTCATGTATTACTGATTCCACTATGGGGCCCAATATGTGGCAACTTTTGAAGCAACTAAAGAGGCCATTTGGCTTAGAAACTTCCTAGCGGATGTAGATGTGGTACCTTTAATAAAATCAGCTATTACACTTTATTGTGATAATAGTGTTGCGGTTGCTAATTTGAAGGAACCTAGAGCCCACAAGAAGGAAAAGCACATTGAGCATAAGCATCATCGTATACGAGAAATTGTTCAGTGAGGAGATCTAGTGGGACCAAGATTGCATTAGAAAACAACTTGGAAAATCCTTTTTACGAAGGGCTTATCAGCCAAGACTTTTGATAGTCATGTAGAGGGAATTGGAGTGAGATTCATGGCATCATGGCTTTGACTCTAAGTGGGAGATTTTTAGAAAAAAAAAAAATATACTAAAAGCCATGTTTTGTGTAATGGAATTTAGTATTTGGTTTTAATAATATCAACTATTTCAATTTTAATGAGAATCATTATGAGTAATATTTGCATTATATTATTTGTCTAATGTTCTGCATGTGTCTTTTATTCTATGAAGTATGTGATCTAGTGTGTAGAGTATGGCTTACACACGGAAGATCAAATGACTAGTTCTTGTAGCATATAAGTGGTTCACAATCTAAGATGGATTTGGACACACCATCAATATGACTATAGCATAGGAAATAGTGAAGTTTCAACTCATTGTGCTAGTACACTTTGTGTGTATTGAGTAGGTCCGTCTTGGGATAATTGTTCATGTATTGATTAGATAAGGCAATTTACATCCCATAGTTATGATGAGTGCTTATTGTCATGTCCCACTAGATTATCTAGACAAAATTGTCTACCAAGAGAAAGTCTCAAAGAAGGGAGGCTAATGGAATATTCCGAAAACTCCTGGAAGACTTGAAAAAATGTGAAAATATGGTACATAATTCTATAATGTACATGGAAGGATCTAGAATAGGTTCCAAAGCATTTAAGTGAAGATTGGAGGAATGGAAACAATAGAAGCTTCTAGAACCTCCTATTGAAATGGAGGTGGTAAAGGACCCTTGTACATACTTCTACAATAAGGTATATATTTGTATAGATATTTTTACGGAGGATACTAAAACCCTCTTGTAGGATAAGGAAAACTTTTATGATAAGCTTCTCCATAGCTCCTTACTTGTATGTTTTGGAATATTCTAGAGAAGACCTAAAATGCCTATAAATAGGAGAGGAGCTCATTTGTTCGCAAACACCATCCAAGAGTTGTTCTTTTAAGGTGAATACAAAGGCATTCTCTCAAACTTTCTTTGTCTTCTTACTTCTCTTTCTTGCAAACTTGTGAATTAAGCTAATTTAGCATCATCAAATAAGACTTGCGATTGTTTAAGTGTTGCACGGATAGCTTGGAAATAACCAAGGCCGTGCCATAATGCTCTTAATCTGAAAATAATTAATAATCACATGCATTTAGTGTTGGTCAATTTGATTCATAAAAGAGTGAGATTCTTTATAGGTCAATAAGCTCAGTGAGTTGGGTGATCACTTTATGTGTATGGTGGATTGATTATTGACAGAATCCACGTCCCGGCTTAGGAATTGATAATACACCTTTGAAAAAGCATATAAGTTTTGATTATGTTAAACCCTATAGGTGGATTTGCATCCAACTTATCAAATAAGTCAAGTAGAAGTTTTGTAGGAAATATTAAGAAGTCGATTAAATTTAATTGTTAGTAATTTATTTAATTGACGGGTATTAGTAATCTTAACGTGGAGAAATAAATAAGTATTTAATAATGTGGAGCTTGAAATATAATTTGAAGATTAAGATGAAGTGCAATTATAATTCTTTAGTGGTATGAATTATAATTTATAAAATTAGGAATTATAATTCAGGTTGAATTAAGTTTTCCTAATTCCATAAGGAGTCCTAATCCTAATCTAATCCTAATGGTTCTTGTTGTAGCCTATATATATGTGTGTCATTGTAGCTCTCTAAAGACAATTTTTCAGGGTTTAGAGATAAAGGATGTTCACGTTTTTTAGCCCACACTCAATTCATGATCAAGCATAAGGAAAGAATCACTACAACAATTTACACTTTTGGCGACCAACTTTGGTGACTAAAAGACTTTTAGTTGCCAAATGTGCAATTTTTGGTGACTAAAAATTATTTTGGTCGACGTTGGTTAGGGTTTAGCTACCAAATCTTTTAGTCGAGGTATGTTATCTATTGGCAACTAAAAAAATATACTTGCTAAATATGTCATAATAGGTGACTAAAAAAAATATTAGTCGGCATAGTCTAGTTTTTAGACTATTAAAAATTGCTTTAGTCAGGGTAGACTAATTTTTGCCAACTAAAAAATATTCAGTCACCAAATAATAGCCATAATTTTACTATTAGTCTTTGGCTACCAAAAAATTAGTCGCCAAATTACTACTTTTGTTGACTAAAAAAATATCTAGTCACCGTTAGTTAAGGTTTTAGCTGCTAAATAATTTAGTCAATATAAATTAACATTTTCTGACCAAAAAAAAAACTAATTTAGTCGCTAAATCGTCTACAAAATTTTCAGTGGAAAAAAATTGAGATTGGCATCCAAATTTGAGATAACTCTCTCTCTCTCTCTCTCCCTCTCTCTCTCTCACTGACACACACACACACACACACACACACACACACACACACACACACACACACAGAGAATTAGTCACCACCAAACCTCACCTAACCTCACCACTGTTGCTCACTATATGTCGCACATTGCCACTACCACCGCCGCAATACAAACAGGTTCATTCTCTTTGTCCCTCTCTCTCTCTCTTCTTCTTCTTCTTCTTCTATTTCCCCATTTCTCACTCTTGTTCTAGGGTTTTATATGATTTATTGAGTTGAATTTATTGTTTTAGTAAGTTACTTCCTCAATATCAACATTGATTCCAACACAAATGACAACAAAGATTTCATTCTCAATCAGGATTTCTTTTGGTAACTCCCAATTCCTTATTTCTCAGATCCAATTTCAAACCAAAGGGCTTTGATATACATTATGTTTCCATTTTTGTAACCTATCTATAACTATTATATAAAAGAACAGAAGCATACGCATCAATTGAATATAACGCTATGTTATTTTCCATTTCACCCTTCTTGTGCAAAGAGAATATCAGTTGAACCAGGTGGCTATCTTGTTCGCATTGTTTGAAGATTGAAGGTTGATCCTAGAAATTTCCTATTCGGTGTGTCCTATTTGAACGAAATCATTAGCCACTGCTCTCACTGTGGCCTATTAAGAGAGGAAATCATCGGAGGTACAACGCCTACACCAACTCCCCGCTTCATCACCATCGTCGTCCTGCTACCGAAATAAAGATACAGGTACTTTGTAACCAACTCTGTATGTTTTTTATATGTAATCTTACGGCTTCTTGTTTGTCTTATATTGGGATATGGATTAGTGCAATAGACAAATTATGTACACTATATGCTTGACAAAATGCCTGACTAGCTGTCTGATTAAGCCGAACACAATTTATAAACCAACAAATTAATGGGTCTCAATAACTTAAATTCTGCCTATTATTTGATGGTCCAAGTACCAGAACATTCTGATGAATTCATAACTTCAGATATCTAGAACTCGAAAGGGTTTCAAGATTAAAGGTTATTTAAAGCAAAAGATACCTTTTTTCAATATGGATTTTGAATTTTGAAACCAAAATTGGATGCGGACAGATAAGAAAGTTGTTTTCTTTGTTTCTTGGAAGCTAGCAGAAACCACCAAAAAACATTAAATTCACTAACAACTTCCCAAAAAGAAACACCGAAGAACAATATAGAACCAAAAACAGATTAAAGAAAACTAAAGCACTTGTTGTAGAATTAAAAATTGGAAATTGTGAGATTATGTATATATATGTCTATATACAAATAAACCTACCAAACCCAGATTGTATTGAATTAGAAAGAACAAGGAAATATGGAAGTCATAATAAATGATAATTCAAAAGTGCTTAAATATAGTTTACCCATAAGAAAACAAAATGAACAGATTGTTATAATAATTGAGAGAAAGCCCTGAATAGAAAAATCATATAAAAAAAGGAGTAAACTTTGAGTTTTTATTGGTATAGACTCGCGACGGATAACTTATTTTGTTAATATGCATTGTTGCTTATTCTTTGCGATTATGAGATGCCAAGTGATGTTTACATATGATTTACTAAAATGACATATCGTCAATTACAGATTGTCAGGATCTTAAAATTCGTAATCTCTTTCTACTTGTTCATCGCATGTCCTTAAGAGCAGGCCCTAAGATGCCTTAGTTGTGAATATATTTTTATAATGCTATTGAAGATATGTTCGTCCTATCACCAAATCTGCACAAATAACAACAAAAACAATAAGGAGTTGAAAAAGATAGAGTTGCCGAGTCAAAAAATTCAATTACTAGTAGTGAACTTAATATGAAAATTAAAACAAATGGAATCACAAAACATTTTAGCATTCACAATTGCAGCAACAAGAGTTATATACGTACAATTACTATTGCCAACCAAATATAGATGGTTATAAATATCCAAATTCCAGCAAGCTTTCAATTATGGTGTCTAATGGTTTAAGTGTACATGTGGTGGTGGGCTTTTTGTTTTCTCACTTGGAATGTCTTTCTCTCTAGCAATAATAGCAGCCTACTAAAAGCATCATTAAGCATGGAGAAGCCTTCTATTTCTGATTTTGAGACACGCACATGCACACACAATGCCCCACACACATCTTACTATAACACTATCAACCAAAAGTTTTTTATGGCATGCAATTTTTTAAATTTATTTTTCTTGTTCTTCTTACACGGAGATTGCATCTTTCTCAAAGTTTTTGCATCTTTTTGATGGCATGCTATTTGGTTATCTAGGCCTTGGAATTTTGTGCCAAATGACTTTACATTAGTCTATATACATCATTTTATCGTTGAATTTGAGAATTTAAAAAATTCTGTGATTCTGTCTTTAACAATCAATTCTATACATATCCCAACTTCCTAAATTATGTCTGTGCTTACGGTTCACTAATTGCGAATTAGCCAATTGTGATACCCCTGTTCCGTAATACGCTAATTGGTCCTTAATTTGTTTATGGTTATGTGTTTAGCATGATTTTGTGTGCCATTATGTGGATATATGTGGTTTTGGAACTCTATCTGTTCACCGTAGGGAAATCTGTTTGAATAATCCACTTCGGGAATTAAATTGAGGGCCTTATCAGCCACAAAACCCGAAATTGATTATGCTATTGTGATTGGTATAATTTTTAGAGCCTACGGTGAAATTTAATTGAAAATTTGATTCGGGTCAGATTAAGTCGATTTAATTGATGAATTAAAGCCCAACTACTTTATTATTTTAATATTGGCCTTAGTGGGTTTTGTTATAAGCCTCTACACTCCCTATTCTCTACTACTCACTTCATTTGGCTGATCAAAAACTCAAAGGGAGAAGAGAGGGTCGGCTAGAGAGAGGGGGAGTGAGGGAAATTGGGATTTTGGCCTCAAAGCTTGATAATTTTGGGGATTTAGCTCAAGAATTGTCTAGAGCTTGAAAGATCAAAGCTTCTAGGTGAGTAATTCTTGAATTATAGTTTGTAATTTTGTGTGTTCAAGCTAAATTGGTGATTAAGAGTGAGATTGAAATGAAATTGGGTTGTATTTGTTGAATTGAAGCCTAATATGTACATGCATATAAGAAGTGGCCAAAAATCTTCATGTTTGAGCACAATGTGTATGATTTGTGTTGAATATTGTTTAAAAACCATGTATTGGGACCCCTCTTCACCAATTAAGTTGATATGAAGGCATATTTCTCACATGCAGGAATGAATCATGTAAGAATAAGCTTTGCATGTTTGAATGTGATGTGTTGGTGATGGATTTGGGTTAATTTGAGGCAAGCATGTAAGTAATACAAGGAATTGAGCTCCATTGTGATGTGTTTTGGTGTCTAAGTCATGTTAGTACAAATATATGTGAGATTGGAGTCTTGCATGTAAGAAAAATTGGTTGAATGTCGAGTTTGAACTCAAGGGAGTGTTATGGAAAACCCAGAATTTTCGACGTCCGCTCGAGCGGGGGAAGTGCCGCTCGAGCGGAGAAATCGAGCTCTCAGTATTTTTCTGCAGACATGATTCTCGCCGAAAGGGAAGTGGACGCCGAGGAGCTATGTGACAGAAGTCCGCTCGAGTAGAGGAGTTCACGCTCGAGCGGGGATTTGAGGCAACCAAGATTGCAGACTTAAGGGTCCGCTGAAGGGGAATCCCACGCTCGAGCGGGGACCCTATTTTCTGAAATTCTGTTTTTGCATTCTGTGTTTCGTTTTCCGTTCCCTTTCACTTGCAAGCACTCTTAGGCATATGTTAAACATTATGAATGATTTAAAGAGATAAGGATGAAGCCTAAAGAGAAAAATGTGAATTTTGAACGGATTGAATTGTTAATGACCCTCTTATGTTCATGGCATGTGTAGGGTCGAGTTCCAAGGCGAACCAATCAACCGATCACTGTGAGTAATATCGATATTTGAATGCTTATGAATGTTCAATTATTTATTCCCTCAAAGCTTATGAACTGCTAATTGGGATTGTGGATGTAAGTTGAACATGAACGGACCAAAGGTCGTTTTGATAAACCTGAATGGACCGAAGGTCGTTTTGATAAATCTGAATGGACCCAAGGTCGTTTTGACATGAATGAGTAAAAGGCCGTTTGATACGAATGTGTGGGCCAAAGGTCGTTCGATACGAATGGGTGGGCCAAAGGCCGTTTTGATACTAATGTGTGGACCAAAGGCCGTTTTGATACGAATGTGTGGGCCAAAGGCTGTTTGAAATAAATTAGTGGGCCAAAGGCCATTTTGAAATGAATGATTGGGCCAGAGGTCGTTTTGACATAATCAAATGGGCCGAAGGCCGTTTCGTAGTAAATGTAAAGCTGAATGAGTAACAGGCCAGTGTGTACGGAACTATGATTTAAATTACCTTTATATATATTAACTATAGAAATGAATTGGGCCCAAGGCCGTTTGGAAAACATTGTTTTACGTCTGGTCGCATAAATTTCAGAATTGATATTATTCATCGGCTATCGCCACGCTCATTCATGTCTTTGTAGGTGAGCCAAGAGAGGTCCGCACTCGATGAAGCCTCGTGTGAAGCAACCTGCATTTTGGAGAGTCAGCCCTCGTGTCTCACGTGCGAGACCCGTCCTTGCCTTTTTGTTATGTAATTATATGATGTTTTATTGGCAAGGGTTTTGTGTACATTAGTATGTAGTCTGATATGGGTTGGCTCAGTTTGATGATCCTGTTGTAAAGAAGTTTATGCTACTATACTTTTGATGTGGGTTATTAACATATATGAGTATGGTTTGTTTGTTGTGCATATAAGCACCGCTCTATGGACAAAGTTTTAAATTTTTGCTTCCGCTTGGCCCCTTTTCTCTAACGAGTTATGTCCGCTTGGGTTTGAGGCCGTAGGTAATCACAGGATTACTGGCCAGTCATGTCCTTAACCCATGGGGGCGGGTTAGGGTCGTGACAGAGTGGTATCAGAGCACGAGTTAATAACTCACATACTTGTCCAAAAAGAGCAATAAGCGTCTAGATGAGATCTAGGATGCATTCATGTAATAAGCGTGAGTTTGGAAGCAGTGATTATGTGCTTAAATGTTGATATGAACAAGAATATGTTATAAGTTGCGAACTACTTGCATTGCAAATTATCTGAATATATGTGCTTCTTAGTATATGTGCGCTTGTGTATCTTTTGTATAAAATATAATGCAAGTTTAATCAGATGGTGAGAACTAGAGGTGATGAGATAGAGAATCTTTCACGCCAGACCGATGTAATGGAAAGATCGATTCAGAAATGGCGTAAGCTTTGAGACAACAACAGAGTGGCAACAACAAAGGGCAAAGAACCACACCCGCCACCTCCACCTCCGGCACCACCCGTGCCAGATAACCAGAATGATGACCGGATTATAGCTCTCACCAAGGAATTCAAGAAGATGAAACCACCACAGTTCCACGGGGGATTAGATCCTTTGAAAGCCGAAGCATGGGTCCTCGGCATTGAGAAATTGTTTGAAGTGTTCCCCTGTTCAGAGACACAGAAGGTGCTTCTAGCCACCTTTATGTTAGAAGACGAAGCAAGAAGATGGTGGATGTTGATGCGAGAAAATCATAAAGATGTGGATTGGGTAAAATTACTGGAGATCTTTTATGACAAGTATTTTCCACAATGTGTTCGGCATAGGAAAGTAGCCGAGTTCATGGAACTCAAGCAAGATAGCATGACAGTGGCTGAGTATGAGGCCAAGTTCACTGAATTGGCCAGATTTGCACCACACGTGATTGACACCGATTATAAGAAGGCAAGACACTTTGAAGGTGGACTCAAAGTTGACATCCTAGAGAGGGTGAATGTTCTAAAGTTGGAAACGTACTTTGGGGTGGTGGCCAGGGCCATCATATTAGAGGCTAATATAGCTAGACAAGCTAAGCCAGTGACTGAGTGGAAGGGTAACAAAAGGCAAGGCTTTTTTTCGAAGAAGAAATTTCTGAAAAAGCAAAATACGGGCTCCTTCACTACTTCAAGATCTTCCGAGACACAGCCCCTCAGGCAACATTTGTAGTAAAAGGCACCGTGGAGTCTGTTATCGTACATCAGGAGCCTGTTTCAAGTGTGGGAAACAAGGGCACATGGCCCGAGAATGTAACCAGAATAGTGGAAAACTGGCAGCTAGTTCAACAGCATCGGTTCCAAAGCCGGGGAATACATCGAGATCTGCTCCTACTGGGGATACAGTGAGACAGGGGAGAGTTTTTGCACTTGTCCCGAGCGATACGCGGAATGCCAATGTCGTTGTCTCAGGTACTATCTCAATATGTAATCAGGATGCTTTTGTGTTAATTGATTCTAGGTCAACGCACTCATTTGTGACATATGCATTTGCACATAGACTGAAAAGACCTTTAGAATTGTTGCCATATTTGTTATGTGTGTCTGCACCATCAGGGGAATCTGTGTTATGTGACTATATATATCGGTTTTGTGACATATATATTGAGGATGCTACCCTATATGTAGATTTGTTGCCCTTAAACTTTAGACACTTCGATGTAATTTTGGGCATGGATTGGTTGACCAAATATTGTGCCACCATAGATTGTGTGACAAAGAGGGTTGTGTTTAAACCACCAGAACAGAAAGAGATTGTGTTTGTGGGAAATGGGGTAGTGCTTCTACCATATTTGATATCTGCAATGAAAGCATGTAAATTGATCAGGAAAGGGTGCCAGGGTTATTTGTGTTACGTATTGACTGAACAATTTGTGAATGTTGAATTGAACGATATTCCCATTGTTAGAGAATTCCCAGATGTGTTCCCAAATGAATTACTAGGGAAATTGGTAGATAGGGAGATAGAATTTGCTATTGAGGTTGTACCAGGCACCCAGCCAATTTCTAAGACTCCCTACAGAATGGCTACTGCTGAAATGAAGGAATTGAAAGAACAGTTGCAAGACCTGCTTGATAAGGGGTTTATCCGACCTAGTACTTCACCTTGGGGTGCACCAGTGCTGTTTGTGAAAAAGAATGATGGTACTTTGCGCCAGTGCATCGATTATCGGGAATTAAATAAGGTAACGGTGAAGAACAAATATCCCCTATCCCGTATTGATGATTTATTTGATCAGCTGCAGGGATCACAGGTGTTCTCTAAGATCGATTTGAGGTCCGGGTATCACCAACTGAAAGTTAAGGCAGAAGATGTTGAGAAAACAGCATTCAGAACAAGGTATGGTCATTTTGAGTTTCTTGTCATGCCATTTGGAGTGACCAACGCTCCGGAAGCATTTATGGACCTAATGAATAGAATTTTTAAAACTTACCTTGACGAGTTTGTTGTAGTCTTCATTGATGATATTTTGATATATTCTAAAGATAGACTTGAACATGAACAACATCTGACGACTGTTTTACAAATACTTCGCGAAAGGAAACTATTTGCTAAACTAAAGAAATGTGAGTTTTGGTTGGATGAAGTTGTTTTCTTAGGGCATGTGATCAACAAGGAAGGAATTTTAGTGGACCCACAGAAAATAGAAGCAATTGTGAATTGGCCCACACCGACCAATGTAACAGAAGTTCGCAGTTTCATGGGCCTGGCTGGGTACTACAGGAGGTTTGTGAAGGATTTTTCAAAAATAGCGGTACCTCTTACCCAACTGACGCGCAAGGGGCAATCGTTTGAGTGGAACGATGAAAGAGAATCAGCCTTTCATGAATTGAAAACAAGATTGACCACGGCACCAGTTTTGACACTACCTTCAGGTACGGAAAATTTTGTGATTTTCAGTGATGCCTCTTATAAGGGTTTGGGCTGTGTGTTAATGCAGAGCGGAAGGGTTATTGCTTACGCCTCCCGACAATTGAGGCCACATGAGAAGAATTATCCGACGCATGACCTGGAATTGGCCGCAGTCATTTTTGCCTTAAAAATCTGGCGGCATTATTTGTATGGGGCAAGATGCGAAGTCTACACGGATCATAAGAGCTTAAAATACTTCTTCACGCAGAAAGAGCTGAATATGCGTCAGAGAAGATGGCTGGAATTGATAAAAGACTATGATCTTGAGATTCAGTACCACCCCGGGAAAGCTAATACAGTTGCTGATGCCTTGAGTAGAAAATCAACAGGGGGTATGGCTTGTTTGCTTACCGAACGGAAAGAAATCTTGCAAGATTTTGAAAAGTCTGAAATTGAGGTAGTGGTATGTGAACAGGGTGGATTGATAGCCGCTATTACAGCCGAGCTAGCAATTATTGAGGAGATCAAACAGAAACAGAAAGAGGATAAGTAATCAATGAATTTGAGACGAGTCCCAAAACGGAGTTCAGCATTAAGAATGAACTGTTGAAATTTCGAAACAGAATGTGTGTCTCCGATATCCCAGAACTAAAGAAGAGAGTCTTAGATGAAGCCCACAGATTCAGATTTGCTATGCACCCCAAGAACAATAAAATGTACCGGATTTGAAACAAACCTATTGGTGGCCCAAGATGAAGAAAGAGATTGCGAATATGTGTCCAAGTGTCTTCGCATGCAAGTTAAGGTCAACATCGTAAACCAAAGCGGTCTACTTCAACCTCTCCCTATTCCCGAGTGGAAGTGGGAACATGTGACTATGGATTTCGTCGTCGGCTTACCTCGGACTTCACGAGGTATGGATTCCATTTGGGTTGTGGTTGATAGACTGACTAAATCTGCACATTTTTCGCTCAAAAACCACGCCATCGCTTATAGATTGGCTACTATTTATGTTGATGAGATTGTCCGTTTACACGGAAATCCAGTGTCTATTGTGTCGGATAGAGATCCGAAATTTGTATCTAGGTTGTGGAAGAGTTTGCAGGAAGCTATGGGAACAAAACTAAGGTTTAGTACCACATTCCACCCACAGACAGATGGGCAGTCAGAACGAACAATACAGACTTTGGAAGATATGCTTCGCATGTGTGCTTTGGATTTCCAAGGGAGTTGGGAAGATTATTTGCCGCTTGCAGAATTTGCCTATAATAACAGCTTCCACTCCAGCATCGGTATGGCACCATACGAGGCTCTATATGGTAGGAGGTGTAGATCACCTATTTGTTGGACAGAGATCGGGGATAGAGCTCTGCTTGGGCCAGAAATTGTGCAAGACAATTCTGAGAAAATCAAGACCATTCGTCAAAGGCTCAAAACAGCTCAGGACCGACAGAAGAATTACGCGGACGTTCGGAGAAGACCTCTTGAGTATGAGGTTGGTGACCATGTGTTCATCCGTGTTTCTCCGATGAAAGGCCAAGTCAGATTTGGAAAAAGGGACAAGCTGTCACCCCGCTATATCGGGCCGTTCCAGATTTTGGAGAGACTTGGTCTAGTTGCTTATAGAGTTGCTTTGCCACCGAGATTTGAGCAAATCCATAATGTGTTTCATGTGTCAATGTTGAGGGGTTACCTCCGAGACCCGTTTCATGTGATTGATTATCATCGGGTTGCTATTGATGAAAACATGGAATATGCTGAATGGCCAGAACGGATTGTTGACCGGCAAGTGAAACAATTGAGAAGCAAATCCATTCCAATGGTAAAGGTGGAATGGAAAGAACACTATGGGACAGATGCTACCTGGGAAAAAGAGGAAGATATGCGGTCACGCTACCCATATTTGTTTCCTCACAAAGGTAAATTAAGTTTGGAGGACCAAACTTCCTAAAGGGGGGAAGACTGTGATACCCCTGTTCCGTGATACGCTAATTGGTCCTTAATTTGTTTATGGTTATGTGTTTAGCATGATTTTGTGTGCCATTATGTGGATATATGTGGTTTTGGAACTCTATCTGTTCACCGTAGGGAAATCTGTTTGAATAATCCACTTCGGGAATTAAATTGAGGGCCTTATCAGCCATAGAACTCGAAATTGATTACGCTATTGTGATTGGTATAATTTTTAGAGCCTACGGTGAAATTTAATTGAAAATTTGATTCGGGTCAGATTAAGTCGATTTAATTGATGAATTAAAGCCCAACTACTTTATTATTTTAATATTGGCCTTAGTGGGTTTTGTTATAAGCCTCTACACTCCCTATTCTCTACTACTCACTTCATTTGGCTGATCAAAAACTCAAAGGGAGAAGAGAGGGTCGGCTAGAGAGAGGGGGAGTGAGGGAAATTGGGATTTTGGCCTCAAAGCTTGATAATTTTGGGGATTTAGCTCAAGAATTGTCTAGAGCTTGAAAGATCAAAGCTTCTAGGTGAGTAATTCTTGAATTATAGTTTGTAATTTTGTGTGTTCAAGCTAAATTGGTGATTAAGAGTGAGATTGAAATGAAATTGGGTTGTATTTGTTGAATTGAAGCCTAATATGTACATGCATGTAAGAAGTGGCCAAAAATCTTCATGTTTGAGCACAATGTGTATGATTTGTGTTGAATATTGTTTAAAAACCATGTATTGGGACCCCTCTTCACCAATTAAGTTGATATGAAGGCATATTTCTCACATGCAGGAATGAATCATGTAAGAATAAGCTTTGCATGTTTGAATGTGATGTGTTGGTGATGGATTTGGGTTAATTTGAGGCAAGCATGTAAGTAATACAAGGAATTGAGCTCCATTGTGATGTGTTTTGGTGTCTAAGTCATGTTAGTACAAATATATGTGAGATTGGAGTCTTGCATGTAAGAAAAATTGGTTGAATGTCGAGTTTGAACTCAAGGGAGTGTTCTGGCCGGTCATGTCCTTAACCCATGGGGGCGGGTTGGGGTCGTGACACCAATAGTGATAGCTTTTTGGTGCTGCTGTTTTTTTTTTCCTCAGGTTTTTTGTTTTATATCTAACTTCTAGATTTTGTGATTCCATTTATATCGAGTCAATTCCAACAAAAAGGTACAAGATTAAGTGGATTCAAATTGAATAATGATGGAAATTCTAAAAATGCCTTTATTGAATTGTTGAAAATATATTGTATACATAACAAGAATAAAATGGTTAGCATATAAAAGTACCATGTTGCTTTCATTGTACAGTGATGGTTAATATCACAGGTTGTACTGATTAGAGACCACAATAGCTTAATTTAATAGTGCATCTTGATCAATATAAGTCATTCCTTTCTTGAAATATAATGCTTAAAAAATAGTTGATTGTGCAATGTTTTTTAATCCCAGGTAAGTTGGGATTTGAACAGATTACCATAAAATTTCATATTTCTGACATCTTTCTTGTTTGAAACTTCCAAGCATCTCATCAGTGTGGGAATAATTATACTTGGTGCACTAGTAGTAGGAGCTCAGAGACATGTCATTTGACTCCTACAACTATGCTATTGTTTTTATATCGAATATCTGCACAACAATATATCTTGCTTCTGTAGCTTGCATTGGTACATTTATTTATTTTTTTTAAAACGTTTTTCCATTTCTCATTGATATATAAGGCATTGCATATCTTATGCTGATATGTTTTCTCAATCTTCTCAGGGAAGTTGAGTGGCCTCAATAGCTTTGGCATGGTAAGATGATAGGTCTCCGACAAAATCACATCTTTCGAATTCTAAATCTTTCTACAGGAAATGAAATTTACTGACCTCTTTAAACTTTAATAACTCGGTCCTACAATTGTCTATTTAATTGAAATTTTTGAAGGTCTATGGACCGATTACCACAGTAATTTGTACCATGCAAAATGGCTATCTAGTGTGGTAATGAATATATTTTTTATGTATGGAGGACATGGTTTTTGTATGATTTTCTGTTTTGTATGGAATTATTCTTTTAGGTTGGAAATACTTGGTTTGTATGGAATTTGACATTAAAAATTATTCCTTCTGGATGCTTGTAAGTGAAATGGATGCAAATTGTGTAATGGTTGATAATATATGTATTGTTTTGTTTATATATATGGTAAAAGTTGCACGGAATACATACAGGCTGTGGACAAATTATTAAAATAAAAAAAAAAAAACATAAAATGATGTTTTTGGTGACTAAACAATTGGTAGCTAAAAAGAAAGTAAATATTTTTAGCCACTAAATAGTTAGTAGCTAAAAATAAATAAAATGAAAATAAATCTTTTGATGACAAAATATTTAGTAGCCGTCAAAAAAGTATACTTTAGGTGAGTCCTCAAACAATACTCGTTTGTTTCCCTACACTAAAATAACTATGCCCTAAAGTTACACCCACTTATGCACTCACCACATAGTTAACATTCATGCATATTCACACAAGTTATATATTGATAGGTAAACCCAAAAAAAAAAAAAAAAACAAAAAAAAAACAAGACTTTTCTTCAGTTGGAAATTAGAAGGTGATGTTGCGCTTTCGTAGGTGTACCACCACATCGATGATTCAAATCATTCAATGTTTATGACTCGTCGAATACTGTATTCTTGTAAAAAAAATATGTTGATTGAAAATAACTAGCCATTTAATCAGATTACGATAATTTATTTTTAAAATCATACTTACTATTGACACAAATGTGATATCCAATCAGCATGATTTTTTTTACAAAGAATGAAATATTTGACGAGTTCTATACATTGAATGGTTCTAATCATTTGATGCGGACTCCGTGGTAGGCCACAGTGGCCCAACAGTAGCATCGAATCTGATATGGACCGGAGAGAACTCCCTTCCCTAAAGAAAATCTTAGTCCATACTATTTGTTGGCTTATTTTTCCTGCGAAGGAAAATACCATAAATGCGAGCGTGCCAGCAAGGATTGAAAAATCCTTAAAGATTAAATGCAAGCCAATTATCAAGCAATTGTATTGACGGTTCTTTTACCTCAATGAAGAGGACTTCAAAATTGCCAAGTGTAGAGAAAAGAAAGATTAAAAGAAAAATGAGGGATACGAAAAAAGACAATTGAGTGAACAATCAAACTAACCATTAATTCACTTATACTTCTATGCTTCGAAAATGAAGTGCATAAAATAAAGTGCAGAAAATTAAATGACACACACACACACACACACACACACACACGCACACAAAATTCTTTGATTTGAGTTTTGGATCTCTTACAATATAACCATGAATGGCTATTTATAGGCAAATATTTGTAGGAAAAAACTACCTAATAACTACCATATCCTTCCATATCCCACACTTCATACTCTATGATCTTCCACTTCATCTCTATGCCTCCATAACTTCTTTCAACCTCTAATTCATGCTCCATGTTCTCCACTTTGTCCTTTATCATCTTTTCACATGTGTTTAATGATTCATAACTTCTCATAACCTCCAAATGAGTAGGAGAGTGCCACATTTCTTGCAATTATATAGATAATAACTAACAATAAAATTATTTATTTATGGTGCCAACATTACCCCCCGCAATTCTTTTAGAATGACGAACCTCGAATTCATGAAGAGTTGTACATCAATTTAGACCATATTTGGCAATTAATTAATGTATTCGAAGGGAGACACGCATTTGAAAGTTCTTTTAACATGATTCAATTTTGTTAAAAAAAAAGAAAAAAGAACCAAAATCATACTTCGAAGGTGCTCGTGGCATATTTTAGAAGCTTTAAAAGAAAAATGCTTAAAGATGATTGTTTTATTAGTCATTTCATCAAAATTAAATTTTGATGCAGTCCAAAAATCCAAAATAGGTTTTGAACACCAAAAGTCATGGCATAATATAGCCTTAAAAATTCAAATGCTTTGACATTTTCAATAATGTCAAATATTATAAATCCATCAACAGTGGGTTTTTCACCATCTTTAATCACCTTTAGTATACGAACATATTCTTTGGCCAAATAACTTTCATCATTCATTGACAAATGTGGGGTTATTTATTTATTTTAGCCATTAATGGCTTATGAAAATCCTCCATAGACATGTTATTTCCATGGCTTGACTTTCTAAGAATGATTTTTTCAACCCCCTAAGGTCTTATTTTTCATGAGAAAGGTGGTTGTGACATCCGTTCAGTGGTTTGGGGGCTGATTCGCATTTTTGCCCCCGCAACACCCTTTTTCGGTTAAGTTTAATGCATTTTTGGCTTTAACTCCCAAACTACGTGTGCTAATTACATTCTTTCAGTTGTCACAGGTCCTATTTGTGATGGGGAAGGTGGCCGTGACATCCGTAAGGTGGTTCGGGGGCTGTTTCGCATTTTCGCCCCCTTAATGCCCTTTTTCGGTTAAGTTTAAGGCGTTTTCAGCTCTAACTCTCAACCTAAACGTGCTAACTGCATTCTATCTGCTTTCACATGTCCTATTTTCTATGGGGAAGGTGGTCGTGACATCTGTACGCTAGTTCGAAAGCTGTTTCGTATTTTTGCACCCTTAACGCCCTTTTTCGGTTAAGTGTAAGGAGTTTTTGGCTCTAATTCCCAACCTACACGTGCTAATTAAATTCCATCTACTGTCACAGGTCTTATTTGTCACAAAAAAGGCGGACATGACATCCGTACGGTGGTTCGGGGCCTGATTCACATTTTCACCCTCTCAACGCCCTTTTCCAGTTAAGTTTAATGCATTTTCGGCTCGAACTCCCAAACTACATGTGCTAATTACATTCCATCAGTTTTCACAGGTCCTATTTTTCACGGGGAAGGTAGCCATGACATCTGTACAGTTTTTCGAGGGCTGTTTCGCATTTTCGCCCCCTTAACGCCATTTTTCAGTTAAGTTTAAGGCATTTTCAGCACTAACTCCCAACCTAAACGTGCTTAATTACATTCTATCTGCTATCACATGTCCTATTTGCCATGGGGAAGGTGGCCGTGACATCTGTACGCTGGTTTGGAAGCTGTTTCGCATTTTCGCCCCCTTAACGGCCATTTTCGGTTAAGTTTAAGGTGATTTAGACTCTAACTCCCAACCTACACATGCTTAATTACATTCTATCTGCTATCACATGTCCTATTTGCTGTGGAGAAGGTGGCCGTGACATCTGTACGCTGGTTCGGAAGCTGTTTCACATTTTCGCCTCCTTAACGCCCATTTTCGATTAAGTTTAAGGTGATTTAGACTCTAACTCCCAACCTACATGTGCTAATTGCATTTCGTCTATTGTCATAGGTCCTAGTTGTCACGAGAAAGGTGTCCGTGACATCCGTATGGTGATTCGGGGGCTGATTCGCATTTTCACCCACTCAACACCTTTTTCGGTTAAGTTTAATGCATTTTTGGCTCTAACTCCCAAACTACGTTTGCTAATTACATTCCGTCTATTGTCATACGTCCTATTTGTGACATGGAAGGTGGCCATGACATCCGTACGATGGTTCAGGGGCTGTTTCGCATTTTCGCCCCCTTCACGCCTTTTTTCGGTTAAGTTTAAGGATATTTTGACTCTAACTCCCAACCCACTCCTTCTAATTACATTTCATCTATTGTCACAGGTTCTATTTGTCACGAGGAAGGTGGCTGTGACATCCGTATGATGGTTTGGGGGCTGATTCGCATTTTCGCCCCCTCAATGCTCTTTTTTAGTAAAGTTTTATGCATTTTCGGCCCTAACTACCAAACTACGTGTGCTAATTACATTCCGTCCATTGTCACAGGTCCTATTTGTGACAGGGAAGGTAGCCGTGACATCCGTATGGTGGTTCGGCGGATGTTTCACATCTTTGCCCCTTTAACGCCCTTTTTCGGTTAAGTTTATGGCCTTTTCCATGCTAACTCCCAACTAACACATGCTAATTACATTCCATCTATTCTCATAGGTCCTATTCATCATAGGGAAGGTGGCCATGACATCCGTATGGTGGTTCGGGGGCTGATTCGTATTTTCGCCCCTTTAACGCCCTTTCTCGATAAAGTTTAATGCATTTTTTGCTCTAATTTCCAAACTACATGTGCTAATTACATTCTGTCTATTGTCATAGGTCCTATTTATCATGGGAAAGGTGGTCATGACATCCGTACGGTGGTTCGGGGCCTGATTCGTATTTCTGCCTTCTCAACGCCCTTATTCAGTTAAGTTTAATGCATTTTCGGCTCTAACTCCCAAACTATGTGTGCTAATTATATTCTGTCTATTGTCACTGATCCTATGTGTGACGGGGAAGGTGGCCGTCACATACGTACGATGGTTCGGGAGCTATTTTGCATTTTTGCCCCCTTTAACGCCCTCTTTTCGGTTAAGTTTAATGCATTTTTGGCTCTAACTCCCAAACTACATGTGCTAATTACATTTTGTCTATTGTCACAAGTCCTATTTTTGATGGGGAAGTTGGCCGTGACATCCGTACGATGGTTCGGGGGCTGTTTCGCATTTTAACCCCTTAACACCCTTTTTCGATTAAGCTTAATGCATTGTCAACTCTAACTCCCAAACTATGTGTGCTAATATCATTCCGTCTATTGTGAAAAGTCCTATTTGTCACAAGAAAGGTGGCCGTGACATCCGTACATTGGTTCATTGTCTGATTCGCATCTTCGCCCCCTTAACGCCATTTTTCGGTTAAGTTTAATGCATTTTCGGCTCTAACTCCCAAACTACATGTGCTAATTACATTCCGTCTATTCTCACAGGCCCTATTTGTGATCAGGAAGGTGGTCGTGACATCTATACGATGGTTCAGGGGCGGTTTCACATTTTCGCCCTCTTAACGCCATTTTTCGGTTAAGTTTAATGCATTTTCTGCTCTAATTCCCAAACTACGCGTGCTAATTACATTTTCTCCATTGTCACATGTCTTATTTATCATGAGAAAGGTGGCCGTGACATCCGTACGGTGGTTCAGGGGACGATTCACATTTTTGGCCCCTCAACGCTCTTTTTCAGTTAAGTTTAATGCATTTTCGGCTCTAACTCCCAAACTATGTGTGCTAATTACATTCTGTCTATTGTCGCAAGTCCAATTTATCACGGGAAAGGTGGCCGTGACATCCGTACGGTGGTTCAGGGGCTGATTTGCATTTTTGCCCCCTCAACACCCTTTTTCAGTTAAGTTTAATGCATTTTCGGCTCTAACTTCCAAACTATGTGTGCTAATTACACTATGTCTATTGTCACAGGTCATACTTGTGACGGGGAGGGTGGCTGTGACATCCGTACGATGGTTCGGGGGCTGTTTCGCATTTTCGCCCCTTAATGCCTTTTTTTGGTTAAGTTTAATGCATTTTTGCCTCTAACTCCCAAACTACATTTGCTAATTACATTCTGTCTATTGTCACAAGTCCTATTTGTGATGGAGAAGGTGGTCATGACATCCCTACGATGGTTTGAGGGCTGTTTCGCATTTTCGCCCCCTTAACGCCGTTTTTCGGTTAAGCTTAAGGCATTTTTATCTCTAACTCCCAAACTACATGTGGTAATAACATTCTGTCTGTTATGACAGGTCCTATTTGTCACGGGGAAGGTGACTGTGATATTCGTACGGTGGTTCGGGGCTATTTCCCATTTTCGCCCCCTTATTGCCTCTTTTTCGGTTAAATTTAAGGTGTTTTCAGCTCTAACTCCCAACCTACACGTGCTAATTACATTCCCTCTATTGTCATAGTTCCTATTTTTCATGGGGAAGGTGACCATGACATTCGTACAGTG
Organism: Camellia lanceoleosa; assembly: GCA_025200525.1. Classification (NCBI taxonomy): domain Eukaryota; kingdom Viridiplantae; phylum Streptophyta; class Magnoliopsida; order Ericales; family Theaceae; genus Camellia; species Camellia lanceoleosa. Next base: position 282,857 of record JANUSC010000121.1, on the reverse strand, counting down.
GTTCGGGGGCTATTTCGCATTTTTGCACCCATAATGCCCTTTTTCAATTAAGTTTAATGTGTTTTCGGCTCTAACTGCCAAACTACGTGTGGTAATGACATTTTGTCTATTGTGACAAGTCCTATTTATCACAAGGAAAGTGGGTGTGACATCCGTATGGTGGTTCAGAGGATGTTTCCCATTTTCACCCCCTTATCGCCCTTTTTTGGGTAAGTTTAAGGCATGCTAATTAAGTTGTTTTACCACAGGTCTTATGTGTTTTTTTTTAAAGCTAAGGCACGCTAACTACCCATCTCTTCACCAACCTCATCATTGACCGAAGACTGTCACACTCCTATAAATTTACTTAATTCTACATCTAGAATCTGATTTGAGACTAGTTTGATCACTACATCTATAATAGTTGAAATGATCAATTAAGTAAACGTACATGACGTGAGGATCACATGCAAATTTTTCCTATACGTGCAATGCTGCACCATTGATAAAAGCGTTGAACCAAAGTCCAAACAGAGTTTTATAAGCTAGAAAGTGTCATTTCATCAACTCTAAGCACTAGAAATGCAAATAGACTCAAACCTTGACGGCCAAAGTAATTTGTCCACAAATTTTTTTAGGAATTTCCAAATAATGTTTGACAACCAAGAGTAGAGTCACAAATTCATATAATTAATTTGATATAGGCATTCAAGTATTTAGAAAAATGAAGAAAATGAGGACATGTTTACCATGAATACAAACTAAAGGCACTACAACTTGCCAAGGAAAAGATCAAGACATATAGGAAAACAAGTCGAGGCTATGAGAAAGCATAGGATACTTACCTGCTGAACAATATGAATATATAAGGATAAATGAATGAATCCAAACTTCAATAAAGAATCCCAAAAATTCAATAGAAATCTAAATAACTAAAAACTAAATCTCTTTACAGAGAATAATGACAAGAAGCATACTAATATACAAATCTAAGCACAAACCTCCCAAGTGAGGGCAAATTGTCGAAGGTAAAGGTTATTCCAAACTTGATTGGATTCAAGAAAACAAGCATAGACTACAAAATATTGAGAAAAAAATTAGATTAGTTTCCATCGTAGACATACAACAACATAACCATGTGAGACCTCTTCTATCATGAAATAGGACATGTTAAATGCTACAAGCCCAGAAAATTGAAATCAAGAACTATAGTTTCAAGTAAATCACATACCAAAAATAAATAAATATTCAAGTAAATCACAAAAAAAAAAAAAAAAAAAAAAAGAAGTTGCAAATGTAATGGACCCAACCTTTAAGTAAAATAAGGTACAAGAAATATATATATATATATATAAGAGATTAATGCCAACATTTGTAGTGGTTTGACAATTCCCTTGTACCTATATCTACTCATGATTCCTCACTGGTACGGCTCCAATATTATAAAATGGGCTTTCACTAAGGTCACCCAAGAGAAAATAAAAATTAAAGCTTAAAAGTTACACAAAAAACTGAAACGCAACACCAGAACAGAGCTGGACTTCAAAATTAGGCCTAAATAGAGATCAAACTCACAATAATTCAAAACCAGGACCTCTAGTAGGAAAACAAACCAATATAAGCTGGTGGTCAATATTGAATGAATAATAACTACCGGTAGTATCTCTTTTCATAGGTGCATTGTTCCATGCAAATCAAGCACAAAGCTTTAAAATTTATGAAACTACCAAACAAAATCATACTTTATGCATTGTCAATATACGAGGTACACTAAGTTTTCCTTGCATAAGAATTTGGACAGCTGAGCCCTCACATGGATGTAAATAAAAGTTGCATATGTAGAAATTATAATAAATTCAGACGAAGATCATCCTAAAACTAGTTAGTTCAAAAAGGAGGTAGTAACTAAATGCTTTTAATAGTATGCTGAGAATTACTTTGTTAAGAAGTTTTACCTCTTTGTAATTAAGGAAAGCTAATTTTGTCCACTGAACAATGCAAACAACAGTACAACACCAAAGAGGAGGAGGGGAAAACAAAGTGATGGAAGGCAACCATAAGAATAGAAATAAATAATAAAAAAAAAATTAGGTTCATGTAGAATAGTTTTTCTCCAATCCCTGAAGCTTGATATCCAAATCTCTATCTTCTTTTGGTTAACCAATGCGCCAACAACCCTTTGAGAGTTTCATGAGCCAAATTAATCTGCAAAATTACATGAGGTCAATGCAATAAATTAGTTTGATACTAATTTACCTACAGAAAGTCAAGATTTTGCATACACCCCATTTATGCTATTGAAAGTCAAGGTTCCCTGCATTTTTATTTATTTATTTATTTTAACAAGAAAGCACAAAAATAAACACAAAAGGGAGAACAAAAAAGAACATGGAACTTTGTCTACCTATGAAGGTCTTCAAACATCTACAACACCAAAATTCTTTTACACCATATATACATTTTTAACTACATTTTTTAAAGGAACTTTGAGGCTAGAGATTCTGAGACTTACCCCAGTTTAAAGAACAAACACCTCTTTGAAGCATACCTTACAGAAGTGCAAACACATACAACAACCAGATTTTAATCAAGTGTAAAGATTCTCAACAGTTCGTTGTCAAATTTAGATTGACCTACATTAAATGACTAGAGGGCATATTCGCCCCTGGAAAGGTCTTTTTCGACTAAGTTTAGGGTGTATTCGGCTCTAACTCTCTACCTACAGGTCTGAATTACATTCCGTTAGTTGTCACAAGTTCTATTTATCATGGGGAAACTGTCTATGTGAGCCACATGGTGGTTCGAGGGCTGTTATGAATTTTCACCCCCAGAAAGGTCTTTTCCGACTAAGTTTAGGGCGTATTCGGCTCTAACTCTTTACCTACAGGTCTGAATTACATTTCGTCAGTTGTCACAAGTCTTATTTGTTATGGGGAAACTATTTGTGAGAGCCACATGGTGGTTTGGGGGTTGTTTTGAATTTTCGCCCCCGAAACGCCCTTTTTCAACTAAGTTTAGGGTGTATTCAGTTCTAATCTCTACCTATGGGTCCGAATTACATTCCATCAGTCGTCACAAGACCTATTTGTCATGGGACAATTGTTCGTGAGAGCCACATGGTGGGTCGGGGGCTGTTTTGAATTTTCGCCCCCGAAACGCCCTTTTTCTTGTTTTCAATTATGTGACAAAAAAGGTTAACATTACTTTAGGTTAGGCTATTTCGCTTTTGCTATTGTTGCCCAACGTTTCTATATATTTAAATTATGCACATTAATTAACCATATTTATGATTACTATATTGTGTCTCTTCATTGCAATTTTGCCCCAAATATAATGTACCTACACTCCAATCATTATGAGCATCTAATGATCAAATGTTCCTAGTCAACAATCGTTAATGGGGGAAAAACTATCATTGGTTGAATAGCAATATCTGCAGAATGATTGGAAATTGAAAAACTCAATGTCCAATACTGTAGCAAATTCAAATTCGTCTCAACTGCTAATTAGGAACCCTAACATATGTCAAGGACAAGAAGGACTACGATAAAAGAAGAAGCATAAAATTCAAAGATAATAATGAACTTCAACAAAAAGAAACCTAGAATTAGAACTCGGGGTTAAGCTGCATTCGTGTTAACACTTGTTCTACACAAACTAAAGCTTCTTGATTTGTTAACTACTTCCATATGAAGTAATTGGTAAGTTCTTTGTTTTTGTCTTTTCCTTAGAACCAATAGGTAAAGTTGATTGGTTTACCTTGTTGAGTGTGTCTATTGAAGACACTCAATGGAATGCATGCAAAGAATGTGGCAAATCAAGAGGAGCAATTGAATCATGAAAATCTTGTGTTGGAGCTTTTATCCTCATGAGAATGTGCCAATTGGATTATATTGAAATTTGCAAGGCAGTAGCAACAAAATTAGATAAAAAATGTAATTGTGCAAAAAGATAAGCAATAGACTTTAAATATCCATAGTTTCAAAGTGCATAACTTCATATCCAAATGTCAGGCTAGGAAGGAAGTAGGAAATTCAAAGTCCATTGCTTATCTAAATGCCAGGCTAAATTTGAATTCCATCAAGACAATTTGGGATGATTAAGGATGCAAAGACATAGCCACATCTTGAAAAATATGATATTTAGGAACAATTTGCAAAAGAAACATGAAAATAAAAAATAGCAAAACCACACTAGGTGAACAAACAGAACAAAACATAATACGTCTTTTCCAGATCAAGAATTTTTTGAATTTCTACAGGAAATTTAGAAATTATTGTTACTATTAGTCATATCCATGATTAATTTCGAAATATTTGAACTATGTACAATTAAGTGGTATACATAGCACAACCAATAAAGCTTAGAGATTGTAAAGACAATATCTTATCATAGGAAGGAATATGGCCCTTCCTAACATTTAACTTATCATGGAAAGCATATGGTCAACCAAAGTGCAATCCTCCCTTTAAAAACTTACTCGAATCTACGTTAGAAAATCGTTTCCAAAACTATAGTAAAGGTGTGAGAAGCTCATAAATATGCCTTTATGTGACAAGTCACTAATGAAATAACATCAAACTACAAAAGAAAGTCATTATAAGATTTCAAGACAAATATAATGTTATACCAAAGATACTTTGAATTTGGTATAAAAGTACTTCATGCTTGTGGGAGCCGAATAAATTTATATTAAGGAAAGCTAAATCTATTTGAAGGAAATCAGGGCAAATACTATTCGACTTTATCCTAGGGGGTCCTGAAACCAAATATTTAAATTGGCCATGGAATCAGCCGTACAAGAAGCCGAGTGGGAATTGGCATACGACAGAAAGGCCGAATGAGTAGTTGTGCGCTGGATTAAAAGTAGGCCCAACCCCTGGAACCAGAGACTAGTATAAATAAGAGGAACATCAACCAAAGAGAGGTAAGTGAGAAGAGATTAAATGAACTTGAGATAAAAGAAAACTAGAGAGCATATTCTAACTTGTCCGTCGGAGTGCTAATTCTAGCACCCTCGACCGGAGTATTCATCCTTTTTCAGGTGGCAACCGGAGGATCAGGAATGTCCTACAAGATCTAAGAGTATTTCCAAACCACATTTCCATAATTGGCACCGTCTGTGGGAATACTCAAGCACATCCATGGCGAATGTAATAGAAGATCCTCCGGTAATTGCTGACGAAATTATGCCAAGAGACGACTTCACTCCAAGAAACATGCTTGGACCAAAGAATATCGCCACACGACGGGCCTTGAACTTCAATTAAGTAGCCCAGACCTCACCCTCGACATCAGTGCATGAGACAATGCAGATGATTATGGATCAGGCAAAGCAAAATGAACAGCGGCTGGAGAACATGATGGCTGAGAACGAGCACCTGCGCCAGGATTTGGCCTTGGAAGTATCGAAATCCCAACAGGCCGCATGCCAAGACCGGGGTCGACCTTCGGGAAAGAAGGATGATCGATGACGTTGACTTCGGCAACATGATAATGACAGTGATTCTGACTCACAATCCCCGAAACCCAGAAAAAAAGGACTAGTTGATGTATCTAGCTCATCTGAAGGAAGTCCATATGTATGGCACAAGTAAGGGAGGAGTGATGATTCGGATGAGAAAGATAAGCATAACCCTTTTGTGCAATGAATTGCAAGGGCAGTGCTACCCACGAAGTTCAAAGCACTGTCGTTCACCCTGTACAACGGAGAATCGAACCCCACTGATCAAATTCATCATTATAAACAAGCGATGACACTTCATGCTGATGATGAAACCCTCATGTGTCGAATATTTCCAAGCAGTCTGGGACCACTAGCCGTCAGATGGTATTATAAACTGGAGCCGGCATCGATTAAGAGCTCCCATCAACTCCAAAAGTCATTTAGGGAAAGATTCATCACCAATGAGATCCAGCCAAAGCAAGCCAATTCTCTCTGGGCAATGCCAATTAAACCAGAAGAAGCCCTTCATGAATATTCGGTACGCTATTGGGAATGCTTTAATCTAGTAGATGATGTCTGCAATGACTCCATGGCCATCACCGCCTTTAAGATAGGATTGAATCCTGATAGTCCCCTCCGCAATTCATTCACCATACGGCCCTCTAAAACAGTATGGGCATTAATGAAGAAAGTCGAAGAATATTGCAAAGTCGAAGATGATGCCCTGCAAGTCAAAGTCGGATAGAAAGCCATTAAGATGGCACCGTTAGGAATCATTCATCCGATAAGCGTTGTGTCATCAAGGAGCCCCGAACTGCGAAATCGGGCTAAACAAGACAAAAGGTGTGACTCACGTCGATCAAATGACCAATGTTCACATTGAGCGAATGAACAATATCAAGTGGATAACAGGTGCACAAGGTGCTTAGACAAGAAATACACAAAGTTAACAGAGCCGATTAGTAAGATTTTGTCGAAAGTTCAACACCTTCTGTTCCTTAAGTGGCCGCCCAAGATGATGGGACCACCCGATACAGGGAGACGGGATAAACAGTGTGAGTATCACAAAGACCACGATCATGACACCGACAGTTGTTATGCACTGAAGGATCACCTGAAGGAGCTGGTGCAAGACAGCTGGCTGGTGCAACACGTCCGGAAGAATAATTCATTGAACACAGTAGCGTTACGGCCGGATTCACCTCTACTTGGTGTAATTCATATGATATACAGCTTGCTGACGTCATCTAAGGTGTATACAATTTAGTTACAGACTAGCCCACTTAGGCCAATCACGCCAGCGAAATGGCCCCATGAAACTAGGAGGATTAGTTTCAATGACACTGACGTAGTTGGAGTAACTCTCCCCCACACTAATCCCTCATCATCGAGCTACGCGTGAACAGATTCACCATTGAACGTGTTCTCATTGATCAAGGAAGTACTTTGGAAGTAATGTATTACAAAACTTTTGTTAAACTCAGCTTCACTAACTCGAATTTGACTTCGACCGATTATCCATTATTCGGCTTCAATGCTAATCCGGAGTATCCTTTGGGCAAAATCACAGTACCAGCTCGGGAATGCACTAGATCAGTAGATGTAGAATTTCTAGTTGTCAAACTTCTTTCACCATACAATCTCATCATGGGGAGAACTTGGTTGCATACCATGCAAGCCGTGCCGACCACCTACCATCAACTACTTCATTTTTTGATTGAATACAGTATCGAACAAATTTGATGTTCTCAGAAATCGGCACAGGCATGCTACCTTCTTGCTACAAAGAGACCAAAAGAGCTGGAAGTGAATTCAATTAAGATACCGGATCGGGAGAGCCTTGAGGACATTGGGAAGACCCCGAGTGAAAAGGAAACCGAAGCCCTAGATCAGGTCGAAATTAACAGGAATCCTGACAAGTTCTTCATGATCGGCACTTCCCTGAACAAAGTTGAAAGGGAAGAGCTTTTATCCTTCTCACTCAGCAACCTCGATGTGTTTGCATGGTCACCATACGAGATGCCAGGGATGGATCATTTGTGGCCCAGCACCGCTTAAACGTTGATCCAAAATGTAAGCCAATTATTCAGAGAAGTCGGCGATCAGCCACAGAGCATACTTCAGCCATTGTTGAAGAAGTTGATCGATTACTTGATGCCGGGGCAATTCATGAAGTAACCTATCCTACATGGCTATCCAATACTATGGTCGTAAAGAAGAAGAATGGATCTTGGCGTGTTTGTGTGGATTTCACGAACTTAAACAAAGCTTATCCCAAAGACTGTTTTCCCCTCCCCGGAATAGACCAACTCGTAGATGCAAGGCACATCATTAACACATGAGATTCTTGGACGCCTACAGAGGCTACCGTCAAATTGTCATGCATGCAGAGGACTGAGAAAAAACCGCATTCCTCATCCCAAGAGGAACCTATTGCTACAAGGTCATGCCTTTGGGGCTGAAGAATGCGGGGGCAACTTACCAAAGACTAGTGACTGCCATGTTCAAAGAATAACTCGGCCGTACCATGGAAGTATACATCGATGACATGGTGGTCAAATCCAAGGAAAAGCATACCAATCTAGCCGATTTAGCAGAGACATTTGGCATTATTCGAAAGCACAAAATGAAGTTGAACGCCTCGAAGTGTGCATTCAACATCAAATCTAGCAAATTCCTTGGCTACATTGTCAACCACTGTGGAATCGAAGCCAACCTGAGACAAATCACAGCAATTCTAGAACTTGGCTCTCCTCGGTTGGTTAAAGAGGTTCAGAAGCTGATAGGAATGGCCGCTGCGCTAAACAGATTCATTAGTCGTTCCATGGATCACTGCCAACAATTCTTTCACACACTTCGGCAAGGTAAAGCTTTCGAATGGACCCCCGAATGCCAAGCCGCTTTGGATAGCTTGAAGACTTATCTCCGATCAACACCACTATTGGCAACACCATCGGCAGGCGATCCGCTCATTTTGTATTTGTTGGTATCCGATTGAGCTGTCAGTGCCGTACTGTTAAGGGAAGAACTTGGGGAGCAGCAACCAGTTTACTATGTGAGCAAAGCAATGGCTAACGTCGAAACTGTAGACACCCCATTTTTGACCGACCTTAAGACTCAGACATCACCGATTGAGCACTTGGTGATGTTGCATATCGTGCTCGTTCAGAGGTTTCAGAGTCTCGGCTGCGAGCCTTACCTCCGAACTTCCGGACTCTTTCATGCTTTGCCTCGGTTTGTGAACCAGGCTCTCTTTTCTCTGTTTTCTCTTCCCAAAGGGAGGGAGAGATCTCGTAGATCATCTCTCAGTGGCCGTAGGCTACGTTTCGTGGTCGTAGGCCATTTTGCCGTTGGAGCCATTTCTGATTTTTTGTTGGCGTCAGTGCCTCAGTTTGGGACCGTTTAACCACCTCCGTTTGCTCTGGTTTTTGGCACATACCTTATTTCCTCCCTTTTGAGGGACACTGTGGTCTGAGAGACCGACTTCATGGTCGAACACCACTTCCGGTGCCTAACAGTCAGTTTTCGGGGCCCCGGGCTGCGCGTTTCGGCCCCCGAACCTCCATTTTGCATCGGTTTGAGTTCATTTTTGGCAGGGACCTCTGTTTCATTGTTAGGAAGGTCGTAGAAGAGTGGGGGCCCAATAATTGTTCTGACAACCAGTTTTATTTCTTCATCGCCCACCGTCACCCGTTTTTCTCACTAGAAAGCCAATGTTGACCACCCTTTGGCCACTTTTTCTAGCCCTAAACCACATATTTGTGTTGTAGACACCTGAGAGGCCACCAATATCATATGGCCAGCCAGAAATTGTGTTTGACACTTTTGAACCCCTCCAAAAAATGAGCCTTTCTCTCTCCTGGTTCACTTTCTCCAGTTTTTGACCACATGGTTGTGTTGTGCACACATGGGAGGCCAGCTTTTTGGCATGGCCGGCCACTAATCAGTCTTGACCCTTTTGACCCTTGGCCGGCCGGCCATGGGGGGAGCCGGCCGGCCACCTAAACCCTAAATAACCAGCCGGCCTTGCTCCTCTCTCCAGGTACTTTACAAATAAACCCTCTGTTTCCCCCCAGATTTTGTATCCGGGGGGCTAACTTTTTGGGGGGAAATTTGAATTTCATTTCCCCCCTTTCTCCACCACTCTTGTGCCTATATAACCAGGCCCTCCAGCTCCCTTTTGAAGGGTTAGAAGATCCTCTTGGAGCTTTGCATACGTACATCCTCCATCTCTCTCTTTCAAAGCTTCAAAGTCCATTGTTCTTGGACCATTTCTACACCACCTCATAGCACCACACCACCACCATCCTTTCCAACACTTGGAGCTGGTTTTTTAGAGCTTAGGAGCACCTTTTCTCAAGCCAAGGGCTGCTGAAGTTTGGTCTACAAGGGTGAGTTCTCATTCTCCCTCCTTTGTGCTTTATTTTGTTCTATATCTAAGCCATACTTGCTTACATTTTTGGGCTCCGACCCTAACTGAAAATAGTCATTTTTTGAGGCCTTTTTCATGTTTGATTAAGGGTCCTTCCATGTTTAAGGTCTCCAGCTACCACTTGCTTTTTTACCTCTCTTGTATGCCTCTTTCTTGCATATTATTTAAGGCCTATTTTTGAACTGTTTTGAGCTTGATTATAAACTGTAAAGAGGCTTATTTTGAGCCCTTCTTCAACATTGTTGAAGGGCTCTTCACTGTTTGAGGCTTCCATCTGTCACTTGCCTCTTTATCTCTCTTTTGGCCCTATTTTTGCATGCTTTTTTTAGCTCCTTGTGCTTGTATTTTTGGGCTCTGGTCCGAACTGTAAATAGTCATATTTTGACCCACTATTCATGTTTGATAAAGAGTCTTTCACTATTTGAGACATCCTTTTTGCTCTTTGTGTTAAAGCTCTCTTTTATGCCTTATTTTGTATAGTATTTTAAGCTTGATTGTGCACTATTTGGACTTGGTCATAAACTGTAAAATATCATGTTTTGGGCCCCTCTTCAACATTGTTGAAGGTCCCTCCTCTGTTTGAGGCCAGCATCCATCACTTGCTTCTTTGTCCCTCTTTTGGCCTTTTTCTTGCATAATGTTTTAGGCCTGCTTGTGTTTATTTTCGTGGCTTTCAAGGCCATTTTTGCATGTTAGCTTAGCCCTACTTGTGTTCACCTTTTGGCCTTTCTTAAAACTGGAAATATGCTTTTTTTGGGACTGTCTTGATTCTGTATTCATACTTCATGTTCAAATAATGCATGCTTTGTATAGCTATAAGTCATTCCATGAGCCTAGTTTCGAGTATCGAGTCTCATTTCATGCATCGGGTGCCATGTTTCCATGTTTCGGGGCTGTTTTGCATCATATTTTGGTACTGAAATTTACATGCTTGTATGTCATATTCCATGCCTTGCCATGCTTTGGTAGAGTGGCATTCGTGCCCTAGGTTCGGTCTTCGGTTTGCGTGCACGCGTGCGCGCATTTCGAGTGTCTCATTTTCATCTAATGGCCTCTTATGTGAGTGTGGCTGAGGTCCACTCATATTAGTGTAAGCCCATTATGCATTGTGTATGCCATTTCATTCCATAGCATTGTGTATGCTAGGCTGTATGTTAGCGCATTGTGTATGCCATATTACCTCGTGCATCGTGTATGCCATTTCATAACATTGTGCATGTTAGGTTGTATCTTAGTTGCATTCATGTATGTCATGCATATTGCATTGTGTTTGGGATAGGAGTTAGCCCGAGCACGAGAAACGAGGGGCATTTCGTACTCCAAGTGACGGAACGTGTCTCAATTCCCCAGTCACCGACACTCCGGATTATCCATGATGGAGTTAGGTTTTGTTGAGTTTTCATGCGCATTCATTCCATATTTAGTTGTGCAATTCGACTCCTTGGCCATCATGCATCGATATGCGTGATTGGTGGCACGAGGATCGAGGTATGCATACATGTGTGAAAATACTTTGCCATGCCCCTCTGTTGCTCTCTGTTGCAGCAAATCAAGAATCAGCAACCTTCCGGAGCTTGGCACGCATTCTAAGAATAATTGCAAACAGAGGCTAATTGGGGCATTGCCATGGATTTCTGGGCAAGGCAATCCGAACATGCACCATCCATCATCTAGAGCAGAGTCGAGGCAGTCCCTGGCTTGCATGCCAATTTATAGCTTTCCTAGATTAATTTCTTAATTAATTAGGGTTTTCTACTTATTCGGACTGTATATATTTGGGACTGTATATTATTCTTTCGGACCCTCTGCGCGAGGGCAATGTTGTAATAAGTGTGCGTGAGTGTGATGTATGTCTTCCAACCCCACGTCTTTCTCCCTTTTATTTACCAGCTTATGATGGTTAGATTAGGGCATGTTTCAATTAGCATACAGTATGATAGCATGTTTGCATTCATTCATTTGTTTTGCATGCACCGGGCTCGGCGTATCATACTAACTGCATTCGTATTTCAATTTCAAGTTGAATACTTGTTAGTTGTAGCATTTCACATGCCATCTTTACAATAGCCGAGCCTGCTATAATTACATTTTGCATGTGTTGCATTAGGCATTTCTGTATAGTTAGGATCATGCATGGATTTCTAATTAGCTTCTGTTTTGGCTTGGAGTACTCGGGGAGTTTTATGCTTTAACATCCTTGCATGTGTGTAAGTGACTGCCATGATAGCGTGCTTACCATGAGGCTATTTGCTTATGTGATATAACTGCCTGTATGCCTGTGGGTGAAGGTTGGGTTGTTTAGATTGGAACAAATCATCAACTGTTTGTTTTAAGCCCACTAGATAGTGGCAAAAACATGTTTTCTAAGCCCAGCAGAGGGTGGCAAATCCACGTCTTAGCCTACCTGCGGGTAGCACCATCAAACCATTTTCAAACAAACAAACATGAAATATTTTGTTCCAATTCAGGCGACCCAGTCTATACTTGTATGCTGTGCGCATCACATAGTAAATCTAGGCTAATAACCAGAATAAGAGCACACAATGTTTTCAAAACTAGATATCATGGTTAGTAGAGGTCGATCTTTGATCGGGCGAGCGGGGGTGCTCACGAAGTGACCTTCCCCAATCGTACCCAAGTTCTCGAACTGAGGCAACTTTGGTGATGACGAACACGTGGCCTTAGGCAAACGAGTTAGGGTTTCCTAAATTTCCCAAAATAAAATATTTAGGTGGCGACTCTGTATCAGGCAAAGCAGTCCATGTTTGGCACTTCTTTTCTAAAAATCTGTTTTCTCAAAACGATTTGCCGGATTTGGACTCTTTGGTTCAAGATTAAAAACCGTGACACAAATCGAGTCCGAGCTGTAGCAAGGTCCCGCGCGGGCATGTTATAGTTTCTAGCGACTCTGCTGGGGAGTTAGAGAACTTGACTCGAACTCATGATATCTGGTTTTGATTACACTTGTGTGTTTCTTTGCATTGCATTTGCATTGGTGCGCCTAGGATACCGTGTTTGCCATCTGCTATTCCTGAACGGTTTGCCGAAGGCTTGTCTTGTCAAGGCATGACCATAAGGCTGACCGGTTATGGGCTTTGCCAGTATGGGAACACAAACCCCGGTTTTATCGGGGCACCCTTTGTGACCATTCGACCTAGTGCATATTGAAATCCGTAGTGACCATTCCAAACTAGGACAGGTTGCTTACCCAATATAGGTTGTTTGAAACCGCTGCGTGCGTAGTGAAACCCTTGTTCCTGACAAAATACGACAGGGAAACCCTACCCCAACATAGGGGTGTTTTGGCTCTCACTTATCTGTTATGTGCTTTTAGAGTGCGTCTCTACAGGGAATGCATGTATCAGTTTGTGAGTTTGGGCATCAGGCCTGCGGGCATCAGTCAGTGTTTGAGAATCGGTTATCTACGGGTATTGGATTCAGTCTTTGGGGAACAGTGATTCAGGGGCAGTGATCAGTGTTTGAGGACAGTGTGTATTCAGCTTATCAACCGTGTGTTGTTATGACCAACTGTGTGTTGTGTATTTATTTTAAGCTGTTATGCTATTCGTTTATCTGGTTATTTATTTCCTTTTCGCTTTATTTATCTTTTTGCTAGGGCAGTTTTAGCACAATTGCTTCCGACCCAGTAGATATTCCCCAAGCACTTTGGACAAGAGGTCGTCGGCTCAATCGATCTGAGGATCTGGTTGACGGACATCCAGTGTTCCATTCTCTACCCCCAGTTGTCAGAAGAAGGCCAAGAAAGCGCAGTGTGTCTGAGCAGAGGTTACCAGAGCAGTGGTCTACCCTAGCAGCAAACAGTCGGGTTGAGGTTTCAGTTTCCGCCATAGAGATACACATACCCGTTAGTCAGCAAGACCAACAGAATATGGCCGGGATAGAAGAAATGATGCGCCAAATGCAGGAGAGCATGAGACAAATGCAGGAGGACGCTGCCCGCCAAGCGGAGTTCTCTAAACAGCAGGCCACAATCATGGCCCAGCAGGCTGAGCTCATCACTAGACTCCAACAGCAAGCCGGAGCATCAGCCTCACATCTAGTTCCTCCTCCACCAGGGGCCCCGTTACCCGAGCAGGCACCTACTGTCCAGAATACTCTACCAAATACCCAGAACACCGTGCCAAATGTCTAGAACATCCAGGAGGACACAAACCTTCCAATGGGGCCAGCTCCGCCCCCACTTCCGCCTCAACTGTCCAAGACCCATACACCTGCCAACCACCCAGACTCTTCCTTCAAGTTCGAAATAGACCATACAGCGTTGAAATTGAGCAAGCTTGAGAAGTTGTTCAAGAAATTCCAAGGAGTAAAATCCATCCCGGACATTGAGGACGAGTACGTCGACACAGCTGTGACACTGCCGGACAGGTTCAAGATGCCTCACATCGACCGTTTTGACGAGTCAGGAGATCCCATGGTCCACCTGAGTTTGTTTTCAAATGTTCTGTGCCCGATGGCCTTGACAAGATTACAGAAGCTCTCCCTTTTTGGCAGGACCCTGTCGGGTATCGTGGCCATCTGGTACGCCAAATTGGAGGATTCAGTGAAACGAAGCTGGGAGGAGATGGTTGAGGCCTTCGTCGCACAATATTCGTACAATACCCAGATCGAGATCACAACCCGTGATCTTGAGACAACCAGGCAAGGGCCGAAGGAGAGCTTCTCAAAATTCGTGGCCCGCTGGAGAGCCAAGGCCTCAATGATGACCATTAGGCCAACGGATAAGGATCAAATACGGATGGTTGTGCGCAACCTCCAACCCAAACTAATGCAGAAAATGATCATGCTCCCCTTCCCTACCTTTTCAGATTTGGATGAGATGGGAGTACAGATCGAAGATGCAATGAAACAGGGTCTGATCAACCAAGATAGGGAGCAGCCCCGGAGAACCTTTAACCGCAATAACAATGCAGGCCCGAGTGGCGCTGCAACAACAAGAGCTTCGGAGGTCAGCATGGTCGCCACCATTCCCCCTCCCCTTCCAAGGCCTATGGCAGCCAGACCCTTCTTCGGTGCATCCAGAAGTAATACCCAAACCACTAACTATCAGCCCAGAGGCCAAAGAACCTTCACCCCACTATACATGCCTTTGTCCAAAGCTCTAGGGGTTTTAATCAGAAAGGGGCATCTAAAACCCCTAGAGCCGAGGCCATTACCAAATCCACTTCCTCCCTCTCACAACCCAGCCAAGTACTGTGCATATCACTAGCAGCATGGTCATGATACCGACCAATGTTTCAGGCTGCGTCACGAGATTCAAGACCCCGTTGACAAAAATGTGATTCTGCCTCCAGAGAGACCTAACGTCACAACCAATCCACTCCCTACACACAACCAAGCTCCACCTCCCAAAAGAGTCAATCTTATCCAGACTGGGGTCGTGTCTTACGATCCTAGCATTTATATTACTCCTTCCCACCTACCTAAGCCGGAGGTGATCCTTCCTGTCTGCACTGACTTGTGCATGATGGACATCTCCACAACCCAATCTGAGCCCATGGTGGTGACCATCGAAGATGGGACAGGGCAGGTTTCTGAGGAAAGTGGAATTGTTGAGTTTGGGATTGAGCAGTCCGGGAATCTCGCTGGAGGAGCCTACGATCCAAGTGAGTACATCCAGTCAGTGCACCAGTCTAAGCTGAGTGTAGGGCTGCCAGAAAGAGCAGAATTATGTGTAATTCAGGGAGACAGATTTGAACGGGGAACGGATGATCTAACAACTGTAGAAGAGGGCCTTGCCAACCTCCAGTTCTTCAGTGACCAAGAATCAGCGAATGCGGCAATCAACTGGTTCGAGTATGAGGAGTCGGCAGAAGCTACCGGATGGTTAGATGATCAACCAGACGTTGTAGAATTTCAACCAGAACAGGGCCTGGCAGAGGCGAGGGTATCAATGGTGGCCGGAAGGGCCGAAAGCCAGGATACATTACCGGAGAGCGCCGATACAAAGAATTTCACTCGGAACCAAGACGTTGTGAATGCAGGGAAAACCGAACAACAAACCGTGCTAACACAGGTGGAACAGGAGAAGAATTGGGATTCTGAGAGAGTCCGGAAAGCCAAAACCCATGAAGGGATTGAAAGTGGTGTGGGCACGAGAGCAGAAGATGCTGTGGACACGAGAGCAGAAGATGCTGTGAGCATATGGGCTAAGAGTACTGAGAGTACGAACATGCCAGAGCCAGACAGGTGCCTATTGAATGCTAGCGGGATGTGGTGGGAAGACGATGATTTATGTCTTGCCCACACAGACGATGATTGGGAAAATAATCAACCAGATGACACCTGGTACCTCGATGAGGTGGATCACACGACAAGAAGCGGGCGGTACTTCAAGCCCCCGTACCTAGACCAACCTGAGACATCTGGGAAAGGCAAGGAAGCTAAGAAACAGAGGGAGAAGCAGATTGAAGAAGAAGCTGTGCTCAAGCAATTAAAAAAGATACAAGCAGACATCTCCATCTGGGGACTGTTTATGGCATCACGAGTGCACAGACAGGCTGTCCTATCTGCTATGGACAAGGCCAAACTCTCTATAGATACTACACCAGAGCAGTTAGTTGGGCTGGTCTTTCCGGGAGGAGGTTCCCTGACGTTAACCTTTTCAGACAAAGAACTGCCGCCTGAGGGCGCAAATCATAACAAACCCCTCTACATTTCTGTGGAATGTAAAGATAAGTGGATACCGGTGGTACTTGTTGATACCGGATCCGCCATCAACGTCTGCCCAGCCAGAACAACGTATGCAATCGGGTTGAAGCCCGCGGACTTCGTGCCGACTACTCAAGTGATCAGAGCATATAATAATACTAGCAGGAAAGTGATGGGGACTATCAAAATTCAGACCCAGGTTGGTCCAGGACAACACAACATCGAATTCCATGTCTTGGACGTTCCCGCAACCTTCAATCTACTCTTGGGGCGGCCGTGGTTGCACCAAGTAAAGGCAGTCTCTTCCACTTTACATCAGATGTTGAAGTACCCTCACGGGAAGGGGGTGGCTATTGTCTTCGGGAATTCATCAATCCATCTGCCGCCAGAAGTGTCCACACCAGTCTTGGAAATCGAGCATGGCACAGAGGATGTGTTCTTATCAGAGTTCACTTTGGCTGAGGCCCGGGTGGTGCAGAATATCATGGCTGTGAATGAGGGAGTGTACGTCAGTGCTCAATTCGTCTACCACATGAACAAGCTACAACACATCCCCGGGATAGAATTAGGAAGGAGCGGCCGAAAAGGCGTCGCAGCATTGGCTGAAGTGCCACACAACACTCATACCTTTGGCTTGGGTTATCTGCCTACCAAAGAGGACTGGGTAAGGAAGGGAAAAGAAATGGCCGGAAGAGCCAGACCAAAGCAGGCTGGGAAGCCTTTCGAATTAATGCATAGGCCCATCCAAGGTACCCTAAATGGACACTTCGTCCGGGAGAGGGAGGACTTTCCATTTTGCGGGTTCCCAGAGCCGTGGCTAAATGCGGAGAAGAAGCGTGTGCCAGGTTTCGAGATCTTCTTCGACCTGGAATTATCCGGGGATGACGTTGCCACAGAGCAGACAGACCCATCAGTTGAGGTTGAGAAGTGTAAGCCAATGGACTCCGAGGGCGCTGAATTTGAAATGAGGGTAGCATTGGCATGTCTACTTTCAGATCCTCCGATCGACCATAAGTGCTTGGGGGATAACTTCTCGGCTTCCATGATTAGGGATAAAATGGCTGCGGGCCTACCAGCGACTATTTTGGATGCATCTATCGCGCCCTCTCTTACTTGGCAATACGAGGAGGGATTTTTGTCCAGCAGCACCGGGTCAGGTAGTGAGC
Source organism: Camellia lanceoleosa (assembly GCA_025200525.1). NCBI lineage: Eukaryota > Viridiplantae > Streptophyta > Magnoliopsida > Ericales > Theaceae > Camellia > Camellia lanceoleosa. The sequence goes on along the minus strand of JANUSC010000121.1, from coordinate 265,162 downwards.
CGGAATCTGATTCCACCAAGTCTTGCGAGTCGGAATCAGGTTCCAGCTCGACTGAGTCTGAGTCTGGTACTCCTGGGGGTGATAACTCGGATACCACAATCCTGTCCAGTTCGTCTTTTTTCTTTTCATTTGAGTCTGTTGTAAATGAATCGAACGATTTGGATGTGCTTAATGAGAATCAAGTAACTGTGGTTTCTGAGTACTTTTCTGTGCTCTTGATTTATTGCATTAATTCAGACTTTCAAAACTTTGATGAAAACGACGAGGACGAAGTTCCTCCGATTTTGAAACGTTTAATTGAGCAAGAGCAGGAAAGATTTGTTAAACCGTTAGTTGATGAAATCACTACCGTGAACATTGGTACAGAGGAGGACCCGCGGCTGGTCCAGATCAGGTCCACGTTGTTTTCGGAGGAACGCGAGCGCTTAGTCACTTTATTAAAAGATTTCAAAGATGTTTTCGCGTGGTCCTACGAAGACATGCCTGGAATCGATCCTGAGATTGTATAGCATCAGATCCCCCTTAACCCCGAGGCCCGACCTGTCAAGCAGAAACTCAGGAGGATCCGCCCGGACTGGGCTCTCAAGATTAAGGAAGAGGTCACCAAGCAAATCGACGCAGGCTTCCTACTGGTATCTGAATACCCGACTTGGTTAGCCAACATTGTTCCAGTGCCGAAGAAAGATTGCAGGATCCGGTTATGTGTGGATTTCAGGGATTTGAACAGAGCTAGTCCGAAGGACGACTTTCCCTTGCCGCATATCAATGAGTTGGTGGATTTCACAGCAGGCCATGCTTTGCTCTCATTTATGGATGGCTTCTCAGGATACAACCAGATAATGATGGCACCTGAAGACCGGGAAAAGACTGCATTCACCACCCTATGGGGGACATACTGTTATAGAGTCATGCCATTTGGGTTGAAGAACGCTGGAGCTACTTATCGACGGGCCGCAACCACAATATTACACGACATGATCCACAAAGAGGTTGAGGTGTACGTGGACGACATGATTGTCAAGTCCAAAGAAAGAGAAGGCCACTACACCACCTTGCACAAGTTTTTTCAAAGGATCAGGGAATTCCAGTTGTGGCTAAACCCTCAGAAGTGTACATTTGGTGTTACAGCAGAAAAAATGCTGGGGTTTCTGATTACACAAAGGGGCATCGAGGTCGACCCTTCCAAAATGAAGGCCATCTTAGAAATGCCACCACCAATGACTGAAAAGGAGGTGCGAGGCTTTCTAGGTAAATTGCAATTCATAAGACGGTTTATCTCAAAATTAACCTTGACTTGTGAACCACTTTTTGGTCTCCTGAAGAAAGGAAAGAAATTCCAATGGGGCGACCGATGCCAAGCTGCTTTTGAACAGATTAAAGAATATTTACAGAACCCGCCCGTGCTGTCATCGCCAGAACCGGGGAAACCGTTGATTTTGTATCTGTCAGTGACTGAGACTACAATAGGCTGCATGCTGGCATAAGAATCAGAGGATAAGGTGGAGAGAGCCATCTACTATCTGAGCAAGAAGATGCTAGAGTATGAGACTCGTTATACACCACTGGAGAAGGCTTGCCTAGCTTTGGTATGGGCTACCAGGAAGCTGCAGCACTACCTGTTAGCTCACTTCGTAATGTTGGTTTCACGACTCGACCCCATCAAATATCTTTTCGAGAAACTAGCACTTATGGGTAGGCTAGCTCGTTGGTTGCTGTTGCTATCCGAATTTGATCTAAAATATGTGACACGCAAGTCAAGGAAGAGCAGTAGCAGAGTTCCTTGCCGACCATCCAGTGGAAGGGGGTGAAGCAGTTGAGTATTTATTCCCAGATGAGGCCATTTTGCATATCGACGACGAAACTTGGACGATGTACTTCGACGGAGCATCAAATCAGCACGGGTATGGGATAGGAGTGTTGCTAATATCACCCGACTATTCCCGTATCCCTCTAGCCTTCAAACTCCGATTCAAAGTCTCGAACAACGAAGCAGAATATGAGGCGTGCATCGCCGGTCTAGAAGCAGCCCTGGAACTAGGGGCAAGACGGTTGGACGTCATCGGGGACTCGAACCTTGTTGTGTCTCAAGCAAAAGGAGACTGGAAAGTAAAAGAGGAAAAGATGATAATGTATCACCAGACCCTGGACTTGCTAATTCCTCAGTTTGAGAAGCTAAACTTTGCTCATCTACTAAGAGAGAACAACAGGTTCACAGATTCTTTAGCAACTCTATCTTCTATGATAGACATCCCGTGTGGAGTCCGGATGCGTCCAGTCATCATTGACCAGAAATTTGCACCTGCCTACAAGTCGATTGCTGCTATAGATGAAGTTCAGGACGAAAACCCCTGGTATTACGACATTTGGAATTTCTTGGAGAATGAAGCATACCCGCCAGGGGTAAATGCCAAAGACAAAAGGGCAATCAAAAGAATGGTCGTTCAGTTCATCATCTGTGGGGGTAAGCTGTATAAGAGAGGTCATCTGGGAATGCATAAGCTGTGTGTTGATGCCGAAGAGTCAAAGCATCTGATGGAAGCCATCCATGGAGGGGAATGCGGTGCACATATGAATGGAGTAATGCTGGCACGGAAGATCCTCAGACAGGGTTACTACTGGTCCACCATGAAGGAGGATTGTATCGATTTTGTCCGGCGATGCCACAAATGTCAAATTCATGCAAATCGCATGAACATTCCGCCATCAAAACTGTACAACATGACTTCGCCATGGCCATTTTCAGTTTGGGGAATTGATGTGATCGGGGCTGTCACTCCGAAGGGGTCGAATGGGCATGAGTTCATCCTGGTTGCGATAGATTATTTTACAAAGTGGGTTGAGGCCCAATCTTATGCGGTGTTGAAGGCTTCGAACGTTGTAAAATTTATCAGAAACAACATTATCTATTGCTACGGAGTCCTAAATTAGGTTATTTCAGATAACGGTTCCCACTTCAAGAAAGAAGTGATTGATTTGTTGGAAAAATACAACGTGGCTTTTCATAAGTCCTCTACCTATCGGCCGCAAACCAATGGAGCGGTTGAGGCCGCCAACAAGAATATCAAGCACACACTGCAGAAGATGGTGGAAACTCACCGGATGGCGGATAAGTTGCCGCTTTGCTCAGGGCTACGGACTTCAATCAGAACTTCTACTGGGGCGACTCCGTACTCATTGGTTTATGGGATGGAGGCCGTTCTACCTATCGAGATTGAGGTTTCGTCATTGCGTGTACTGGCTAAGTGTCAAATAGCCGAAGCGAAATGGCAGCAGAGCAGATTTGAGGAACTCATGCTCTTTGATGAGAGAAGACTGAAAGCACTGCACCATGTTCAAGGTTATCAACGTAGAATCGCTCGAGCTTTCAACAAGAAGGTTAAGTCCAGGAATCTAAAAGAAGGAGATTTGGTGCTCAAGGATAACCGAGCTCCCATCCACGACCCAAGGGGCAAGTTCAGACCCAATTGGACTGGTCCCTACATCATCAAGTCAATCTGGTCAAGTGGAGCTGTGGTTCTGATGGATCTAGATGGCCTGGAGTTCTCACAACCAATCAACATGGACAAGTTGAAGAAATATTACCCCTGAGAGGCTCACTAGGCCGAAAACCCGAAAGGGCGACCTAGGCAAAAGTTAGAGCACAAAAAATTGAAAAATATAAAAGCGAGCTCATAAGGTTGAAAGCATAAAGGCGGCCTTGGAAAAAGTTAGAGCGTAAAAGGAGAGTGAAAATACCCGAGCGAACCCTAGCCTGAACTATGTAAGGCTTGATTCCCATCTTTGGGATACGTAGGCAACTTCATCCTGGAGTTCAGCCATAAACTTTTCCCCGATCAATTTTGTCCATTTGATCATCTCGGTCATCTTTGTCCATCAGCATTTATCGCATTCTCCGGTACAGTGCTATTCAGACTAAGGGCAACTTTCCGTTGCCACATAGTGCCGCAGTACTATTCAGACTAGGGGCAACTTTCTAGTTGCTAGGATCCGGGGTTGTGCATCTCGGTGACAGATCTCAGGCGTGTCCAGTTCTGATCCATATCGAAAATAGTTTTGAAAAATTTTAATAAAAGTTGACTTTGTTCAAATTAATCTTTTTACAACTAAGACCATTTTTGGACCAAAGCGGAAAATTTTCAGTACCACAACCTTCAATTTCATTGATTTCAACACAGAGTTCGCTTGCTCTTGCATACAATTGAAGTTGCTTTTTTATTACACTCATAAAAAAAACTTGAAAGTACTAATAAAGCAATAAATCCGGGGCATAGTCAAGTCAGGTGTCCCTGCGCCCCCTCCCAGAGCTAGTCGAAGCCTCTGATGCCAAGCTAGGCCCAATTTGTGCCTCTTCATTGAGCCAATCCCAGCACTCATCAAACAAAGTGCAACTGAAAGTGGGAGCAGGGGCCAGGAGCTCTCTAGTCCTCCATGCTGTAGCATATCGGGCAAGCTGTGCGCCTCAGACTGGGAAAGCAGCTGGGTACTCAATCCCCTCTGGCAGGCAAGTCTGATCATGGCCAAACTGGCGTTGGAACCGGAACGGAAAATAGAACACACAGTGAGTCAGACCAATCAACTAGACCCCAGTCTGCCGGGACATGCTATAGCTCATTGCCGGAAGATTGAGCCAAGGACAGCGCCAAGCGATGCAGTCAGCAGACAAATTGCACATCCAGTTGAACCACCATCCCTCATCAAGCGCATCAACCAGGCGTTGTCGAAAGAAGTAGCCGCGGGCTGAGTAGTTAAGGCAAGAGTCCACAACCTGCAATTTATCCATCAACCGTACCTGGGGAGGGATAAAAAATGAGAGAATAAAGAATATAGAGACGTGCGATGAGAGAACAATGAGACAAGGGTTTTGTAAGAAAAACTGAGCCTGAGGGCCGAGTGATGTGAGCAAATACATATGTGAGATTGGGTGGGAAACATTACCTGCAGCAGTAGTGGACTCCCCGCAAATCTAGTCGTCTCCTGACGGTGGAAAGCGTCCAAGCCCATCAGTGTTTCGGCCAATGCCATAGCAATACAGCTCTTTCCTTCCTTCAAGCCCTGAGCAACTTCAATCAAACGGATGTTGGGTCCACCCAAGCCCGGGGCAAGCAGGAAGTGAGATAGCATGCACAAGCAGAGGGTATGTTGTCGGAAACCTTGCCAATGATGGTCACCGCGGTCACCGGCACCAGAAAAGCGATGAATCAAACCGAGGATATCCAGTTCCCCATTACAGATCAGAGACTGAGCATCATGCGCGGTAAGTCCACACATCCGCCCTAAAGCTTGGGCATGGCCAAAACGAAACTGAGGCAAAATCTCTTCATAACGTTCAGATTCCATCAAAACTTGAAAATCTTCGAAAGTTGGACATACCTCTTGCCCGCCGAAGCTAAAGACATGTGTCACCGGGTTCCAAAACCTAACCGCGGCATGGAGGAAAGGAAGGTGCAGCGGAGTACGGCTCAGCGTGAATAGTGCATTCAACCCGAAACTTCGGAAGTTCAACTTTTCCGAGCCATCTAGAGAAGCAATCCAAGATGTGAGATTTTCAATGAGAAATGCCTCCATTTTTGTGCGAAACTAAGATGAATTGAATGAACCACGGAGCTAAGGCTTTTAAAGAGGAGAAGACACTATTCGGGGGACACTTGTCAAAAATTTGACGGTTGCTGAGCTAAGTGGCCAGCCGGCCACCTTTTCTAGCAGGCCGACCATTTCCTTTTCAAAAACTGGCCGGTGGTCTCCCCTTTGCAATAAAGCTAGCCGGCCGGCTCCTAAAAGTGACCGGCCATGCTCCAATGTGTGTCTTTGGCCCTGTTTTACCCTCTAGGAGGTAGTTTCAAGCATTTCCATGCAACGGGTATGTCGAAGGCCTCCATTTCCCTCAGCTTCGGATGCGTTCTGTTGCCTAGATCGTCCGAAGTACACTTTGTTTTGTTGAGTTTTGTTTATCGAGTTGTTGTTTTGCTTATCGAGTTGTCATTTTGCTTATCGAGTTGTTTGTTGACCTGTCGTGTTTCGTGTTTTTGAGTTGTTACTCTTTGTTTAAGCAAATTTTGTTGAGTCTTGTTTATTAAATTGTCAGCACTGTTGTATTTTGCTTATCGAGTTGTAAACTTGCGAAGGTTTTGTTATATCTTAGTAAGTTAAGTTGTTGCGTCGGTTCACTACCTGACTGGGCAAATGCACAATGCACATTTCCATTCAATCTCATTATGATGCAAAATGATGCGATATGATGCTAAGAGTTTAAAATACAACACTTTTTTGTATATAAAAAAAAAAAAGCTGTTTCATTCCATCATGCTTCGTTTTTACAACATTTTACAAACAAGGGCACAAATTTTACAAAAAGAATAAAACTGCCTAATAATGTACAATGTGCTACAACTATTAGCAAAAAGATAAATAAAACAGGGAATCGCAACATCAATGCTCTCAAGAGCAGGAATAAGACGCCCTCTTCATCCTTTTCTGCGAAGTAGCCTCTGCACCACCATCACCATCCGAGTCGGAGTTGTCATCCTCAGGATCCCCCTTAGCCTCGCCTCCACTCCCAGAGCCAAGACCGGAGCCCTCCTCTCTGTCAGCAGATGTCTTCGACTGACGATCTGCAGCCTCCTCCTCCTCATCCTCACCGGGCTCCTGCTCTATAATGTGTGCTCTGCGTCTGCGAGACGACCCTCCTCCTCGGGCTCCTCGAAAAGGCCTGGATGGCCTAGCTCCTCGAAAAGGCCCAAATGGCCCAGCTCCTTGAAAAGGCCCAGATGGTCCACCTCCCCGAAAAGGCCCAGGTGGCCCGGCCTGCGACTGAGCATATACCGGAGGCATCTGAAAATAAAGAGTTCAATTTGAATACATCAGCTCAAAAAGGTACATCAGATGCAGATACAAGAAAACTACATGAAGTGGGTACATGTAAATACAGTGTGTAAGTGGGGTGTGTGTCAGGTGTGCTCTACGCAAGTAGCCTATCAATGCAGTAGAATGTTCAAAATCAGCATGTCATCAGAAATATGATAAATGCAAGAAAACTGGACAATACCTGGACACCCATAATGGACAACTGTGTCTCTCTCCGCAGGACCAAGCCCTTGAGCGCAGCCATCATCCCGAGCATCTCATCCACATACTCGATAGGAGGCTGTAGACACAAATGCAAAACTATCAGTAAGAGAATGAATGTCCAAGTGCCTGACTGATAAATCAAAGCTGTAAAAACATACCGGTGGTGAATCAGGATCTCTGACGTATCTGTGATCAGGCAGGGGAGGCTCTATCGGGATCGGATAGGGAGTCCCGAATCGCCATCCCGTCAACTCGGTCGGCATGTCTGGCCACCCAGCATGATGATGAGTCGGAGGAATCGGGGGAACCAATCCACCCCCACCTCTAGATGTACCAGCTCTGCTGGTGGAAGGGGCGTCTGCAGCCCGAGCCTGGGCCTGACTCGAATATGGCATACCAGCAGGCCTCATCGTCGGAGTACGGACTCCCGTCAATGGAGGCATCAGGTATATGTGACGATAAGTAGCATAATCCCCCTCCTCAAGATGTAGTAAGGCATCAGTACCCAGCATAGCACTAGCAACATCTTGGGAAGAGAGCCTAGCAGCAATCCGCATCTCGACTGGGGGTGCTGAGGGAGGGTCCTGAGAAGTGTACCCCAGACTTGACGCAAGAAGCGGTCCCTCAAAAACCAGGCCCTACCAACTGGCCCTTCGAATAGAATCCTGTAACGGGAGGCATCCCACTCTCTGGCAAACTGGAATCGGAGACCCTCACCTAAGGGCGCCCAGGGCTACCATGTGATCTGCGGATAACAGATGCGTAAATCAATCAGAAATTGGGAAGGTACAAGACAAATCAAAGATGAAAACACAAAGAACCGAGAGTTCTGAAATACCTCCGTCGACCGCACCGTGTCGAAATACTGCCGTAGATAAAGGAGAGACTCCCAAGGTCTTGGCCGGTGATGGCCTTCAAATACAAGTGAGTACGGGGTCATGAGGGGCCCCTCTACGACCAACTCCGAAGCTAATGTCGAGAAATACATATAGACCCATAACTGTGGAAAACAGTGCAGAATGTAAGTGCAAAGTGCTGAAGGCAAAATACAGAGTGTAAAATGCGTCGTGCGTGCAATATACAAGTAATGAAGGGCAGAAATGTAAATCAAGAGGGCAGAAAGTACCTCCCAAGCTCTCTAATAGCTGCCAAGTAAGTTCCCCCATCCGCGAGAGGTCGTGCTCATGTAGCAATAAAGGGTAGCCAAGCCGGCACCACCCCAGTCATACCGCCTGACCTGTGATAGGTCCACCAAAGCACTCAACAGATAAAGCCCAACAGTGTTCCCCCTATCGGCAAACAAAGTGGTCCCGAAAAGGAACATCAGAAAACCGCAGGCGTACTGTGCTGCCTCCTCAGGAGTCCCGAGCTCCATCTCCACCCTTCGAAAATGGGAAGAAAACCAGGTGTATCGGACCCTGCTCGAAGATCTATCAACAGGCGGGCGAGCCACCAGTAAATATATCCAAGTGGCCTCCCACTGGCCCATGTCCTCGTCGAAAGGGATGGGCCAGCCTCCCACGTCAAGGCCAGTCAATACGGCAAAGTCAAACAGGGTCATAGTCAAGTCCCCCGTGGCAGAAAAATAGAAGGAGTTGGTGGTGTCCCACCATCTCTCCACCAAGGCAGCCATCAACGTCCTCCTGGCAGGACAACGAGATAGCCCAGTACAGAAGGGCCCAAACCCCGCCAAGTCAACCAAATCCCGGACAGCCTCCGGGAGCTCGGCATACCAATCTCTCGCCGCGGTAGAGCCATATCCCCGCACGGTGCGAGAAGTCACCTGCATTCAGAATGAATACATATTTCAGCATAAAATGAATAAGCTGTGTGCAAATAGAAGGAATGAGCTGCGTGCAAATAAAATGAATAGGCTGCGTGCAAAGTAAAGTAAGCGAGCTGTGTGTTCAGAAAATCAGTGTTTGGGCTGCGTGTTCAACTCTCAATCAGTGTGTGCTGCGTGTTCACCTTCAATTCGAGTTGTGTGTTCAGAAAATCAGTGTTTGGGCTGCGTGTTCAACTCTCAATCAGTGTGTGCTGTGCGTTCACCTTCAATTCGAGCCGTGTGTTCAGAAAATCAGTGTTTGGGCTGCGTGTTCAACTCTCAATCAGTGTGTGCTGTGTATTCACCTTCAATTCAAGCTGTGTGTTCAGAAAATTAGTGTTTAGGCTGCGTGTTCAACTCTCAATCAATGTGTGCTGTGCGTTCACCTTCAATTCGAGCTGGGTGTTCAGAAAATCAGTGTTTAGGCTACGAGTTCAACTCTCAATCCATGTGTGCTGTGTGTTCACCATCAATTCGAGCTGTGTGTTCAGAAAATCAGTGTTTGGGCTGCGTGTTCAACTCTCAATCAGTGTGTGCTATGTGTTCATCTCTAATTCGGGCTGTGTGTTTGGAAAATCAGTGTTTAGGCTGCGTGTTCAATTCTCAACCAGTGTGTGCCATGCGTTCATAATCAATTTATGGACTGAGTGTTCAGAAATTGAAATGATCGAACTGTGTGTTTAGAAAGTAAACAGAATGCTGTGTCATAGACTAAACATTCTAAATAAGCTGTGTACTCAAAATGAGTAGACAAACATGGCAAAAGGCATAAAATGCATGAAAAATTCATAATACGTTGCAGAAAAGGTAAAAAAATGGAGTAAATACCTCTCGTGCCTCATGGGAGAGGTGATACTCTGGCTCCCGCAAAAGGAGATCCACGGGTGCTCGCTCGTCAAAATCAGTGAAGTGATAGAAAACAGCCCGCGAAAGAATATGTGCCGGTGGGTCATACCTCTCGGGTATGAAGGGTCCAACCCTCGGGGGCAAAGCCATAATGTCAGGATCATCTCTGGCACCTAGAGGACCTCCACCGTGAGGGAAATGACCAGCCATTTCAGGAAATCTGCAAAAAGGAGCGAAAATGAGCAAAAATTGGAAAAAGTCAACAAAAGTCAACTCTCGGGAAATGAAAAAGTCAACAAAAGTCAACTCCCGAGAAAATCTTCCAAATGTTGAGATAAACTCACCTCAAGTGGCAAAAATGAGAAAAGAACCACCGAAATCAAAATTTAATCGGTTCAAAGTGCTTAAAATTGAAAGATTTCGCGAAAACAACTTGCGTGGGACGTTGGAAAACGCGTATAGAGCACAGATCTAAGAGAGAAAATGGTTTGGGAAGGTAGAGGAGATGTTTTTGGAGCTGCACTTGTGAGCACAAAGTGTTTGGATGAGTATATTTAAAGAAAAGAAGGTGAAAAGACAAAACTGCCCACGGATTTGGCAAAGTGGCTGGCGCCTTTTTGGCGTGCCGGCCATTTCCTTTTTCAAAAGTGGCTGACCTCCCTTGAAATAAAAGTGGCGGTGGTGTTCTACAGGCCTCCAAGCTCTCTGCAAATTTTGGTGATGATCGAGTCCCCGAGACTGAAAAAAGTACAAGAAAATGCACTTTCGTCATGAAAATCGCTCGCCGAACTTCAGCTTCAACTTCCGATGCGTGTCTCATCATTACTCATAGCAAGTGAGATGTATCCTTTTTGACCATGTTATGACCTCCGGAGAGGAACCGAAGCCGCGATCGAGTCGCCTCGCCAAACGTGCATTTCTGTTTCGTTGTTTTGTGACAAGCAGACGTCCTAGTTTACGCTTGTTCTGCATTGTTGTGCACATAACTTGCATTCTCATGCATATACTTGCATTGTTATGCACGTCTCCTTGATATTACCAAGCCTCCGCGCTTAAACTCGCGTTGCCACGCACGTTTTTCCTCGCATTGTGATGCACCTTCCCACCGGCACCACGTTTGTCTGTATTCGAAGTCACATTGAACATATGTTGTCAAGTATGTTGTGCTTGTTGAGTTTCTTTCTTTTGCAGGCACGATATTTTATGTACAGTTCATTTGAAGCTGGTGCGACTAGACGAATTGCGCAGGTATTGTATCTTCTCCGTGTGAGACGCGACGAGAATTGAATAACTCTCCACATTCCTAACTGCATGAAATGTAGTTGTTGCTTTGCATTCTTGCTTAAAACTGTTGCATCTATTTGCAAATACTTGCTTCATTACAGCTTGTTGCATTTGCATAATCACTAAGTTACATCCGGCTTCGTGCATATCGCTTTGCATTTTGCCCCCTGCCTTGCGGGCATGCCTGCGGGCACATCTTCTTGCTTATCTTGTATGCTTGTCTAAGTCTTCGGCCTTGTCAAAAATGGGTCGTCTCTGGGCTTTGACATTCACTCCCATCACTTTTGACTTTCGAGCTCTGTCAAAGAGGGGCAACTGTAAATACCCCATTTTTGACCGACCTTAAGACTCAGACGTCACCGATTGAGCACTTGGTGATGTTGCATATCGTGCTCGTTCAGAGGTTTCAGAGTCTCGGCTGCGAGCCTTGCCTCCGGACTTCCGGACTCTTTCATGCTTTGCCTCGGTTTGCGAACCAGGCTCTGTTTTCTCTCCCTAAAGGGAGAGAGAGCTCTCGTAGATCATCTTTCAGTGGCCGTAGGCTACGTTTCGTGGTCGTAGGCCATTTTTCCCGTTTGGAGACCAGTTTTCGATTTTTCGGAGCTGTTGGCCGTGTGCCTCGGTTCGGGACCGTTTAACCACCTCCGTTTGCTCCGATTTTTGGCACATACCTTATTTCCTCCCTTTTGAGGGACACAGTGGTCCAAGAGACCGACTTCGTGGTCGAACACCACTTCCGGTGCCTAACAGTCAATTTTCAGGGCCCCGGGCTGCACGTTTCGGCCCCCGAACCTTCATTTTGCATCGGTTTGAGTTCATTTTTGGCAGGGACCTCTGTTTTATTGTTAGGAAGGTTGTAGAAGAGTGGGAGGCCAATAATTGTTCTGACAACCAGTTTTATTTCTTCATCGCCCTCCGTCGCCCATTTTTCTCACTAGAAAGCCAATGTTGACCACGCTTTGGCCACTTTTTCTAGCCCTAAACCACATATTTGTGTTGTAGACACCTGGGAGGCCACCAATATCATATGGCCGGCCAGTAATTGTGTTTGACCCTTTTGAACCCCTCCAAAAAATAGGCCTTTCTCTCTCTTGGTTCACTTTCTCCAGTTTTTGACCATATAATTGTGTTGTGCACATATGGGAGGCCAGCTTTTTGGCATAGCCGGCCACTAATCAGTCTTGACCCTTTTGACCCTTGGCCGGCCGGCCATGGGGAGGGCCGGCCAGCCACCTAAACCCTAAATAACCAGCCGGCCTTGCTCCTCTCTCCAAGTACTTTACAAATATACCCTCTGTTTCACCCCAGATTTTGTATCCGGGGGGCTAACTTTTTTGGGGGAAATTTGAATTTCATTTCCCCCCTTTTTCCCCCACTCTTGTGCCTATATAACCAGGCCCTCCAGCTCCATTTTGAATGGTTAGAAGATCCTCTTGGAGCTTTGCATACATACATCCTCCATCTCTCTCTTTCAAAGCTTCAAAGTCCATTGTTCTTGGACCATTTCTACACCACCTCATAGCACCACACCACCACCATCATTTCCAACACTTGGAGCTAGTTTTTCAGAGCTTAGGAGCACCTTTTCTCAAGCCAAGGGCTGCTGATGTTTGGTCTACAAGGGTGAGTTCTCATTCTCCCTCTTTTGTGCTTTATTTTGTTTGTTCTATATCTAAGCCATACTTACTTACATTTTTGGGCTCCGACCCTAACTGAAAATAGTCATGTTTTGAGACCTTTTTCATGTTTGATTAAGGGTCCTTCCATGTTTAAGGTCTCCAGCTACCACTTGCTTCTTTACCTCTCTTGTATGCCTCTTTCTTGCATAGTATTTTAGGCCTATTTGTGAACTATTTTGAGCTTGATTATAAACTGTAAAGAGGCTTATTTTGAGCCCTTCTTCAACATTGTTGAAAGGCTCTTCACTGTTTGAGGCTTCCATCTGTCACTTGCCTCTTTATCTCTCTTTTGGCCCTATTTTTGCATGCTTTTTTTAGCTCCTTGTGCTTGTATTTTTGGGCTCTGGTCCGAACTGTAAATAGTCATATTTTGACCCACTATTCATGTTTGATAAAGAGTCTTTCACTTTTTGAGACATCCTTTTTGCTCTTTGTGTTAAAGCTCTCTTTTATGCCTTATTTTGTATAGTATTTTAAGCTTGCTTGTGCACTATTTTGGGCTTGGTCATAAACTGTAAAATATCATGTTTTGGGCCCCTCTTCAACATTGTTGAAGGTCCCTCCTTTGTTTGAGGCCAGCATCCATCACTTGCTTCTTTGTCCCTCTTTTGGCCTTTTTCTTGCATAATGTTTTAGGCCTGCTTGTGTTTATTTTTGTGGGTTGATGTAAACTGTAAAGTGATTCATTTTGAGCCCCTCTTAAACTTTGTTGAAGGGCTCCTTTCCATTTAGGGCCATCATCTGTTACTTGCTTCTTTATCTCTCTTTCGAGGCCATTTTTGCATGTTAGCTTAGCCCTACTTGTGTTCACCTTTTGGCCTTGCTTAAAACTAGAAATATGCTTGTTTTGGGACTTTATTGATTATTTCTTCACACTTCATGTTCAAATAATGCATGCTTTGTATAGCTATAAGTCATTCCATGCGCCTAGTTTCGAGTATCGAGTCTCATTTCATGCATCGGGTGCCATGTTTCCATGTTTCGGGGCTGTTTTGCATCATATTTTGGTACTAAAATTTGCATGCTTGTATGTCATATTCCATGCCTTGCCATGCTTTGGTAGAGTGGCATTCGTGCCCTAGGTTCGGTCTTCAGTTTGCGTGCACACGTGCACGTATTTCGAGTGTCTCATTTTCATCTAATGGCCTCTTATGTGAGTGTGGCTGAGGTCCACTCATATTAGTGTAAGCCCATTATGCATTGTGTATGCCATTTCATTCCATAGCATTATGTATGCTAGGCTGTATGTTAGCGCATTGTGTATGCCATGTTACCTCGTGCATCGTGTATGCCATTTCATAACATTGTGCATGTTAGGTTGTATCTTAGTTGCATTCATGCATGTCATGCATATTGCATTGTGTTTGGGATAGGAGTTAGCCCGAGCACGGGAAATGAGGGGCGTTTCGTACTCCGAGTGACGGAACGTGTCTCAATTCCCCAGTCACCGACACTCTGGATTATCCATGATGGAGTTAGGTTTTGTTGAGTTTTCATGCGCATTCATTCCATATTGAGTTGTGCAATTCGACTCCTTGGCCATCATGCATCGATATGCGTGATTGGTGGCACGAGGATCGAGGTATGCATACATGTGTGAAAATACTTTGCCATGCCCCTCTGTTGCTCTCTGTTGCAGCAAATCAAGAATCAGCAGCCTTCCAGAGCTTAGCACGCATTCCAAGAATAATTGCAAACAGAGGCTAATTGGGGCATCGCCATGGATTTCCGCGCAAGGCAATCCGAACATGCATCATCCATCATCTGGAGCAGAGTCGAGACAGTCCCTGGCTTGCATGCCAATTTATAGCTTTCCTAGATTAATCTGTTAATTAATTAGGGTTTTGTACTTATTCGGACTGTATTTATTTGGGACTGTATATTATTCTTTCGGACCCTCTGCGCGAGGGCAATGTTGTAATAAGTGTGTGTGAGTGTGATGTATGTCTTCCAACCCCACGTCTTTCTCCTTTTTATTTACCAGCTTATGATGGTTAGATTAGGGCATGTTTCAATTAGCATACAGTATGATAGCATGTTTGCATTCATTCATCTGTTTTGCATGCACCAGGCTCGGCGCATCATACTAACTGCATTCGTATTTCAATTTCAAGTTGAATACTTGTTAGTTGTAGCATTTCACATGCCATCTTTAGAATAGCCGAGCCTGTTATAATTGCATTTTGCATGTGTTGCATTAGGCATTTCTGTATAGTTAGGATCATGCATAGATTTCTAATTAGCTTATGTTTTGGCTTGGAGTACTCGGTGAGTTTTATGCTTTAGCATCCTTGCATACGTGTGAGTGACTGCCATGATAGCATGCTTACCATGAGGTTATTTGCTTATGTGATATAACTGCCTGTATGCCTGTGGGTGAAGGTTGGGTTGTTTAGATTGGAACAAATCATCAACTGTTTGTTTTAAGCCCACTAGATAGTGGTAAAAACATGTTTTCTAAGCCCACCCGAGGGTGGCAAATCCACGTCTTAGCCTACCTGCGGGTAGCACCATCAAACCATTTTCAAACAAACAAACATGAAATGTTTTGTTCCAATTCAAGTGACCCAGTCTATACTTGTATGCTGTGCGCATCACATAGTAAATCTAGGCTAACAACCAGAATAAGAGCACACAATGTTTTCAAAACTAGATATCATGGTTAGTAGAGGCCGATCTTTGATCGGACGAGCGGGGGTGCTCACGAAGTGACCTTCCCCAATCGTATCCAAGTTCCCGAGCCGAGGCAACTTTGGTGATGATGGACACGTGGCCTTAGGCAAACGAGTCAGGGTTTCCTAAATTTCCCAAAAATAAAATATTTAGGTGGCGACTGTGTATCTAGCAAAGCAGTCCATGTTTGGCACTTCTTTTCTAAAAATCTATTTTTTCAAAACGATTTGCCGGATTTGGACTCTTTGGTTCAAGATTAAGAACCGTGACACAAATCGAGTCCGAGCTGTAGCAAGGTCCCCCGTGGGCATGTTACAGAAACACGTTATCTTCCATTGGAAAAGCTCATCCTTGCTCTCGTCATGGCTGTAAGAAAACTGATGCATTACTTTCAGGGGCATACCATTGGGGTACTAACGGACTATCTCTTTCGGTCAGCGCTCCGCAACGCAGAAGCATCGGGGCGCGTTTCTAAATGGGCTCTGGAACTCGGCTAGTATGATATCCAATTTCTGTCCAGAACTTCCATCAAGGGGCAAGTGCTCGCCGACTTTGTTGTCGAATTCACGGGATCTCTCGCCGATTTTAAGTCTGATCAAGTGCAACCTAAGCCCAACTGGAGAATATATGTTGGAAACATTTGGCAGATGTACTGTGGCAGGTCATCCAACCAACGTGGCAGTGGGGCAGGCGTAGTAATCATGACCCCCGAAAGGGCAATAATCGAGCAGGCTATCAAACTGGGCTTTGATGCATGAAACAATGAGGCCGAATATGAAGCATTGTTAATCGGCCTACGGAATGCACTTCAGCTCAGTGCGTGGCGTCTGCTTGCTTTCTGTGACTCAAAACTAGTCATCAACTAGTTGAAAGGGGAATATGCAGCCAAAAATGACCGCATGGCAGCCTACATGAAAACGGCGAATTCTTTGCTCACGAAATTCGATCATCATGAATTGAATCAAATAACCCGGGATCAAAACACGCATATGGAGGCCATGTATTGTCTAGCCTCTGCTATCAACTCAGAAATTAAATGGACAATCGAAGTAGGATTCGTCCTTGAGCCGAGCATTGCCTCTTCTGAATCAGTTCAGATCAACATCATTGAACCAAGTCCAAATTAGATGGACCCTATCGCTGCATTCCTATCCTCAGATCAACTCTTGATGGATAAGAAAGAAGCACACAAACTGCGAAACAAAGCCCTGCGATACTACTTGGATCCACAGGGGAAGCTCTACAAAAAATCCTTTTCTAGGCCATACTTAGAATGTGTTCACCAGATAAAGTCAAGGAACTCTTTGTTGAAATATATAAAGGCAACTGTGGTGCCCATTTTGGCAAACGTTCTTTGGCCCATCGAGCCGTAACACAGGAGTACTATTGGCTAACCATGCGAACAAATGCCGAGTGTTATGTCAAGAAATGTGAACAATATCAGAAGTTTTCCACTTTAACTCATCTGCCTACCGAGGAGTTAAACTCTATCACTAGTCCTTGGCCGTTTGCTCAATGGGGACTTGATATTATTGGACCATTACCACGGGCTCTAGGGAATAAGCAATTCTTGATTGTCGCGACAGATTATTTCACAAAATGGGTTGAAGCAGAGGCAGTAACACATATTCAAGATTTCAACGTTAAGCGTTTCGTATGGAAAAATATCATAACGCGATTCGGCATACCAAGAGCACTTGTCTCAAACAACGGCACCCAGTTTGATTGCGGCATCTGCTGAGAATTATCCAACACGTATGGTATTCGGCCCTACTTTTCCTCGCCGGCTTATACACAAAGCAATGGTCAAGTGGAGGGCTCCAACAAAGTCATTCTGGACATCATCAAGAAAAGGTTGGAAAAAGCTAAAGACAGATGGGTCGAAGAGCTGCCCAGTGTGTTGTGGGCTCATCACACTACTCTAAGGCGATTCACTAGGGAAATGTCGTTCGCTTTATGCTTTCGAACCCAGGCAATCATCTCCCTGGAGATCGGCCTACCCACTCTAAAATCGAAGGTTTTTGACATGGGCTGTAATGACATGATGTTGGCCTTGGACTTGACTCTGATTGAAGAATGCTGAGACCGTGCCCTTGCTTTCATGGCACGGTATCAGCAACAGCTCACTAAATCATATAATCAACGCGTACAACTGCGTCATTATACACCTGGAGAATTGGTCCTCAAGAAAGTGCTTCCCACTTCTAGGAATCCCGCTAACGGAAAGTTAGGTCCCAACTGGGACGGCCCCTATCAGGTTGAATTAATCGCCAGAACAGGGGCATATCGGCTCAAAGACATGGCTGGAAGAAGTTTGCCATGTCCTTGGAATTCCACACATCTGTGCAAATTTTATCAATAAGCCGACTTGTACCGCATGATAGCTTGTTTTAAATTTTCGTTCTGTACATCTTTTATTTTCCCAATACAATGCCTTTTCTTTCCTATCTTGTGAATAATGGTTTGGTAATAAAAAGCCTTCGAATTCGGAGCCCCATCGTGAATGCCACGTTTGGGCTGAATAAGCCTCCGAATTTGGAGCACTCTTCGTGGATCTCACGATTGGTCAACACAAAGCCTCCGAATTCGAAGGCCCATCCGTGAATGCCACGTTTGGGCCGAATAAACCTCCGAATTTAGAGTGCCCTTCGTGGATATCACGATTGGCTAACACGAAGCCTCCAAATTTGGAGCCCCATCCGTGAATGCCACGTTTAGGCCGAATAAGCCTCCGAATTCAGAGTGCCCTTCATGGATATCACGATTGGCCAACACAAAAAACCTTCGAATTAGGAGCCCTATCCGTGAATGCCACGATTGGGTCAAATAAGCCTCTGAATTTGGAGCTCCCTTTGTGGATCTCACGATTGGCCAACACAAAGCCTCCGAATTCAAAGCCCCATCCGTGAATGCCACGTTGGGGCCGAATAAGCCTCCGAATTTGGAGCGCCCTTCGTGGATATCACGATTGGCCAACAAAAAAGCCTCTAAATTTGGAGCCCCATCCGTGAATGCCACGTTTAGGCCGAATAAGCCTCTGAATTCGGAGCGCCCTTCGTGGATCTCACGATTGGCTAACACAAAGCCTCTAAATTCGGAGTCCCATCTATGAATGCCACATTTGGGCCAAATAAGCCTCTGAATTTGGAGCGCCCTTCGTGCATATCACGATTGGCCAACACAAAGCCTCTGAATTCAGAGCCCCATCCGTGAATGCCACGTTTGGGCCGAATAAGCCTCCGAATTCGGAGCACCCTTCATGGATATCACAATTGGCCAACACAAAAAGCCTCCAAATATGGAGCCCCATCCGTGAATGCTACATTTGGGCCGAATAAGCCTCTGAATTCGGAGTGCCCTTCGTGGATCTCACGATTGGCCAACACAAAGCCTCCGAATTCAGAGCCTCATCCGTGAATGCCACGTTTGAGCCGAATAAACCTCCGAATTCAGAGTGACCGTGGATGTCATGATTAGCCAACACTGAACAAAATATATGATTTGACAATATAGAAACTGGTATGGATTAGGGTACGATTACCACAAGCAAAAATAAACATTACATCAGAACAATATAGAAAATGTTTACTTCATTAAATAAAGCCTCAATACAAGACTTTCTACAAAATTAAGCGGTACAATGCGATATATAAATTTATTCGACATCCTCCTCATCATCGATCTTCTCAGCATCATAAGCCTCGAAGGGAAACTTGTAATTCTGATATAGAGGTGACACCGCGTTAATACCCGCCGCCTGCAGAGCCTTAGTCCACCCATTCTTAAACCCACGATTTTCACACCGACGAACGTCCTCAACTAACTTTTCTTTCGTCTTCTCGATACCAATTTTTCGGCGGTCAAAAAAACCTTCATTATAGGCCTTCGTTCTTATTGCTTCTCTTGCAAACATGCTTGCCGTCTCTCGGTCGGCAATGGCATGATCTAAAAGCCGCTGATTTACCCTTTCCACTACAATCAAGTTGACTTGACTGGCTGACTGCTTTTCAAAGGTTTTTGTCTTTTTTAATTCATTCTCAGCTCTTTCTATACGTTGATCCAGGCTTCAAATGCAGTTGTCTTTCTTCTCTATCTCCCTCCACATGGCATGAAGATGCATGTTGATTTCATAAAAGAAATATAGACCCCTCACCGCTCCATGGACGCCGTCCTAAAAAACTTCGTAGTCAGGCCAACCAACCATTGATTGTTGGACCTCGGGCGGAAAAATCTGTCGAACAAACTCGACCGCCACATTTGGGTCGCGGATGATCGAATCTGCTTTAGTTATCAATTTATTCCCAACGAAAACCAAAAAGGTCAACAGGCGCAGAGCTCTGCTCGGCTCACTTCGCGCAGTAATCTAACCATCAGTATGACTCCTTGATCCCTCTCATAGCTGCACCCCATCCCTGGAAGACCTCACTGCGTCACCTCTTCTGGGGGACCGACTTTGATGCCTGGGAGATCGACATCTCTTCCTCCCCTCCATTGTTACATCCCTCACTCTTTGCACTTCGCTTCCAGCAATACGATGCATTTCAGCGTCCAACTCAGCTAAACTTCTTGCTTCTCCTCCTCTGTGACATCTATCGCCCAGCTCGCGTTTCTGCTCTTTCTCCAATTATCGATTATCGTTGTCTGTGCCTGCAGCTTTTTAAATACTAAATACCTCGTTCATTAATTACGAACGCAGCACTTCCAATGTGCCCAACAGTTAGCCTTGCGTCTTTCACAGGGTCTGAAATATTTCAAAATGGACACATGCTACTTGGCATAGTAAGTGTATGCCCAAATGGGGCAAAGGCATCACAATATTCACAAGTTGTGACCTACAAAGGACACAGGTAATTCGGCGTTGTAACGATATGCCCAAATGAGGCAAGGGCATCACTATAATTGGCATCTGATAATATAGCCGAACAACAATACATTACCTCATTTGGCTAGACATTTAGCTTTCAGCCAAATATTTTGTTCTCGAGTTGCAACCCGCAAGGGACACAGGTTATTTGGCGTTGTAATGGTATGCCCAAATGAGGCAGGGGCATCACTATAATCGGCATTTGATAATATAGCCAAATGACAATACATTACCTCATTTGGCCAGACGTTTAGCTTTGAGCCGAATATTTTGTTCTCGAGTTGCAACCCACAAGGGACACAGGTTATTTGGCGTTGTAACGGTATGCCCAAATGAGGCAGGGGCATCACTATAATCGGCATCTGATAATATAGCCGAATGACAATACATTACCTCATTTTGCTAGATGTTTAGCTTTGAGCGGAATATTTTGTTCTTGAGTTACAACCCGCAAAGAACACAGGTTATTCGGGGTTGTAACGGTATGCCCAAATGAGGCAAGGGCATAACTATAATCGGCATTTGATGATATAGTCGAATGACAATACATTACCTCATTTGGCCAGACGTTTTGCTTTGAGCCGAATATTTTATTAACAAGTTGCAAATAGCAAAGTGCACAGGTGATTCGGCATTAACTTGTCCTTGCTAACAAACTAGCCAAGAAATGTATACAATTTTATAAGCAAATTGAGCTGTGTTTTATTTTGACACTCTAATTAGTTATTATTGCACTCTCAAATTAACACACGGAAAATAAGCAAAAAGACGATTTTCATTAACAAATTGAGTACAATCGGTCATCATTTCACTCATGAAAATTGCCTTACAAAAATCTACAAAAAATTACATACAAGAAAATGCTAATAAAAAAAAAAAAATTACACTACTTATTCCTCAGGGTCAGACTCCAGCGGCTTAACCTCTAGCTACTCATATGGAATTGACTACTCCAATACCACATTAGCAGCTGCTAGAGCTTTAAGCCAGCCATGTTTGAATCCCTGATTCTCAAATTTAGGTACTTCCTCCACATATTTCTCCAAGGCAGCAATCTCGCTGGCATTGAACGCTTTGGAAACCTCGAAGTCGACAATTTCTTTTGCCTTCCTCGATTCTTCCAAATCGACCTCCAGCTTCGCAATCGCTTCCTTGGCCAACTTTAGCACTTCTTCACTAACGTTTGCTCTATCTTTCGGCGGCAATTCTAAGAAGATCCGTATGTTTAGCCTTTTCTTCCTCGGCATCGACCCTTGCCTGCTCTTCCTCTGTCTTCTTGGCTTCAGAGTCGGCCCTGAGAGATGCCACTGCTAGTTTGGCCAATGCCTCTTTAGCCTTATTCTTTTCGATTTCAATTTCAGCTTTGAGAGAGTCAATTTGCTCAACGGCATCATAATGTCAGCGACTGATCTCTGCAATCCTACACGCCGCCTGAAGCAAAGCACGTATAAGTTAATCGACATAACAATAATGATAAAAATAATAGTAAGTGTACATACCAATACCGTCGACTAAGCAGCTAGTGCTATTAACACGGCTCTGCACGGAACGCAGCCCTATCAACTGGCAAGGATATCGATGAGGCCACACTTAGTGCCAGAATGGGGTCCTTTAAAGTCGATGCATCAGCAGAGACTGGCGTGTTCTTTATTTTGGGTTGGATAAGAAATGGTGCCATGATATCCTGCGGTTCTTTCACGCGCAGCCATTTATCGACTAACTCTTCAGAAAGATCGGCTCCAAACTCGGCGGGGCGTTTTTCCTCCCTCTGTTCGGCCAATAGATTGTCCGATTACCCAATGGCCGACTTCTCCACAGTAGCTTGCTCCGTTTCATCAACAATAGTTGGAGAAATTACAACCTCAACCGGAGTCGGAGGAACAGAGTTAGTCTGAATAGGTGGAGGGGGCTCAGACTTGGCGGCCTCGGCCCTTCTTCGAGCCACCATCTTGTTGACATTGTTTCTCTTGGCCATCTGTGCAAGCGACTCACCGGCCATATCTTCAGGTTCCGTACCGGAAAGATCTCCTAAATCAGTAAAAATATCATCATCCAACAATATGTCAACCTGGCCTAAAGTGGACAGGGAGTTAAGGCCGATTTCCTCAAAAGCCGAGTTGAGAGTCGCATTGACTTCCTCCAAATCAATTTCATTTGGTTCAGCGACCTGATCACGAACTTCACCTTGTTCCAAATCCGAATCTCTGACACCAATTTCCCTAAGGTTCTTGCAGTTCGGGAAAATAAGGGTCATGAGTTGTTATTCTCCCTTTGGAATCGGAATGTGATCCACACCCGAAAAAGTAGTGTATGTAGGTTCGTATCGCAACAGTATATGGGCGGCCCGCCCTTGTTTTTGAAGGTTAAAACGGCCAAAAAATTCTAGCACTGTTTTGACTTGTTGAAGTACGACGTCGTCGGCCGAAGGAAGTACTTTCTTCAAATCATTACCTGCATAAATTGAAATGATTAGTACATGGCATTAAAGTCAAATGAACGTATAAGAAATGCGTGGAAAAATGGGACTACATGGCCACCTCGTTCGCCTTTTTGTCTAGGCATAAGATCTAGGCGATCTTTGCCCTTGCCGAATTCCCAGTTGCCTTGCATAATGACCATGACATTGTCAACACGCTTGCCAGAGCTGGCAAGCATAATCACCAAATGGTGGTCAGTGTCCTTGACCCTAAGAAAGTAGCGTCCTTGTCAGCCAGAGAATTTGGCCAAGGCATAACAATGCCGAATAGCAGGAATTCCAAGATTGAGCCTAAGACGACAGTTTAATTCTACAATTCCCATTATGATTCGGTAAAAGTTTATGTTAGGCTGAGAAGGGAGTAGACCCCAATGGTGAAGGATGGCCCTAAAAAACGAGTGAAGGGGGAAATAGACTCCACCCTCAGCGATTGATAAAAGAGGAAAGATGATTGTACTCGCATTGATCATTTCCATGTCAACTACGCTATCTGCCATGAATGACAGATGGACATCGTTAGGAATAGAAAAATGGTATCGAAAAGCGGAAATACGATCTATAGAAATAAGGGCTTTCAAATGTTTTGCCATCTGAGCCAAAATAGGAAGTACGCTAAATTAAAAACAAACAAGAAAATGGGAGTTGGAATGAAGAAGAGAAGAACTTACAAGGAGTAGAGAGGACAATGAGGAACGGGAAGAAGTTGCAAAGCTCATGAAATGAAAGAGGGATGCTGACAGGCAACCAAGAAGGGGCAGAAATTACAATGATTTCTAAAAAGCGTGGATGTTCTGACGCTTCAGTATTGGAAAGAGTGTAACCGCCGTATTTTTGACTCTCCGAGTTTAAGACCAAACATGCCGACTAATTGGCGTTAGTAGGATGTTTGGGGGGCAATTGTGGGAGTCGAATAAATTTATATTAAGGAACGCCAAATCTATTTGAAGAAAATCAGGACAAATACTATTTGACTCTCTCCTGGGGGGTCCTGAAGCCAAATATTTAAATCATCCATGGAATCAGTCGTACAAGAAGCTGAGTGGGAATTGGCATACGACAGAAAGGCCGAATGAGCAGTTGTGCACTGGGTTAAAAGTGGGCTCGACCCCTGGGACCAGAGACTAGTATAAATAAGAGGAACATCAACCAAAGGGAGGTATGTGAGAATAGATTAAATGAACTTGAGATAGAAGAAAACTAGAGAGCATATACTAACTTGTCCATTGGAGTGCTAATTCTGGCACCCCCGACCGGTGTGTTCATCCTTTTTCATGTGGCAATCGGAGGATCAGGAGCGTCCTACAGGATCCAAGAGTATTTCCAAACCACATTTCCACAATGCTCATCTAGAATAAGAAGAAAAAAAAAAACAATTCAAAGATGTCAAAGAATATGGCACACAAATGGTGCAAATAAATTAATTTGATGAGACTAAGCAACATACTATGGGTGTTTAATTATCAATTGAAAAAGAAGATGCCATGTAAACAGCCTAACTTGTCTATTTTCATTTCTTTTAATTACTTGATCCAAGAATGAGATTACAAAATGACGATCTATTCCAAGATTCTTCTTTCCCTACAAATTATTAAATTCCAAACTTGTCAGCCTCAGACTCCACAAATACATAATATAAAGGTAGCGTTACATGAAACACACTAACATCATATTCAATTTGGTGTCAAATCCATATGAATATAGACTATGCTACAAGGAATGAAGTCTAAAACTTTTGTTGAACTTTAATCTTAAAAATAGTCACTAGATTTTAATCTTAAGACCAGGATATAATGAATAAAAAAAAAAAAAATGGTTAACGAATGTATGAGCAAACATAGATGAATTCTCAAGTGGGTTTTGAGGTCTTTTTGTCTATTCACACAGACACACGCAGAAATGTTAACATACTTAATTCTAACTGCCTGCTTGAGAGACAATATATTCCGCTTAATAAATCGAGACAAAGCACAATTAGAACATCAATTAGTAATATTAGTACACTTTCAAGTTAAAACAAAACTTTAAAAAAATACAGGCTTTGTCCTACGCAACCAAAAGCAAATGGAAGGTTGTTTCCAGTTCCCAGGGGTACTGTAGCAATTGGTGGTGGCTAAGATAATTTGAGATCCGAAACAGCTCCAAGAAGCCAGCTCCATCCCCACCTGCAACGTAATGAGCTACATCCAGTCAGAAATGTACAAGCAAAATTGATATGTGGTCATTGCCTACTACATCTGAAATTAATAAGCTATATACAAAAATTAACTTTTACATGTAATTTATAACTCAAACTCACAATGATTCTCAGATTCTCCTAAATCCTAAGAGCCAATTCATCACCATTAAGCTTCAGCTTTTCTAGATTGAGATACAATTTGTGCAACACAGCATTAGGAGCCTCTTCCAACAAATCAACAACCTAAAATAGTAAAGTAAAATTAAGCCACATGTAAAAATAGATCTAATTCAACTCTGTCAAAGTTTAATGCAATCCTGCATTAAAAATCCCTAAAATTCTAAACACTCTTCACTGAAGGCCAAAACACCTGGTTTTTGTTTAGAAGAGAACTATATGTGATAAGAAGATCCCTACCGAGCTGACTACCACTTTTGGAGTTGATGAATACTAGCATTGGGCATTCTGGTACATCAGGGAGACACTCACCCTTTGAACCGGGCACAAGTATGTAATTAGGGATGTAGAATTTCTTCAAGTTGTCAAACTCTGGATTATAATCGGCCATCAGTGCTGAAACTACAGTTTTCATGTTTAGGGTAAACAAAAAAAAAAAAAAAAAAAAAAAAGAAAAAAGAAAACCATATTATATATATATATATGTTCTTCTTTCGTAGATGGAAAAAAATAAATCAATAAATAAAGAACAAGGATATTTTTATTTTTTGTTAATGTCTATGTTGTTTAACAGTGGGCACATTTTCCTCATATCCACTTTGGGCTTAAGTTGGATGGCAACTAGTAAATTACAGCCACACAGCATATACACATAGCATTATTATACATATCCACACAGCATTATATACACACACACACATTCACCTATATATATTACACATCATGTCTGAAATTTATCATAAATTATAGCCCCAAACAATAAATTTTGAATAAACCCTAAAGCAATAATGTGAGAAAATGAGGAAACAAAGCAAGGGGGATAGAGCGAGAGAGAGAGAGAGAGAGAGAGAGAGAGAGAGAGAAAGAGAGACGCTTATACGTCTACAAAGCATTATATACACAAACACACATATATTAAACATCATCTTCCAAATTTTTAATAAATTACAGGCACATACATTCAAATTTGAATAAACCCTAAACCAATAATGTCAGAAGAGGGAGAAGCAGAGTAAAGAAGAGAGAGAGAGAGAGAGAGAGAGAGAGAGAGAGACACGCTTATACATCTACAAAGCATTATATAGACAACACATATATATTAAACATCATCTTCCAAATTTTTAATAAATTACAGGCACATACATTCAAATTTGAATAAATCCTAAACCAACAATGTCAGAAGAGGGAGAAGCAGAGTAAAGAAGAGAGAGAGAGAGCTCAAGTGTGAGAGAGAGCCTGAGACGGACCATGAGCGAAAGTGAGAGTACGAGAGACAGAGAGAGAGAGAGAACCTGCGATATGCGGCGATGGTGAGTTGTGACGGTGGTGATTTGTATAGGGGCAGTGGCCGTCATAATGTCAATCGTACGATAGGTTACGGTAAAGGGGATGGTTTTTGTGAGGTTTGGTGAAGGATGGTGTGTATGTGTTACAAAGTGTGATATTACAGAGAGAGGGCTCGTTCAAAAAAAAGTATAACAGAGAGAGGGGCACGAGCAGAAATAAAGGATTGGCGGGTCGAAAATTGGACCTTTAGGGACTAATTTTTGTATTTGTCGGCAAAGGGATAGGTCTGCCGACTAAATGTTTTTGTAGCCAAAAGGTTACTGAATAGTGACGAAAATATTAGTTGCCAAAAGTACCATTTGGCGACTAATTTTAATTTTAATCGGGAAAAATCAATATTACTGATTAATTTATTATTTTTTTTGGGCCTAAAATTTGGACTAACAGTGACCAATCAAATTTTTTGTCGCTGAAACTTGAGTTTTTACCGACTAAATTTAAATTTAGTCGCCAATAGGTAATATTTATTGACTAAAATATTTTAGTAGCGATATCTTGAACCAACGCCGACAAATATAAATTTTAGTCGCCAAAAAATGTACTTTCGGCGACTAAAATTTGTTCAGTCGCCAAATGTGCAATTTGTTGTAGTGAATTCACCAATCCCGGTCATTAAAGTCTCAGTTAAAGACTTGGTAATGACAGTTGATAACTCATCATTCCATTGGCAAACTTCCTTATAAAGTTCATGAATTTCTCCAATTAAATCGTGCCTTTTTTCTTCCACCAAATAATATTGTAATGGATGGAAGTTTTTTTAATCAAGAAAATGAATCCCTTTTTAAAGATCCAAAATTTTTTGTCTACGCCAAAAGATTTCACCTAAGTTATTTGGAATGGACAAATCCAATTCATTTTTCATTTCTTACACTTGATATCCCACTGGCGTGCCAAAAATTATTAGTTTATTTTTCTTACGAAGGAAAATACCATAAATGTGAGCATGCCAGTAAAGATTAAAAAATCCTCACAGATTAAATTCAAGCTAATTATCAAGCAATTGTGTTAGCAGTTTTTTTGCCTCAATGAAGTAGATTTCAAAATTACAAAAATGTAGAGAAAAAGACAAATTAAAAGGAGGAGGGAGACGAAAAAAGATGATTGAGTGAACAATCGGGGTGATTGAGTGAACAATTAAACTAACCATTAATTTACTTATACTCCTATGCTTCAAAAAAGAAGTGTATAAAATTTACCACTACTCCTATGCTTTGAAAATGAAGTACATGAAATAAAGTGCAGAAAATTAAGTGCATGAAATATAAATGACCAAAATATATATATATAGAAATCAATTGTCTTTAATTTGAGTTCTAGATCTCTTACAATATAGCCATAAATGACTATTTATAGGCAAACATTTGTAGGAAAAAAACTACCTAATAACTACCATATCCTTCCATCTCCCACACTTCACACACTATAATCTTCCACTTCATCTATATGTCTCCATAACTTCATTTAACTTCCAATTCATGCTCTATGCTCTCTACTTTGTCCTCCATAATCTTTTTACATGTGTTTAATGATTCATAACTTCTCATAACCTTCAAATGAGTAGGAGAGTGTCATATGTTCTATAATTATATAGATAATAATTAATAATAAAATTATTTATTTATGGTGCAAACATTATTATTTGTGGTGCTTTGAATTGCTGGTTAATAAAATAGTCAATGAAGATTTTAGAACATGTGTTAATCAAGCAAACACCGATCTTGCAAGTAGTGTTAATTTGTGTCAACTTTAAGCTTTGTAATTGCTATTGTATGTTCTACAATCAATTACAATGTGACAACCAAAACAAAACAACGTGTTGTCTTTCGAATCAAATAGAAAATTGTAGTTCAACAACACAAATAGATCTTCTTCCACTTCATTTATCTGCTCATCCCCACTCCAAACAATGGCGCCTCTCTTTCCATATTTCCTTTCCATCCTAAGCAATCCAAAATAACCAGCATAAAGCCGTAAGTAACAACACAAAGAACATACACACATATATATTGTCAATCGAAGGGAGATTAATTACAAATATGAAAATAATTATATCAATCTAAATAATTATTGTCCAACAACCACTATAAGAGATAATTTGATCATATATAACGGAGACTAACAGAGACAGTAGTGAAGAGGTGCGATACACAGACGGTAGGGGGAAGTGTTAGGGAAAGAGACAGATCTAGATTAATATGAACTAGTGTAATAAATGGAGATATGAATCTCTTTAATTTGATTAACCAAATAACCTTTAATAGAGTCGAGACCTTATACGAGGGAAATTAAGACTTGGTTTGATTTGGCAACCATGATAAGAATGAGCTAGTTTCTCTCCAGCCCATGATTTGAAATAGAAGGTGTTGTCTAGGCTTCACGGCTTCTATTTCAATTATATAAACTGTTCATTTTTTTAGGTTGTTTATGTATATTATTTACACAAAAAATTAAATTGATTTGGTAATCGTAACATATTCAATTTATCACATTTATTTCTAAAAAATATATGACAATTGAATTCTTAAAAATAGGCTATCTGATTCTTTTGTGACAAATGTAATAAATTAAATAGGTTATGATTATCTGATCGACATAATTTTTTGTGTAGATAATAAATACAATTGACCCAACAAAATAACTGGTTCAAATCATAAAAATGGAACCAACGGTGTAGGCCCAACGAATCTAAACAATACCTTTCAATTTAAATCATGAACGGGAAAGAAAGCCCAATTCCTATAAGAAATACGTCATAATAGGTAGAAAGAAACAATTCCAGCCCAATTACTATCACAATGCCACGATATGAAAAAATAAACAACACAATATAGGGATTGGCTCCTTTGTACTTCATCCGATGAAGTTGAAATTTTTTACAAATGATTTTCATTATCAGGTTTACGAGATAAATAATTTAGATTATCATTGTGGGTACAAAGTGGGGTCCAAAATAAAGTATGTGCAAGCATGAAAGATAATGGTATGAAAAGCCATTCCCCACCATATAAGGTTATAGTAGAAGATTAATAATCAATCTTTATCTTTAGCAATAAATGATCCCCTGACTTCGAGAATAAGAGTATACATTAGTGGCCAATTGAGTTAACCTATTTAATTTTGAAAATTTGCCTAAATTCATTTTGAAGACATCTATACTTTTCCATCTCTTTTATAGATTCACATAATAAATGTAACGAGTACACACCGATTCCACCTTGTCTAGAAATGGGATCGGCAATTATTTTGTAAATATGATGTTTCTTACATTTAGATAGTGCATTTGTTGTATGAATCCACATAACAGGTGAAAAGAAAAGTGTGTAATAGGCTGCTGGCCATTTGTTTCCAAAATTACGCTCTGTTTGGTTTTTATTTTTTGAAAATAATTCTTGAATATTTTTGTTTTTTTAAGTGATGTTTTGAAATATTTTAAATACATTTTTTTAAATACTTTATAGATGCACTTAAAAAATAAAATATTTGTGAACAAATATATTTTAAAAAAATAATACATATAGAGATATTTTTTAAAAGATATTTTTCACAATTTTTTTTACTTTTTAAGTATATTTAGATTAAATGGATTTAAATAGTAAAAAATTGCTTAAAATACAACAAAGAAAAAAAAACAAAAAACAAAAAAGAAGTTAACTAAAAACAAAAACTAAAAAAACGATAAAAACCCTCATAAACTATTCTTAAAAACTTAAAACGAAACAAATTAATTGTTTTTGATACAATGATGCAATTTATTGTAATCTAACTCCAAAAGCATAAATTAAAAAGCACCATTCACCTAACTTTCATAAATCAGTTTTTGTTAACTTATTTAAATTATATCTGCCTAATAAATTATGAGCAGAAACTATATCAAATAGTTTGACATAAACTCTTAAAATAAAAAAAAATTGCAAGTAGTTCCGATAAACTGCATCAAAAAGCTCCAATACGATGTAACAATTATTTCAAATTATGAAAACCTAAAATACGAATGTGCGGTTGAATGTATATTAGATAGAGATTGGGTTCCAATTATACACACTAGAATGGAAAGCACAAATAATTTGTGCCAAATTAATAATAAAAAAAAATGACAAAAAATTATATAAAGATGAAACAGAAAAATGCAGTTATAACTATTTTGTAAATGGGAAGTTATTTTTTTAATTTTATTTTTTTTTTAAATATTTAAAAAATTCACTTGGCATTTTAGGAATAGAAGGCCTAGGGATTCAAAGAATCCACTTGGCATTTTGGAAAAAGAAGGCTTCTAGACACAAAATCTTTTGTTGTACATATATATAATATTAGTGGGTTGTGTGTATTTTAAATAAGTAAAAATAAAATAAAATATTTATTGTATGTCTATTTAAGTATTAAGATTTTATTTATTTATTTATTTATTTACATTCTGTTTAAATGTGGAGATTTAGTGAGAAATGATTAAAAAAAAAAATGATAAGAGTGTAAATTATTTTCTCATGTTTGCTTTATTAACGAAAGAAAAGTTTGTTGATTTATTAAATAGGTTAGTGGAGTTGTGTGGGTTGGGCTGAGAGGAAAATTTCAGATTTTCTTCTATTATGCTCTTATCTATGGGTTGGTTAGTGGGTGCTTCCTAAGATACGAGACTTATCAGAGGGAAGGAATAATGGTTAGCTAAGATTTTTTGGCTTTTATTTTGTTTGTTTGTTTGTTTTTTCATTTTTATTTTTATTTTTATTTTTATTTTTAATTATAAAAACTGTAAGGTTGAGAGATTGGTTGTGTGGGTACGACTTGTAGTAGGAGATGAGCATGTTCACTCTTCGAACCTCTCACAGTGCATTTCACCATCTTGTATATTTGATTTCATGTTTTTAATGAAGTTTTTCTTTGCTACTAAAATAAAATAAAATAAAAAGTTGGATTAGAAATGATGATAAATGGTAAAAAAGAGAATTCTCTTATCAAAAGTTATAAAATTTGGTAAGAAACAAATTGATTGGTTATAAAATATCTATAATATTAAGGTTATCCCTTAAAAAACAAAAATGAAGAAGAAATCTCACATATATCCCTCTCTCAAATGTTTTTTTTTTTTTTATTCATCCAAACATAATAGTGTGAAAATACAATTATATCTTTTCTTTTTTCACCAAGATGAGAGACCACAGTTATTTATGTTCTTTTCTCACCTTCCAACCAAACAGAGTGTTAATGAATGAGAAATCTACTTGGCACAAAGGCTTCAGGACATTAAGTGAAACCTTTGCTTTATAAATGAATAATGTTTTTAAACATTTAAAATTTTTGTAATTTGTATAATGAATGACTTAGAGTTTCAAAATGACAATCTCACCAACAGATAGGTATAGTATAGATAGATGTATACACATAGACAGACCCAATCATACACATATGAACAGAGAGAGAGAGAGAGAGAGAGAGAGAGAGAGAGAGATTGCCTTTGGCCAAGTCGAATCCACGGTTTGTGAGCTCACGGGACTCTTGACACAAGGAGCAGGACTCGAAACAACAATGAACGAAGAAGTCTGCACAAGGACTTTCGCGCAGCTTGTATTGCTTCCTCATCTTTGAACGATAAGTGCATGAGTAGCAACATGCCCACCCTGTCACTATTTGTATTATCCCATATATTACTCCACTTGTTCCACAAGCTGCATGCACCATACAAAATAAAATATATTATACATACATATATCATCATCTCAAATATTTCCGTCAAATCTATCTATCATGTAAAACCTACAATAAGAGAGGCTTCATTTATTCTACAAAGTATTTCTGAATAAGTGGTTTTGTTGGGTCTTTGGGGTTCCGCTATCCCCTCATTAACTTTTCTACTTAATTTCTTATTTGATGGGTCATTGGACTAACTTTTGGGTCTAATTTTGATGATATAAACCGTTCACATTTTAAAATTTGTCATATATATCATACCTGTAAAAAATCAAGTCGATCAGATATTAAAAACCACGTGATCTAAAAACTGTTTATTAAATTTTTTTTAATAAACGGTTTTTAGTTCTTTCGATATTCGATCAATTTGATCTTTTACAAATATGATGTACATAAAAAAATTCTAAACTGTGAACGGTTCGGATCATCGAAATTAGGCCTAAAAGTGAACCCAATAGTCCATCAAGTAAGGAGTTAATGAGGGGATCCTTGCTCTTACGCTACTACTCAATTTGACGATTAAAGCGTTCTTTTTGTTTGACTGTTTGGTGTAGATTATTTAAAAGAAAATTTAAATTGATTCGATAATTATAACTTACAATTTTCTTATTTTGTCTATAATAACAAAAATAAATAAATAACTCGATGGTTTAGTTTTAAAATTATCTTCATTGCCGTTTTTTTTTTTTTTTTGCTCATAAATATTATCAGAATATGTAATTATGATTATTAAATCAAACTGATTTTATTCATAGATAATTTACGTGCGTAGTTAAATAAAATGATTGGTTCAAATTGTGATAATAGGATTTGTATTGAGCCCCACACAACTCAACAACGCCTCCAACAAAAATGCCTCCGTCAAAAGAAAGTAAATATATTTATGATGATGTGACTATGTTAAAGTTTATTATTTTAAAATAAATATTTAAATAATAATATATAAGCATATATAATTAGGTTGTTTTTTGTGATTCATTTATTCTGTCCATAACTCCCAATTTTTAGAGCTGTAAAAATAATCAAACTAACTACTTTAAAATTTAAAATTGAATCTTTATGTAAACTTGTTGAGCTTTTCTAATGTATTAGTCTACTCGATAGGTATATATAAATTATAAAAAAAAAAAATTAAAAATCAACCTACTCAAACTATTAGAGATAATCAGTTACACATTCTACATTGGATTTTTTTTTTTTTTTTGACTAATGCAACTAATTGCCAAACGAGGGCTAAGTATTAATTTTCCCTCGTCAGTTTCTACAACGTACAGGTTTTTCCTTCATCCACAATCTCAGCAATCTGTCCGAAAGTAATGCATGGGCACCAGCACGTCTTGCAACCTGTGAAAAAATGAAAAGAGTTTATGTCAAATATTTGAGAATAAATTACATCGTTGGTTCTTCTAATTTGAGTATATTTTATTTTATTTCTCATAATTTTAGTTTAATCAGTTTAAGTTCCACACTTTCAATTGCATTTTAATATGGTGACTTCGTCACTTGTTCGCATTTTGGATGGGGAAAAAAAAAATTGCATGCAACTACCGTGAAAATTTCAACATTTCCTGCAAAAGCAAGAAAAATAAATAATACACTAGTGGTACTATAGCTTCTTACAAATTTTATTTTGGTTCATCTATCTTTGTTTGTGTTATTTATTTATTTATTGTCCAAAATTTAACGGCAATTGACTTAAGGATAACATTGAAATAAAATTAGAGGTGTAGGGTTTAAATTTATAAAACTAAAATGATGAAGACTAAAATAAAAATTTCATTGAAACTAGAGGAACCAACAATGTAATTTACTTAATATTGCATTTTCACTTGTCCATTGAAGGCCTGTTTAAATATATATATATATATATATATCTCTCTCTCTCTCTCTCTAAATATTTCTCTCTCTCTCTCTAAAAACCTCCTCCCCGGGCCTCCGTTGGGCCGGTCGACCACCGCCTTTGGCTATGGCGATCGGCTGGCCTTAGCTTTTCCCGTCGTTTGGTTGGTAGTTTCTTCCTTTAATAAACTTGTTTCCCCCATGATCTTCCCACCTTGGTGTGTGTTGTAATAGCTGGTGGTGTGTGCTGCGGATCTTCACTCGAGCGCTCTTGTGCGAGTTGGAGCTTGAGGGGTGTTCACTAGTTCAGATTTTTGGAGTTGTTTCGATGCTCTGTTTGGGTGTTCCAGATCTGTCTGGTTTTCATTCGTGCGCTCCGTTCGAGTGAGAGTTTGAGGGGTGAAATTCTTCCATATGAATGGTGGTATCACAGCGGTTGGTAGGTGTTTTGGTTGGGTTTTGGATCAGCAGTGGGTGTCAGAAAGTAGAAGAACTTGGGTGTGCGAAAGTAGAAGATCATTGCAGCAGGGGAGAAGCAGCGGGTGTGAGATAGAATAAGAACTTGGTTCCTGGTTATGTAGTGGGTCTTGGAAGAAGAAGAGGGTGTGATCTTGGGGGTGTAATAGAAGAAGAGACGTAAGTGGAAGGTGTGTACTTGGGTCTTGGAGAGAAAGTAGAAGATCTTGGGTCTTGGTCGGCAGTGGATCTTGGAGTTGCAGCAGGTGTAAGTAAGATGAAGAACTTGGGGGTGTGTAAGTACAAGAAGAGGTGTAGGTGGAGAGTGTGAGCTTGGGTCCTGGTGCTGCATTGTCATCTTGGTGCTGCTGTCCGGTGTTGGCTTGGTGTCTCACTTGGTCAGAGAGTTTTTTTCTCGACTTGGCGTAGTGTGGGCAGCAGAGGCGTAGGTGGTGTAGGCTGCAGCAGCAGAAGCGTAAGTGGTGTAAGGCTGCAGCTGAGGCGTTGGTAGTGTGGCTGCAACAGAGGTGGCGTGTGCTTAGGGTGTTAGCATAGGAGTGGGCTTGTGGGGTTGTAATCAGGTGTAGGCGTGAGGCTCAGTACCATGGGTCTTGTTTAGTTCTTTAGTTTGTTTTGGGTGTCTTTCTGGGTCATCATGTGGGGATTCATGTATTTTAATTCACTAGTTAAGTTCTTCTTAACTTTTTTTAAAAAAAATCGAGAGGCTTAGAGATTGGTTGTATGGATGCGAATAGCAGTAGTAGGGGTATTTTTATACTTCCGAATCTCTCTCGATGCATCTCATTTTTTTGTACTTTTAATTTCATGCTGTTAAATGAAATTTTTCTTTGCTGATCAAAAAACAAAATATTGCATTTTCACAAAAAAAAAAAAAAATAGTGACAAATATAAGAATAAGAAAAACATAAAGAAATTGTTGTGATTCCACACATTCATTTAGCTTATGTCCACGGACACAAAATTTGATTAAATACATAAGGGGCGAATTTTATTTTATACATCTGTATTTTATACTTAATTATACTCCTAACTCGTCAATTATTCTAGTCAATCCTCTAAATTTTGAGTCAAATTGTGATTGGGTGTAGTTTTATGACGTCATTTCAAAAACTAACATAAGTATTAAAGTGAAAAGACTAAAGTTGAATTTGGTACAAGTACAAAAATTCTACTTTTACACACTAATTTTTTTTTTTTTTTATCAGTAAAAAAATGAATCTTTATTGATGAAAAACAATATAAGAGATGAGATTATATCAAATAAAGGAGGGGAATAGCAACAAGCATCATAACAAACTAACCCAATCTCAACTAGGTTGGCACTGAGGGGAGAGCCCAATCATCTACAAGCTCAACCCCACTAATTTTTTTTATTGTACATACTCAAGGAATATTTTCTTAACATGCACATCAAAAGAATAAAAATTGAACATCTCTTTATTCCAATAATGTCCTCATCTTCAATTTTAAAATCTTCATTTTTTTTTTCCATCCACCCATCCTTACTTCGTCGCCATTGTTGCCACTCTCAACCCTCTATCACATTACTATTGCCACTCCCAGCTTATCACCTTCCATCCTAAACATCAACAATCAAGCTCAAAAGTTGGTTGTTCGCGGCAGAGGACTTGTGAGAGTTTATAGTTTATGGCAGAAGGTAATCGCAAGCAGAGGCAGAAAAAGGCAACATGAGGGGATGGTGTAAGAAAGAGGTTGCAATAGCAATGGCGGATGGTTGTGTTTTAAAATTAGGGTTTGGGTAGAAGAAGATAAAGGTGTTATGATAATTTTATTCTTAGACAAAATTGTAATTCCGAAAATTTTCATGAAGTGTATGAATTAAGAAGAATTAATGTGTCAAAATGAAACCATCCTAAGAACTACGAGGAACTAAAGTGGTATTTTAATAAAAGCATAAAAGTGCTAAGCATAACTACTATTATTATGTGGGTTTTTTTTTTTTTTTTTTTAACTGGAATATTATTATGTGGTTGTTCTTTATTAATTATCAAAACGGTGTTATACGAGGCCTAATTGCCTTGACTCAAAGTCTGAACGGTTGGTTGAAATAATTAAAATCTCAAACGACAAAGTGAGATTGAAGGTAAAATATAAGGGTGCTAAGTGAAATTATTCTAACATAAATCATGCAAGGGTTCATCAATGATTGAACCATGGCCCCGTTTGTTTTGGGAGATAGAATGGAGGGGATTGATAGTGAGGGGATTGATAGTGAGGGAATTAATAGTGAGAGGATTAATAATGAGGAATTGTTAAATTATTTTTATATAAAATAATAAAACAAATAAAAAAATATAAAAAATTAAACATTATATTTAAAAAAAAACTTCCAATATATAAAAAATAAAAATAAATAAAAAAATTTCTAATCCCTTCACTATTTTTCTAATATCATCTCTATCTCCTCCTTACCAATCCCCCCTCCAAGGGTATTAGCAATACCAAGGGACTAATAGTCCCAAGGCTTTCTCTGCAAACAAACTTGGTATTACTAATCCCAATACCTTCCCTATAGCCCAAAGCAAACGGGGCCCATAATCATAAGATTTATGTTCAATGATTGGATTGATCGATGGATCATGGTTAGACAGTTTTAGAGTGATGATGTTCTAGTGTACTCACAGTTGGGTACATCATCAAAGCAGCCAAAGAGGCCGGTGGACCAAGGGACCTCCTCGTCTCGTTGAGTTCGAATTGGATCATCAGAGCTTAGTGAAGGAGGAGCTGAGTATTTGTGAATGGTAGTGTAGTTTGTGGAGCTCATGATTCACCAATGGAGTTTTTGGTATATGGAGATGGATGGGCAGCCCACGAAGAATATATACATACAGGGATGGATCTAGGGGCCGACGACTGCAGACAAAAGTTTTGGAAAAAATTATAATATTATATTAGTAATTAATTTGTAGATAATCCCGATAATAGAAGATTTTGCAACCTCAAATTTGTATGTGTTAGTACGCATAAGGCTATAGGAATTTGCATCCACAAATTAACTATATTTACGAAAATCTAAAATTAGTTCTACTAATTAAATTTTATTAACTATTAGTTCCTGTTTTTATTTATTTTTTTCCTAGAATAAACTTTTTTGTTTAATATATGTACTATTGATTATATATATATATATATATATTATCATGAGTTGCTCGACTTTAAAAAATAATAATAATAAAAATAAAAAAGTTCTGCTTTGATTAATTTAACAGTCTCACCTTGCATTGATTCAATCTCACCTTTATTTTTAATTTACTAATGTTTGAAATCCGAGAAGTGATTCATTGAAGTTTTCTATTATCATGAACAAATTTCGGACACAACTTTAAAGGGTAATTACAATTCAGTGAAATCTTTATAAAATAATTACATCTTTATGAAAAACTTGAAGAGTTTAATTAATCAATAAGTTTCAATATACCACCTCCCGTGTCAATCCATTATTAGTCTAATAGGTCTCACTATTCATATTTATGTCAAATGATATGCTAATATATGAGGTGATACATTAAAAGTGATATAATAAGGTGGTAAGTGTAACATTTGTCTATATTGCTATACTTTTCATTCATCAAAAAAGTTTCTTTTTGCCGATAATAATAATTAAAAAAAAAAAAAAGTGTAGCATTTGTGTATAAATTTTACCATTAATTTAAAATTATTTTGTGAAAATTTCACTAACTTATGATTTTTCCAACTTTAAATGTCCAACTTTAATTGATAGAGACACATACCAATAATTTGTTTTTTCTTTATAACTTAATGCAAACAATAGAATATCTTCAACTATAGGATAATTTTCTTACACTCAAATATGTTGACAAATAATGTTTATTTCATGGTAATATTATTAAATTTTATGATGATAGAAATTAATAGGATATTTAAAAAAAATTATAAATTTTATTAATTGGGAATTACATATATTTGAGTAATGTTACATTTAATAAAATAATAATATCACGAAAATCTTCTCCACTCTTTGATTAGTTTGTGATATTTTATTGTATGTTATACAATTATATACACTAAGTTACAGTCTATCAATTATAGAAACTATAAGGCTCCGTTTGTTTTCAGATGTAGAATAGAAGATATTGATAGTAATGGGATTTAATAGTGAGGGAATTGATAGTGAGGATATTAAGTAAAATTATGTTTGTTTTAATGATAATTGTTAGTGTGAAGATTGTTAAATTATTACCCTATAAAAGAAATATAAAATATCAAAACAAATAAAATTATGATTTTTACGTAACAAAAAGTACAAAAACATTAAACATTAATGTTTTTTTTTTTTTTTTTTTAAAAATGCCTAAGCCAAATGACTAATTTCCTAATACCACTCCACCTCCTCCATCTCAATTTCAACACCAAGGTCTATCCTAATCCCATAGGATTATGAATCCTCTCTCCATCTCCCAAAACAAAGGGTAATCTACAAATCGGTCTTGCTTTTTTGAGTTATTACCTATTAGGTACTATCTTATATTTTTATACACCATTAAATCCTATTATAATTTTCTTTCTCATTTTTGGCTTGTTGCTTTTTTTTTTTTTTTTTTTTTTTCTTCTAGTTTCCCGTTTTGTTTTTGAATTCCAAATTGCAAACCACGATTTGGCCACCAATTGACAACTAGCGACCACCTCTGACCTTAATTCCGCAACCA
Organism: Camellia lanceoleosa; assembly: GCA_025200525.1. Taxonomy (NCBI): domain Eukaryota; kingdom Viridiplantae; phylum Streptophyta; class Magnoliopsida; order Ericales; family Theaceae; genus Camellia; species Camellia lanceoleosa. Next base: position 226,064 of record JANUSC010000121.1, on the reverse strand, counting down.
TTACTAACCCCTGGCAACTACCTCCGACCTCTGACAATATTTTTTTTTTGCCATTTTTCATCTCCAACACATCACTACTGCAACCACCTACTCAAATCCGGTGGTGATGAGAGAAAAAAAAAATGCAGAGAATGAAGGAGAGATATGCGAAGCCATTATCAGAGAATAATTCTTATCATTTTACGTTGTCACAAATCAAGAAAAAAAAAATCAAAAGGCTGATTCAGTGATAAATTTGTCATGTAACAAATCTCACCCAGAGTTGTAGTAATAAATTTATCACTGTTGAATTTGCTAAAAAAATTATAAATAACAAACTTAATTTGAGAGAGAGAGGGGCATCATAACATTATATTATGAAGCATTGATAAATTTATTTATTTTGTATATGCTATGTCATTCCATTGATAAAATACCCACACTTACACCAACAAATCTTTAATTTGATAAATTTATCATTCATAAATTACTAAGTGATTGAATTAAGTAACAAATTTATTAGATCAGTTACACGTCTGTAGAAGATCAATAATACCTTTTAATGCACTGATTGGATACTTTGCATCCCAAACTAGTAATGGAGGACAATGGTGGCAACGACGATGTCGAAGATGGTAGATCAATGATAGAGGATTGCGGTGTTAAAACTAGCAGATGAATGATGGGAGAATGAGGAGTGGTAATGGCAACGAGAGAGAAGGACAGTGGTGTTAGGCGAGGGATGAGGAGAATGATGGCGTTAGTTGAGGCGAGTGTTGTTGGCAATGATAGATGAAAATGGTGGTTAAGTCGAGCGACATATATGGTGATGAAAGAGAAGTAGACGGTGTGCTAGTAACAAAAATATGAGAGAGAGAGAGAGAGAGAGAGAGATGTGTTTGGATTTAGGATAAAATCACTCAATTGAATGCAAGGGATAAAAATGGAAGATGGACTAAATTATTTTAGGTCCGGACTTCCTAGGAATTAAGTCCAATCCAAAAGACCAGCCCGTAAGAGCATCTCCAATGATAATAGGTATTTTACCTATCTAAATATTACTATAAAGTATATATTTTATTTTGCCTATCAACTGTTTTATGTTTTTACTTCAACCATGCTCTTTATTTTAGCTATTTATCCAAATACTATTAATTTTACAGAATGTCACGTCAACAACAAAGATAGAGGGAAATGATCCTAATGATTTAATACATTTTGCCTAGCGTTGCAGGCTAGCTACATGTAGTTAGTGAATATGAGTTGAGCCAAAATACCTAATCATATGCCTAGTACATTGGAATTGAAAAAAGTAAATCACACTAGGCATTTTAACGAACAAGTATTATATGCCTAGTGCATTGGAGATGCTCTAACTCCCCCAAAACAAACACAACATATAGTGAGTTCCATTTCCATTTTCCATTTTAATCTCATTCTCACCTCTATCTTCCAAAATAAACGAGACCTAAGATAAAACTAAGTTTATATTATTTACAAACTAAAATTTAAAATTAAAACATATTATGTTAAGATAAATCATTTTTCTTATTTTGTAACTTACCACATTAGATTATTTTAAAAAAATTCATAACATTTTTAATAATATTTCTTTCATCAAATCTAACCTTACTCTATATATACTTCCGTCCGTGTATAAGCCAAACAAAATTGTTTAGATAAGAATATAATTGCAGTCTTCAAATTAATATGTTATTGGAGAATGTTTGGAAGGAAGGAAAGTTAAAAAATCTGGTGCCAGCTATGCAACTGTCTAAACGTCCTTGGAATCGTTTACTTCGAAGCAATGGTCCGTTTTGGGGGTAATTCAAGGCCGGCTGTAGATTAAGGGTTTGTTTGGTTTGTATTTGAGAAATATATTTTGAGATAAAAAGTACGAAAATTTGTTTAGTTTGATTTTTTTTGAAAAGATGCTTTGAAAAATTATTTTGAGAGAGAGTTTTGGAAAAAGTGATTGATTTGATGTGTATGAGAGAGAGATTTGTTTGGAAAACTTATAAACCAAACAAGTTTTGGAAAAAAAATTTAAGAAAATTTGTTTGGTTTAATTACTTTTAAAAACTTACTTGTAAAAAATTTTTCTCAAAATTTTTTGAGAAACACAAACCAAACAAGGCCTAAGTGTTTGATATGTATTGAAAAAGTATATACATATTATATATTTATTTGGATCATATTAATTAATAGCTATCAGCATTTATTCTCTATTTTTTTCTTACTTTTTTTTTTTTACACATTTTTTTTTATTTATAAAAATCGAAAAATATACTTATTTACAACATTCCAAATCACTCGTAACGAGACTGTCTTTTTTTTTAGATATTTTAGGATAGTCTTTTTTTATTTTATTTTATTTTATTTTATTGTTGTCTCTTTTTTATTTTATTTTTTTATATTTTAAGTTTTTGTGCCAAGAGTCTTGTGGAAAGTGTGGTGGCGGTCACTAGGAAAGGAGATAGGATTATGTTAATTAAACTAGTTATTGGAGGCAATATAGTAGACATTATTAGTGCTTATGCCCCTCAAGTAGGGTTAGATGATCAGGCTAAGAGGGATTTTTTGGAGCAAATAGATGAGATCTTACAGGAGATACCCGTAGCAGAGAACCTGGTTATAAGTGGAGATTTTAATGGTCATGTGGGCATAGATAAACTAGGTTATGAAAGGGTGCATGGTGGATACGGTTTTGGTGACAGAAATGAGGCTGGAGAGAGAATCTTAGATTTTGTGTTGGCTTTTGACCTGGTGGTGGCCAATACTATGTATAAGAAGAGGGAAGAGCATTTGATAACCTTTAAGAGTGGATTAGTTAAGAATCAAATAGATTACTTCTTAGTGAGAAAAGTGGACTGCCTAAAATGCAATGATTGTAAGGTGATTCCTGAAGAGAGTCTGATCTCTCAACATAGGATTTTGGTACTAGATTTATGTTTTAGAGGGCAATACCAAATTAGGAAGGATGGTGGGCGTCGTAGGACGAGATGGTGGGACCTAAAAGGGGATAAACTAGAAATATTTAAGAATCGAATGGATAAGGAAGGTATTTGGGACTTAGAAGGTGATGCTAACACTATGTGGAATTCGATGGCCAATTATATGAGAAGAATCTCAAGGGAAGTGCTTGGAGAATCGAAAGGAACGAGACCCAACTCTAGGGAAACTTTGTGGTGGAGGGAAGAGGTTCAAACGGTAGTTAAGGCAAAAAAAGAGTGCTTTAAAAAGTGGCAGAAGGATAGAACTGAGGAAAACCTTAAGAGTTATATATTGGCTAATAAGGAGGTCAAGAAAGTAGTGAGAGAGACTAAGTTGAAAGCTTATGATGACCTATACACTAGACTAGATAGTAAAGAGGGAGAGAAGAGGGTATACAAACTTGCTAAGATACGGGAGAGGAAAACAATAGATTTTAATCAAATAAAGTGCATCAAAAGTGAGGAGAGGATTCTAAGGTATTGGTGAAGGATGATGAGATTAAGGAAAGATGGAAGAATTATTTTGAGAAACTATTAAATGAAGAACATAAAAGTACGACAATAGGGGAAGAAATAGCCAGTAATATGATAAACCAAGACTATAGGTTCTATCGCAGGATTAGGAACTTTGAAGTGGAGATTGCACTTAAGAAGATGAAAGCAAATAAAGCTTTAGGACCTGATGATATCCCTATTGAAGCTTGGAAGTGTTTGGGTAAAAAGGGAGTTGCTTGGTTGACTAGGTTATTTAGCAAAATTTTGTTGACTAGGAACATGCCAGATGAGTGGAGGAAAAGTATTTTAATGCCAATCTATAAGAATAAAGGTGATGTCCAAAATTGTAACAACTATAGAGGAATCAAGCTATGTGTCATATAATGAAAGTGTGGGAGAGGGTGATGGAACACCGATTGCGAGACATAACAGAGGTGTCAGAGAATTAATTTGGGTTTATGCCTGGTAGGTCAACAATGGAAGCGATCTATCTTTTGAGGAGAGTAATAGAAAAGTATAAAGAGAAGAAAAGAGACATTCATATGATGTTTATCGACCTTGAGAAAGCATATGATAGAGTGCCCCGAGATATAATATGGTGGGTATTAGAGAAGAAAGGGGTGACAAAAGGCTACATTGACGTGATTAGAGACATGTATGAAGGGGTGGTGGCCACTATTAGATCGCCCGCTGGAGAGACAAATGAATTTCCTATCACTGTAGGGTTACACCAAGGATCTACCTTAAGTCCTTATCTTTTTGCTTTAGTTATCGACGAGTTGACGATAAATATTCAGGATGACGTGCCATGGTGTATGCTTTTTGCAGACGATATTGTGTTAGTGGATGAGACTAGAGAAGGAGTGTAACGACCCTCGTTTAATTACCGTTAAACCACTGAGTTACCTACTGATTACCGTTAAACTGAACTGACAATGACTGATAAGTGAAGTGATTAAAGTACTGAATGAACCGATTGAAATCGAGACTAAAATTGAATGAGTTTGTCTGTTATATTGCATATTGTATCTGTTTGCTTGAATGACTACCTGTTTGAATTCGTATGTTTTAACTGCTAATTGAAGGCCTTATCGACGGCCGATTTAGGAACCGTTTAGTGTTTTGGACTCAGTAGAATATTTCTGATTTAATGGTATATTTATCTGAAAATTGATTAGGAATGATTAAATTAGATTAAATTAAGTCAATTAAAGAGTTTGAGTTAATTACCGAATTGCCATTTTGAGTGGGGCATTAGTTTATTCATGCTTGAGACTTGCATTACACTTGAACAACTTCATTTCTTCAGCCATTCCTCTTGCTCTAGCCGACCAAGAAGAGACTTAGAGAGAGAGTGAGAGATTTGAACTCAACTTTGTGAATTTTTGCTTGAATCTTGAAGAATTGAAGTGTTGATTGTCTAATTGATCTCCTAGGCTCTAAATTGAAGACTTAGGTAAGAAAATTACCATCTTCTTGTTATGTTTTAAGTTCCATCTTGTATACATCTTGGTTATAGAGAAGTTAAGTCATGAATTTGCTCATAAATTGTTGAATTAGAGCTTGAATGTTGCATGCATGGTCTTTGACACATTTTGAAGTTGAATTCTTGGAAAATTGTACATGCATGCCCATGTTTTTATCATAGTCCATGTTTTCACTTCTTTTTCCAACTATTGAGCTCTCTAGAGCAAGATTTGAAGATTGAATTGGGTTTGAAGCTCATGCATTGCATGTTTTAAACTTGTTCTTGAAAATGGGTTTGAAAATGGATTTAATTGACTCACCTTTGGGGCTTGAATTCATAAATTGGCTTTTGAAACTTGTTATACATTGTTTTGGGATGTATTCTCCAGAATTTGAGCCCAAGAGGTCGAGAATTGAGTTGAGAATGCTTGGTTTGAGCTTGGAAGGCAAATCTGGAAATTCCAGATTTGGCTTCTTCGCTCGAGCGAAGGATTCCTCGCTCGAGCGACCAACGTTTTCCTCTGAGCCCCGCTCGAGCGTAAAAATCGAACATCCAGTACTTTTACTGTTTCATCAGACCGCTCGAGCGAAGGAAGTCTCGCTCGAGCGAACCCTTTGATTTTGGAAGCTCGCTCGAGCGAGAATCGAGCGAGCATCGCGCGTAAAAATTGAGCATCCAGTATTTTTACTGTTTCATCAGACCGCTCGAGCGAAGGATTGTTCGCTCGAGCGAAGCCTTTGATTTTGCAACCTCGCTCGAGCGAAGGAAGGCTCGCTCGAGCGAGACCCCTGTTTTCAGTAACTTTTGAAAAGTGCCTTCCAACTGTATTTTTGCATCCTTATCGCATCCTAGGCATTCTTAGGCCTAGTTTAAAGCATCTTAATGAGGATTTAGACATAGAACCACACCGAGGGAATTTAGAGATTTAATTATCATCTTTTCGACTGTGAACTTAGTGTGTGTTCTATTTGTTAACTGTTTAGGGTTGGCTCACGGGGACGCGCTCTAGCTGCTATAGCCCAATCTCTGTGAGTAACAGATTGTGTAAAGATATGTTCAAATGGTTTTATTTTGAATACCGAACTGAACTGTTTATTGAACTGATATTGTTTATTGAATGAATGTATGTGCTGTATTTGAATCAGTATTGTGGCATCCTTAGCACCCATCGTTATTGGTATTCTGAGCTCTGTCGGTTTCCTTGTGGAACCATATCTTGATTGATGGCCATCATTATTGTTGGGTTCTGTTAAGGCAGGTCCTTTTGGACCCTCTTGTTTATAGGCTAATGGATGTACCACATATGGTGATCGATTGAAATATTGATTGGTGAAATCTTGAAGATTGAAATCTTGTACAATGAATTGATTTCATTATTGTAAGGACATTCATTCATAACCTCTTTACATCGTTATGTTATTCACGGGCTTTAGCTCCTTGTTTATATATATATGTAGGTTCTCGGCCACGACGGAGCTAGGAGGCGTGGGATTGGTCCCCGCTTTTGTCAAGCCACTGCGGTGTGCCTCACTGCGAGGTTCCGAAGTCGCCATGCCATGGCTTGGGGTGTTTTGTTTCCCCACTGTCTCCCATCAGTATTGTACCTTTTGTATAGATTTGTTTGGTATCTTGTTATCGAGGATTAAGTCCCCGTCTTGTTGTCTGTAAATGAATGTATAGACTGTACCGTTTTGAACTGTATAAATGCATGTATGAATGAAAAATGTTTTTGGCATACAGATTTTCACAGCTCAATGGACACTAGTTTTATACTGTATTGGCTTCCGCCAGGCCCTGTACTCTGATTGACTGTATTACTGTTCAGCAGGCCTTCGGTAATCTCGGATTACTGGCCAGTTACGGTGCTAAACCCATAGGGCCGGGTTTGGGTCGTGACAAGGAGTTAACACAAAGTTAGAGATTTGGAGAAAAGCTCTTGAATCTAAAGGATTCTGGATAAGCAGAACTAAGACAGAGTACATGGAGTGTAATTTTAGTAACAGTAACAATGAAAGCAGAGGAGAAGTGAAGATTGAGAACCAAGAACTACCTAAGAGTGAAAATTTTCGTTATTTAGGGTCGATTATCACAATAGCGGGAGAGATTGATGCATATGTGGCCCATAGGATTAAGGCGGGATGGTGTAAGTGGAGAAGTGCGTCTAGGGTATTGTGCGATAAACGAATACCCACTAGACTAAAAGGTAAGTTTTATAGAACGGCTATTAGACCAGCTATGTTGTATGGAACGGAGTGTTGGGCAACCAAGAAACAACATGTAGATAAGATGAATGTGGCTGAGATCAGGATGTTAAGGTGCATGTGTGATAAGACTAGACAAGACAGGATTAGGAATGAGTGTATTCGGGAATGGGTAGGAGTAGCACCGATAGAAGATAAGTTGAGAGAGAATCGTTTGAGATGATTTGGTCATATTCAACGGAGACCAACAGAAGCAGTAGTGAAGAGATGCGATGCTGTAACGGTAGATGGAAGTCTTAGGGGACGGGGTAGGCCTAGATTAACGTTGACTAGCGTTATAAATAGAGATATGAATCTACTTAATTTGACTAATGAAATGACCTTTGATAGGGCCGCGTGGAGAAGAACGATTCATGTAGCCGACCCCATTTGATGGGACTTAAGGCTTGGTTTGGTTTGGTTTGGTTTGGTTTGGTATATTTTAAGTTTTTGCTGCTCTCATGGGTTGCAAGGTGGTAATAAGGCTGCTGACGCGTTGGCTTGCATGGTGGGTAAGGTAGCGTGAATGAATGGCTTGCAAGTGTGAATGGAAGATGTGCATTCAGAATTATTCGATCTAAGTATATTTAGTTCTGCTTATTTATCTTTTTTTTAAAAAAATTATAAAAATAAGTTGTATAAAAAATTAATTTTATAAAATATTGCTAGGTACACATGAATAAATTAAATTTATTTTTAAAAATGAATAGTAATTATAAGTTTAAATTTAAACTATATATGTTATAAAACAAAATATGATATAGGGGAAATTACACTGACACCTTTGAAATTTTTGTTTAACACAGATTCTCTCTTCATATTTGAAAAATTATTTTTTTCTCTCTGAAATTTGTAATCTCATTACAAATTGCCTCTCAAATTGTTAATGTCATGTATTAAAATTTTCTAAATGACTATTTTCTCATTTTTCTTACTATTTTTTATGCCTATCATTATAACTACATTCTACAACTTTCTATCATTAAATTTTACTTGAACATATTCTTATTGAGTGATGATATACAAAATAAATTTTATATAAAATTTTCAAACATAATAATATAGTTTAATAGTAACCTTTTACTTTAAAATGAAACACATCATAAACATGATTTATATTTACAACAACATCACTATCACAATATTTGTATGATATTTTTTGTATAAATTTTTATATATAAATAGAAATTTTCATTTTTATTCCAATCATCGTTTTTCTTTCTTGTCTATTCATCCACATTTATTACAGTATTATCAAACATCATTATTCACATTTATTACAGCATTATTAAATTTTGTATATTTTTTATTTTTTGCGTTTGGTGAATTTAAAAAAAAAAATCACAAAATATTATACTTCTTAAGTTTATCTAGATTAGGTATATCTAAAAAATAAAAATAAAAAAATGTGCTTAAAATATTAAAATTAAAAAAACACGAAAAATAAAAAAAATAAAAATAAAAAACTCAAAATTTTTTGTTTTTATTTTTATTTTTTGTGTGAGTTAAACTAAAGAATATGATTGTTATTTATCTTGAAATGATATGAACAAAATATTAGTATTATTTTGTTATTTTACATGTATAAATGTTATAGGGCAAATATGTCATTTTAATCTGACAAAGAGATAAGTGTAATTTTTCAAACGTGAGGAAATACTTGTATTAAACAAAAATCTCAGGGGTGGAAGTGTAATTTACCCCATGATTTTTTTATATATTAATTGATATCCGATATACCTAATTTTTTACACAGACCATCTTCACTACAAGGTTTACGAAATGAATGGTTTGGTTTATCGTTGTGAGCCCAAAATAAGACTTATAAAATGAATTAAAGAGTATGAATGGTAGTGGTATAAAAATAAGTCATTTTCCATAATATTAAAATTTTTCACAAATTTAAATTATTTGTTATGTCATTGTGGTTGAATTGTAAATTATAAATTATGGACCTCTAACATCTCTTAATTATTTATATTTAATCTTAGGGCTCAGCTTGTGATCTGGACTGCTTAGCCCAACCATGTGGGCAAACTATGGATACTATTTTGACGATCTGATCTAATTAATTTTTCAAGTCTCGATGTGCAAATCATCCACACAAAAAATTCAAATAATCCAATAATTATAATCACATCATTTCATCACATGTCTTCAAAAAAGTTACTAATAATTATGACAAATGCTAACAAGTGCCTCCTAAGCAAAGCAAGTGTGTAAAATGTATCATAAAAATATGTGAAAATATTAAAAAAAAAATATTGAATTTAATAAAATGAGTCGTGTGAAACAAATAAGACCAAAATAGAATTTGAGTAAAAGTTTTTAAAAATTGTTTTCCCCCTTTAATGCTCTTAAAACACGCTGATATATATGACCATTATGTGAGCATTTTATGTCAAGAGTAGTGATTTAGACCCCCTTTTTCTCACCCCCTTTTGACCTCCTCTCTTCTCTTATTGGTTACACTTTCCTACACCTCCAACCATCACCTGCCATATGTCAAAGGGGGTTGTGGGGGTGGTGTTTGGAGGGGGTGCCAATCTTTATTGTTATGTCAATGACTACATTAAAATAAAAATTAGAAAATTTAATTGTTGTAATTAAAAATTAAAAATTAAAAATAAAATTTGAATGAAAATTAAAAGGCAAAAATTTTAATTTACTCTTTTTTTAAAAAAAAAAGTTGTGTTGGCTTTTTTGGCTTTCGAAAGTTAATTATGTAATTTAAAACGTGTCAACAAGGATCAATAAGTCCTTACAGAATTTAAATTGACAACCAATTATCAAACGATTGTGTTGAAATTCTTTCAACTTTAATGAAAAGGACTTTTACTGATGGCTTTTTAGGAGAAACTTACAGATGATCACAGATACAAAATAGTTCGGAAACTGAATTTCATTAAATAAATAAGAATTTACAATGAAATGATCTAGCCTTGAAAAAGTTTATAGCAACAACTGCTTGTGACTACTCCTAGGAAATGAAGTGCAGTACAAGAACTGAAGAACTGAAAATGTAAAATTGAAAAGAAAATATGAAGAAAACGACTAGTTTCTAGATCTGAGTTTGGGTCATTCATTTTGGGGCCTTTTCTTCTATTTATACTTTCCATTGGTAATCGTCAAAGTGGGCTTCCAACCATCAAAAGGTCCTCTCATTATCCCTGATCATGTTCTCTCACAGTTAGCCTCCATTACGCCATTCTTGCAGTTAGGCTTCCATCTTGAATTTGAATTTGAATTTGTAAGTAACCGTTGGGCCACATCATCTTACGCTTTCTAGCTGCTCTAATGCTACGTAGATCCATTATTACCAATATGAACTGCCACGTGTCTATTGCTGATTGGAAGCTTACATTAACTTCTCAAATTACCCTTTACGTGCCACGTGTTAAGCTGGGATTGGCTTATACAAAATATGTAGCCAACATTATTTCCCGCACTAATATACCCAATACTTGGTGATATTAGCGGATTAGTGCACTCTATCCACATCCTAGGACGTGTATGGACTTTGTTTATCTTAGATATGTAACTGTCTTCTTAGAAATGAAGCATTGAATTTCATTAAATTCTCTTTTACACTTGAACACTTCCTCCACTATCTGTGTATCCGAAGGGACTGATACGTCTTCAATGGCCAATCAAGCCCTCTCCTACATTGATCGAGCATATGAGGAGGTGTTTGATAATGATAACCGACCTCGAAAGAGCCTTCGTGTATTTATTGGCCACACTTGTCTGCCCCCATTCATACAAGTTATAAAAGTTTTTGTAGCTTACGAACCTCTGGACCAAGTATTTGCACAAATGGATCTTGGAAAATCTTCATTTGCTCCAAAACTCTCTACATGGGACGAAACTGCTTCATCTTCTTCTGGAAATATTAGTTGGGATGCTTGGCCCACACCCACTCAACCTTAAACAAGGGAACAAATCCATCATCGATTTCCTAAATTTGATGACCCCATTGCAATCCATCCCTCTATGCGCAGCTTTGTAGTAAATCCATAGTAGATCATCTTTGTAATCTTGAAGACAACTTGCTTTTGACATGGTATACTTCTACCTTGCTATCCAAAGTAGTGCGAAAGACCCGCCCCCATTGAAGCTTTGGGAATCAGCCCTGCATTCTTAGCCAAGAAAGCAAAACTTTGCTCCTCTGATTGGCTAGAGTTTGTGAACGAGCCCCAGTTTCCACCCTCATTTGAAGGGGACCCAACTGCTCCTTCTCTGTCTCCTAATCCTAATTGGATTGAGGAATTGAAGCTCACCCTCTTTGAGAGCCAACATTTCACTCCCTACCAACCTCTACTTCCTCCAATTGCTTATTAGCTGTATAGAGCGCAAACTATGCTTGTTGTTTTCTCTCACTTATCTTTTGTGGTCCTTCGAGATGACATCTCTCACAAGAAATTTTCATGGGCTTGTGACATTGTCTCTCAAAGCCACATTCTCAACCCTGTGGCCCAGGCAGAACTTCATACTTTCCTGGATTAGTTCCCTCTGATACTCAACTGGCACAAAAATGCTTATGCCATCAGTGTGTCCCTAAAGGAGCTCTCTGCTGCTCATATTCAAACTTAGTATGATGCAGAGAATCTTCTAGAAGAGTATGAAGACTTCAAGAATCATGACTCAGAGTATGGAGAAGACAAAGATACCAACAAGGATAGTACGCATGAGAGAGAGGAAATGGACAAAGTGGAGAGAGCTTTTAAGCAAACAGAATTTCAAATGAAGGCTCAACAACTCTTCTTCCGAATAAGGGCTCATCAATTAGATAAACCGAATTTAGATATGATAGAAGATAGGTTAGAAAAGGAATATGTATTTATTGAATTTTGTTGGACAAATTTTCACGATCTTGTGACTTTGTCCATCCCATACTTTTACAAAATTGAAAATGTAACCAAGTAGGTTTTCCCAATGCAAATATTTATATACTAATAAAACTGGGATTCCCTTATTTCAGTTTCCATGATCTGGTTTTATATTCCAATTGTATGATCGATTGTATGGCTAATATGACTTTATTCCTTACTCTATGTAATCTATGAATAACAGCTTCGAAGGAACCAATTTGCTTTGATGCCTGGTTTTAAAGGTTTCAAAGCATGGAGCTTCTTTTTGAGACAACATCTGTTTTTTATTTATTTATTTATTTATTTATTTTTATTTTTATTCCAGTTAGATGGTCAATTCAATCTGTGCAAGAAACTGTTTTGACTTAACCAATCTTGCTTTGAAGCCTGGTTTAGGTGTTTCGAAGCATGAAATTTCTCTCAAGAACAACAACATTTGCCTTCGAAGGGTCTTTTCTAGGCAAAAAAAAGTGCAAGAAAGTGCTTTTATGCATAGATAAGTCCTTTGGTCTTTGAACTTTCCATATTGCTTGATGAAGAACGAGTTTCACAGTGTTTATTTATGCTGAAAGACCAGGCAAGAACCATATTCTAATCACAGAACATTACAAAGACCACTTCGAAGGAAATTTCCTTTGATGGAAAAATTCTAAAAGCATACCTCCAAGACTTTCGAAGTGAACAAATCCCAGCTATGCTTGAATTTAAGGTATAAGACTGGCTTTGAAGCCAACTACCTGTTTTTGAAGTTGAGCTAAGTATTTGAAAACTAGCTTTGAAGCCAACTAACCATTTTTGAAGCCAAGCTAAGATTTGAAATGTGTTTCCCTCCTTCCTAAGGTATCCACATACTGGTTCGAAGATAGTTTTCTTTCTTGTGTTTTTAGGGATTTTAAAATGAATGTCTTAATCACACATGGGTTAAGACTTGGGTCTGTTTGACCTGTTTTATTAAATGGGTAGTTTTTGGATAGAAAGGTTTAAAACCCCATCTTCTCATGCTTTATCTACACGTTTGTCCCAAATCTCCCTTTCACTCCTATTGCTCCCGACTGTAGCTTATTACCTTTCTCATACTTACTTTCCTTGTTTTCCTTCTCACCATTCATTGATGGCTTCTTCTTCTTCGAAAGTACCAACTGTCGAGCGTGTGAGCCCGTCTGTGGCTTTGAAGAGGTGTATCAACGAAGAGTGCAAAAAATATAAAGCTGGGGAACAAAGTGATATTGATGGACGTGTCTTCATCCATCTGTCACCATACTTAAGGGGAGTTCGTCCTTGGTCCTATCTTCAGGGAAGCCCTTGCTCAGCTTCCTGCTCTGTACCCTTGTTTAGAAGATCATTGTCTCCTTTACGAAGGGGGCCTTGAATAAGGAAGCTGGAGGAAGAACCGGCCTCATCGCTACAAGCCCATATTGAGGCCATAATGGGAAGAATGGTATGACCGAGTTGTTTCTGCCAGGATGTTGGACCTCCAAGAACTCTGTCTTCTCGATGCCCTTCAACTAGCTAGGTTTACCATTCCTGAAGACCTTTTTCTTATACCTACTGCATTTTGTTTTTGCAATCCATCTTTCAATTTTTTCTAATTTTGATGTGGCATGATGGCCCCCATTGTCCTTGATATATGTCATCTTTTAGGGTTATCACCCATTGGCACCCCTTTTGGCCCGGATTACCCTGACCTTAAGGTCTCTTTCCTTATTCCATCTCTGAACTCTTCCTTTGTGATTTTGTTAAGTCTGAGAATAAAAAGAAAGGTCCTGTGACTAATCGGGAATTCTTTTCTTTTCTTCTATATTGGCTTTGTAAATTCCTTTTTTGTACATCTTCTCAGAGGATTATGCTTGAGTTTGTCCCTCTTGCCAAGGCTCTTGCTTCAAATAAAAGGATAGCTTTGGCTCCATATGTTTTGGGTCATGTCTACAGAGCCTGCTCCCAATTCTGCAAAAAACCCATGGATGCTAATTAAGGAGGCCTACTTTAGGTACTCTAAGTCTGTTCCAAATGTTTAAGATTCCTGGTACAAGACCCTACCACTTATGGAATGAAGTTTGCTAGAATCTCCCTCTATCGTTCCAACTTTTCCTTCTACTTTTCCTTTTTTTATCAACTCCTAGCTTCCCTTCCTTCTTGCACTTTCTTCTACCCTTTCGAGCCAACAAAGGGCCAACCTAGTTGAGAACCTTTCTGGCTGATAAGACCTGCGCCAGACCTTAACACAAAGATATGTGGGCCTCCATCCTAATCCCAAGGGAGCTTGTTGTGGGCACCTTGAACCCTCGAGCATACAAGTGCATATCTGAAGCTTATTGCCCTGCCCAATTTGCTAGGCAATTTGAGCTTACTCAGGGGATTCTTGTCCCTCTCTATAGCCATTCTAATCCAAATATTTCGACCAGAGAAGTGAAACTGCAAAAAACAAGGCTGGATAAAACAACCTCCAAGTGGAAACAGGATCTGATTGAATTTGAATTCTTTCCCTTCATCCCACAAGGCACTGCATTGAAGAGATACCAGAATTGGTAGACAGCCAATATGGAGGTGTACGTGGCTACTTTCCCCCAGGATCTACTAGTAGGGCTAGATGTTCTCTATCAAGCTCAAGCCCAGCCAAAGGAGACTGGGATCACCATCACTTCTTCCACTACTCCTGTTATCCCAGTTCCTACTCTTATTGCCTCAATGCCTGCTCCTACTGCCTCATCCCTTCCCCCTAGAGTCACCAGGGCCACTTCAGAAAAAGGTACGCATCTTGTCGCTTTTGCTCCTTGCCTTTTCTGATGTCTTGTCTGTTTGCTCATAGCTTCAATATTTGATGTAAGAGCTTCACAAAAGACTTCACCCCAGAATGCTCAAGCTTTGACCATCCTCAAGGGCAAGCAGCAACAGAAGAAAAGAAAACTCATACTGCAACCTGACCTTTTGGAAACAGTATCTGAGGAGGAAGAAGAAAAAGAAGAAACCCCTCTGAAAAGGACAAATAAGACATTCTCTTCTAGTGACCTTGTCATGGACCTTACTCATGAGGCAACTGCCAAAGCAATGGAGAAGGAGCAATCTAAAGAGATTATTGATTTTCAGAGGTTTGAGAAAAGGAGGCATCAACAAATACAAAGAGAAGACGCTACTGCTGCTGAAGCATTACAAAATGAGGCTGTAAGGAAGAAACAAACTGCTAACCATTATGTCATTCGCAGCTCTCCAACCATTACCATTAAAACCACTGAGGCTGGTAATTACTGTCAGTCCCTTTTCACATTTCCCTTTTTCAAGACCTAGCATAGATTCTAAAATTTTCTTTCTATTTTGTAACAGTAGCCAGCCTTCACCCTCCTACTTCAAAACTACCTTCTCCTACCTCATCTATGAATGAGGAGCCCTTCTTTACTTCTGCAGAGCTAAGGGCAGCCTTAAAAGGAAAAGGGAAGGTTAACCATGAAGTACCAATAAGTGTAGTACTCATCCAATTGATACTTTCACTTTGTAGCTCTACACCTCCTATAGCTTCTTCCCTTCTTTCTTTGAGGCAAAGCATTCCAGCTTCCTTATGCCTAGGCCTAACTTCATATTTGCCCTATATGTCCTTTGCCTCATCCAAATTTGCTCCTCTTTTAGTCTTGGCTGCCCCTCTACTTACTACAAGCACTCTAATTGTTTCTCCAGTGGCAATTGGCCTCTCCAAGGATGGCATTGGCAGCTCACCACACCAACTTCTTTCCCACCATCCAGCTCCAATTCCTCTTCTCTTGACTTGTTGGTGGCCAGGACAATAAACACTGCTAGAGAATCCTTAACTCTTTCTTCTTTCCCCATGCTGCCATCTCTTCTTTCAACTAATGACTCTTCTATACTTCCAATCTCAGAGGAAGAGATGGATATCTTCGAAGCTCGGCTGGCTAGATTTTTTGATATATCTTCACCAAATCAAACAACCAATAGTGAGACTAAGCCATTAGTTCTTGTTGACTCTCTTCTAGAGATCATTAAGAGTTCTTCCACTACCAGAGAAGTCTCTTTGCCTCAAGTGGACTTAGGCACATGTTTGGACTTGCTGAAATCATTCTCAAGGATCCCATTCGAAGTCCTTCAAAAGAAAATTATCAGAAATGGTTTCCTCAAATGTTGTAAAGTCTTCGAGCAATCCAACATGGCCTTCACAAGCCCCTTATCTCAGGCATCAGCCACCATTGACTTTTACTTTAACATTTTCCATGTGGTTAAAGTTGCAGAAGAAGAGCTGTTGAAGGATAAAGAGTTTGTTTCCCAAATACATGCTGAGGTGTTTGATTTGAAGGGACAACACTCCCATGCTTCTCAACTTCAAACCCAACTCTTGGAGAGGAAAACCCAATTAGAGGAAGAGTTAGAAGTAGTCAACCTAGCCTTGGATCGAAATGCTGAGAGATTGCAGACCACTAATCAAGGGTTAGCTGATAAAAGGTAGGACATGGCTATAGCCATTCAATTGTTTCCATCCCTTAGGAGTAGAGAATCAATTGTAAGGGAATAACTGAAGCATTGTACTGAATTTTGGGCTAATTTATGGCTTCATGTACTCAAATCTTTATGAAATGAAAACCATTTATTATCTATATGAGTGTTTCATGCTCTTTTATATTCTTACTTAGCACTTTCTACACTCCTTGTGTTTCCTACACAGTTCAATAATAAGGCTTCAAATATTTGCCATTAATTTTCTTGGGATACACATAACCATTTTAATTTGTCAGATGGGAGGCTCCCCCAGGCAGGACTCTATGAACTTGATATGGTCCTTCCTAATTAGGTGACCATTTGCCAAATTTATGGCTCTTAATGCCTATTGGAAGTATTGTCTTCCATACCAAGTCACCTTCATCAAAGCTAATGTGCTGGAATTTTTTATTATAACTCTTGGTTGTTTTCTTCTTTTGGAAGAGGATATTATTTAATGCCAAAATCTTGGCCTCATCTATATTTTCTGATTCCAAGAACATGCTTTGATGATATTGCTCAATAGTTAACTGGTCTTGGTATTTTACTCTCAAGAATTTGATATTAATTTCTACAAGCAATACTGCATCATGCCCATATACTAAGGCATAAGGAGTGATTTCTGTACTTGACCTTGAAGAAGTCCTGTAAGCTCATAACATATCTAACAACAAGTTGTGTCAATCCTTAGGATTGTCTTCTACAACTCTTTGTACTCCTTTTTTCAAAGACTTGTTAGATGATTCAAATTGACCATTTGCTTGTGCATAATAGGGGGTGGAATTGATAAGACTAATCCCAAATTCTGCTACAAAAAACTTCACCATCTTTCCATCAAACACAGTCCCATTATCTACAGTTATAGTCTGTGGGATGCCAAACCTATGGATTAATTCTTTGATAAATCCAATAACTTCAGTCTGATTCACAGTGTTATAAGCCTTGGCTTCGACCTATTTAGTGAAGTAATCTATGGCCATTAGAATGAAACAATGATATGCTTAGAAGATGGTGGATATATTTTTCCTACCATATCCATTGCCCATCCTATAAATGGCCATGGTTTCACCACTTCATGTTAATTAGTTATTGGCACATGTCTTATCATGCCATGCTTTTGGCATGCCTAACATCCCTTTGCATACTCTATACAATCTTTAAGGATGGTTGGCCAATAATAAGAATGCCTTCGAAGCAACCATCTCATCTTCACACCAGGCTAATGGGGTCCACAAATGCCTTCATGTTCCTCTACTATGGCAGTCAGTGGCTCTTTTGGCCCTATACATTCCAACACCAGTCCATTTAGTCCCCTTCTGTAAAGAGCATTCCCATATACTATAAACTGCATTGACTGCAATTTAATTTTCTCGCTGGCCTTTGAAGAATGACCAATTAAATATTGGATGATTGGATGTCTCCAATCATGCTCTTCTAAGTTATTCTGGTTAACTTCTACCATGATACCCCTTCTAGCCAAAAGTGGTATTAACTTTTGATATGTTACTTGACTTATGTCCACTTGGGTGTCACCCCTTATTCTGAAATTCGAAGCCTTTTGAGTTACATCATTGGCCTTGTGATTCAAGAATCTTGGGATATAAGTCACATTGGCTATCTAAAACTGAGAAAACAAATACAATGCAGCAACATAATATGGTAACATGCTTGCACTTTGACATTTGAAAATTCCTTTTACGTGGTTGATTACCAATTCGAAATCCCCAAATATATTAACTGCATAAGCCTATAATCCAATAAGTATCTCAAGTCCCATTACTAAAGCTTCATACTCAACTTGGTTATTGAAACAAGTAGCGTCATCAACTCTGAAATCATGTGTGGTTTCTATCCCCCATGGTGACTTAATCATAACACCAATTCCAACTAGACCATTGGCTTTTGATTCATCAAATCACATTTGCCATGGCTCAACATTGACCATACCGAGATCTATTATCTCCTGGCTTTTTGTTTGACATGGATAATCTACCAAAAAATTAGCCAAAACTTGTCATTTTACTACTTTTTGGGGAACATATTCTAGCTAACATCCATTTGCCAATTCTTCTTCTTAGCATAGGTCTAGATAACATGTATTTAACCAAGTTTGTGGTTGCAATTACCAAGACAACAGTAGGCAAAAGATCATATCTTAATTTCATTGCTGCAAAGTACAATGCTAGGCATAACTTTTCTACAACTGAGTATTTACATTCACAAGAATTTAAAAACCTACTAAAGTAATAAACTGCTTGTTCCTTGCCTTCTTCGTTGTCCTGAGCTAGAAAAACTTCCAATGAATCTTCTTGAAAAAACAAATATACTTTCTTATTTCACAAAATCTGAATTACACAATTGTATTTATATAGACAATACTGAAATAAGCCTGTAACTAATCATTGTAACTACCTAACAAATTCCTAACCACTTAACCAATTCCTAACTGATTACACAATTCTCTAGATGTAACTGATGTAGAATGGACAATGAGTTGTATCGATTGCAATCGATTCTGAAGTCGAAGCTAATCTTTGAAGCTAAAGTCGAGCTACGGAACGACTCATCGGTGTGACTGTGGATCTAGCTGGTGTGGTTGTCTTATCACCCTCCTGCAAGCTGATGGGAGAAAGAGAGACCAGAAGCTTGGCTTGAAGATATTGAAAACGAGACACAGAGAGAGGCTTTGTAAAGATATCAGCAATCTGATCCAGAGAAGGAACATAACGAAGTAAAATCTGTTTGCGGGCAACTTTTTCGTGAATGAAGTGACAATCGATTTCTATATGTTTTGACCGAGTGTGAAACACAAGGTTGGAAGCTAAGGCAATTGCGGAGAGGTTATCACACCATAAAATGGGAGCAACAGAGGAAGGAAGCTGAAGCTCACGAAGCAACATTTGCAACCAGGTGAGTTCAGCAGCAGTATGTGCTAAAGACCTGTATTCGACTTCGGTGGAGGAACGAGACACGGTGGGTTGTTTTTTTTGCTAACCAAGAAATCAGATTTGAACCAAGATACACACAATAGCCAGAAGTACTGCGCCGATCGAGAACATCACCAGCCCAGTTGGAGTCAGAGAAGGCTTGTAAATCGAAAGAACTAGGACTGAATGTGAGTCCATGAGTTAATGTCCCTTGAAGAAAGTGAAGTAATCTTTTGACTGAAGCAAAATGCCCAACAGTGGGAGCATGCATATGTTGACAGGCTTGATTAACTGACAGAGACAAATCAGGCCTGGTAATTGTAAGGTATTGGAGTGCTCCAACGATACTGCGATAAAGTGCAGGTTGACTAAATGGAAGATGAGAATCTGAAGAAAGAGAAGGCTTGATAGAACTCGGGGAATTGCAAGGTTTGCAAGTTGTCATCCCAGCCTTAACAAGAATTTCAGAGGCGTACTTATGTTGAGACAGAAAATAAGAATCACCACAATCCTTAATGGAGACACCCAAAAAATAGGAAATGTTCCCCAACTCTTTCAGCGCAAAAACAGTATGCATGTGAGCAATAAGAGAGGCAATGTGAGAAGAATTATTGCCTGTGACCAGGATATCATCAACATAGACTAAGAGAATAGTGATGGTAGAAGCTGTCCTTTGAATGAATAAGGAATTATCACAGTGACTGTTGATGAAACCTTGGGATAAAAGAAAAGTAGAGAATGTGGAGTACCAAGCCCTCGGAGCTTGCTTTAAAGCGTAGATGGCCTTTTTTAAGAGACAAACATGATGGGGATGAGTAGCACTAGAAAAACCAGGTGGCTGAGTCATGTAAACTTCCTCCTCCAATGTTCCATGAAGAAAAGCATTACTGATGTCAAGTTGTTTGAGAGGCCAATTATAATGCAAGGCAACACACAATAAAATGCGAATAGTGGGTTGTTTGGCCACAGGACTAAAGGTGTCAGTATAGTCGATACCCTCCTGTTGGAGAAATCCCTTGGCAACCAAACAGGCCTTATAACGAGCAATTGATCCATCAGAATTACGCTTGATGCGAAAAACCCACTTGCAGCCTATGGCAGATTTTGAAGAAGGTAGAGGAACCAGTGACCAAGTACCCTGAGCTAGAAGAGCATTATATTCCTCCAACATTGCATGCGGATGCAGGACGGTGAAGAGCTGGCGATAGGTCAATGGTTCGGTGTCAAGATAGAGCGAAGAAGAAGAGGCTAATAAGGCTTGAGAAGAAGTTTTGGATCGAGTGAGCATGGGGTGTGTGTTAGTAATAGAAAAGGAAGAGGAAGATCAATTGAAATAGAAGAAATAGGAATGGAAGAAGGAGAATTTGGACACCAGTGAGAAAAGACGGATTAGTAGAGACAGAGACCGAGAAGAATGTAAAGAAGGAAGCAAAATCGGAGCTACGGAAGGCGGTGAAGCTAAATCAGACTCTGAGGAATTCTTCTTTGGGCTAACATTGGTGTGGTCGTGGTGTGGGAGGAGATGAAGAAAAATTTAAAGAAGGTGACGGAAGAAAGAGGAGTGAGACAAAGTCGAGAAATGGGAGTAGCAGATGGTTGTAGTTGGAGCAGGTGGTCTGAAATGGAAAGATTTGCTCATGGAAGATGACATGGCGAGACAAATACACCTTCCCAGAGGAAGGATCTAAGCAACGGTAGCCTTTGTAAGAAGGATGATAACCGAGAAAGACACACAAAGTAGATTTAGGTTGTAG
This sequence comes from Camellia lanceoleosa, assembly GCA_025200525.1. NCBI lineage: Eukaryota > Viridiplantae > Streptophyta > Magnoliopsida > Ericales > Theaceae > Camellia > Camellia lanceoleosa. The sequence goes on along the minus strand of JANUSC010000121.1, from coordinate 204,861 downwards.
TTTGTGAGATGTGTAGGGTTGTAGCCAGGGAAAACATTGACAGCCGAACACACGCATAAAAGAGTAATCTGGAGATTTATGAAATAACAATTCATAAGGAGAAGAATAAGGAATTTTAGAACTAGGCAAACGATTAATCAAAAAGATAGCTGTAGAAATGGCATCAAACCAGTACTTAATGGGAAGTGAAGAATGATGAAGCAAAGCAATGGTAGTCTCAGTGATATACCGATGCTTCCTTTCAGAGACTCCATTTTGAGGAGGAGTATGTGGACAAGAAATCTGATAAAGAATGCCATGAGTATGAAAAAATTGAGTCATAGATGAATTTACAAACTCAGTGCCACCATCAGTGCGAAAAATTTTCAGATGAGTAGAAAATTGATTTGCAACATAAGCTGTGAATTCCACAAATTTAGCAAAAACTTCACTCTTGTAACATAAGGGAAAAAGCCAAGTGAACTTGCTATATTCATCAACAAAGATTACATAGTATTTGTAACCAGAAACAGATGGTAAAAATGGTCCCCAAACATCACTGTGAACTAGTGAAAAAGGTTTATTTACAGTGGAGTTAGAGAGATGAAAATGTAATCTATGGCTTTTGGCCATAGAGCAGTGAATACAAGGCAAATCTTTATTACAAGCATTATTCATGGCTTTATTACAAGCAACAGAAAGTGAAGACTTCAGTTTATTAAACTTGAGAGGTGATGGATGACCCAACCTCTGGTGCCAAACAGTTTCAGGCACAGCAGTAGCAGTGGAATTAGAGAAAGCATGAGGAGAAATAGAAGAAGCAACATTTGCAGTAGATGAAGAAGCAGCAGGTATGGATGGTGTATGAAAATGATATAAACCATGAGAATTAAGGCCCTTGTGCAAAATGTCCTTCGTGTGCTTGTCCTGAATAACGAAGGAAGAATCATCAAATGTAATTGTACACTGATTATCTTTAGCAAGTTTTTGTACAGATACAAGATTAGAAGCAATAGGAGTGTGCAAAACTTTATTGAGTTTGAAAGTATGATGTGGAGTGGACAAAAGATCCTTACCAGTGTGAAGAATAGGGATAGAATTACCATTACCAACAGTGATATGATCAGAACCTTGGTAAGGTTGAGGAAGACTCAGAGTTGACAGATCATTAGTCATATGATCAGATGCAGCGGAATCAAGATACCATGGGGAAGAGTCATACTGAGATGAAGCAGATGCCACATAAGCATGAGAATTAGACAGTCCAGTTGAAGATTGTGCAGATGGAGAGGCAGTTTGCTGAAATTGTGGCTGATGAGGAAGATAAGTAGCATCTAACCTATGCCAACAATCCAAGGCTGAGTGATTAGTCTTACCACAAATCTGACAAATCAAGTTGGTGTTGTGTTGTCCTCCTGAAAATTGTCGACCTCTTCCTCTAGAAGAGTATCGACCTCTGAAGCCAGATCTGAAACTACCTCTATTACCTTTGAATGAAGACCGGCCTCGACCAAAAGAGCCACGAGTAGTAGCATAGGCAATGGGAGATTCATGTGCCTGAATTTTCTTTGTTTTGGAATCAATATGCAGAGACTCTGAACAGAGAAGAGAAGAAAGGTCTTCCATAGAAATAGCTTCAGGTCTTGCTCGAATTGTAGTCTTCAAAGCATCAAATTCATCTGGTAAACCATTCAAGGTAAGTAGAACTAGATCTTCTTCTTCTATAGGAGAAGCAGCAAGTGCAAGTTGATCTGCCAGAGTTTTAATCTGAGACAAGTATTCTTCAATTGTCTGAGAACTTTTAGTCATATTATTCAAACGATTCTTCATTTGATGAATATGACTCTGACTTATAGTGAATCTTTTACAAAGAACATTCGGACCTCGACGTGTTTGAGATGCAAAACAGAAGTAAAAATTACAGGTGTGAGTGTAGCTGTAATACAACTCAGGAGATGTGCATCAATCTGCTGCCACTGTGCATAATCGGGATTGATTTCTTCAGCTCCATCAACCTTTTTGATTGTTAATGGTGGAGGAGGAGAAGAACCATCAACAAGCCCTAGCAGATTTGTAGCACGGAGAATATTGAGAACTTGACTTCTCCAAATGATAAAATTGGATGAATCTAGCTTGACAGTTATAAAGGAATTGAGATTAGAGATGAGAAGACTGAGATTGGGAGGAAGATTGCTTAGGGTAGTCATTGACGATGTGGAAGAAGTCATTGCAGATTTGTGAAGCTTCTTGAAGATTTTGAAGAACTACAGAGGAAGCAATATCAGAAATTCAGAGTGCTCGTGAGAGCTATAGGTCCTCTGATACCATGAAAAAACAAATATACTTTCTTATTTCACAAAATCTGAATTACACAATTATATTTATATAGACAATACTGAAATAAGCCTGTAACTAATCATTGTAACTACCTAACAAATTCCTAACCACTTAACCAATTCCTAACTGATTACATAATGCTCTGGATGTAACTGATGTAGAATGGACAGCTGGAGTTGTATCAGTTGCAACTGATTCTGAAGCTGAAGCTAATGCTGAAGCTAAAACTAGAGCTATGGGAACAGCTACTGGTGTGACTGTGGATCTGGCTGGTGTGGTTGTCTTATCACTTCTATTGTAGCAATGTATACTTTCAAGGGTTTATCTCTCCTTGGTGGCATTAACATTTGAGGCTTGGCCAAGTAGGCTTTAATTCCTTCGAAAGTAGCTTGATGCTCAATTGTCCATAGAAACTCTTCTTCATATTTTAACTTTAACAAAGAAGAAACTACTTTAGTTTTTCCTATAGTGTTAGAAATAAATCTTCGAAGGAAATTAACCTAACCAAGGAATTTTTGTAATTTTTTTTCCCTTGATGGAGGTTTGGCCTCAATGATGGCTTTGGCTTTATTCTGATCAATCTGTATTCTCTTCTTGTGCATTACATACCCCAAGAAGTTTTTAGCTGACACACCAAAAGCACATTTGAGAGGGTTGAGTTTCAACTTGAACTCTCTCATTCTGTTGAAGGCTGCTGTCAAATGAACCAGGTGCTCCTCCATAGACTGAGATTTCACAACAATAACATCAATGTAACACTCTAAGTACCCTCCAATGAGATCATGGAAGATAGTGTTCATTGTCCTCTGATATGTTGCTTCAGCATTCTTCAACCCAAATGGCATCTTGACCCATTTGAGGGTGCCAATGTTTCCAGGACACCTGAAAGCTGTCTTGTGGACATCCTCCTCTGCGATGTAGATCTGGTTATAGCCAGAATGGCCATCTATCATGGAAAAAATCTTGTGTCCTGCTGATCTATCCACCAACAAGTCGACTATAGGTATGGGCTACTCATCTTTTGGAGTTGCCAAATTTAGGTTTCCAAAATCGATGCATACCCTTATTTTGCCGTGCTTTTTGACCACAGGTACAATATTAGAAAACCACTCAACATACCTGGATGTTCTAATGAAGACTACTTTAAGGAGTCTAACAATCTCTTCTTTCACCTTTTGAACCACTTCAGGACTCATCCGTCTTGGCTTCTACTTGTATGGCCTGAAATTAGGCTTCATTAGGAGCCTATGTTCCACTAATGATTTGTCTAACCTAGGCAGTTCATTATAAGACCAAACAAAACAATCCTTGTATTGTTTTAGAACAACAAGTAACTAGTTCCTATCATTAGGATCTAACTAAGCACTCATATAGGTAGGTTGTTGTGCTGAACCTTCACCTAGGTTGACTTCTTCCAAGGGGTCTTGTAGTTAGGCACTCACTGACGCTTCCCCTTCGACTTTTTCTATCTTCGAAGCAACCCTTTCATCTGGTTCTACCTTTGTCCTTTCTGGTTCAACATCCCTACTTTCTTCTTCATAGACAAAATCTATCCACAAAGCCTCTTCTTCTTATATTTCCTGGACTTTTATTTCAATGTCCAATGCATAGTATTTTCCAAGAGCCAAAGATTGGCCTTTCGTTGCTCTTGATTACAACCAATCATCATGGCCTCTCTTTCTTTTTCCTGCACTTTTTGGACTATTGACTCTACGTCCAACGCTGAAAATTTGATTAAAGCCAATGGTCTGGCTCCTTTATCTTGATCTTTTTTCCTACAACCAAGCATCATTGTCATATTTGGCGATGAACTCTTCATCAGCACTCTCCTATACTAGATAATTCATGTGTGCTACTTTCTCATCATCCGTCACTTCGACTGTTCCATCAAACTTCCTCAGCACACTGAGTGGGACCACCCCTTTAGTGTATAACTTGGCCTCTGCAAAATCAGCACAAGCAATAAATGGTTGTGGATTTGCATTGATCTCCTCTGTCTCCCCATTGCACAATGCTATCATCATCTTTTGATGTAGAGAGGAAGACACACATTTGTTGGTGTGGAACCAATCTCTGCCTAGCAAAGCATTATACTTAACATTACTGTTTATAACAAAGAATGTTGTTATGCAATCTCTGATTCCCACACTCAGGTTGACAGGCAGAATGCCCTGAACCATCTGTTTATCTCCAGCAAAACCAACAATAGTTGTGCTTGTTGGGATCAACCTAGGGTTTCTTTTCCCCATCTTCTTCAATGACGACCTCGTAAGCAGGTTCACTGCTACCCCATTGTCCACTAACACCCTATTCATTTGTATCTCATCGAAATAAGCCTTGATATACAGGGGCTTAATGTGTTGGGTCATAGATATTGTCAGGAATTCGAAGGGGTATGAGAGGTTAATGCTCACATTCTCTCTTTCTTTATTAGTTTCCACTGGCTTGGCCACTTCTAATTCATCTTGAACCATGTTGGCCTGTGAATCTTCACTAGAAATTGGAATGGGGTCATCTTCTTGACCTTCTTGGTTTCCCTCCTTAGCTTAGAATTCCTATGCCAGCACATAAACCATATTTATTGGCACTAGAGAGAATGAGCCAAACTATACCACTGGCTGCGATTGCTCTCCTTCCATATTAGTCTGCTCTGAAGCTTGGAAGCCATCTTCCATACTGCACTTTGGTACCTCAGTGTTGGTGGGTTCCTTCGAAGCAATTTGTTTATGATCTGCTCCTGTTGGCTCTTTAACCAGGAAGGTCTGTTCAGCCATGAAGGCTTCGAACATTTTATCTTTAGCCAATTCCTTCTCTTGGCCTAGTTCAACCTCTCCATCTGTCTCATCATCACTTTCTATTAAGGCTTTTTCAAGACTTGCTAGGCTGGATCTTTCTTTGGCTTTCAGTTCAGCATGAGCTTTGGCCAACTATTTTCTACTGGCACTCTCTTTGATCTTAGGAGCAAGCCTTGAACCTTCTCATTCTTCTATCTAGCCTTTTGACTGTGCCAAAGAAGTACTTTCTTCATTTTCTTTTAGGTCCCTCTAATAGTGAGTGTACATTCGTTGGATCTTCCTCTTTTGAGACTTGAAAATTACTTGAACCACGTCTGATTCCCTTGTTTTTGGGTTTTTGAGCAAAACCCAATTATTTGAAGCCACCAAAGGAGGCTTGATCATCCTTCCCTTGTCTCCAAAAGTCTTTCTTTGTGCCGATATGACTTTAGGTTTGCTCTGCATGACAAACCAATCTGGAACCCCAGAGACCCATGAACCTACTACTTTAGCTACGGGTCCTGCTACCCCTATCTTCATAACTGGCTTCGAAGCAGTTCTTGGAGGCCAATCACTAGGCCTGGTTCCCTGTCTTGAGCCAAATTGAGGCTTCCATTCCAGCTGATTGCACACCCTGTAATAGTTAGGTGGCCTGGTTTCATGCAGGGCCCTCTTTTCTTTTGGTTGTATCATGGTGTCTGGTGAGCCAACCAAGGATGAATGTTGTCTAGGACCAGTTGGATATGGCCTTATGTTGTAAGTGCTGGTTGGTTTTTGGTCTTTCTGTATATCCTTGTAATATTGCTTCCCATTAATTGGGAGCCCCTTCAGCCATTTGTAACTCATCCTGCATCTAGGGCACATTCTTTGAACTACAATTGCTTCGAGGAAGTCATCATCCAATGTTTCGTCACTGGAGCCATCCTTTGGCTTGCAGAGCTTTGTCTACCAACTGGTGAGCTTCTTATGTCCTTCTTGAAGGCAGCCTGGCTAGCCACATGCATCTCCATAGTGACTTTCTCCAATTCCTTCAAGGAGAGATTTTGGAAATCTGGGATGCCAATATTGGCTACAGCCTCCCCAATCTCTGGAAACATGTTAGTGTCAATTCTTATGGCTTTCTCGGTCTTGGTTGGAAACTTTAGCTTTTCCTCCCGAATCTGTTCTTGGATCCTGTCTCGAAAAATAGTGTAGTTTTTAGTTAAGTGAGACCAAGAATTGTGCCATTTGCAGTACATTTTTCCTTTAAGTTCTTCAGGAGTGGGGATCTTTACTCCTTTTGGTAACTCTAGGAAATGGGCTACAAGCAAATGATTAAAAATGTCATCTACTTTTGTTATGTTAAAAGAGTATTTCTTATGAAGGTCTTTCTTTTTAAACTACTAATCTATTGTAGTATCTTTCGGAATTAATCCTTCATAGGTCATAGGCTCTTTTCCTATGACCTGTGCTACATCAATCTCATAGTTAGGGTCCCTATAATAGGTCTTATATGATGCATTGTTTCGATCTTGTTCTTCTTCAAGTAAAGCTTCATATCTAGACACTTTATAGATTAATTCCACCAACTCTCGAAACTTAGTTAAATCAAACTTCTTTCAAAGCCTAAATTCTGACCCATTTTGAGCCAATCTTACAAATTCAAACTCGGGTAGCATGACCCTACATTTGTTTCGGGCCCTCTTAAATCTGACAATAAATTGAGCAACCTTCTCACCAGGCCTTTGGTTCAACCTTGCCAAGTCTGCCATAGAAACCTCAGGCTTTGTTTGGAAAAATTGGGCATGAAATACCTCCTCCATTTGCTGCCAAGTTTGGATAGAGCCAGGTGTAATGCTTATATACCATACGAAGGCTGCCCTAGTTAAAGAGTTTGGAAAAATTCTTAGTTTCATGTAATCATTATTAGCAAACTCACCACACTGGCCTATAAACCTAACAATGTATTCTACTGTTGGCTAGTTTCTATTCCTATAAAAAAAAAAGGACGAAATCTGGTATTCTAAACCTCCTTGGATATTTATGTACCTTATCCACCCAGCCTGGGTAAGACTTTTTGTACACCGGAGTCTAGACCTCCCGAGCCATAGGTCCACATATCTCTCTAACAGTATTAGCAATTTGGTCCCTGGGAACCATATTTTGTGCTGGTAGGACCACTACTGGAAGAACAAACACAGGCTTTGAAGGAACTCCATGTGCCTGAGGGCCTTTTGGTCCATATATAGGTACATTCAGGATTGGCTGTCCTTGCTGTACTAGTTGTTGTTGAAGGTATGGCTGACCTCTTAGAGTCTATCTTGGCAAAGGCCCTACGAAAGGTGTTACAAAATGAGAAAAATGTGTTGTTTCTCTTCCAACCACAGGAAATCCTTCTAACCCCCGGGTGCAAATTCAAACACAGGATTAATGAAACCCTGTGTGCCAAGTACGACTTCAAACATAGGATTTGAAAACATCCTCATGCCATTTCCTTGTGCTGGCCCAGATCCACCAATTTGTATGGCTTCGTTGGTGGGCAATGGTATATTTTGATTTGCTAATGGTCTCAAAGGAGCTTCATACCATGACTGAGGCACATGTGATGACCTCTCATGATTTTGATTACTAGTCTGACCATTAGTTTATCCATTATTTTGCATAGGTTATTTATATGTAGCCAATCTATGATGAAGGAAATTCATGTTTTCTTCAACCTGTCTTATGACAGTTGATGGATGAGAGTTCATTCAATCCAAAAAGGATGTTGCCTATCTTTCTATTGTTTACATTAGTTGCTGCCCCATAGCGTTTACTAAACCTCCCCATGGATTCATTGGTTGGGTAGAAGAGACAGTTGAAGGTCTAATTTCATGGCCCTATCCAATATGTTGGACATGTGTTGCATAATCTGAAGTACTGGTCAGTTTGACCATTGGAGGATCTGATGGGATAGGTGCATCCATAGGATATGATATTACATTATCCTCTAGGTTAGGTACTTCAACCTCCCGTTCCACACCCTCTTCCAGGCGTTCATTTTTTCCTCTTGCTCTATGTTTAGCAATTTATAGATAAATCCCACTAGGCGTGCCAAAAATATATGTTCGCTTTTTTGTCTTTTGAACGTTAATTATGTAATTTAAAGCGTGTTAGCAAGGATCAATAAGTCCTTACAAAATTTTAATTGCTAACCAATTATCATATGATTGTGTTGTAGTTCTTTCAGCCTTAATAAAAAAGACTTTTACTGATGGCTTTTTAGGAAAAACTTATAAATGATCACAGATACAAAATAGTTCAGAAACTAAATTTCATTAAGTAAATAAGAACTTAGAATGAAACGACTCAGCCTTGAAAAGGTTTACGGAAGCGACTATTTGAGACTACTCCTAGGAAATGAAGTGCAGTATAGGAATCGAAGAAACTAAAAATGTAAAGAATTGGAAATGTAAAACTGGAAACAAAACATGAAATAAATGACTGGTTTCTGGATCTGAGTCTGGGTCATTCATTATGGGGCCTTCTTTTCTATTTATACTTTTCAATGGTAACCGTCGAAGTGAGCTTCCAACCGTTGAAAGGTCCACCCATGATCCATGATCATGTTCTCTCATAGTTAGCCTCCACTACGTCATTCAGGCTTCCGTCCTGAATTTGAATTTGAATTTGAATTTATGAGTAACCGTTGGGCGTTGGGCCACGTCATCTTGCGCCTTCTAGCTGCTCCAATACTGCGTAGATCCATTATTACGAATATGAACTGCCACGTGTCTATTGCTGATTAAAAGCTTACATTAACTCTCCAAATTACCCTTTACGTGCCATGTGTTAAGCCGGGATTGGCTTATATAAAATATGTAACCAACAAGTTTCCATAATGTATTAAGTTTGGGTCAAGTGCTCATTCAGTATTATCATTCCCATATGAACACCATTATATGCAATAGCTATTGTAGGGATTGACAATATATATATATATATATATTAGAGAAGTATGTAGGTTTTATTATTTTGAACATTAAGATAGAACGTTTTTCCCATCAAATCGCACTGTACAAAATCGATTGAAATAGTTTAGTTTGGTGTGATTTAATCAGTTTAGGATCCTTCAAATTTGAATCACTTTTTAGTATAGTCACTAATCCATACAAAATGTTGAATTAATTATTCATCCACCACTTCAACACATATCCAATCCATCCATTTAATAAATATTTTTTAATTCCTAGATTAACAAAAATACGAATAAAAAAAGTTAAAAAATACTAAGGTTTCAAGAATAATGAGTTGTAGTTAAAATTATATATATAATAAGAGTTTACAAACTTAAGTTATAGTGATGATAAGGTTAATAATTTATGGAGAAACTACATATAGGTAGAGGTGTAATTATGGCCCAGCCCGACCCAAGCAGGCCTTGCGAGCTCCCACTTTTTTGACGGGTTGGGCCAAGCTGGTCCATGGGTTGAAAAGTGGGGGCTAGGCCCAAGTCTAGGCCCACTCAGAATAGGGCCTAGGGTCAAGCCCGCCAGGCCTAAGCTCAGGTGCACAAGTCTGGCCTTGGGACGCGAGCTAGGCCTGGGTAGGCCTTTTTTTTTTTTTTTTTTTCCCCTTTCCAAAATGAACGATAAATACATTATCTATAGATTATTTATTAGGGATAAAAATAAAAGAAAATTGTACTACAATGTTTTAGTTAAGATTAATGAGATGTTTGGTTATGTTTCATGTATGACAGTATTTAAATTTAATTATGTATGACTTATATTTTTTTTAATTATGAACTTATAACTAAAAAAGTATACAATTATCTAATTTTTTTCTTTTAAAATGAATAATTTTATATATATGAAAATGAAACTTTCAATATTACAACTATTAAATTAATTATATAACATTTATTGAATGAATAATTTTTATTTCAAAATGACATAAAATATTACAAAAATTTATATCATTAAATAAAATGTGTAGATTATTGATGATGGTAGAACAATTGTATCAATATAGGTCAAGTATATCCCAACTAGGTTGGCATCTACTAGACCGGCCCTTTTTTTTTTTTTTTTTTTTATCGTTGTTGCAAGCGTTTAATTTATTTTTTTAATTATTATTTAACCATTGCAACTTGCAAGACTTTTACTTATTTTTTATTTTTTGAAATTTGACTGTTGGCAAGAAGAACCAGAGAGGGAGGGCCGGGTGGGCTAGGCTGGGTTGGGCCACCCGCAGGGCTAAAATTTTTTGGGCCAAGCTAGGCCGGGATTCAAATGAAAGGCCCAAGGTCTTAGGTTGGGCTCAAGCTCGGGCTTAACCGAGCTGGACCAATCTTGGGCCGCGGGCGGGTTTCGTGCCCACCGATAGGTTTCGGGCCATTTTTACACCCCTAGATGTAGGTGGGAGAAGGGAAGAATAATCCAACACATGAGAGGGTTTCATTTGCACCCCACCACAGACACACTTGCACCTCTCATGTGCTGGTAATTTTTTTTATTTTCTCTCACCTGTATGTAGTTCTCCCATAATTTATTATACGTATTAATGTCATTATATTATTAGATTAAATATATATATATATTATAAATACAATATATGTTGAAGCAGTCGATTTGGATTTAATTCGGTACACAAGATGTTTGAACCGATACTAAATTGGAAAAAAAAAAAAAAAATGAAATCAAAACATGGCACAAACCCATTCTTGTTAAAAAAAAAAAAAAAAAAAACAATCATAGTCAGTTCGGTACAGTTCAATCAATTGGTCAGTTTGACTTATCAAATTATGCTTGTTCTCAATGAACAAAAATAAGGAATCAAAATAACACAATAATAAATAATAATAAAAAAAAGAGCCCAAAAAACGCAATTTCCATGTCATACCTATAAACAATCTTTTGATTTCCAATCAATTCATCTGTTATTGTGTCTAAGAAATCAAAATTTCATAGAACTACAAAACCGAAAACAGAAAACATGTATAAAAGAAGTCATGAATCAAATATCACAAAACCCAAATTCACAAAGCCAATATGCAACTATCAATTCATCACATAAGCCACTAGTTTTTAGTTTAGAAATTAATAGATTGTGTGCCAAATTTCATAAAAACCCAAACAAAGAAAAGAATTGGACCATGTGAAATGTTGGACAAAGAAAATAGATCTCGGCAAATAACAGGGAAGTGGTTCCAGTGGGGGAAAAAATGTAGACAAAGCATTACAGTAAGAGAGGAACATAATAAATGGAGAATGATATGTTCTTTTTTAAGAACAGAAACATAAAATATAAATTTGTACTTGTGAAGACCAAAGCAACGTAACGGAATTACTTGGAATAAGAGAAGACAAAGAGCAATGAAAGCAAGGTGTTTTAACATACAAATGGAAGGGGAAGTGAAAAAAACAGGTAGCATTGTTCATTAATTTTCCAAAGACACTTGGCATCTTATTAACGTGTTTAGGAAGTACATGTGGCAAACTTTTAAGGCTTCTATCTAAAAAGCACAACTTTACCTATATTATATATGATATGATATTTATATGTGCTAATTATACCAACTTTCATGAGGTTTTTAAGTCAGGGTGCGCCTAGTGGTCAAGGTCTCAGGTCTAGGTGTCGGGGTTGGGGTGTGATTTTTTATAGTCTCAAATTTGAATCATTTTAAGTGCAAATAATTTTCTAAGATTATGACAATTTACCTCAAATTTAATTAGATTTCCCGATAATAGACAATGGAAGGAATTACTCCCTGAATTAGTCGGTCTTTATGACCAGATACCAAGTTATATATATATATACATATATAAATAGAAAAAGCTTCCTTATAGCATCAACAAATTACAGCCTGTAAATGCCAACTACACTATCCCTTTCCATCAATGCAAATATCCTTTCATGTAAACACCACATTCTTTTTCCCTCTAAAGTCTCTTCACACCAAAATTACCAAATCAAACAATCTTTTTAGAATTTCCTTCTCCTTCACAATTTCGAATTCAATGATACATATATATATATATATATATATATATATATGTATAATTTGGTGGGTATTATATCTTGCATTTCATATTTCTTATGTATGTGTTTGTCAATATTTGTCTATATATAAATGCAAGATATTCGAAATTTCGGAGTCCAAATATTATGTGCTTAGAGAGGGTGAATAGGCTATTTAATTAAAATTATCAATTTTAACTTTAATTTTAGTTAATTAAATAGATTAAATCATGAATAAGCAATTAACACAAGAACACCGGATTTTATGTGAAAAACCCTAAAGGGTGAAAAATCACAATCCCAACACTCAACACATTCTACTAAGATCAAAGAATACAAACACAAAGTCGAGAGGTCTTACAACCGTCATCTAGGTATGCTTAACATGATGTTTTGTAGTCACTCCAACGAGCACAACATGATCTATTTAGCCTTCTTGATCTTCAGGATTTCACGGAGCTTCCACTTCAATATTTGTTCACGAATAGCTCTAATTATCCAACTAACCAAGAGTATAGAACCTACAATGTAAGAATGCAAAGTGTTTAAAGTATTTTATAGGTTTTTGAAATTTAACTCTCTAGAGAGAAAATATAATTTTCTATGAAAGCACAATAGTTGAGATCCCTACTCTTGTGTTTAGGCAAGTCTTTTTATACAGAAAAAGCAATCTCTAAACAAATAGAATTAGGAAACAAATTTATGAGGAAGAGCGATTGATCGCAACCTCAAGAGTGATCGATCGCTTATCAATCACAGGCTATTGTTTTTCAACACATAACGATTGATGACCGATCGATCGTTTCCATTACAATTGATTGCTTTCCCAATGTGATCGATCACTCCAATTAGGAAAACAAATTTTGCATACGATTTCGAACAAGGTTTTTGGTAAACAATTAAAACTCTTTGTAGACGTCCCCGAACATCCTGGGAGGGAATCCCGTTTTGTTCATTTGGGTTCACTACAGTTCAGGACTCAATGTCACGGTCCTGTATCTAATCTCGCAGAGTGCAATGCATGACCGATGAATCATCAAAGAGTCCAAATCCGACAAATCGTTTTTGAAAACAGATTTTTTGAAAGAAGTGTCAAACATAGACTGCTTTGCCAGATACAGAGTCACCACCTAAATATTTATTTTGGGGGAATTTAGGAACTTGGGTACTTCATTAACAGTAACTTCATGAGCACCCCCGCTCGCCCAATCAAAGATCGACCTCTACTAACCATGATATCGAGTTTTGAAAACATTATGTGCTCTTATTCCGATTATTAGCCTAGATTTACTACGTGATGCGCACAGCATACAAATATAGACCGGATCGCCTGAATTGGAACAAAACATCTCATGTTTGTTTTTGAAAGAAGTTTGCTACTCGTAAGTAGACTAAAATGTGGATTTACCACCCTCATGTGGGCTTAGAAAACATGGTGTTGCCACTCTCAAGTGGGCTTAAAACTCGTAATCGATGAATTGTTTCAATTCAGATAATCCAATCTTCACACCCACAAGCATTCAGACAGGTATATCACATAAGCACATAGCCTCATGGTAAGCATGCTATCATGGCAGTCACTCACATACATGCAAAGATGCTAAAGCATAAGCACTTACCGAGTACTCCAAGCCAAAACAGAAACTATGTTAGAAATCCATGCATGATCCTAACTATGCTGAAATGCCTAATGCAACACAGGCAGGAATGCAACTACAATAGGCTCGGCTATTCTAAAGATAGCATGTGAAATGCTACAACTAACAAGTATTCAACTCGAAATTGAAATACAATGCAGTTAGTATGATGCACCGAGCTCGGTGCATGTAAGACAGATGAATGGATGCAAACATACGAGTATAAGTATGCAAATTGAAACATGCCCTAATCTAATCATCATAAGCTGGTAAATAAAAGGGAGAAAGACTTGGGGTTGGAAGACATACATCACACATACGCACACTTATTACAATTGCCCTCGCTCGGGGGGTCCAAATAAATAATTACAGTCCGAATAAATAATTAAATATTACAAAACCCTAATTAAGTAACAAATTAACTAAGAAACGAAATAAATTAGCATGCAAGCTATCAAATGGACTGCCTCAGCTTTTGTTCCGAATGATGAAAGATGCATGCTCGAATCGCCTCGTCGGGAAATTCCTTGCGATGCCCCGATTTCCCTCTGTTTGCAATTAATCCCGGGATGTTGTGCAAAGCTCTAGAAGGCTGCTGATTTTTGGTTTGCTGGAACAGAGAGCAAGAAAGGGGCATGGCAAAGTATTTTCACATATGTATGCACACCTCGATCCTCGTGCCACCAATCACGCATCTCGATGCATGATGGCCGAGGAGTCGAATTGCACGACTCGATGTGAAATGAATGCACATGACAACACAACAAGGCCTAGACTCCATCATGGGTAATCCGGTGTGTCGGCGACCGGGAATTAAGGCACGCTCCGTCACTTTGAGTACGAAACGCCCTTCCTTTCCCGTGCTTGGACTAACCCTACTCCAAACACAATGCAATGAGATGGCATACACAATGCGATTAACATGCAACCCTAAATGCAATGCAATGCAATGCAACCTAATCATGCTGGCATACGAGGGATGATATGCACACATGCAACCTAGTATACACAATGCTATGGACTGAAATGGCATACACAATGCACGTGACATAACATGGCATACATAATGCACTTACGAAGACTATCATGTGCATATGAACTAAATGGCATATACAAATGCAAGATGGACTTACACCAATATGAGTGGACCTCAGCCACACTCACATCAGTGGCCATGTGATGGGAATGAGACAACCGAAATACATGCAAACATGCAAGGATGCAAATGACCGATCCTAAGGCACAACATGCAACTCTAACTAAGCATGGCAAAGGATGAAATACGGCATACAAGCATAAATTTTCCAGCTCTGAAACATGATGTACAATGGTCCCGAATTATGCAAATATGTTATACAATGCATGCTAGATGGCCCGAATACCGAAACTAGTGAAGTGCGTTATACTAGAGGTACACAAAGCAATGCACGAATGGCAAAACCAACCCTAAACAGACCCTAGGCAGGTCTGAAACAGTGGGAAAATGGCCAAAAATGATGGTTCAAAGTGCATGAAAATGAAGCTCATTCAATGGTCCGAAAACAAGGCATTCATGCACAACCCTGAAGCACACTTAAAGAGGAGAAAACATGAGGATATGGCATTCACATAGGCTCTGAAATATGATGCAAAATGACCCTAAAGCATGAAAACACCTCAACATATGCATGCAATAGACCTCAAATCTCAAAGCTAGGCAAGTGTATTGAACTACAAGCATACAAAACAAGGATCATTCGACCATGAGACCCAAAAATAGAGCTAGGGCAGTCCAAAATATGCACAAAATCAGTTTAAAGCAAGGCCAAAAAGTGCTAAAATCAAGGGTCAACAAAGCATGCAAAATAAGCTAGTGAATCATGATTTGCACTACAACTATATGAAGCACATGAGAGCTCACCAAACCAGCCAAAAACAGAAGTATGCCATGCCCAAAAACCCACTGAAACTCAGTCAATGCATGCAAGAATGATGTGTCCCTTTGAAAGGCCAATAAGAGCGTTGTTCTACACATGCAAGATAGACATACAAAATGGCAAAACCACCTCTGGAAAGAGGTTATGAGGGCCCTAAAACTCATTGAAAAGGGCTTCAAATTAGTTTAGGAAGCATGCAAGTAAAGGCCCCTTTGAAAGGCCTTGAAGAAGATTACCCTACACATGCATAATAGACATCTAATATGGAAAAACCACCTCTGGAAAGAGGTCATGCAGGTGATAAAACTCATCAAAAATGGCCTGGAGCATGGCTTTGAAACATGCAAACAGGGGCTCCTTTGTAAGGCCAACAAAGCTAGTAAAGAGAACAAGGGGTGAGAGGGTCACCCCTCTCTGATTTTGAAGCTCAAAGACACATGTTAGCCAATGAAAATCCACTGGATTTCAGTGGCTAAGAGGCCAAACCAAGGCCAACACAAATGGTCTAATGCATAGCTCAAAACATGAGGAAATAAAGCATGCAAGGGGGTAGATGACCCCCAATAGAAAAATGTCCTCAATCAAAATTGAAGAAGAGCTCAAAATAAGACTTTTTTTAGTTTATGACAAGGCCTAAATAGTCTTGCAAATAGAGCTAAACTATGGAGCAAAATAATGTTGCAAAGAGAGAAATGGTGTCTTACCCTTGTAGCACAGCAAGGCAGCAAGGTCTGGAACAAGAAATCAACTCCTCAAGCTTTGAAAATGACCTCCAAGGTGCTTAGGTTGATGATGGAGGTGGTAGGGTATGAGTGGTAGTGCAATGGGGCAAGAATAATGGAGTTTTGGAGCTTGGAATAGAGAGATAGAGAGAGGTATATGTATATGCCCTAGCCAAAATGTTCAACCCCTGCAATGGAAGATGATCCCTTCCTTTATAGGGGAGAGGGGCTAAAGCTTCTCAAAGAAGCTTAAAAGCTAGCTTAAACATCCTCCATACACGTGTATGGAGGATGCTTTCTGAGGCTTCCAGCTGGCACAGTTGGCTTCAGCTCATTGAGACAAAAAAAAACAGAAGGCTGGCTGATCAGTTAAGGTGGTTGGACGACCACTCCCCCTGGTCGGCCAACGAGGTTCAAAAGGGCCAGGCAAAAAAGGTGGTCGGCCATCCCAGATTGGTGGTCTCCCAGGTGAATGCAACTTAGTGGTGGTATGAGAGACTCGAAATTGTGGCTCAAAAGTGAGGGAGACAAAGGGGTCAAAAGGGTCAAGCAAAAAAGGTGGTCGGCGTACCAAGATTGGTGGTCTCCCAGGTGAATGCAACTTAGTGGTGGTGTGGGAGACCCAAAATTGTGGCCCAAAAGTGAGGGAGACCAGCTCTCTAACAAGAAAGCCGAGCGGCGAAGAGAAAGGTGGTCTCCAAGAAGAAAAGGTGGTCTCTCACCATACTACCACCTTCCTAACAATGAAACTAGGGTTCATGCCAAAAATAAACCCACACCGATGCAAAACGAAGGTTC
The DNA here is from genome assembly GCA_025200525.1 of Camellia lanceoleosa. Classification (NCBI taxonomy): domain Eukaryota; kingdom Viridiplantae; phylum Streptophyta; class Magnoliopsida; order Ericales; family Theaceae; genus Camellia; species Camellia lanceoleosa. The sequence continues at coordinate 187,717 of JANUSC010000121.1, read as the reverse complement.
GGGGCCCAAAACATGCAACCGGGTGCCTCGAAAACTGACTGTTAAGCACCGGAGGTGGCGTATGACCACAAAGGTGGTCTCCCGGGCCACAGTGTCCCTCTAAGGAGAGGAAACAAGGTGTGTGCCAAAAATCGGGGCAAACGGAGGTAGTTAAGCAGTCCTAAACCGAGGCATACGGCCGACAACCGGAACGAACCGATCTCCAACGGGAATGGTGGCCTCACGACCAAACGTAGTAGCCCTGCCCATCGAGAGATGGTCTTTGAGACCTCTCCTCCTTCGAAGGAAGAAAACAAAGAAAACAGACTGGTTCGCATGGCGTGGCAACCGAGGCAACGCACAAAAGAAGTCCGGAGGCAAGGTTTCACCGAGACTTCACTTAGAGAGACAACCTCAGAATGAGCATAATATGCATCATCACCGAGCGCTCAATCGGTGACATCTGAGTCTTAAGGTCAGTAAAAAATGGGGTGTCTACACTCTTTTTGTATAAAACCTTGATGGGTAAGGGATTGGATTTTCTAAACTTGTTACGTGAGGCTGACTGAGCATGTGTAATGACCAAAATATCCTCACACAATTAATCTACCTATTAGACCCAATTCTAATCACCAAAAACAATTTTTCACATTACAAATGCGCTATTAACTAAATCGCCCACATGCCACTACTGTGGACAACACAATAATTCACTCCACGTAAGCACCGAATCACGTAATCACAAACAAATTTCTTTTCCCAGATAATAATTGTTCTGCGGCATTGCCAAAGTTCCTGTTAGAATTAACAGTGATCAAATGCTCTTCTAACGGGACTTCTAGAAATCTATAGACACAATCAATAACTTAAAAACTAAATCATATACTCATTTAATTATATAAACATGTTATAAAATAGCATACCGAGTATGCATCTATTACTACTTAGCAGGACGAATCACTTGTCAGTAATAACCATATCCTACGAGCCCAAATTATTCAAACCTAGTATGCTCTGATACCAAGTTATAACGCTTCAAAAATAACGATATTTGATATGCATTATAACTCTTGAACATACATCCGAAAGCTTACCAATCTCAATTATTTAATACCGGAAACATTTCTTAAACTATCATTCATTTATTGATTTCCTTAAAATATTACAAAATGACATCACATGCACTAATGCATTCATCAATCCTAGAATATGAATCTATAGCATGTGACAGATATATATTGAAACAAAAACAAATAAAGATAAGTTCATGCCCTAATGACCACAAATTTTCAAGACATCGCTTGGTTACAACAAAAGTAGGTCGAAGCCCAATATAGGTAAACCCTTAATCTTGCATAAAATAAATTTAGAAAACAAAAATGAGCATCCAACTCCACTATCCTCTCAAGTTATCCCTTTTGCGGAGGCATATCATCAACACCTAAGGTTGGTTTCCATATATGGTGAGTTAAAGCCTAGTAGAAATAGATTTAATAATCTGTATGATACTTAACAAAGTCATATAGTGAATGAAAATGAATGCCATTACCAAAACATGTGTTTTTCCTTTTCAAATAATGTCATGCCAAGTTCAAATCACAATAGATAAATCATTGCTTCAAATAGAAAATAAGGCAATAAATACACACACTGAGAATCTCTAGGTACGTGTCTACAAGTAGGCTATACAAGTACTACCAAAAGCCATTTTACCGGTACTAATAAGAAGGATCGACACCTAACTGTGCTAGTTTCTGGACTTTCACCAATGACACAAATGCCAACTTAAATGACCATACCACACACCCTAAATAGATTCACCAAGATATTCACCAATTTTTCGCAAAACAATGCTTTTCAATGCATAAATATAAAACCGATATTCAAATTGAATGCATGAATGAATGGGTTTCCATTAACCTAGTACACATGCAATTTTTGCAACAAGCAATGCTATCCTCCATCGATAGCCAAAACAAATATCTTTATTCAATATATTCCAAAATGGACAATATAACAATTGAGAGTATAACCAACCATTTCCACAACAAATATAGCTTTATTTCAACATTTCTCAAAAGAAATGCCCTTTATTTCCATATAGTTCAAAACCATGATTTCCACAACCAAACAACAACCTAGTCTCACGTCTCTACCTTTAACACAATTCAAGGGTTTAGGTAAAAAGGTTTGGGGTTTCTCATTCTTTATAAAACTAACTCATCAATTACCAACACAATTCATTATTTTAAATACCCAAAACAAGTTTTAAGAAAACCTTATAAAAACCCTTTCTTTAGATATCAAAACATAACATGAATCCAAATCACAAATCCCTCAAAGTGTTACTCCAATCAAATAGCACTTAACGAAGCAAAGTAACATGAAAAACATTAAAGAAATCCCTACCTCAAAAGGAGAAGAAAAGAGGAACAAAACCCCAAAGTTGACAAAGATGAAAACCCTAACCCCTCCCCTCGGGCTCTAACTTTAATTCCAAATAACTAGGGTGGAGAAATTCACGTATTGTAGTAGATTAGAAGTTTTACAGAATGAATTTTGAGAGAGATGAGAGAAATTGGGTTCCGATACTTTATAGAGAGAGAAAAATCAGAAAAGTGAGTAAAAATATCTTTTATCGTAGCTTTATACAAACAGATCGCTCGAGCGAACAAAACACCGCTCAAGTGTAAATAGCTCAAGCAACCAAAACTAGGCTCGAGCGAAGAAACCAAACTCCCAGAAGATTATCCCTGTAGAACAGACTGCTCGAGTGACCAAGACATTGCTCAAACGAAGAATGCCCTACTCCTAGAAACTTAGACTGTAACCTTAGAAACTAGGAGAAATGAAAGACTATTGGAGCGACAAAAACACCACTTGAGTGAACCCAAGATCAATCAGCCAAAACTTTCCCAAAAACCCCAAATTCCCATTTGTTTCAACATAACTCAAACAACAAAACTCAACTCAAATGATAACACTGGACCAGGATAGATATCAACCACACCAATAAGTACTAAAACCATACTAAATAGTACAAAATCATCGAGTCTTAATCTAGGTTGCTATACATGTGGGCTCATTGATGAGTTGTACCATATTGTGTATGCGTGTAGATGATTGAAAGATTTCTTCCTCCAAGGCGACTGCTGGTGGCGACGGGGCTTTTGCATTTTCAGTAACACAATACAATTCTAGATCAGGAAAAAGTGGTAGTTCAACTCCAGATCTGGAAAAAGTGGTGGTTTTAAAGAGAGAGAGAGAGAGAGAGAGAGAGAGAGAGAGAGAGAGAGTATGAGAGAGAAGAGAGGATGCCATGAAAGGTTGTCGAAGAGGTTGATAGCTTTGGTTTAAAGATTTGAATGAAGATCTTGAAATGTAAATCTGTGAAGCTCTCCAAAATTGAGACAAAGGTAGACACACAAATATAGGAGAGAGAAAAAAAGCCATTGATCTTTGAGATTTTTAATCTTTTCTGTCTGTTGTTAGTTTCAATTTTTTTTTCTCTATTTGTTGTTATTGTTGTTGTTGATGATGATGATGAACAAATAAGTTTGACTTGGCTTGGTATTGCAACAAATAGGGTTGGTTTGGCTCAACAAATAGATTTGGTTTGGCTCAACAAATTTCAACAAATAGAAAAAAATAAAATTTTAAACAAACAGATAAAAACAAGCAGATTGAATGGTTAATAAAAATTGGCTTACTGAATTTCAACAGATAGATACAAATTTGAACAAATAGAATAAAAATAAGACAATAATTTCAACAGATAGAAAAGAATTCAACAGATAGAAAACAAATTGGGAGACTTATGTGTAGGTTCTAATAAGTGAACTTATTGTCAATTAGATTCTATGAGAATTAATGGTGCTTTTCATTAAACACTATTAAAAAAAAGTCACTAATTGTTAATTTTTAGCGAGAATTTAAAAATTTTATCACAAAATATAGCAATTCTAGTTTAGACCTGACCCATTTGATGTCTTAGATTCAGGTTTCATTGCCTTATATAGTTGTTCCTGTCTTGTCTCTCCTTATTTCTCTTTGAGTTTGGCTATTAGGATGTGTTGGTTGCGTTTGGAATAGGTTGGTAGCTTATTTTTCAAACTGTTGTTGCCCATAATTTTGCTTCTTCGCTCGAATGGTACTTCTTGTGCTCGAGCAGTCATTGTGAACTTTCAGTACTTTTATAGGTCCGCAAAGATATTGGGAGTTGCCATTTTTCGCTCGAGCAAGCCTTCTTGTGCTCGAACGGTGGTCTTTTATCTGTAAAACTTCTGGGAGTTGGTATTCTTCACTCGAGTGAAGCTTCTTGTACTTGAACGGTGCAACTTATTGTGTATGGTCGCTCAAGTGACACTTCTTGCGCTCGAGTGGTCTGTGTGTATATCAATTCATAAAGTCACTTTTCTAAGTCACTTTTTCACCTCACTCTCTCTTTAAAGTCTTTAAAACCCTAATTTCTCTCACTCTCTCTCTCTCTCTAAAACTCATTTATTTCACTCAAATACACCTAGATCCGTTGACCTTTTCACTCATGTTCCTTTGTTATAAAGGTAGAGCTCGACGAGGGCTTCGTTCTAATCGGAGCAAAGTAAATTTTCGGCTTCTTTGAGTTTCCTTCACACTCTTTCTCGTCTTCTAAGCTTGAGGTAGGATTCTTTGCACTCTTTTATGATTTTTAACTTAGTTATTTTTTTATTTCCTAAACAATATTGTGATTTGAGGATTTTTGGACAAATCTAGGGTTTTTGGGGTTAAAAATGAAAAGAGGAGTTTTCAAATGGATTCTTGAAAATGGTTGTGGGATTTGAAATGAGGTTAAGTTGCGATAGAATAGTTGGTTTTGAAACTTGGGTTCAATTTTGAAGAAAACTGGGGTTTTGCCCTTAATGTATGTAATATTGATTTTATATAAATAATGGAATTGATGTTAGAAATGTGAAATTGGATTGATATTGATAAAGATGGTGGAGTTGGATATGTATTATCACTCACATCTTGAGATTTGGAAAGTTTATCTTTATTGAAAATTATTTATCTACTTAGAAATTTTTGTTTGAGGCTATCGGTGAAGAATAACTATGATTGTTGTAGAAATTGCATGAGAATTAGGAGAATTGAAACTATTGTCTCATCCATTTGCATCGAGCATTATTTCATATTTGTACATTAGAAATGTTTATCATTTTGAGTAAAGGGGTGAATTTGGGAAGCATGTGTTGTCTCATTGAACTAAGTTGGCCTGAGTGTCTATGGTGAAAGTCCTAAAACCGCGGGTATACATGGGTGCCGATCCCACGGATGAAATTTCCGTGAAATGGTAATTGTAATGTTTGTAGAGCCTACATTTACACGGGTGCCAGTTTATGATTTCCCGCGGACAAAATTTCCGTTAAAGGTTGAAATTGTTTTGAGATTCCTAAAGTGTGATTCACGGCCCTGTTTTCTATTGTAAAGAAAATGATTTATGTCTTATGATATTAACCTGGCATTACATGATTTTTGGAAAAGGATATAAAATGATTTGGCACGAGCATTGCATATGCATTTCACCCTTATATCTTTGTTAAGATTCATATATTGTGTTGGATTATTTGTACTGGGCTTTGGCTCACCCTATGTGTAACGCCCTAACTTTTATTACTCAAGTTCATTACCAAATCCTTTATAATAATAATTTCATTTTAAGTAATTCCTTCCATATAGGAATATGAACAAGAATAAATAACAACATTCTCTCACGACAACGATAATGATACATAATTGAAACATGATATGATGCCCTTAGGCTTATATTGAATAACAATAATCAAAACAAAAGAGATTTACCCTTATACAATACATGGCACTCGGCTTACAAGTAAGGAGCCTCGTGGCAAACAATTAAGAGACTTCGAGTCATGAATAATCCTCCAGCCTTGTACTTGAAAAAGATTATCAACACGTGGGATGAGCACTAAGCCCAGTAAAGATCCCGAAGATCCTAACCAATCATAACATATAGATAAAAATGATGATGCATGCACCCTGATATGCCATATATGTAACATGGTAGTTAATATCCAAAAGTATACACATATAATTAAGTTTTTCTCAAAGACTCCTCTTGACACATTACAGTATACAAATCATTCATTCTTATTTACATTTTCATTTTTTTCTCCCAAATGCAAACATTTCAAAATCCCATTCTTTCTTTGATAAAAATTTTCCACGTTAACGTAAAGGAATCTCACTTAAACATCTATTCTGAAAACACAACCCCACATATAAGTCATAACTCAACTCCACATCCTATTACACCATACACAACTACACCGAATACATCCATTCTCTTTCCCGACCATAGGCCCAAGAACTAAAATACCATCACAGCATGAATGCCAATAACACATGTACGTCCTAAAGAAACATTTGAAGTAATACATACTACCAATTCCATCTCCACCGACCTGTAACATGGATGACAGATTCAACAATGTAGATAACACATAACACTTTTCTGGCCTCACACGGAAAGAGGTGCTCCTTAAGTCATACTTTACCTGGCGCAAACCGGAAAGGAATGAAGAACCTATCACATTACGCCATGTTTTGTCGTCTAAGATACAACGGGAAACGGACCCCTTTTTTACACTTTACCTGGTGCAAACTGGAAGGGACAAGGAAACCTATGTTAAGGCGCCACGCTTTGCCGGCTCAACACGGTAGGAAACAGACCCCCAAACATCATCACAATAAAAATATAATCACGTTAACCGACATCAATAATACACGGTGTAATACATACACCTAGTCTGATCACCACCATAACAATCATAATCAGTTAATTACATTAACACATTTCTTTTAAGATATACTCCGCGAACCACCGTTCAACACGGGTTTTTCTTTATTTCAAACATTCCCAAAACACATCATAAAGTACTAAACATCAAGACCATAACTATTCAACAACAGTCTCATAACGGAAACAACATTTATAAACGTTTCAATTTCCTCTTTAACAATATAATTCATTATTCAACAATGTAATTGTCTATTCACAATGTCTACTTACAACCAACAACATATCATCTCATATCACATGGTCCATCCTACACTAGTACACATGACAGATATGTAACAACAATCAATACCATCCTCCATCGATGGCCAAGGACATACTCTAGATGCCAATTACATAATATGAAATAATAGATACACCCTTAGGTAATTTCACATTCCCGTTCATCGCAAAAAGATTGCTAATCTGGATTTGTTTTAAAAATGGGGCTTCTCCACTCCAATTTCCAATTTGCGTAACAATGACCAAAACTTCCTATCATTAGCCTCAAAATCCCAATTTGGTAAACAACCACAACACAACCCCAATTTGCAATTTACATAAAACCTTTCTTCAACAGTCTACAATTTACTGATGGAATACCAAACCTTTCCAATCCCATATCCTAAACATTTTTTTTTTATAACCCAAAATCAAATTTAAACATTACCCATAAACCCACCAATTTAAACTCAAATAAACTCATATGCTTTTTAACAAAGTCAACCATAAACTATACTTTTAAATGTAGTAAAAATACCACTAGCCTATCTATAGATAGGTATTGAAAAGAAGCTCAAGAATCCCTACCTCTTCAAACAAAGGGGAGAGAAGCCGAAAATCCACGGGCGACGAAAACACGATCCGCTCATATCAAAATGAAGCCCTTGCGACCCTCTACATTTTGATATATGGTACTAAGGGTAGAAAATGGGTGTAACTAGATGAAACCTAAGCTTTTAGGTCCAAGAAACCCTAAAATGGTGAAAAAAATGAGAGAGAAAAGCAAAAAATGACTTTTTCAGGGTACTACGGCCTTATATAGACGTGCCGACCACTCGAGCACAAGAAGTGATGCTCGAGCATCTAGACACAAAAAGGTGACCGCTCAAGCGCAGGAAATGTCACTCGAGCGTAGAACACAAACTCGCAGAAGTTTTGCAGACAAGTGACCACCGTTCGAGCACAAGAAGTACCCTCGAGCGACAGAATGGCCGCTCGAGCTAAGAATGAAAACTCCCAATATCTCTGCGGACCTACAAACGTGCTGAAAGCTCACAATGACCACTTGAGTACCGGAAGTGCACAGAAGAAAAATTCTAGGCAACAGCAGCTTGAGAAACAAGTCACCAACCTATTCTCAGCGCAACCAAGACACTCTAATAACCAAACCCAATAAACAATGAGCATAAGCAAGACATGAACAACCATAAAAGGCAATGAAACCTGAATCCAAAACGGGTTGGATTTAAACCAGGGTTACTATAACCTCCCCCTTAAGGAATTTTGTTTTTGAAATTAGAGAGGATGATAAAATACAAGGTAGCCAATAGTGAGAAGAAAAACACCCACGAAAACCAAATTTAAATCCATGGGCGGGATACTTTCCCCGGATCTCAGTCCAATGCCTCAGTGCCCCAAAGTCCCCCAAGCAACAACCAACAAGAAATAAGTCACAACTGACTCTATGAACCACATACCCGATGGGATCCAATAGACTAAACCAAATAACAGTGTGATCCGTACCCCCAAACGCCATTCGAGTTCCAGCCACACACAACCAACCAAACAGAAACCGAGCTCCCTACACTCGAACATTAGAGGAAAAACCACACTCACAACTAGAAACTCTGAAGCAACTCTCACCAAGGAGCACTACACCCACAAATCACAGTCTATGGAGACAACTCTCCTACACCACCAAAAATAACCTAGATTGTACCCATTCAAACCCAAAATACGTCACCACTAAGTAAAACTAACTCATAACACAGTTCACCCCTACAAGGTGAAGCAAAACAATCACATAAATTCGTTAAAACAACAGTTTTCTTATTAATCTGAAAACTTTTTATCACTTACATTTTTTTCCAAAAATTATTCAAACTCACACCATTTTCTGACAAAATTTTGTTCCAAAATTCCAAGAAGATCAATTGTTTTGCAAACATTTTCTCCAGACAACCTATGAAATTTCAAATCTAAAGTTTTCAGTTAAAATGAAATGCCACAAGAGGCCATAACACCAAAACTCACTTTCCAATTCATTTTCCAATAACATCCAGTGAACCTCAACTATCACCTAATCATGTCCATCACACCCACGGTGATTCCACAATTCAATATATGCATTTCTATAACAACAATGAAAAGAAATAAATATAGTACCAAGAGAGATAATACAACATAAATAGCTTCCCAAATCTCGAAAGTTTCAAACAAACACAACACCAGTAATATTAACCAACATAATTCAATGGTGCAAAAGTGCTTGCAAAATTTACACACTGACACGTTACCCCAACTCAATGGGTTCTACACACCCATACTAACCAAACCACCAATCCTCTATTCTCACAACTCCAAGTCCAAAACAAAACATTATCACCATACCTCTTCATTCTATTACCCCAAGACTAAACACAATGCAAAGTACACCCCTGCCACTCAACAAGCAATATGAGACCAACTTTAGACATCACAAGCCAACACACGCTTTCCTAAGACATCGATAAGGCACAATGAAACTAGGATTTCGAATCCTTATAACATCTTTCAATACATTACAATAAATGCAAGGTTAATAACATAACCACACCATTTGAGTTTACGACCACATACACATAAATATGAACAACATTCATAGGGTTACAGCCCTACATAAGATAACATTAGATTACATTAGAAAGCATTAAAACTCCGTCATACCTCCAACCTCACTACTCTTCCGCTTGGGCTACTAAAACTGGCTTTGCTCCCATAGAGGGTAACGATGCCAAAACATGGCCCGTCAAACCACATCTAGAACACCAAGGTGGTCCCTTATTTTGAGACTAACTGGAGGACGCCTGAGTCTAACTAGACCTTCCACAGGACGCGTCTGAAGAAACAAAAGTAGTTTGAGGCGTTGACTGCACATGTGCCTGAGAGCTTGCCCGTTTTCAATTCTTACTAGATCTACTACCTCCCCGAACTATCGAACTTTCTGGTATGACCTCTTCCTCCTTATCCTGACCAACGCTACAATTAACAACTTCCACGTGAGTCGCTACCTCTACCAAGGCGTGATAATCTTTATGCATTGCCCGGTAACCTTTCCCCAAATATCATCACACAACTTTCCCTCAAACTCAAGACAACGTTGCTCCTCTGTTGCAACCAACTTTGGAGCAAATCTCGACAAACTAGTGAATCTCGCCTCAAACAGTGCCAAAAGAGTATCCTCCTAGCACAACTTAACAAACTGGTTCCTCAATTTTTCCAGAACGGAAGGAGGAAAATACTTAGCCAAAAAGGCCTCGGTGAATGCAACCCAAGTAGTGCCCACAAAAACTCGCGCAAACTTCCACCAATAACCAGCATCTCCAATAAATTGGAAACCAGCCAACACAACCCTCAACTCTTCGTCTTCAACTTTGAGCATATCAAGAGTCTTGGTAATCTGCTTTAACCAGTAATCAACCTCCAACGACTTAGGTTCCCCCAAAAACATAGATGGATTGGAGCTAAGGAACTCCTTAGTCAACTTAAGGCTATGCTCATGGTCCCCCTCATTATGAGCTAGAGCATCTCTCACTGCTCTCACAATCTCGCGTGCAACTTCCTTACCCACAGCCGACATTGTAGGGGACAGGTACTAATGGAACAATTGTGTCTCTACTGACACTCCTACTTCCCCCATGACCTCTACTCCCTCGAGAAGACATCCTATAAAACCAAAACCACAACAAACTAATAACACAACGGTTTTGCATGAAGCACACACTAACCCCCGCTAAGTCACAAGACACACTTAGCGCTAAAACATATAATTCTATCACATAGAGACAATTAAACACTTAATCACATAATCGAATCAAGTTCCCGAGATAACTACTCGCCCCGAAACCCTCAAGGAATTCCTATCAGAAACCACGTTGATCAGGCATGTTTCCAATAAAACCTCAAAGTAAGTTCACTGGTGACAAGCATTATCCAGGAAACTTAATCCCATGCTCACACAAATGCAACATATAAAGTCCTAATACATAAATCATCTATATGTAACATCCTCACCAAGCATAGCAAACCCATTATGGTAAAATCGCTTCTCACGAACCCAAAGTATTCGACTCGACTCGCTCTGATACCAAGTTATAATGCCCTAACTTTTATTACTCGAGTTTATTACCAAATCCTTTATAATAATAATTTCATTTTAATTCCTTCCATAAGGGAATATGAACAAGAATAAACAATAACATTCTCTCACAACAATGATAATGATACAGAATTGAAACATGACATGATTCCCTAAGGCTTACATTGAATGACAATAATCAAAACAAAAGGGAATTACCCTTATACAATGCATTGCACTCGCCCTACAAGTAAAGGGCCTCGTGGCCAACAATTAAGAGATTTCTAGTCATGAATAATCCTCCAGCCTTGTACCTACAAAATATTGTCAACACGTGGGATGAGCACTAAGCCCAGTAGAGATCCCAAAGATCCTAACCAATCACAACATATAGATAAAATGATCATGCACGCACCCTAATATACAATATACATAACATGGTAGTTAATATCCAAAAGTATAACCATATAAGTTAGTTTTTCTCAAAGACTCCTCTTGAAGCATTATAGTATACAAATCATTCATTCTTATTTACATATTCATTTTTTTCTTCTCCCAAAAACAAACATTTCAAAACCCCATTCTTTCTTTGATAAAACTTTTCCACGTTAACATAAGGAATCTCACTTAAACATCTATTTTGAAAACACAACCCCACATACAAGTCATAACTGAACTCCACATCCTATTATGCCGCACGCAACTGCGCCCAATACATCCATTCTCTTCCCCGACCACAAGCCCATGGACTAAAAGACCATCACAGCATGAATGCCAATAACACATGTACGTTCTAAAGAAACATTTAAAGTAATACATACTACCAATTCCATCTCCATCGGCCTATAGCACAGATGGCAGATTCAATAACGCAGATAACACATAACACTTTATCAGCCTCACCCGGAAGGAGGTGCTCTTCAAGTCATACTTTACTGGCGCAAACCGGAAGGGAACGAAGAACCTATCACAATATGCCACGCTTTGCCAGCTAAGATATGGCAAGAAATAGACCCCCTTTCACACTTTACCCGGCATAAACCGGAAGAGACGAGGAAACCTTTGTCAAGGCGCCGCGCTTTGCCAGCTCAATCAGGTGAGAAACGGACCCCCAAACATCATCACAATAAAAGTATAATCACGCTAACCGACATCAAGAATACATAGTGTAATACATACACCTAGTCCAAGCACCACTATAACAATCAGAATTAGTTAATTACATTAACTCATTTCTTTTAAAATATACTCCGCGAACCACCGTTCCACACGGGCTTTCCTTTATTTCAAACATTCCCAAAACACATCATGGAGTACTAAACATCAGGACCATAACTATTCAATAATAGTCTCACAACGGAAACAACATTTATAAACGTTCCAATTTCCTCTTTAACAACATAATTCATAATTCAACAATGGAATTGTCTACTCACATTGTCTACTTACAACCAACAACATATCATCTCATATCACATGGTCCATCCTACACTAGTACAAATGGCATATATCTAACAACAATCAATAACATCCTATACCAATGGCTAAGGACAAACTCTAGACGCCAATTACATAATTCAAAAATAGATACACCCTTAGGTAATTCCACATTCCCGTTCATCGCAAACTCTTAAGTTTTATAAAAAGATAGCTAATCCCAATTTGTTTTAAAAATGGGGCTTCTCTACTCCAATTCCCAATTTGCACAACAATGACCAAAACTTGCTATCATCAGCCCCAAAATCCCAATTTGGTAACCAACCACAACATAACCCCAATTTGCAATTTACACTAAACCTTTCTTCAACATTCTACAATTTACGGATGGAATACTAAACCCTTCCAATCCTATATCCTAAACATTTCCCAAAATCAAATTTAAACATATCCCATAAACCCACCAATTTAAACTCAAATCAACTCATATGCTTTTTAACATAATCAACCATAAACTATACTTTTAAATGTAGTAAAAATAACACTAGTCTATCTATAGATAGGTATTGAAAAGAAGCTCAAGAATCCCTACCTCTTGAAGCGAATGGGAGAGAAGCCAAAAATCCACCAGCAACGAAAACACGATCCGCTCAGATCAAAAGGAAGCCCTCACAACCCTTTACATTTTGATCTATAGGACTAGGGGTAGAAAATGGTTGTAACTAGATAAAACCTAAGCTTTTAGGTCCAAGAAACCTTAAAATGGTGAAAAAGGGAGAGAGAGAGAAGAGAGAGAAAAACAAAAAGTGACTTTTTCAGCACATTATGGCCTTATATAGATGCGCAGACCGCTCGAGCGAAAGAAGTGATGCTCGATCATCTAGACACAAAAAGTGTGACCGCTCGAGCACAAGAAATGTCACTCGAGCATAGAACACAAACTCTCAGAAGTTTTACAAACAAGTGACCACCGCTTGAGCACAAGAAGTATCGCTCGAGCGAACACCACTTGAGCACAAGAATGGTCGCTCGAGCAAAGAATGACAACTCCAGTATCTCTGGAGACTTACAAAAGTATTGGAAGTTCACAATGACCGCTCGAGCATTGGAAGTGCCGCTCAAGCATAAAAGAAAAATTCTAAGCAACAGTAGCTTAAGAAACAAGTCACCAACCTATTTCCAACACAACCAAGACACTCCAATAACCAAACCCAATAAACAATGAGCAGAAGCAAGACATGAAGAACCATAAAAGGCAATGAAATCCGGATTCAAAACATCAATGGGTCAGATTTAAACCAAGGTCGCTATACTATGTGGGAAAAACATTTTCAGGTGTTGATGAAATGTCTCCACCAAGGCTATAGCTTGGGAAGACTTGGAGCAAGAACTTCATTTTGTGTGTTTATTATGCTTATTTTGTACGAGCCAAGTGTTTTAATTGTATTGGACTCAAGTCCATTTTTGTTGTAACCAAGTATTGACTTGGAAGGTTGTAAGCCCTAAGGGAATTTTTTATTTGTTTAACTTTCATTCTATTTCTTTATTTTGTAACATATGCTATAGATTCAGGATTAGTCTTGTGAATGTATACCTGCATATGTTACTCTCCTGTAAAAGTGATTGGGACTAATGGAGGATAATTACCTTATCAAGTGTTGTACGTAATCTATATTGTGGATACCTTATAGTAATTATTTCGAGGCATTTTGACTTGGTATAAGAGCGTATCGGGTTTGAATACTTTGGGTACGTGAGAAGTGGTTCTTACCACAATGGGTTTTATTTCGCTTGATAAAGATGTTTGTATGATTGGTATGCTTTGTGATAACATGCTTATGTGATCATATGGGTATGAGATTTAATTTCTAAGATATTGATTGGGTCTACAAGTTTCTAAAAGTCCTATTAGAAGAGCACTTGATCACTGCTATTACTAATTGGAACTCTGGTAATGTCGTGGGATAATCATTATCTAGGAAGAAAATCTGTATGTGTTTATGTGATTACGTGCTTATATGGAGTGAAATATATGTTGTCCATTGCATTAGGACGCGAGTGAGTTAGCTTCAACACATTGTGAATGTGTTAATCCCTTTTGTTACCTTTATTAGGATGTCATGACGCAGACATGGTGGTAGTAGGCATGGCAGGCCTAGACGGTAGAAGGCGCCGTTACCGAATGAGATTTCGGTGTAAGAAGGGGTTGGTCAGGCCAATGTGGCCGAACTAGTGGGTTAGCAGGCCATGGGTGCTTTAGCCCGTGAAATGGCCAGAGCCTTGCGGTAATCCATGGACATTCTCAGAGTTGAGAATCAAGTCCAGACCCAAGTAGTGAAGACAGGGCCATCTTTCTTAAAGAGGGAGTTCTTCCAGTCTAATCCAGATGAGTTTTTAGAAGACCCGAAAGAGCCTTTGAAGGCAGATGAGTGGTTATAGTAGGTGGTGAAGACGTTCGAGATGCTTAGCATCGAGGATGACGGTTTGAGGGTAACTTTAGCATCATTCCAGTTGAAGAGAGATGCGGGCCAATGGTGGAAGTGTGTGTGTAGGCGTATTAGAGTAACTTGGGAGGCCTTTGTTAGCATCTTTAAGTGTTGCCAGTTGGGTCACAAGTCTCTAACTTGCTGTAGAAATGGGAAGAGCAAAAATCAGCACTGTCTGCAGCTCATTCTTAGGGCCAGAGTTAGGGGAGATGGTAGCCGCTTACCTGTTATCAGTGTGGGCAGTCGAGGCATGTGAGGAGCTTTTGGCCTTAGTTAGGTGGCACACTTGGTGCATTTGGTTCGAGACAGACACATAGTCACTAGCCTGTACAGTCAGCACAGGCCTCGATGGCCAATCAATAAGCCTCTTCGGCCTAATCAGTGCATCAGACTTATGCTCCGAGGGGTGAGCAGGTGGAGCAAAAACCTACGGGGCGTGTGTATGCTATTACCATGCCAGACTTAGTGCCAGCATCTTCAGTTGTGAGAGGTACTTTTTTGTTATGCAATTCTATTGTCAATGTGTTGATTGATACAGGTGCATCTCATTCTTTTATCTCATCTTTATTTGCATCGACATTGGGGCTAGAAGTGGCTCGATTAGCATCTCCACTCACGGTAGACTAACTTGTTGGTGGTAAAGTTGATTTGGACCAGGGGTGTCGAGGTTGTGATATAAAGGTTGCCGATCGCTGACTTCTTTTTTCATTTGCAGTGATTGATATGTCGCATTTTGAAGCCATCTTGGGCATGGATTGGTTGTTCTCATACAGGGCCATTATAGACTGTTACTATTAAAGGGTCACTGTATGCTCCTCAAGTGGTGATTATTTTTATTTTCTGGAGGACCGAGCTGATAAAGTTTTGTCACCAGTGTATGATATGCGAGGTCAAAGTGAGCTTAGTTGTCTTCTTGCAACCTTCTTGGGTAATGAGTGTGATGAAGTTTGAGTTGATTTGCCAAGGGTAGTTTGTGAATACCCAAATGTTTTTCCTAAGGATCTCACTAGTTTGTCACTTCACCGTGAGATTGAGTTCTCTATTGATCTAGTGGCTGGCACGACACCGATTTCTATGGAACTATATAGATTTGCACTCGCCGAGTTCAGTGAGTTGAAGGTTCAACTCCAAGAATTGTTAGATAAAGGTTTTGTCTGCCCTAGTACATCGTATTGGAGAGCACCGGCTTTCTTTGCCAAGAAGAAGGATGGTACATTGCGAGAGGAACACGAGGAACACCTGTGAATTGTGCTTGAGTTGCTTAGAGCCAACAAACTGTATGCTATGTTCGGAAAGTATGAGTTATGGTTGAAGGAGGTGAAATTCTTAGGCCATGTGGTATCTGGGGAAGGAGTGACTATAGACTCTTTTAAGATAAAAGCAATGCAAGATTGGGAACAACCTAAAAATGCCTTTGAGATTCATAGTTTCATGGGGTTAGCCAGGTATTACCGTCGTTTTGTGAAGGATTTCTCTAAGTTAGCCTCTCTTTTGACTAGACTGACGAGAAAGAGAATCAAGTTTGCGTGGAGTAGGACTTGTGAGAAGTCATTTCAGGAGCTTAAGGTTACACGTACCACAACTCCAGTGTTGATAATTCTAGAGAGGGGTTTGGGTTATTCTATGTATTGTGATGCATCACGGGAAGACTTGGGTTGTGTTTTGATGTAAGAGGGGAAGGTAGTAGCTTATGGCTCACGTTTATTGAAAACACATGAGAGGAAATATCCTACCCATGACTTAGAAATAACAGTTGTGCTCTTTGCTTTAAAAATTTGGAGGCATTACCTTTATAGTGAGAAGTTTGAGGTGTTTTATAGTCATAAGAGTTTGAAGTATTTATTTTCACAGAAAGATCTAAACTTAAGGGAGAGGAGGTGGATGGAGTTTATGGAGGATTACGACTTTGAGTTACACTATCATCCGGGGAAGGCCAATGTTGTGGCCGATGTTTTCAGTAGAAAATCCATTAGCAGTGTAGCGAGCATTGTCATCCGGGAATAGAAGATCCTGGGTGCTATTGGTGATTTTGACTTACATCTTGGCGAGTCTGTTGAGTCAGTAGCTTTGTTTTCGGCAGTTGCACAACCTACACTTGTAAGCTGAGTTATAGAAGCACAGAGGGGTGACCTTGAGGTAGAAACCCTTCGGGAGAAGATATCTAGTGGGAGGTAGAGAATGGCTTGAACGTGTATTCTAACTTGAGTGTTAGATATCGTAATCGTCTTTTCATGCAGGAGTCTTGTTGAGAGGAGGTACTTCAAGAGCTTCACCATTCACGCTTTATGGTGCATCCAAGAGGCACAAAGATATATCACGACCTTAGTAGCCAGTTTTGGTCGAAGGAGATGAAGAAGGACATAACAGTGTTTGTGCGAGTTTGTTGCAACCCCTGTTTATAGCCGAGTGAAAGCGAGAGCATGTCACGATGGACTTTGTTTTAGGTCTTCTGAGGACTCGATAGTTTATCTAGTTGACCTCCACATTAGGGACATAGTTCGATTGCATGGGGTCCTTGTGACTATTGTTTCGGATAGGGATCCGCATTTTACGGTTATGGCAGAGCCTACAGAATGCTTCGAGCACTAGATTGACTTTTAGTACTGTCTATCATCCCCAAACTAACAGGTAGTCAAAGTGTACTATTTAAATCCTAGAGGATATGTTTCGGGATTGTGTTCTTGACTTTAAGGGGTTGTGGGAGAGACACTTGCCTTTAGTGGAGTTTGCCTATAACAATAGTTTCCAGTTGAGTATTAGCATGACACTATTTGAGGTCTTGTATGGCTGATCGTGTAGATCACTTGTCTGTTAGGCCGAGATAGGTGATGCACCTATGATAGGTCCAGAGTTAGTACAGGAAACAACAGAGAAAGTTATACTTATTCGTAAGCGGTTGGTTATGGCTCAAAGTCGTTAGAAGAGCTATGCCGACCGTAGGAGGAGACCGTTGTCGTTTGAGGTAGGAGAACACGTCTTCTTGAAGACATCACATAGACAGGGTTTGATGAGGTTTGGGAAGAGCAGAAAGTTGTCTCCTAGGTTTATTAGGCCTTTTGGGATCCTAGAACGGATTGGGGAGGTTGCTTATTGTTTGGCTTTGCCACCACAGCTTTTAGGGCTTCACAACGTGTTCCATATCTGTATGCTTCGGAAGTATGAACCGGATCTTTCATACGTGTTGGATTAGACTAAGTTAGAAGTAGACGAGGATGCCTCATATGAGGAGAGACCGATTAGAGTTTTAAATACTCGAGACCAAGTCTTGCCAGGCAAGACGATTCCTTAGGTAAAAGTGTTGCGGCGAGACCATGAGGTTGAGGAGGCCACTTGGGAGCGTGAGTTGGAAGTCCGTAAGAAGTATCCAGACTTATTTGTTGATGTTTGAACATGTACTGAAAACTTTGTTATGTTAATGTAATACAAACATTGTATATGTTTTGAAAATATGAATTGTATATTCAGTATTGAAAAATCGTTTATTATATTGATGGGAATGGATGACAGGTGAATGGGTCATGTTGGTGAATTTGAATTTATTATCATTGTTGTAATTGGTTTAAACATGGTTTTGATGTTTGATTTTAAATTTCGGAGACGAAATTCCTTAAGGGATGAGGTTATAGCGATTATGGTTTAGACCTGACCCATTTGATGTCTTGGATCCGAGTTTCATTGCCTTATATAGTTGTTCTTGTCTTATCTCTCCTTATTTATCTTTGAGTTTGGCTATTGGGATGTGTTGGTTGCGTTTGGAACAAGTTGGTAGCTTATTTTTCAAATTGTTACTGCCCAGAATTTTGTTTCTTTCCTTGAGTGGCACTTTTTGGCCTCGAACAGTCCTTGTGAACTTCCAGTACTTTTGTAGGTCTGCAGAGATACCGGGAGTTAGCATTTTTTGCTCAAGAAGTATTTCTTGCGCTCAAGTGGTGTTCACTCAAGTGAGCCTTCTTATACTCGAGCGGTGATTCTCTGTTTGTAAAACTTCTGGGATTTGGTATTCTTCGCTCAAGCGAAGCTTCTTGTGTTCGAGCGGTGCAACTTATTGTGTTTGGTCATTCGAGCGACACTTCTTGCACTCGAGTAGTTTGCGCGTATAGCAGTTCGTAAAATCACTTTTTTTAATAACTTTTTTACCTATTTCTCTCTAAACTTTTCAAAACCCTACTTTCTCTCACTCTCTCTCTAAAACTCATTTATTCCACCCAAATACACCAAGATTCGTCAACCTTTTCACTCGTGTCCCTTTGTTATAAAGGTAGAACTTGACGAGGGCTTCGTTCTAATCGGAGCAAAGTTGATTTTCAGAGTCTTTGAGTTTCCTTCACATTCTTTCTCGTCTTCTAAGCTTGATGTGGGGATTCTTCGCACTCTTTTATGATATTTAACTTAGTTATTTGTTATTTCTTAAATAATACTGTGATTTGGGGATTTTTGGACAAATCTAAGGTTTTGAGGTTTAAAATGAAAAGAGGGGTTTTCAAATAGATTTTTGAAAATGGTTGCGGAATTTGAAATGAGGTTGAGTTGTGATAGAATGGTTGGTTTTGAAACTTGGGTTCCGTTTTGGAGGAAACTGGGGTTTTGCCCTAAATATATATTATATTGATTTTATATAAATAATGGAATTGATATTGGAAATGTGAAATTGGATTGATATTGATGAGGATAGTGGAGTTGGATATGTATTATCACTCACATCTTGAGATTTGGAAAGTTTGTCTTTATTGAAAATCGTTTATTTGTTTAGAAATATCTGTTTGGGGCTATCGATGGAGAATAGCTATGATTGTTATAGAAATCGCATGAGAATTAGAAGAATTGAAACTATTGTTTCATCCATTTGCCTCGAGCATTATTTCATATTTATACATTAAAAATGTTTAACGTTTTGAGAAAATGGGTGAATTTGGAAAGTATGTGTTGTCTCATTGAACTAAGTTGCTTGAGTGTCCATGGTGAAAGTCCTAAAAACCGTGCGTATACATGGGTACTGATCCCGTAGACGATATTTCCGTGAAATAGTAATAGTAGTGCTTGTAGAGCCTACGTTTACATGGGTGCCAATTTACAATTTTTGGCGGACGAAATTTCCATGAAATGTTGAAATTGTTTTGAGATTCCCAAAGTGTGATTCACTGTCCTATTTTCTATTATAATGGAAATGATTTATGACTTATGATATTAACTTGGCATTACATGATTTTTGAAAAAAATATATTAAATGTTTTGACACGAGCATTGCATATGCATTTCACCCTTATATCTTTTTTAAGATTCATATATTGTGTTGGATTATTTGTATTGGCTTTGGCACACCCTATGTGGGAAAAACATGTTCAGGTGTTGATAAAATGCCTCCGCAAAGCCAATAGCTTGGGAGGACTTGGAGCAAAAGTTTCATTTTGTGTATTTATTATGCTTATTTTGTACAAGCCAAGGGCTTTAACTGTATTGTACTCAAATCCATTTTTGTTGTAACCAAGTATTAACTTGGAAAGTGTAAGTCCTTAAGGCATTTCTTATTTGTTTCACTTTCATTCTATTTCTTTATTTTGTAACATACGTTATCGATTCAGGATTGGTCTTATGAATTTATACTTGCATATGTTACTCTTTTGTAAAAGTGATTGGGACTAATGGAGGATAATTACCTTATCATATGTTGTATGTAATCTATATTGTGGATACCTTATAGTAATTATTTCAAGGCGTTACACAAAAAATGTCACTAATTATAAGTTTTAGCGATAGTTTAAAAAAGTGTCACTAAATTTTAATTTTTAACGACATTTTGAAAAATTCGTTACAAAAAAGCGCCACTAATTGTAAGTTTTGGAAACAATTTATAAAAATCGTGACAAAAAGTTACTAATTGTCAATTTTTAGAGACATACAAAAAACCACCACAAAAAAATTATTTACAATAGGACTTTATAAGAATTAAGTCAAAATATTATGACCTATTGGTAGTTTATCCAAAAAAATTCAACAAATAGGGGTTCAACGAATAGAAGGGTAAAATTAGAAACAAAATGTTCTTAGAAACAAAATGTAGACTTTTCACTAATAAAAAATATCCATTGAATTTTATGACTTAGGCAATTGTTGAGTGAACTTTTCAATAATTTTCTGAATTTTTAATTAGTGACAACAATGTCTAACAAATTATATAACTATACATGTTTTTGTTTTTTTGTCAGTAAAAAAAAAAAAAAAAAAAAAAGACTTTGTTAATGAACTCAACAGAAATTACATTAATAAAAACCAAAGAAGTGCAGAGGATGCATTATAACACACCCGACTCGTCCCAACTACGTTGGTGTAAAAAGTGCATGCACAAACATATGCATCACACTTCTGACCCAAGAAACACAGGCTGACAAGAAATCAACCCAAGCCCAAAGGGAAGAAATAAGGAAAGAAAAATAAACAAACCCAAACCCATAAAAACAACACAGCCACCTCTTAGCCCTATTCTGAAAGCAGCAATTGACACAAAAACAGCAGCTGTAACAGAGGACCAGACAGAGTTGAATCAACTCCCGATCTGTGGCCATCCGAACAATTCCCACGTCGAGGCACCAGGGCCAGTCTTGCGCTTTTGGGGGTGTAAGGCGAAATAATTTTTCGGAACTATTTAGATATTCATAAAAAACAAAAATAAAAATTATCCTATTTGGTTTAGAGTTTTTAAAAATAATTTACAATTATTATTTTATATATATATATATATATATTTTTGGTATTTGGTAGCTTTTTTTTTAAAAAAAAAAATCACAAATATTATAATTTTTAAGTCTATCTTAATTAGATATATCTACAAAATTAATAAATAAAAATTGCATAAAATATTTTTAAAAATCACTAAAAAACACATAATTTGGCCATAAAGAGAGTTAAAAAAATAGGTCACACAGAATTAGACAAACGACTAATACATATACATATATTTTATATTTTATTTTTTTAATTGGACTAACAACTAACACTTATGAATTTATTTGATTGGGTGTTTTATCAATTAGGCCGAATATAATTTTTGAGGCCCTTTAAAATGGGAGATTCTATTTACACCAAAAAAATTATTAAGTACTACAAATTTCTAAGTACACCCTATTTAATTATTTAAAATTTTAGTTTACTCTCATTCCACCCTATTATTTTTCCCAAATTACCCTCAAGGTAAACCCAAATAATAACTAATAAACAAACTAAAAAGACTAAATTATTTCAAAAAAATTTCAATACAGAAAATAATTATCAAATATAGGAAAAAAAATAATTTATTAGCACATAAGCATTGTAAATACATAAAAAAACCAAACTTTTACATAAGCATTATAAAACTTTTCAATACTAAAAAAAAAAAAAAAAATTACAATATAAACTATCCATAAGAATGCTCATAGAAAAGTAAAAACAAAACTTATAAGCACATAAGTATCAGGCACTCACATAAGCATCAGACATTAACAAGAAAGAGTAGTTCTCAAATAATACACTATTTAAATGATAAAATAAGAACAACCCCAATAATATGTTATTGTTAATCTAACTACTGGGCCTTTTAATTTTTGTCAAAAAACATATAGAAAATAAGTGATGGTGCTTTACCAAAAATTGTGAAACCCCTTTATATAAATATTTATCTCTTTTTTTATTAGTTGCTTCAAAAAATTATTTGGATTATTTCTCTTATCTATTATTTGGTTTTGTTCAAACTTTCTTCTAGGATTTAAAGTTTCAAAATAATAATAATAAAAAAACAATGTGTGTGTTTGGTTTGAGTTTTTTAGATTAAGTTTTTTGAAAATTGAGTTATTTATTTTTTTTCATTTTTGTTTTTGTTTTTAGTGAATATTTTTAAAATTTTAAGCATTTTTTTATTTTATTTTTTTAGATGTACCTTACTTAGATGTATCTAAAAAGTAAAAAAATTGTGAAAAAATATTTTAAAAAATTAATAAATATATAAAAATATGAAAAATATACTAAATTCTCATATTTGTTTTTATATTTTTGGTATTTAGTGAATTTTTAAAATATGTTTTCACAAAATTATACTTTTTATGTGTATTTATGTTAGGTATGTCTAAAAATTTAAAAAAAAATCTTAAAATATTAAAAAAATTCAGTAAAAAAAAAAAATAGAAAACAAGCAAGTAAAATTTTGTTAAAAGTATTTTTAGAAAACCAAAAACAAGCAAAGTGAATGATGTTGATGATTATGGTGAATTTTGGTAGGGTGGATTAGAGTTTTGGAGGAAAGATGAAGAAGAAATAACTTTGATCTCTTGAGAATGACGATACAGAGATTTGAATAGGAATAACTGATTAGGATGTACCATGAGGAAAAAAAAATTATTTTAAGGTTTAATATGTGTTGTCCTTATTAGAAAATTTATATTAGGATATAATAGAAATTAAAATTTATGAATTTAAATTAGGCGTACTGAGATATATTTTGGGTTCAAATAGAATCCCCCCTTTTAAAATTGTAACCCCTCGAAATTAATACAATAAACCATTCATGACGATAAGTAAATAATAATATAAATCAAAGTATAATATACTTTAATTACATAAGACTCAGTTATACAAAAAGTGGCATATGCGAATATACATTCATAAGTTCTGACCCTGAATCTAGAGCATGTGTCAACAAGAAGATATGAAATAGAAGTTAAACAGATAATTGAAATGCCTTGAAAGCTACAACTTTCCAACATTGTACTTGGTTACATCAAAATGAATTTAAATCCAATAGAGATAAAACCCTAGGCTTGAACAAAATTAAATACAACATAATAACACTGAGCTTTCGGCTCTATAGTCCTTCTAAGCTAAGTCCTTAGTAGAGGCATATCATCAGTACCTGAAAATGGTTTTCCCACATAGGGTGATCCAAAATCCAGTAGAAATAGTACAACACAATGTATGAATCTTGACAATGCCATAAGGTGAATGCATATGCAATACCCATGCCAAAACGTTTTACATTTCTTTCCAAAAACCATGCCATGCCAAGTTTGTATCATAATTATTAAAATCATGTCCTTTACAATAGAAAATAGGGAGAAACTAGTACAACCTTTTACGGATATTTCGTTCACAAGAAGCCGTCAAACGGCACCTATGTAAATGTAGTCTATACAAGCACTATTATTGCCATTTTACAGATATTTTGTCCGCGGGAACCAACACCCATGTATACGTGTGTTTTCCAGGACTTTCACACTGGATACATAGGCCAACTTGATTTGGTGATACACACCTCTTTTCAACGTTCACCCATTTTTCTCAAAATCATATATATTTTCAATGTATTAAATAAACAACAATGTTCAAAGCACATGGATGAGAAATTAGTCTTAGTTCACCTAATTTTCATGCAATTTCTACAACACTCATAACTATCCTCCACCGATAGCTCAAAACAGATATATCTAAATAAATAATTAAATTTCATTACAGATACACTTTTCCAAAATCTCAAATAAGAGAGATAATACATATCTAACTCCGCCATTATCATCAACATCATTTCAATTTCATAATTCTCAACATCAATTCCGTTTTCTCTTTACAATCTCAAACGTTCCCATTTTAGGGCAAAATCTCTTTCTCTTTGAAAATCAATTTCATTGTAGAAAAATACTTCATTTCAACATATAACAACCACAATTTCATACCCACAAGCTGTTCCAAGAAACCATTTGAAAACCTCTCTTTTACATTTTGATATCAAACCCTAGGTTTTTGACAAAAAACCCCAAACTACAATATCTTTTCAAATAACAAATATTAAAGACAAAACCCATACTAGAGTGTGGAGAATCCTTACCTCGAAGATAGAAGACCAATGAGAGAATGGAGAAATGTCACGACCCAAACCCGCCCCTGTGGGTTTAGCATTGTAACCGGCCAGTAATCCTTGGATTACCAAAGGCCTCTGAACTGATTAACAAAATTAAGGGGCTAGCGGAAGCAAATACATAAATATAGTTGTCCAATGAGCTGTGCTGACATATATGAAATAGAATATTTAAAACTTTATATACGTATCCAAAAGTCATTCGTACATTATACCCACACACATAAAAGTATCTTATGTACAACCAACAAAACTACAAGTCATATACACAAGTAACCGAATCTCATAACAAGTGACACATCCAGAACCTCCACGTGAGGCGCAAAAGTTGGCTGACAACAGAACATAGATTCCGACAAAAGCCTTTAGGCTCGATCTCCAAAATGTCTACCTATATATATAAACACAGTGAGCTAAAGCCCCGTGATTAACGTCAATGTAAAGAGGTTAGTGAACGAAATCCGAACATGTCATAAGCGTAAAACAGATCATAGCATAATCATTCTCGTATCTAAACATAATAATGGTACATCCCATAGAACACATCACATATCGTCTTCGGACTAGAGTAATCGGTTTCGGATACCAATTAAACGCATATCACCACAATGAAGTGGCTATCGAGATCTTATAATCACATGTACGTCATGGACTCGCATTTACATGTCGTCCCCCATGACTTGGGACTATCTATGGATGCCATAATAGATTTCAATCATAGGACATTCGTTCACGTAAACAATATCATTTCAGAAATCATAACTTAACATATCACATTTGGAACATAATTCATATCAACATATCTTTACAGAAATGTTACTCACAGTGGTTCTCGCAAACGGTCAATCAATCTCTAGACGTTGACCTACAGACATAAAAGCACATAACACTACATATCTTATCATTACACATGTACATGGCCAACACAGCTTAGCTTTCCATAAGTTGATTCTTGTTCATTCTTAGCACATTGCTTAAAACACACACTTATAAACTCTTAACTTAGTACCTTTCTTTCTTAGTGTGTTTCTAATCCATAACCTCATTACTATGGCTTAATTAAGGCTTAGGAATGCCTAAGATGCCATGAGGATGCCAAAATGTGAGTTGGAACACTTAGTAAAATTTCTGAAAATAAGGTCTCTGCTCGAGTGTAGCTTTCCTCGCTCGAGGGGACATGCAAATATGAGAGGGGTCGCTCGAGCGAGACTTCCTTCGCTCCAGTGGTCTGCAAACTTGGAGAAAGTACTGGTTGCTCTCAATCTACGCTCTAGCTACAACTTCCACGCTCGAGCGGATCAACAATATGCAAATTGTTCGCTCGAGCGTCCAAGCGGTCGCTCGAGCGGGGTGCTCATGCCTGGGAAGAAATATTGAGGGCTCGCATTCCACGCCCGAGCGCAAGTTTCCTCGCTCGAGCGGACTGTGAAATTCTAGGTTTCCAAAAATAGAGTTTTGAGCTTCAAAATGCAATTCAATGGCTATGCTCATGCGTAGCTTGATCAAAACACTTGGGAAAACTTTTCTAAAACACAAACATATGATCATCATCTAACTTTTAGCTCAAGACTCATGAATTTAGCTAAAATTGAGTTCAAACTTCCATATATATATAGGGTTTGCAAACTCTTTTTCTCCAACACTTTGGTTTTAACAAAATTGAGCTGAAAGGCTCTAAGCATGAGGGAAAATCATTTTCAAAACATGAATTTAAGCTTCAAAACATGATGAATTATACATGCATGTACCAAATAACTTACCATAATAATTTAGATGCTCAAAATCAACCTTAACATGTCAAAACTCCATATATTCATGCATGCATGGGGATTTCTCTTCCAAATTCTCTTTCAAGACTTCAAAAACAGGGGATTGACTTACAAAACTTGATGAAATATGCATGCATGTACAATTCAACCTCCAAATTCAACACAATTGGTGAAACTCATAGCTAACTTGGTAATTTAACACCTACATGGGTATGTATGTATGAAATGTAACCCAAATCCTCATTCTAAGCTCAATGTACACATTCAAACACATAATATTCATGTTAATAACTTAGATTCATAAATTAGGGGTGGAATTCATACCTATAGTCTAGAATTAACTAGATTCTTGCACAAAATTGATGAACTCAAGCAAAGCCTTCAACTTCTACCTTTAATTTCTTCTTCTCTCTCACTAGAATGCACTCTCTCTCTCTCTCTAAAGTAAATTCTCAGATTTTGGACTCAAGGAATGAGAGAAATGAGCTAAATGTGTTGAATATATAGTTATGGTGATATAATGCATTAATTGGAACATTAGGCTAACCAAAAACAACCTAATTAATCGTTATGAATCAATTTTTAATAAAATTTGCCATAGCATTCTAAAAATTCCAAATAACAAATTAATGTAACTAATTCCGATTTTGGATGCCGATAAAGCTTTCAATTTTCATATTAAAGCGGAATTCCAGACAGATATTTCTACAAGTAACAGAGAGAAAGCCAAAGATCATGCAAGTTACATAACAAACCCATAATTTATTTTGTCCACTTAATTAACATCCTTAATTACCGATTAGTGGCTAATTGCAGATCGGGGTTATTACAGTCTCCCCACCTTAAGAAGTTTGGTCCTCCAAACTCAAGTTATCTTATTTCAAAAGAAATGATGTTCATCATAAATATAACTTTAACTCTACAAAATAGAAGCATAACTATATTCATAACCTAATCTCGACATTATCTCCGTACCAAGAACAGAATCATAAATCATATACAGAGATTAGGGTTCATATCAAAACAGAGTCCTATGAACATTCAGATTTTAGTCAGAAATAGATTCATATTCAAATCACATACAGAAATCAGAGTTCATGCTTAATCATACGTGGTACATCCATTAGTGCTAACAGAGCAGATACAGAACAGATGCAGACACATGGTGGTTATGAGTAACCAGTTCCATAAAGGAACTTCCGGATCCGGGTAACAAAGAATAAACACGCTAAGCCCCATGATGGAGCCTCCAGTACGGGTAACAGAGTGCAAACAGATTAAGTTCTATGATAGAACCTCTGATATCGGGTAACAGCCAACACATAACACATGATACCAAGGATGTCACGAATACATATTAGAAATTGGACAGTCATTCATTACACAGAACATAACATTTCAGAAAACAATTCTTACTTCATCATACAGAAAATAATTAAGGTTGAACATAGCCTTACTATGTTATTACTCACATTACTTATATCAAATACTTATCGGACGTCATAGACTCACACCATTTCCATTTTCATAAGTAATTTCCCTTTGTTAGGTCACAGAGACTTGATTTATTCATTTCTGACTCATCCATCCGGTTTTGGTTCAATTTGGTTTCAATTCGGTAATCCACCACAGTCAGTCCAGGTCATTCTGAAGTTATCAGGAACACAAGGCAAATTCATGCATTAACCCCATAGCAGTAAACATAATTTTGAACTAATCATTCATATACTATTCATTAGCCTCTATTTCCATAGATTCAATTTTACTACGTGTTAATATAGAACCAGTCATTCATAGAACATACTGACTACATATACTTCCAGGTAGTTAGAGTTTACAATCAAACTAGTCTGTTGTCAACAAGTCGCATTAGTTTCGAAGTACAGTAACACAAAAATAATCATTATCTTATTCAGACAAGTTCATGGTAGCAACGGTAATACCGGAGTAATTAACCACATGTCGTGTATACAGTATTCCCACATTCTCCAAGCGTAAGTTGCGAAATTTCATAATCCCATTCACGTATGTTCCAATCAGTTCTAGGCACATGGTTAAGAGCTATTTATAATCAAATAGTCTGCTGTTGACGGTTCACATTCTTCCTAAGTGTTTAAGATTGATTCAAGTTCTCAGTCGATTAGTTCCCATAATAACACAATCCGATCAGTCGATCATAAGTAATTCATAATCCCCCATAACGCAATCAAATCAGATAATAGTTCCCCATTTAGGTAAAGGTATCCACAGATCACATCAAATGAAAGTCCTATTGGATTATATCAAATGGAAATTCCATCCAATCAGATCAAACAGAAGTTCAAAGCGTATGCCATTTAAACAAAAATTCTATTAGTTCAAACAAAGGTCTCATCAAACCAAGGTTTTATCAGATCAAATTAGATAAAAGTTTCATCCCCATCATCTTCAAACGAAGTACATTTAGTTCTATAGTTCATACTCCACTTGCTTAGGTACATAGTCAACAGTTCTACAGTTGTTCTAAGTTCCTCAGTTCTCAAATCACATCAGAGTTATGCATCATAATAGTTCATATCGAAGAGTTCAAGTCGTATACAATGTTACATTCTCCAAGTAAGTCCACATGTGGGTGCACATGTATGTAATTATCAAGAAGTTAGCATCATAGTCAATATAGCAATTTCCTAGATGAGTCTTTCATGTAAGCGTAAGGTACACAATAACGTATCATATAAAATTTCTCGGTGGCACACAATAGCAAATGGTTATGCAGAAGTTCCAAATCGGTCATATAGTCACTAAAGCATAGGTTCACTGGTCTAGTCAAATAGTCTTGTCAATTTTTAACAATCGTAGTTCACAGTATAGAGTTTATCGTTCGGGGTCTTTACTCAGTCTCACAATCCCAGAGTCACAGTCCCAACGGTCAAGTTATCAAAACGAACAACATATCGATTATTCTAGGCAAAGGTATAGTCATATATGTGCATGTCCAGAATCTAATAACATTCCCAATACAGATTCACAAGTTCAATGTACAGATGAACACAAAACAGTTTCTTCAGATACGATAGTTAAGGCAACAAGTCATAAGTCTACTCAGTCTAAATACAAATGCAGCGGATACTAAGAGTGTGCCGAGTTTGATTAACTAACATCCCACGCAAGGGTATAGATATATGTAGGTCCAAACAAGTTCCATATACAGTCAATCATAGTGTGTCCCCATGTTTAACAGTTCGAGCATAGCTCACAAAGTCAATCACAATAGTTCATATCAAATAGTAGGTCTCAAAGTGTCCATTAACCACGGTTCAACCCCGTCAATTCTAATAGTATTACAAGCGAGGACATATATATACAGATACGAGTCTAGGATCAATTATGATTAGGCAGTCGTTCGCAATTTCATAAGCAAAAGTTCATTCCTCTAAACTGACATAGGTTCTCAATTTCAGAAGTTCCATCTCCTAGCTTCTTCTTTGAGTATGAACGTTGCCAACAAAACTTTCTGTGCTTCAGTACATAGAAATACTTCAAATATTTTCTCAGTTTCTAAAACCCAAGCCTCGGCTTTCAACGGTTTAATACCCCCCAAAAATTCCAGTGGTTTCATTTTATTGTATTTCTGTGTCAGAGTTATCATATCATAATTAGCTGGTTCAAGTACGTGAATTTCCCTTTGTTCTTGTTGTCTCAAAGATTCAGTTAAGGCTTCAACCATTCTTTCTAACCGGCTAATTCTAGTATCAGAAGATTCAGATTCGTCTACATTCTTTGTCATTTCCGTTGATCTATACACAAACAAGGTGATTATCAATATAGGGAAAGTTATCACTGATTTCACATTTCATTTTTCACTTCGAATCAAACAGTTCGTCATTTTGTCTCAACTCAATCATATTCACGTAGGTTACGTAGTCTTTCACGTTCATATGGTCATGTTCACAAGAATTACACATTCAACATTACATGTCATTCCACATAACTTATAGATTCATTTCCTTTCTCTTTCAATTCAGATGTGTTCATATACTTAAACATGATAATGTAATGCCCCTATTTCATTTCTAGGATATCCTATAGCTCATATGGACTCATGTGTGCGGTATAACTCGTGCTCTGATACCACTCTGTCACGACCCAAACCCACCCCTATAGGTTTAGCATCGTAACCGGCCAGTAATCCTTGGATTACCAAAGGCCTCTGAACTGATTAACAAAATTAAGGGGCTAGTGGAAGCAAATACATAAATATAGTTATCCAATGAGCTGTGCTGACAGATATGAAATAGAATATTTAAAACTTTATATACGTATCCAAAAGTCATTCGTACATTATACCCACACACATAAAAGTATCTTATGTACAACCAACAAAACTACAAGTCATATACACAAGTAACCGAATCTCATAACAAGTGACACATCCAGAACCTCCACGTGAGGCGCAAAAGTTGGCTGACAACAGAACATAGATTCCGACAAAAGCCTTTAGGCTCGATCTCCAAAATGTCTACCTATATATATATACACACAGTGAGCTAAAGCCCCGTGATTAACGTCAATGTAAAGAGGTTAGTGAACAAAATCCGAACATGTCATAAGCGTAAAACAGATCATAGCATAATCATTCTCGTATCTGAACATAATAATGGTACATCCCATAGAACACATCACATATCGTCTTCGGACTAGAGTAATCGGTTTCGGATACCAATTAAACGCATATCACCACAATGAAGTGGCTATCGAGATCTTATAATCACATGTACGTCATGGACTCGCATTTACATGTCGTCCCCCATGACTTGGGACTATCTATGGATGCCATAATAGATTTCAATCATAGGACATTCGTTCATGTAAACAATATCATTTCAGAAATCATAACTTAACATATCACATTTGGAACATAATTCATATCAACATATCTTTACAGAAATGTTACTCACAATGGTTCTCGCAAACGGTCAATCAATCTCTAGACGTTGACCTACAAACATAAAAGCACATAACACAACATATCTTATCATTACACATGTATATGGCTAACACGGCTTAGCTTTCGATAAGTTAATTCTTGTTCATTCTTAGCACATTGCTTAAAACACACACTTATAAACTCTTAACTTAGTACCTTCCTTTCATAGTGTGTTTCTAATCCATAACCTCATTATTATGGCTTAATTAAGGCTTAGGAATGCCTAAGATGCCATGAGGATGCCAAAATGTGAGTTAGAACACTTATTAAAATTTCTGAAAATAAGGTCTCCGCTCGAGTGTAGCTTTCCTCGCTTGAGTGAACATGCAAATATGAGAGGGGTCGCTCGAGCGGCCTGCAAACTTGGAGAAAGTACTGGTTGGTCTCAATCTATGCTCGAGCTACAACTTCCATGCTCGAGCGGATCAACAATATGCAAAGGGTTTGCTCAAGCGTCCAAGTGGTCGCTCGAGCGGGGTGCTCATGCCTGGGAAGAAATACTGAGGGCTCGCATTCCCTACTCGAGTGCAGGTTTCCTCGCTCGAGCGGACTGTGAAATTATGGGTTTCCAAAAACAGAGTTTTGAGCTTAAAATGCAATTCAATGGCTATACTCATGCCTAGCTTGATCAAAACACTTGGGAAAACTTTTCTAAAACACAAACATATGATCATCATCTAACTTTTAGCTCAAGACTCATGGATTTAGCTAAAATTGAGTTCAAACTTCCATATATATAAGGTTTATAAACTCTTTTCCTCCAACACTTTGGTTTTAACAAAATTGAGTTGAAAGGCTCCAAGCATGAGGGAAAATCCTTTTCAAAACATGAATTTAAGCTTTAAAACATGATGAATTATACATGCATGTGCCAAATAACTTACCATAATAATTTAGATGCTCAAAATCAACCTTAACATGTCAAAACTCCATATATTCATGCATGCATGGGGATTTCTCTTCCAAATTCTCTTTCAAGACTTCAAAAACAGGGGGATTGACTTACAAAACTTGATGAAATATGCATGCATGTACAATTCAACCTCCAAATTCAACACAATTGGTGAAACTCATAGCTAACTTGGTAATTTAACACCTACATGGGTATGTATGTATGAAATGTAACCCAAATCCTCATTCTAAGCTCAATGTACACATTCAAACACATAATCTTCATGTTAATAACTTAGATTCATAAATTAGGGGTGGAATTCATACCTATAGTCTAGAATTAACTAGATTCTTGCACAAAATTGATGAACTCAAGCAAAGCCTTCAACTTCTACCTTTAATTTCTTCTTTCCTCTCACTAGAATGCACTCTCTCTCTCTCTAAAGTAAATTCTCAGATTTTGGACTCAAAGAATGAGAGAAATGAGCTAAATGTGTTGAATATATAGTTATGGTGATATAATGCATTAATTGGAACATTAGGCTAACCAAACACAACCTAATTAATTGTTCTGAATCAATTTTTAATAAAATTTACCATAGTGTTCTAAAAATTCCAAATAACAAATTAATGTAACTAATTCCAATTTCGGATGCCGATAAGGCTTTCAATTTTCATATTAAAGCGGAATTCCAGACAAATATTTCTACAAGTAACAGGTATAAAGCCAAAGATCATGCAAATTACATAATAAACCCATAATTTATTTTGTCCACTTAAATAACATCCTTAATTACCTATTAGTGGCTAATTGCGGATCGGGGTTATTACAAGAAACCTCGAAGAAGCCGAAATCCAACTTTGCTCAGATAAAAGCAAAGCTCTAAGTGAGCTCTACCTTTTTCTCAAGGGAAGTAGGGTAGAGAAATCAACGGATCTGAGTGTTTCAGAAAAGAGAAGATGAGTTTTAGAGAGAGAGAGAGAGTCAAGATCTAGGGTTTTTAGAAAGCTTAGAGAGAGAGTGAAATGAAAAAGTAATATAAAAAGTGACTTTTACGAACTGATATACATGTAGTCTGCTCGAGCGCAAGAAGTGACGTTGAAGCGTAAGACACAAAAGATGTGACTGCTTGAGCGCAAGAAGTTGACGCTCGAGCGTGAAATACAAACTCACAGTAGTTTTATAGCTAGAAGACCCACGCTCGAGCGCAATAATGGCCACTCAAGCCAATAGCGCTTGAGTGCAAAAAGTTCTGCTCAAGTGTAGAATATCATCTTCCAGTAGTTTTTCAGACCTACAAAAGTACTGAGAGTTCACAAAAACCGCTCAAGCGCAAGAAGTGACGCTCAAGCGTAAGAACAAAATTCTGAGCAACAAAAGTTTTAAAACCAAGCTACCAACTTGCTCCAAATGCAACAATACAACCCAATAGCCAAACTTAAAGAGGTATTAGGGAAATAAGACATAAACGACTATACAAGACAATGAAACTCGGATCCAAAGCATCAAATGGTTCGGATCTAAACCAGAATCGCTATAATCTCCCCCCTTAAAGAATTTCGTCCCCGAAATTATAAATCAAATTTTAAAACCATGTTTAAACCAATTACAACAGTAATAATCAATCAATTCCAATACCATGACTTATCCACCGGTCATTCATTCTCATCAACATTATAAACAAGTTCTCAATACTGAATATACAATTTAAATTTCCAAAACATATGCAATGTTTATATTAAATCAACATAACAAAAGTTTCAATACCTGCTCAAGCATCAACAAATAGGTCGGGGTACTCACGGTCTTCTAGCTCATGTTCCCAAGTCACTTCCTTAACTCCGTGACATCGCCACAATACTTTAACCAAGGGAAAAGTCTTGCCTCGCAAGACTTGGTCTCGAGTATCTAAGACTCTTATCAATCTCTCATCGTATGAGATATCCTCATTTGCCTCTAAGTCGTTCCAATCCAACATGTGTGATGGATCCGGCTCATCTTTCCGAAGCATACAAATATGAAACACATCATGAACCCCAGAAAGTTATGGCGGCAAGGCCAAACGATAAGCTACCTCTCCAATCTGCTCAAGGATCTCAAAAGGCTCGATAAATCAAGGAGACAACTTTCCACTCTTCCCGAACCTCATCAAACCCCTCCTAGGTGATGTCTTCAAGAATACACGATCTCCTATCTCAAAACACAAAGGTCTCCTCTTACAGTCGGCATAACTTTTCTAGCGACTCTGGGCAGTAGCCAGCCTCTTACGAATGAAAGAGAAATTCTCAGTCGTTTCCCGAACTAGCTTAGGGCCTATCAAAGGTACATCACCCACCTTGGCCCAACACACCAGAGATTTACACGGTCGGCCATATAAGGCCTCAAACGATGCCATACCAATACTCGACTGGAAGCTGTTGTTATAGACAAACTCTACTAAGGGCAAGTGCCTCTCCCACGACCCCTTAAAGTCAAGGATACAACCTTGAAGCATATCCTATAGAATCTAAATGGTGCGTTTTAAGTGCCTATCAGTTTGTAGATGATATGCAGTACTAAAAGTCAATCTCGTGCCCAAGGCATTTTGTAGGCTTTGCCACAAACGAGCAGTAAAACGTGGATCTCTATCCGAAACAATCGTTACAAAGACCCTGTGCAACCTCACTATGTCCCTAATATAAAGGTTAGTTAGATAATCTACCAAGTCACTCGTGCTCATAGATACAAAGTGCGTTAACTTGGTCAATTGGTCAATTACCACCCAAATGGCGTCACTACCCCACTGAGTCCTCAGAAGACCTACAACAAAATCTATCATGACAAGTTCCCACTTTCACTCGGCTATAGGCAAGGGTTGTAACAAACATGCTGGCATCTGATGCTCGACTTTCATTTGCTGACAGGTGAGGCACCTTAATACAAACACGGCCACATCTTTCTTCATACCTCTCCATCAAAACTGGTGACCAAGGTCATGACACATTTTTGTGACTCCTGAGTGCACCACAAGGCGTGAGTGGTGAAACTCTCGGAGTACTTCTTCTCGACAAGACTCCGCCACGAAAAGACGATCAAGGTATCTAACACTCGAGTCAAAATATACATTCAAGCCTTTCTCTACCTTCCTACTAGAGATCTTCTCCTAGAGGGTTTCTACCTCAAGATCACCCTTCTGTGCTTTTATCACTCGGTTCACAAGTGTAGGTTGTGTAACTACTGAAAAAAAGGCTGCAAACTCAATGGACTCGTGTAGACGTCCCTGAACGTCCCGGGAGGGAATCCCGTTTTGTTCATTGGGCTCACTACAGTTCAGGACTCAATGTCACAGTCCTGTATCTAATCTCGCAGAGTGCAATGCAAGACCGATGAATCATCAAAAAGTTCAAATCCAACAAATTATTTTTGAAAATAGATTTTTTTGAAAGAAGTGCCAAACATGGACTGCTTTGCCAGATACATAGTCACCACCTAAATATTTATTTTGGGGGAATTTAGGAAACCCTGACTGGTTGCCTAAGGCCATGTGTCCGTCATCACCAAAGTTGCCTCGGCTTAGGAACTTGGGTACGATTGGGGAAGGTCACTTCATGAGCACCCCCGCTCGCCCGATCAAAGATCGGCCTCTACTAACCATAATATTGAGTTTTGAAAACATTATGTACTCTTATTCTAGTTATTAGCCTAAATTTACTACGTGATGCGCACAGCATACAAGTATAGACTGGATCGCCTGAGTTGGAACAAAACATTTCATGTTTGTTTTTGAAAGCGATTTGCTACTCGCAAGTAGGCTAAAATGTGGATTTTTTCACCCTCAAGTGGGCTTAGAAAACATCGTGATTTGCCATTATCTAGTGGGCTTAAAACTCGTAATCAATGAATTATTCCAATTTAGATAATCCAACCTCCACCCACAGGCAATCAGGCAGTTATATCACATAAGCATATAGCCACATGGTATGCATGCTATCATGGCAGTCACTCATACGCATGCAAGGATGCTAAAGCATAAACACTCACCGAGTACTCCAAGCCAAAGAAAGAAGCCAATTAGAAATCATGCATGAATTCTAACTATGCTGAAATGCCTAATGCAACACATGCAAAAATGCAACTAAAATAGGCTCGGCTATTCTAAAATGGCATATGAAATGCAACAACTGATACACGTATTCAACTTGGAATTGAAATACAATGCAGTTAGTATGATGCGCCGAGCCCGGTGCATGCAAGACAGAATGAATGCAAACATGCGAGCATAAGTATGCTAATTGAAACGTGCCCTAAACTAACCATTATAAGCTGGTAAATAAAAGGGAGAAAGACGTAGGGTTGGAAGACATACATCACACGCATGCACACTTATTACAAAATTGCCCTCCTCGGAGGGTCCGAATAAATAATACAGTCCGAATAACTAATTAACTACTCTAACTAATTAAATATTACAAAACCCTAATTAATTAACAAATTAACTAGGAAAGCGAATAAACTAGCATGCAAGCTATAAAATGGACTGCCTCAGCTCTTGTTCCAAATGATGAAAGATGCATGCGTGCTCAGGTCGCTTTGTCGGGAAATTCCTTGCGATGCCCTGATTTGCCTCTATTTTGCAATTGGTCCTAGAACACTGTACAAGACTTCCGAAGGCTGCTGACTAGTTTTTGCTGCTGGATTCCGATTTGCCTTGTAGTCAAAAGAGCCAACAGCTTCTGGACCAAAATAGTAAGCCTTCAACCTCTGAAAACCAGCTCCAAGGTGCTTAGGATGATGGTGGAGGTGTTAGGATAGGAGGTGTAGTGCAATGGTGCAAGAACAATGGAACTTTGGAGCGTAGATGTAGAGAGATAGAGAGAGGTGTATGTATATGCCTTAGCCAAAATTTCTCAACCCTTGCAAGTGGAGAGGAGGGTCTCTCTTATAGAAGAAGAGGTCCAAGACTTCTCTTAGAAGCTTGGAGCAAAGGGGCCAAGCTTCTTAAGGAAGCTAAATCAAAAGGGTCAAGCTTCTTGAGGAAGCTAGAGCAAAGGGGTCAAGCTTCCTCAAGAAGCTAAGAAAGGTTCAACCTTCTCTTAGAAGCTTGGAGCAAAGGGTCAAGCTTCTTCAAGAACCTAATAAAGGTTCAAGCTTCTTGGAGAAGCTAAAAAAAAGGTTCAAGCTTCTTGGAGAAGCTAAAAAAAAGGTTCAAAAGGTTCAAGCTTCCTCAAGAAGCTAAAACAAGAGTTCAAAAGGTTCAACTCAAAAAAAAACTGGTTGGTGGCCCCATTTGGTGGTCTCCTGATTGAATGCAAGCTAGTGGTGGGGTGGGAGACCAGTAAATGTGGCCCAAAAACCAAGAAAACCAGCTTCCCAACCAGAAAACCAGAAAATCGACAAACGGGGAGAAAAGTGGTCTCTAAGGAGAAAAGGTGGTCTCCCATCCTTGTACCACCTCCCAAACAATTAAAATAGGGTCCACGCCAAAAATGAACAAAGACATATGCAAAACGAGGGTTCGGGAGCCAAAACGCGTGAGTCAAAAGCCGCAAAAATCGATCATAAGCATCGAAAGTGGCGCGCGACCACGAAGGTGGTCTCCCGGGCCACAGTGTCCCTCTAGAGAGAGGAAACAAGGTGTGTGCCAAAAATCGAAGCGAACGGAGAAAGTTAAGAGGTCCTGAACCGAGGCGCACGGCCGACGGCTCCGAAAACCGAAAACTGGTCTCCAAATGGGAACAGTGGTCTACGACCACGAAAAGTATCCTACGGCCACTGAGAGATGGTCTACGAGATCTGTCCCTTCCTTCGGGAAGAGAAAACAGAATCTGGTTTGCAAACCGAGGCAAAGCACAACAGAGTCCCGAAGTTCGGAGGCAAGGCTCTCAGTTGAGACTCCGTAACCTCAGAACGAGCACAACATGCGCAATCACGGAGCGCTCAATCGATGATGTTTGAGTCTTAAGGTTGGTCAAAAATAGGATGTTTACAACTCGCCATGATGCAAGTTAAACTCACTGATAGCACCCAACATCTCTCATTCTCGAATGACAATACCAGCTACACTACGAATGGATTTCCTACTTAAGGCATCGGCCACAACGTTGACCTTCCCTGGACGATAATGCAACTCAAAGTCATAATCTTCTATAAACTCCATCCATCCTATCTGCCTCAGATTCAAGTCTTTCTGTGTAAACAGATATTTCAGGCTTTTGTGATCAAAAAATACTTCAAACTTCTTACTACACAAATAATGCCTCCAAATTTTCAAGGCAAAGATCACTTTTGCTAACTCTAGGTCATGAGTAGGTTAGTTCCTCTCATGTGTTTTCAACTACCATGAGCCATAAGCTACTACTTTTCTTTCTTGCATCAATACACAACCCAAACCTTCCTATGAAGCATCACAATATACCCAATAGTCCAAAACCCTCTCCGAAATAATCAATACTGGAGTTGTGGTAAGTCTAACCTTAAACTCTTGAAATGACTTCTCACATGTCTCACGATACATTCTCAAAGGCATTCTTGGGTCATTTCCAATCTTGTATGGCTTTTATGTTAGATGAATCTACAGTCACTCATTCCCTGGATACCACGTGGCCTAAGAACTTTATTTCACTCAGCCAGAATTCACATTTTCCAAACTTAGCATACAGTTTGTGGGCTCTAAGCAACTCGAGAACAACTCGCAGGTGTTTCTCATATTCCTTATTGGAAGGTGAGTAGATCAAGATGTCATCTACAAAGACGACCACAAAGGCATCTAAGAACTCACTGAAGATTTGGTTTATCAAGTCCATAAACATGGCAGATGCATTGGTTAGCCTAAAAGGCATTACTCAGAACTCATAATGACCATACGGCATACGGAATGTCGTCTTCTGGATATCTTCCTTCTTTACTCTCAATTGGTGATAGCCCGATCTCAGGTCTATCTTAGAAAAGCGACAAGACCCCTTTAACTAATCAAATAAATCATCTATATGAGGCATTGGGTACTTGTTCTTAATAGTCACCCAATTTAACTTTTGGTAATCAATACACAATCGCAAAGTGCCATATTTCTTTTTGGCAAGGAAAGTCGATGATCTCTAAGTTGAAGTATTAGGGCAGATAAAACCCTTGTCTAGCAGTTCTTGGAGTTGAATTTTCAACTCACTCAACTCAGCAGGTGCAATCCTATACGGTGCCATAGAAATCAATGTCGTGCTAGACACTAAATCAATAGAGAACTCGATCTCTCGGTGAAGTGGTAAACTATCAAGATCCTTAGGAAAAACACCCGGGTATTCATAAACTACCCTTGGCCACTCAACTAGGACTTCATTACACTCACTACCCAAAAAGTTGGTCAGAAGACAACTAAGCTCACTCCATCCACGCGGATCATACACTGATGATAAAGCTTTATCGGCTCTGTCCCCCATGAAGTAAAAACAATTGTCGCTCAAGGTACATACAGTAACCCTCTAATGGTAACAATATATAACAGCCCGATGATAACCAGTCCATACCCAAAATAGCATCAAAACTAGACATGACAATCAATACAAATGCAAAAGGAAGTCGGGGACCAGCAACCTCTATGTCACAACCTCAACACCTTTGTTCTGAAACAATCTCACTACCAATAGGTGACTCTACACTAAGTAGAGATGCTAACCGAGCTAATTCTAACCCCAAAGCGAATGCAAATGTAGACGAGATAAATGAATGGAAAACACTCGTATTAATCAACAGATTAGCAATAGAATTGCATAACAAGAAAATGCCTCTCACTACTGAAGGCGCTGGTACTAGGTCTGGTACGGTAACAACATACACATGCCCTCAGATCTGCTCGCTTGCTCACCCCTCGAGCATACGCCGATGACCGATCGAGAAATAAGAGGCTCCCTGATTGGCCCTCGAGGCCTAAACTAACTGTGTAGGCTGGTGGCTTTGTGTTTGCCTCAAACCAGACGCACTAGGTGTGCCACCCAACTGAGGGCAAAATCTCTTCAAGTTCCTTTCCTGCCCACACTGATAACAAGTGAACGGTTGCCCACTCCCCTAACTCTGGCTTTGAAAACCAACAGAAGATGATGCAGATTGCTACCCTCCTCCTCTCTGTGGGCAGGTTGGAGACTTATGGCCCAACTAACCACACTTAAAGCAAATGAAATCTCCCTGACCACTTCTCTTAGAACCCAAACTTACCACTGGAAAAGTGGACCTCGATTGAGCTCCGTAGGACTGATGTGGGTTAGAACCCTCGCCTCAGATCGCTCTCCCGAACATCCTCGACTTTTGGAGCCCCTCATCCATTCCTCCTCCATTTGCATCACGGTCTCAAGATGAGCCGCCGACTCTACAAGTCACTCATAATCTCTAACTATCGAACCGACTACCTGGAAAACAAGCTTGGTCCTTAACCTTTTCTCAAACTCGACACAACGGCGCTCTTCTGTTGCCACTAACTGTAGTACAAGCCTAGATAGACTAGTAAATACGACATCAAACTCTGCCACCGATGTGTTCAACTGCTTGAGCTGCGAGAACTGCTCCTTTGATTTCTCTCTAAAATGGGATGTAATAATTTGTCCTAGAAGGCGTTGACGAAAGCCTCCCAAGTTCCTCCAATGCGCCCATGCGCATACTTTCATCATTGACCCACATCTCTCTTCATATGGAAGGATGCCAAGGTCAATCTTAAACCACCATCTTCAATGCCGAGCATCTCAAAACTCTTCACCATCTATTCTAACCATTCATTCACTTTCAAAGGCTTTTTAGGATCTCCCAAAAACTTGTCCAGGTTGGACCGGACAAACTCCCTCTTTAGGAATGACGGCCCTACTTCTGCTACTTGGGCCTGGACTTGATTTTTAGCTTTGAGAATGTCCATAGATTCCCGCAATGCTTTGGCCATTTTGCTGGCTAAGGCATCCATAGCCTACGAACCTGTTGGCTTAGCCACATTGGCCAAAACAACTCCCTCCTTTTATACCGAAATATCATCCGATATCGGCACCTCCTACCTTCTAGGCCTACCACGCCTACCATCATAACCACGTCTTAACATCCTAATTAAGGTAACAAAAGAGATTAACACATTTACAAATGTACCAAAGCTAACTCACTCGCATCCTAATGCAGTGGACAATAGTAATTCACTCTACATAAGCACCTAATCACATAAACATATACGAATTTTCTTTCTGGATAATGACTGTCCTGCGACATTACTAGAGTTCCAATTAGAAACAACAATGATCAAGTGCTCTTTTAATAGGACTTCTAGAAACCCATAGACCCAATCAAGATCTTATGAATTAAATCCCATACCCTTATAACCACATAAGCATGTTATCACATAGTGTACCATACATACAAATGTATCTATCAAATGAGACAACCCATTATGGTAATAACCACTTCCCATGTACCCAAAGTATTCAAACTTGGTACACTCTGATACCAAGTTGTAACACCCCAAAATTAATACAATAAACCATTCACAACGATAAGTAAATAACAATATAAATCAAAGCATAATATCATTCCATTACATAAGACTCGCTTATTACAAAAGGGTGACACATGCAAATATATATTCATAAGTTCTAACCCTGAATCTATAACATGTGTCAACAACAAGATATGAAATAGAAGTTAAGCAGATAATTGAAATGCCCTGAAGGCTACAACTTTCCAGAATTGTACTTTGTTACATCAAAATGGATTTAAATCCAATACAAATAAAGCCCTAGGCTTGAACAAAATTAATTACAACATAATAACATTGAGCCTTCGGCTTCACAGTCATCCCAAGCTAAGTCCTTGGTGGAGGCATATCACCAGTATCGAAAAATGGTTTCCCCACATAGGGTAAGCCAAAGCCCAATAGAAATAGTACAACAAAATGTATGAATCTTGACAATGCCATAAGGTGAATGCATATGCAATACCCATGCCAAAACGTTTTACATTTCTTTCTAAAAATCATGCCATGCCAAGTTTATATCACAATTCTTAAAATCATGTTGTTTACAATAGAAAACAGGGGGAAATCTCAAACCAGTGCAATCTTTCATTGATATTTCATCCGTGGGAAACCGCCAAACGGTACCCATGTAAATGTAGTCTGTACAAGCACAACTATTGTGATTTTATGGATATTTTGTTCACAAGAACTAGCACCTATGTATACACGTGTTTTTCAGGTCTTCCACTCTAGACACACAGGCCAACTTCATTTGGTGATACACACATTTCTCCAACATTCACCCATATTTTTCTCAAAATCATATACATTTTCAATGTATTAAATGAGCAATAATGTTTAAAGTACATGGATGAGAAATTAGTTTTAGTTCATCTAATTCTCATGCAATTTCTACAACATTCATAGCTATCATTCATCGATAGCCCAAAACAGATATCTCTAAACAGATAATTAAATTTCATTATAGATATACTTTTCCAAAATCTCAAATGGGAGAGATAATACATATCTAACTCCGCCATTATCATCAACATTATTTCAATTTCATAATTCTCAACATCAATTCCACTTTTTCTTTACAATCTCAAACGTTCATATTTTAGGAAAAAATCCATTTCTCTTTGAAAATTAATTTCAATGTAGGAAATACCTCATTTCAACATATAACAACCCCAATTTCATACCCACAAGTTATTCCAAAAAACCATTTGAAAACCCATCTTTTACATTTTGATTTGAAACCTTAGCTTTTTGACAAAAATCCCCAAACCACCATATCTTTTGGAATAACAAATAGCAAAGACAAAACCCATACTAGAGTGTAGAGAATCCCTACCTCGAAGCTAGAAGACTAAGAAGAAAATGGAGAAACCTCAATGAAGCCGAAATCCAACTTTGCTCGGATGAAAACGAAGCTCTAAGTGAGCTCTACCTTTTTCTCAAAGAAAATAGGGTAGAGAAATCAATGGATCTAAGTGTTTTAGAAGAGAGAAGATGAGTTTTAGAGAAAGAGAGAGAGCGAGAGAGAGGGAGAGCCAAGATCTAGGGTTTTCAGAAAGTTTAGTGAGAGAGTGAAATGAAAAAGTGATGTAAAAAGTAATTTTTATGGACTGATATACGCCCAGTCCTTCAGCGCAAGAAGTAACGCTAGAGTGTAAGACACAAAAGATGTAACCGCTCGAGTGTAAAAAGTTGACGCTCGAGCGTGAAATATAAACTCCTAGTAGTTTTATAGACAAAAGACCCATGCTTGAGCACAATAAGGGCCGCTCGAGTCAAGAGCACTTGAGTGCAAGAAGTTTCTCTCGAGCGTAAAATATCATCTCCCAGTAGTTTTGCGAACTTGCAAAAGTACTAAGAGTTCACAAACACTGCTCGAGCGTAAAAAGTAACGCTCGAGCCTAGGAGCAAAATTCTGAGCAACAACAGTTTGAAAATCAAGTTATCAACCTGTTTCAAACGTAACCAATACAACCCAATAGTCAAACTCAAAGAGGTATTAGAGAAATATGACATAAATAACTATACAAGGCAATGAAACTCGGATCAAAAGAATCAAATGGTTCGGGTCTAAACCAAAATCATTATGAAAATGGCCTAAATTAATTAAACAAAATTGGGTCATTTTGAATTTTTAATACAGTATAAGACTAATGAATTTGGAAACCTTTTTTTGGGTCTATTTTTTGAACCCTAGGCACAGTCCTTATTAGCCTTAGCCCAGGACCGGCCCTGTGAGGCACCACTTGATGTTTAACTCGTAGGTGCATGCTTC
Source organism: Camellia lanceoleosa (assembly GCA_025200525.1). Classification (NCBI taxonomy): domain Eukaryota; kingdom Viridiplantae; phylum Streptophyta; class Magnoliopsida; order Ericales; family Theaceae; genus Camellia; species Camellia lanceoleosa. Next base: position 143,393 of record JANUSC010000121.1, on the reverse strand, counting down.
CAAATAAACTAAAATAAAATAAGTAAAAAGCCTGTAGGTGCAGATGTCTCTTGCTTCAGTAATGAATTAAAAAGGAATGCTCCTAATTTATTCTATTTTTCTTAATTTTTTTTTTTTCCATATCTATGGTTATATCCAAAAAAAAAAAAAAAAATCTTTTGCTTTGGTTCAATATTAAAAATAGGGTTAAATTTATTTTACCCCTTATGGTTTGGAACTGGAGCATTTTACCTCCCTATCATTCAAATATAGCTAGAAAGGCCTCATATGACTTTGGACTAAAATGCTTCCGTTAGTTTTTCTATCTAAAATAATGGAAGGTGTATTACATATACAATTTTTTAGAGTGAGATTGATTTTCTGAAAAATTAGGATGAAATTAATACAACAAAAGGACAATTTTACTCTCATTTTCTCCTAACTTAAAATTAGATTAATATATTAATTAAAATATAATATAATATAATTAAGAATTGATCTAAAATACAAACTGTAGTTAAGAATTGATTTAAAATATAATTAAAAATATAAAATAAACAATAATTGAGAATTGATCTAAAATGTAATTAAATTAAAATTAGATTAACTTGTTAGAAATTATAATAAATAATTGAGAATAGAGGATTAATAGTGATATAAAATATAATTAAATTAAAGCCAGATTAAAAAGTTAGTAATTACATGAAATGATTAAATATTTAGGATTAATTGTGATCTAAAATATAATTAAACTAAAATTAGAATAAAAATTTAAGAATTACAATAAATAATTAAGAATTTATGTTTAATTGTGATTTAATTGAATAATACTAGACATTATAAATTATGTATCTGAGAAATGAGAGAAAGATAAAATAATAAATATATATATATATATATATATAAGATTTGAGGGTATCATAGTCATTTCACATCTATAATTAACCGTGTTAATGGTTGCATTTTAGTCCAAAACCGCATGGGGGTAAATGACTATTTTTAAAAGATATTTGGATAAAGTGCTATTAAGCCATAACCCACTTGGAGGTAAAATGAATTAGACTCTCTTAAAAATAAATGCTCTCAATTTAATCTGTTAAGATTTTTTATTTTTTATTTTTCATTTTTTTTCATATCTATAATATATCCCTGCCCCCCCCCCCCCCCAAAAAAAAAATAATAATAATAATAATATTAATTTGCAATCACTAATACAAATAAAGGACTCACTTGTACACACATGTATATCTATACTATATGTATTCGTATGAGAATAGAGAAAGTTGTTTTGAACATTTTTTTAAATGGAAAAGTGATAATAAAAATTCTCAAAAGAAATATGATAATAAAAATTTAAAGCATCTTAGTGATATTGTTTTTCCTTACTAATATGTGTTTTTCCAATAGAAGCAAAACACACATAATAATAATAATAATAATAATAATAATAATAATAATGAAGAAGAAGAAGAAGAAGAGGAGGCTAGTGATACCTAACGGAAAATGCTAAAGACTACCAAATTTCTACTAAACACTCGTATGGGTGTGCATCTCACATGAGTGTGGGTCTCATACCTATGTTAGTGTTTGGTAAATAATTTGGTAAATTTTTTTGTATCCCTAACATTGCTCATATATAATTACATACATAGAGTAATTTACCCTTATGAAGAGATAGGAATTTGATTAACCTTTAGTAGCCTTGGAAAAAAAATTTGAATGGAAAAGAATTTGAATGGTTCCGACCAAACCTGACTGTGAAATATATAGAAAATGTATTTGTGGGAGATATATGAATGCTACTTTATTTTATTTATTTTTATCTTTCTTTTTTGGAAGGTATATGACTGGAAGATATATATTTAAATTATTGTTCAATATTTATGGTTTCTATATCTTTGGTTGCTCTGTTTGTTAACACCTTTCTTTGTTTAATTTTGTTTTACGTTTTTTTGTAGTTGTATTTTTGGGAGGAGAATGGAGAGCTTTGAAAATCTTTTTATTAAGTTGCTGTTTTTTTTTTTTTTTTTTGGGTGGAAGAACTTACCATATTAGTTATTAGAGTATTTAATGAAATTTGAAGAAAATAACAACAAATTAGAAAGAAAAAATAGCATGATTGCAAATGTTTTATTTTTTTATTTTTTTATGGGGAATTAGGTATAGGTCTTACGAAGTAAACTTATTGTCCAATAGGTATTATGACAATTAATGACATTGTTCATCATACATTATTAAAAAAATTGCTAATTGATAATTTTTAGCGACAATTTAAAAATTGTTACAAAAAATGTTGCTAATTATAAGTTTTAATGATAGTTTGAAAAAATCGTCATAAAAAAGTCACTAATTTTTAACTTTCAACGTCAATTTGAAAAATCCATCACGGAAAAATGTCACTTATTGCAAGTTTTATCAACAATTTATAAATCATAAATTGTCAATTTTTATGGACATGTAAAAAATTGTTACAAAAAATTATTTGTAGCGATGATTGTACTGGAACTTATTTTCGATAAGATTTAATGGGGAATTAAATCTAATTATCAGGATCTATGGATGATTTATCTTTTTTCGGGGGCTCTTTTTCTTTTTCTTATTTAAAAATTCAAAAATTATAAAAAAAAAAATTAGAATTTTGAGATTCAAAGAATCCATATCGTTTTTCCTTGCATATTAGAAGTGATGGGCGGATGCAATGCATGTGCATATAGTCAGAGAAATAAAGTTGTAAAATATATTATTCGATTCAAAATTTAAAAATTGAAACATTTTATAAAACTCACCAAATAAATAAATAAATAAATAAAATTAAAAAAAAAATAACAAAACTCAATGTAAGACATAATTACTATTGGAATATTTTGGAAAAACTCAAAAAAAGAGACACAAATGCCAATTTTAAACTTCTCTTTATCGGAAAATTATATAATATTCCCTTATTATCACATGTCTATATTTCTAATCAATCATATTATTCATTATATCCCCTCATATTCTTCAGTCACCTAATACAATATCTCATCTATATCATTTTCTTCACCAATCATAATACTATAGAGTACTATGTGTTTATACTTTGGTATTACTAATAATTACCCTTCTATAATAGTGCTAGCGGTGTATACACACTTGATGGGTTTGCTAATTTTTTTTTTCCCCTCCCTTGAGATAGTGTTAGTATGTTAGTATAATTAGATTACAACGGAAAGGCCGCCGTTGCTCCATCAACTTAAACCCTTGACCTTCAACTCACTACACCCTAAACTGCAACTCTTAGATCATTGGGCCACATCCCAAGGTCTATGGGTTTGCTATTACAAATTTTGACATAAATATGAATTTTATTAGTTTTTATGAGGTTTTGATCTGGACAATTATAGAAAACATGACAGCTATATTAAAGTGATGGCCTTCTAAATTTAGGATTATAATATTTTTCAAACTGTTTAAAAAAGTAAATACATATGAAATTATGTAATTCTTGTGAGAATATTTTGAAAATTAAAATTCAGAGACACTTTTTGTCAACACCAACTCAGGTGTTCACTTTTTATACAAGAAGATAATAGCTGGCTTGAAATTAACATTTTATTACTAGCACTACAAGAAAAACCATTTTTGGCGACTAAAAAACCAATTTTCGTCGCTGAAAGTACTAGAATTGGCGACTAAAACGGAATTAGTCGCCAAAGATGATCACTTTTACCGACTAAACCACTTTAGTCGCCAAATGCATACTTATTACCGACTAAAATCACTTTGGTAGCCAAAAGTAGGTGTTTTGCCGACTAAAATTCAATTTAGTCGCCAAAAGTGGACATTTTTGGCTACTAAAAAAATTTAGTAGGTAAAAGGTGGGGTTTTGGCGACTAAAACTCACTTTAGTCGCCAAAAGTGCTGTTTTTTGCTACTAAAAAAAATTTAGTAGCTAATAGGGTGTGTTTTGGCGACTAACAGTCACTTTAGTAAAAAAGTCTTGTTTTTGGCTACAAAAAAAATCTTAGTCGCTGAAATATCAAGGTTTGCCGACTAAGAACCATTTTAGTCGCCCAAAGTAGAAGTTTTGGCGACTAAAATTCAGTTTAGTCGCCGAATGTGCTATCCTTAGGCCGGATTTCATTGTTTTAGCGACGAAAAAAATTAGTAGCAAAAAATGTATAATTGGCGACTAAAATTAAGATTTAGTCGCCAAAAGTGCAAATCCATTTTTTTTTTTAGGAAATAATTTAATTTTTACATAACATATATTAAATAAAAATAATTATTTACATATATATAGTTTTGTATTAAATCCGGAGAATATAGTCTATAAATAATATATGTTACATTATTATTCACGTGAGGGCAGTGGCGTAGTGGGGATAGAGTGTGGGTGAAAGTTGAGAATGTTGGGAAGTGGATGGTCAAGGGTTCAAAACCTAGTAGCAGCGGAGCCAAAAAAATTTTTTTTCTGAAAATGCTTTTAGCGACTAAATGATTAGTCGGCAAAGGTAAAAAAATAAAATAAAAAATGAACTATTGGCGACTAAAGTTTTAGTCAAAAAGGTATAAATAATAAAATAAAAATGAACTATTCGACTAAAATTTTTAGTCGTGAAGGTAAATTTCGAGCAGAAATTGACTATTGGCGGCATTTAAACTTTAGTCATTTGAAGAAATTATTGCCGACTAAAAGTGTTTTAGTCGCTAAAAGGCATTTGCGACCACATCTCGGCGACAAACGGGCGACCAAAATTTTTAGTCGCTGAAAGTGAATTTTTGACATTTGGCGACTAAAATAGGGCCTTTGGCGACTAAAAATTTAGTCGCCAAAGGCGATTTTTCTTGTAGTGTAGGATAGAGGGGTAAATGTTTGGAAGGAAGGAAAGTCAACAAATCTTGGGTAATTCTATTTTCATACATTAATTTTACTCAGTTCACATAATTAATAAAAAAATTTCTTAATATTTTTTTTTTTTTTTGTCTTAGAATAAAAATACTATAATACCCTAGTCTTCTTCCACTCAACCTTAATTCTAAAACACCACGACCATCCCTTGTCGCCAACACCATCTCTCTCATCTATTATCCCCTCTCGTCGTTTCTTTTCCTCTCCGCCTATGACCACTTTCTACCATGACCCTTACATTTCTATAAGCCCCTCATTGCGAATCACTTACTTTCAAGGTTGACTGTAGATGTGTAGGATAAAGGAGATGAGCTAAGAGTGGCAATTGTAGTAGTGATTGAAGGTTGAAAGTGGTGGGAACATCGGCAAAGGAGGGATAGGTGAATGGAATTAAAATTATATGATTTTAAAATTGATAATGAGAATATTATTAAAATAAAGAGATTTTTTTTTTTTTTTTTAATGTGTATACTGAAAGGGTGTTCATTAAATATGTGTATAGAAAGAAATTAGTGTGTGAAAATAGAATTTCGCCACTAGCTTTGCAAGTGTCTGCACGTGCTTCGAACCGTTACTTCAAAGCAATGGTCTATTACACTAACAAAGCTGCCGTTTTGTACGTAATTTAGTAAAGTATCATTTAAGTTATATTTCATTCATATTTCACTTATCCTTTCTCTTTTCTTTTTTAAATTTCTTCTCAAATTTATGCACCAAACATAACCTTAATGTATTCATAACGAGAAGAATAGCTCATCTTCATATGGTTATTATTTATATTTTTGTATATTTTATTTGATAAGCTCAATATGAATATTAATGATGAGTTGCGTAAAAAATTAATTTTATCTAACATTATCAAATAAGCAATCTTAGAGCTACCGAAAGTTTTACCAAAAAAATTACCAAACACACACATGTGGGTGTGTTTGGTAAAACTTTTGGTGTCTATAGCATTTTTCTTACAAGATGCATGAATAAATTAAAATTTCTTTTTCTAAATCAGACGACAGCTATGAGTTTAAACTTAAACTATTTATTTTATAAAACAAAATACGATTTCTTTATCTATTCATCTATATCTGATGAAGTTGATAATTTTTTTACACATACGATCTTCACTGTAAAGTTTACAAGATAAACAGTTCGGATCATGATTATGACTCCAAAGTGAGACCCACAAAATAAAGTATGGAGAAACATAAAGGATAGTGGCATGAAAATAAGTTATTCCCCATAATGACCTGACATGTTATGTGTTAAAATTTGATTTATCACAAATTTAACCATGTAAACCTCAACTAACTTGTTATTTTTGTTGGTATCATTGTGGTTGAATTGTGGATTCTAAATTATAGGCCTCTAATATTCCTTAATTATTTATATTTAACCTTGGGACTCGACTGGTGATTTGGATTGGTTTAGCCTAGCCCCATGGGAAACTATATGGATTTTATTTTGATGATCTGATCTATTGATTTTTTAGGTCTCAGCATGTAAATTATTCATCGAAAAATCCGATTAATCCCATAATTATAGTCACGTGATTTTATCACATACGTCTTCAAAAAAGTTAATGATAATTATAATTTTAAAAAAATAAATGATAACAAGTGCTCCGTAGACATTATTTATTGTTGAGAAGTGTATAAAAAAATCTCTTAAAAATATGTAAAAATATTAAAACGTATATTGATTTCAATAAAAATGCATTAAGTTTAGTGAAAAATGTCTTTTACTCTTCAATTTTTTAATTTTTTATTTGTGCCCTATAGGCACTTGTTAGAGAGACCCTTTTAAAATAGACAAATAATTTTTTTTTATAGTAATAATAATAATAATAATAATAATAATAATAATAATAATAATAATAATAATAATAATAATAAAGTGATTAAAACAAATGATTATAATTATTGGACCAACCTTTTTTTTCTTTTTCTTTTTTTCTTTTACTAGAGATGATCTATACATAAGAGATTAGAAAATTAACGGATGTGATCATTGAAGTGGAACTCATAATGGTCACATAGGCCAAAATGCCTACTTTCTAATCTCACATTTTTTGGGGGTAAATTACATTTTCATTCTCCAATTATATATTTGTTAATGTAATAATTAAAACTTTCAATCTGAGACATCGTTTTTCAACTATAAATTTTAATGAAAAAGCCAAAAAGTCACTATAAGTTGCCACATCACTCTCTTTATTTTTCTGCACATCTTTTCGTAAAAGTCAAAAAATTACTAAAATAGCCTATTCCGAAACGAGGCTTAGTCTTTCAATCATCTCATCATTTCAAATTTGATTTGAAAGTTGAAACATGTAAAGCTAAGAAAAAAGATCCCAAAGGCCAAATGTAAAAGGATTTGCTGATACTTTTCGATAGACAATTGGTTATCACCATAGTTCATTAAGGCAAACTCAGATTTAGAAGGCCATCATTGACTTCAATGGGAGAATGTGGAAATTCCTAACTTTCTCATTAACCACAAATCTTCATTACAGTTGTATATATACATACTATTATCAACAAACTCCTAACTGATTATACGACAACTTTACCAATCTCAGCTACTTGATATAGTACATTGCACCTTTACAAATATCAAGTTGATAGACATGCATTTGATACACATGCAACAGATGATACACTTAAGCAGATGATGTAGGCATAACAGAGACTAAAGTTAGGACCACTTGTGAAGATGTTGAATATGTTGTACTCTCATCATTCCCATGCAAGCTGATGGGAGCAGGAGCAACCAAAAGCTTGTGTTGGAGATATTGAAACCTAGAGATTGATAAGGTTTTTTAAAAGGAAAATGTTAGGGATCATGAAAATTTTATCATGAAAATGATCATGAAAAATTTATAATCCTTGGATTACCTTGATTAGTGTGTGGTGCTTTATTCTAAATATAATCCAAGGGTCACAAAACTTTCATGATTATTTTTATGAAATAGTTTTCATGATACCTAACATTGCTGTTTTTAAAAATATCAGCAACTTAATCAATAGAAGAAACAAACTTCAGAATAACCTGTTTGGCAGCAACCTTTTCTCGAATAAAATGGCAATCAACTTTAATATGTTTAGATCGGACATGAAAAACAAAATTAGAGACTAAGGCAATGGCAGAGAGATTATCGCACTAGAGGATAGGAGGTGTAAAAGACAGAAGCCGAAGATCATGGAGGAGCATCTGCAACCAGGACAATTCAGTAGTAGTTTGAGCTAGAGATCTATACTCAACTTTAGTGGAAGAGCAGGATACAGTGGGTTGTTTCTTAGCAGACCAAGAAACAAGATTTGAGCCAAGAAAAATACAATATCCTAAAGTGCTCTTCCTATCTGGAACATCCCCTACTCAATTAGAATCAGAAAAAGCTTGCAACTCAAAAGAGCTAGGACTGAAAGTGAGCCGATGAGATAGAGTACCCTTAACAAACGTCAATAATCTTTTAACAACAGCAAAATAAGCTATGGTGGGAGCATGGATGTGCTGGTAGGTTTGATTCATGACCAAGGCCAAATTCAAGTGAGTAATAGTGAGGTAATAAAGAGGACCAACCGAACTTTGATAAAGTTCTGGTTGATCAAAGGGAAGAAAAGAATCAAAAGAGAGGGATGGTTTAATAGAGACATGTGAGTTACAAGGCCTATAAGTAGTCATCCCAACTTTAACTAAGATTTCCAACGGATATTTGTGTTGGGACAAGAAGTATGAATCTCCATGGGATTGAATAGAGATAGTGGGTTTAAACATAGTGGGTTTAAACATACATTCGTTGAATCGTTCCAATTCAAGCAATAAGCCTTCATCTACAGGCATTCAAATAGTTTAACACGTAAGTATTTAGCCTCATGGTAAGCATGCTAGTCATGGCACTCACTCATACTCATGCAAGTATGCTAAAGCGTTAAAAACTCACCTAATACTCCAAACTAAGATTAAACAAAAGAGTTAGAAAAATATGCATGATTCCTAACTATGCCAAATGTCTAATACAACACATGCAATAATGCAACTATTAGGCTCGAATACTAATATGGCATATGATTCAATTTGATAACATGCGGTTAAACACGTATTCAAAGAAGTAATAGAAATGACAATGCAGTTTGAATGATGCGCCGAGTCTCGGTGCATGCAATACAAGATAAATGGATGCAAGCATATGGTATGTTAATTGAAACACGTCCCTAATCTGACCATTAAAAGCAGGTAAATAAAAGGGAGAGAGACGTGGGGTTAGAAAATATACACATTATTACATTACACTCGCACAAAGGAGAGTCATAATGAATAAGCTAGCTAACCAAGCTAAACTAAGCTAATTAAGCTAATTATTACAAAATTTGAATAAATAGCTAAACTAATTAACTAATTGAAACATGTCCCTAATCTAACCATCAAAAGCGGGTAAATAAAAGGGAAAAAGACGCGGGGTTAGAAAATATATACATTATTACATTACACTCTCACGAATGAGAGTCCAAATAAATAAGCTAGCTAACCAAGCTAAGTTAAGCTAATTAAGTTAATTATTACAAAACTTGAATAAATAGCTAAAATAATTAACTAATTATTACAACATTTGAATTGAATAATTAACTAACTATCTAAGCTAATTAATTAAGAAAACTAGACTAAGCTAATTAAATATAAAAATATCAACTAATTAGCTACCACTAATTAGACTAATTAAATATTACAACATAATTAATATACAACCAATAATACTAATGAAATAATTAATTGCATTTGATAAGGATATAATGTAAGATAGATAAAGGTTGGATGCGCATCGCTTAAAAGCTACTTTGTCTTCCCCGGCCATCTCTGTTTCACCTTCAGCCACTGCCTCTGTTTCTGCAAAACTGCACTACTGGCCACATACTAAGGGCCAGCCGTGCATCACTGATGGTTTAGCCGTGTATCCATTTTGTGTAAAGCTTTACTTCTGTGCCCTGAGGTGAAATCAGTGCAGATAGAGAATTTTCAAGCTCCGTTTGTCCTTCCATCTTTCTCTGTCATGAGAAATCCTCGAGCGTGGATTGGAATTGATTCCAAAACCATCAATGAGCAATATGATTGCTTGATGATCTCAGATTCAATTTTGGACAAAAGTTGTTAAAAAAAAATGCAAAGAATAGGACCACCCCTCCCTCTTCTTATAGTATGAACTCAAAAAAGAAGGTTGTAATGTTTCAAGAATCATCAAAATGCTATGAACTAACATGTGACAACTCTCGACACAAGTAACTTGGCATAACGTCCGGCCAAGTTGAAGCAATTTTAATCCTTTTTCTTTAAGTGTGTTGATCCAAGTTTTAAACCAATTTTATTAGGCCTTGCCATTCTTTAGTCCATTTGTCCATGGTGATGTTTAAAAGTCCTCTAAACAAGAAGTACTGTCAAACAATAGGTTCTTCTAAAGCATGAGAGAAAGGCCATACCATTGGCAATGAATCTTTGGAAAGATTAAGCCATTAAGTGGGAACCCTTCTAACATGATTTGAACAACCTCAATTGGTTGAAATTAGTCTCAAGTATGAAAGAGACAAATGATGGATTGATGGATTGATTATTAAACTTAGACTCCAAACATGGAAATGAACAAAGAAAGCATAACAAAGAACAAATATGCCAACTTATAAGATCACAAATGCATTAAACAAAGCATAAACCAATTGAAAAGGCCTAGACAACCTTAAAATAGCCCTTAATACATGAAAATTAGAGGTAGAACATGCATGAAAAGAGCTTGAAAAGCTAGACAACAAAGAAGAGAATTAAGGCTAGTAAGCAAGGATAATGAAGGGTGGCTAACCCCTCCACTTTTGAAGCTTCAAAACATGATTTTTAGCCTTTCTAAAACTTTGAAAATCAGTGTAAATACCAAAGGAAAAGAGTAGAAAAGGGAAGGTTTGAGTTATAAGTAAAGGTATAAAAAGAGTAAGCTCTCTCTACCCTTTTGGTAACTCTTCAAACCCAACCTCAAACACTTCAACTAAGCTCAAAACAATTCAAAACAACAAGAACTATGAAGTAAGTGAAAGAAAAGAAGGCAAGAGAAAAAAATACAGGCTTATACCTTTCTAGGGGTAAGCTTGTTGTTAATGGTTCAAACTTGGTTTCAATGCACTCTCAAGCTTGAATTATGCTTCTCCAATATCAACCAAGGCTCAAGGATGATCAAACAAGGTTGTGTATGGAGGGTAGAGATGATATGGACAAGTTAGTTTAGCTCAAAGCCTACTTGCAATGGTAGAAGGAGGAGACAAGAGCTCTCAAGGCGTATATATGACTTCTAGAATTTTTTTCAACCCTCAAAACAATCCCAGAGCTTCAATTTTATAGAATTCAAGCTTAAAAGATGATAAATATCTTCAAAAATGGACAGCTGGTGGCCTCCTGCCCAGAACAGTGTTTATTGCCATCGAAGGCCAGCCGCCCATTCATAGCCATGGTTGGCCATCACTAATGCACGGCCGGGCCTTGATGGCTTCCCCTATTTTTTTGGTTCAAACTCAACTCAAGGTGGGAAAAGGTCCAAAAATGAAACTCATGGGTTCAAACAAGGTAAATATTGAAGATTTGAGGTTATTTCGGGAACCTGATTGAATCCGAATCGCTGCAAATTTGTAATTCAACTTTCATCATTGAGTGTATTGAACCAAGTGTCTAAATCTTACGGGAGGGCAAAAATGGGATGTCGACAGTTGCCCCTCTTTGACAGAGCTTGAAGTCATAAAATGACGTTAGTGAATGACAAAGCCTAGAGACGACCCATTTTGATAAGGCCGTAAGACTTGGACAAGAAAGTAAGACAGAAATTAAATGGTTACACCCCCAGGCTGCCTACATATCCCTTTGCAAGGAATCAAACCAGTGTAGTTCTAGGGTAAGATGCAAACGATATACATGGTGCAAGAACATAACTTATGATTGTGCAATGAGGCTGCGTAATTAAACATTTGAATGCGAATGCAATGCAAAGAAAATGCCACAGTTAAACAAACTAAAACAAGGCATAGCAATTCAAATCATGAAAAACAAGAGTAAATAAACACGCCATGCATGAGAATCACCAGCCAAACCACATTTCATGCAAAAAGGATGTAAGAAAATTATGCAAGCTTAACTACGCAACGTACAAGAAAGGCGAAGAGCAACATAACCATCGAGCACACTTAAGGTCTCAACTGAAATCCTAACAAGTTGTACACGGGAGAAGGAAAGGGTGGTGTGAACACCGGGACGCACCCAAATGTTTTTAACCGAAGGGATAGTGTGAACACCAGGACGCACCCGAATGTTTTTAACCGATGGGGCGGTGTGAACACCGGGACGCATTTGAATGTTTTTAACCGAAGGGGTGGTGTGAACACCGGGACGAACCTGAATGTTTTTAACTGAAAGGGCGGTGTGAACATCGGGGCGCACTCGAATGTTTTTAACCAAAGGGGCAGTGTGAACACCGAGACGCACCAGAATGTTTTTAACCAAAGAGGTGGTGTGAACACCGGGATGCACCCAAATGTTTTTAACCGAAGGGGTGGTATGAACACCAGGACGCATCCGAATATTTTTAACCGAAGGGGTAACAATCCTCACGCGACTTACGCGAGAGGAGGAAAAGGTGGGAGGATGAGATCCAAAGGAGATGAATGATTTTACCTGAAACTCCTCTGAATGAATCGTACATACAATATCGTGTGGTAAGAAATGATGAAATGAATTATGAACTGAACATGACAAGTCATGAATGACCAGAACAGTTTAAACAAGATAAATTGAAGTTAAACTAATGAAATAAAATCAACATAAATCAAATTATGCACTCACGCAATGAAACAAAACGAAATGGATATCTTGCTCCGTCTCTTCATTTCATTTGATCTCTTTGCTATTTTGTTTTCATTGCTTGTTTTCTCCTCTCTTTCTTTTCTTTCTTTTTTGTTATTATTTTTCTTGTTACCATGCAACTCCTTACTGCACTTAAATCAAAACCCACGATCAAAAACTCAAAATTAAAACCCGAAACTATAACTCAAAAATCAAAATAATGATGAAATAAAATAAATAAAACAGCAACACAAAAAAAAAAACCAGAAAACAAAAACAAAACAAACAAAATTGAAATCATCGAAGGCCGGCTGGGCCAAGACGATGCACGGCCGGGCTTCGATAGCGCCGACCGGCCTTCGATAGCGGCGAAGGGCAGTTCGATAAAAGCCACGCCCGTGGCTATTTAAAACACAAAATAGCTCTCATTTGGATCACAACCTAGGTCGAAAATCCCCCTTCTTTCTCTCTAAACTTCCCTTCTCTCTAGATTTCCTCTTTTTCTTGAGTTTATCCAACAACCCTCACAAAAATTTCCTAATACAACTTGTTTTCCTCTTTACTTTGAACCAATTAAAAATTGTTTTGGTCGAAGTTTGGGTTTTCTTTTTGTTTTTCCTCACTTTCTCACATCTTTGCCCAAACTTTTCTTGTTCCCCTTTGATTTTACATCCCTTTTTTACTTTCTCTCCCTTAGGGTTTGGAATTTAGGATTTCACCTATTTTCACTCATCCCTTTTCATTTTTTCTTCACCCTTTTTCATGGCTAGTGACGAGGTTCCCATTCCGAAGCCTGCCATAAGTATTGGTGCTGCCCTTGGAGCAAACATGGAGGCGGAGGAAGTTGCTACATTGCTTCCCCTTGCCGAGAGGCCTTTTGATGCAGTCACATACCAGCCACATACACATGTGCCATCCCCTGGCGGCATCTTGAGGTTCAAGGGCTTCATTCTAGGGTTGGATGAGGATACTCTATTGCAAGAGCCCATGGAGCATATATCTAATGATGCTTCCATGGTACACGACTTTTCTCCCATTTTACTTTGCATTCTACTTTGCACATATGTTGAAATGTTGAGCTTGATGAACAAATCACTTGTCCCTACTACACATATACTGATAAAACTTCTAATTGATAGGTGATTGTCGGGAGGATAGGCGTCTACAGCTCTATATCCGGCCCCCGACGTTGATACGAGTGGCTTCCTGTAAAGGTCCGCACTTTGGTAAATGCTACTAGCTTTGGGCACTTATGCTCTGGGCTCATATGGATAAGGGCCAAGTTGTGGCTTTATGGAGCCCTAATGGAGAGATTGTGAGACACCACCAACTCATTTCACTTTTCTTTTACCAGGGAGATGACACTGATCCCATATGACTTTTGATGTTGACCGGTTTGTGACTTGGGGTCGGCGGCCTAGTCCCTTTTGATCCAGATATGACTCAGTGGAGAGATGCATAACTTCAGCTTCTCGGGGATCCCAGACACTACCAGCCACAGGATGGTGCATTACAGCTGGTTCTTAGAGCACTTCTCTGGCACACAGCCAGCTATTGTAGACGAGGTGGCCCAGTACATCCGTGGCTTCCTCATATATCTTCTCGGTACTACCCTGTTTGTAAATAGGGAAAATACCGTAGGATTATATATTCTAGGGACCCTGGTACACCTTCCTCAGATGGCGGATTACGACTGGGGTGGCGCAAGTCAGGTCACCCTATACTGTTACGTGAGTTTCGTCTCCCACCGCAAGGCAGATTCATTCGGCGGGTACTGAAGTGTTTGAGAGGTACGCCCTACGCTCACCTTTCTGATATACTTTACATTCTGTTCACTATTACATTTCTTGCTTATTTAATCCATTTTCTCATGTCATCTCTCTGCCTTTGATTTGTAGCTTTGGGTCTACACATATTTCACTTCATTGGCTCTAGTTCCAGTGAGACCGATCGAGTTGTTTGTACCCTGCTCTCGGTACTACAACTCGCAGTTCGAGGGACGTTGCCTTGTAGATCGCACCTTCTTATATTTCCACCGTTTCTTTGACACTATCACAGCAGATCAAGTATTGCACTATTTCTCACACTATATGGTCACTCTTATGCTGTTGCATCTGTACCATATTGCCATTTTGATACTGCACTGACTTCTGACACTGCACTAATTCTGACATCGTACTACCATTCTAGCACTGCACTGATATCTGACACTGCACTAATTTTCTCATACTACACTGATATCTAACACTGCATTGATTTTCTCAGATTGACTGGCACCCTTGGGCAGGCATTTCCCAAGTGTCAAGGACAACCTACGCCGCTGCCGGGCATGCTTCTACAATGAGGATTCTATTTGAGGGTCCCTTTGGCTGGGCATACTATCTGAGAGATAGAGGTTCATCCGCCAGACGCTAGGCATTGTTGACCCTGACGTTCCACATCCTCTTCCTCCTGACATGAGGGTAGTGGATGATCTACAAGACGGTCCTGAGCTCGACCTCTTGATGACAGGTAAGGACGGCAATCGTCACCATGAGTTTGGCGACTTTACGACTTTCTTACACACTCGGGGTGATGGCACCTCTTACTCCAAGCGTGGCTCGAGCTGTACCAGAGGTTATTGTTGCTCCTGTTGCCGGGGCTGGCGATACGCCCATTGGAGGTGCCCCTGCCGTTGCTCTTATTCCTGGATTGCCTATGCTTCCCACCGAGATTTTGTAAATGTGTCTAGATAGAGTGATCGAGCAGATCCCACTTGAGCCCATCGAGGAAAGGGACCGTAGACTTGTGTTTGCCCCTAGCGTTGAGCAGGTACACTTTCTTTTTATGCTAGTCTATGTTGCACTTTAGCTTATTCTCAGCCATTATAGTTCACTATTCAAATACTTCTATCTACTTTTCTCAGTTTCTGTTCTGTTGTAGATTCCCCGGGTGTACGATGACGAGCTCCTTCGGATGATCGACTGACTACTCATCATGGTACGGAGGAGGCAGACTACCTTAGTCACACACGAGATTGAGGTACATTCTGTGTGTAGCCTAATGTCTTTGCCATACTGTACACTTTTGATCACTCTATTTGATATCTAATATCTTTTTTAGCTTGAACCGGTGCCAGCAGTGCCTGCAGGACCTTCCGCAGCCAGTAAGCAAAGACAGGGCCCAGTGAGAGGCCGATGAGGTGCTAATCGGGGGAGAGCTCGAGTGAGGCAGCGCTCGCTTTTCGAGGAGTCGTTTGATGGGTCCACGACCCTGGAGAATGAAGGAGAGGAGATTGACCTACAGTCGAGTAGCCCTAGCAATGACAGCAATACACCTCTTCCATAGCTGAGGAGGAAGAGAGCGAGGATGGGCTACTGATGACGATGATGATTTTGCTTTCATTTTAGTTTTGTTATATAGTTATAAAACTAGCTTCGGATAGACCTTTTGCTTTTAAAAAACTTTTTTTTGGTTTTGGTTGTGTAAAACGATGATCGGGGTTAGGCCCGCCAATTATGAAAGGCAAGTTTTGTTGAATGATCTCTTTGTACAATATGATGAACTGCATTACCCTTGCATTTGTAATCTACAAAATTGTGAATGCCTTGCTCTTGAATTGATTCATGAACTGGATAATGACTTACAACCAGTCAAAACATAAAATACAACTCGATAATGGAAAAACGAAATGAAAACAACTCAAAAAGGCTAACAAACACTTGGTACAAACAAAACAAAACTCAAAAGTAAAATTGAAGTTCATTCGAACAAAGGTCAGGTTTCACTGCAACAGATCTGCACTGGGCCAGCATCAAGACCCAGCCGGGCCTCACTGATGCACAGCTTGCTATCACTGATGCACGGCCAGCCATCAGTGTGATGTCGGTCAATGCTGTCCAACTGTCATGCTTTGCTCCTTCTCAGACTCTATAAATAATGCTCCCATGCTTCTTTTCTAGCAAACTCACAAGTCCTTGATATTTTGCTCTAAAAAATGGAGATATTACTTGTCAGCAGGCTTCGGGACTGGATAGGCACCTTGGATGGCTCGGAAAAGGTGAATTTCCATGGCTTCGGCCTAAACGCCCTTTTCCCTCTAGCCGCACTTCTCTTTGCATTCCCTTCACACTGCAGTTCGGTGTTAGAACCCAATCACACATGTCTTTGGCTTTGGAGAACAAGAAATATGCCCAATAATTAAAGAATTTTAGGCATTAATGGGATCCCGGCGCGATGAGGAAATCATACCTCAACCCTGCTTTGGCCATATCCAAGCTTTGGGACGGATGTGTGGGCTTACTCTATACGCGGTTCGATCTCTGGTGCACAATGGAAAGCTGGATATTCCTAGTATGATTCATCGATTTTTTGACATTGGTGACCGAAGCGACCTTCTTTGGCGGGGTTTTAGGCAACATGCCCTTTGCTTGTATATGTTGGCACATTTCCTTATTATCCTTAGTTTTGGTTGATCCAACATTCGATTGGTCGAAGTGGCCTAAGGTTTGAAAGAAGGCAAGAGTTGCATTGGCTTGGTGCTGGCCGAGACTTTGATAGGCTTAGACGTCTTCCATCGACGAAAGACTACCAAATTTGCAGGGAGTCCACTACTCATTCAGATAATGTTTCCCACCCTTTCTAATATATATTTCTCACATCACTCGACATTCATGCTCTGTTTTTCTCTCAAAGCCATTTTCTCACTTTTCTCTCAACATACATCTCTCTTTTCTTTTATCCCTCCCCAGATATGGCTTATGGATAAGTTAAAGGTAGTGGATTCTTGCCCTGCATACTCGGCTCAAGCATACTTCTTCCGTCAACAGCTAGTGGATTTCTCGAATGACGGATGGTGGTGCCACTGGATGTGCAACAGGTCTGCTGCTGACATTGCTTGGCGTTGCCCCTGGCTTAACCTGACCGAAATGAGTTACAGCATGACTCGGTAGCCTAGCATTCAGCTGATCGGCCTGTCATACTGTGTATTCTACTTTACGTTCTGATTCAAGCATCAGTTTGGACATGATCAGACTTGCACAGAGGAGGGGGTAAAGTACCCGGTTTCATTCCCCATCCGAGGTTCACAATTGGCTAGGTACCTCACTGCTTGGAGGACAAAAGAGCTTCTGGCCTACGCTTCTAGTTTCAGCTGTGCCCTTTCTGACAAGTGCCTGACTTGGCTCAAAGATGAGGCACAAACCAGGCCCACTTTAGCATCAGAAGCTTCCACAAGCACAAGCAGGGGAAACAGGAGCACCTGACTCATCTATGCCCCTAGTTTATTGCTTTGATCTTACATTTCAAGTTTTATGAATATAATAAAAGCAACTTTGATTTGTATCGAGAGTTGAAGAACTTTGTATTGAAATCAACGAAATTAAAGTTGTGAGCACTGAAAATTTTCCTTTTGGTCCAAAAATGGTCTAAGTTATAAAAGGTAAAATTTGAAAAAAATTCAACTTTTATCAAAACTTTTCAAAACCATTTTCGATAAGGATCACCACTTGACACACACGGAATCTATCCTTGAGCTATACAACCCTAAATCCAAAGATAACAAATTGCCCCATGTTTGAATAACACTGCTCAGCACTATAACCAGTTCTTAGAGAAGATCATAACCGAACATTCAGATGAAGAACAGACAAAGATGACCTAATCAAACCCATAGACAGGACAGTTGAGTTAGAGGTGTTTACGGCCGAACTTCAGGATGAAGTTGCCTACGTATCCTGAAGATGAAAATCAGGTCGTACGTAGTTTGGTTCGGGTTCACTCGAGTATTAACGCTCTCCTTTTGCACTCTAACTTTTGCCAAGCCCTTTAGGGCTTTCAACCTTGCGAGCTCAGTTTTTCTTTATTTCCAATTTTTTTGCGCTCTAACTTTTGCCTAGGTCGCCCTTTAGGGTTTTCAGCCTAGCGATCCTCTTAGGGATAATATTTCTTCAACTTGTCCATGTTGATCGGTTGGAAAAATTCTAGACTATCCAGGTTCATAAGAATAACAGCTTCGCCCGACCAGATAGTTTTGATGATGTAAGGACCAGTCCAATCAGGTCTGAACTTGCCCTTAGGGTCATGGATGGGAGCTCGGTTGTCTTTTAGCACCAAATCCCCTTCTTTGAGATTCCTGGACTTAACCTTCTTGTTAAAGGCCCTGGCAATCCTGCGTTGATAACCCTGAAAATGGTACAATGTTTTCAACCTTCTCTCATCAAACAACATCAGTTCTTCAAACCTGCTCTGCTGCCAGTCCACCTCTGCTATTTGACACTCAGCCATAACCCGCAGCGACGGGACTTCTATTTCGATTGGTAGAATAGCTTCCATCCCATAGAAAAGAGAGTAAAAAGTTACCCCTATAGACGTCTGAATTGAAATTCTATAGCTCCAGAGTGCAAATGGCAATTTGTCTAGCCAGTCCCTATAGGTTTTAACCATTTTCTAAAAAATATGTTTGATGTTCTTGTTGGCAGCCTCAACAGCTCCATTGGTTTGCGGCCGGTATGTAGATGACTTATGGAAAGCCAAGTTGTATTTCTCTAACAATTCTATCACTTTTTCTTGAAATGAGAGCCATTATCTGAAATGATCTCGTTTGGGACTCCATAACGAGAAATGATGTTGTTTCGAATGAACTTAGCCATATGCGCTGCTTTTAATACTGCGTAGGACTGAGCTTCCACCCACTTTGTAAAGTAATCAATTGCCACTAGAATGTATTCATGCCCATTCGACCCTTTTGGTGTGACTGCGTCGATGACGTCAATTCTCCAGATTGGGAAAGGCCATGGTGAAGTCATGTTGTACAGCTTCAACGGCAGGGTATTCATGCGATTAGCATGAATTTGGCATTTGTGGCATCGCCGAACAAAATTGATACAATCCTCTTCCATAGTAGACTAGTAGTAACCTTGCTTGAGAATCTTTCGAGCTAACATTACTCCATTCATGTACGCTCTGCACTCTCCTCCATGGATAGCTTTCATTAGACGCTTTGATTCCTCTGCCTTGACACACAACTTGTACATTCCCAAATGACCCCTCTTGTATAGTTTATCTCCGCAGATGATAAATTGAACGGCCATCTGCCGTATTGCCCTCTTATCTTTGGCATTTGCCCCTGGTGGATAATCCTCATTTTCCAAGAAGTTCCAGATGTTGTAGAACCAAGGGTTTTCATCTTTTGCTTCATCTATCGCGGCGATAGTCTCGTAGGCCAACGTATATCTCTACTTAATGATGATCGGACGCATTCTGACTCCAAATAGGATGTCTATCATAGAAGATAGAGTTGATAAGGCATCAACGAACCTGCTGTTTTCTCTTAGTATATGCATGAAAGTCAGTTTTTCAAACCTAGGAATCAGAACGTCCAAGGTCTGGTGATAGATCTTCATCTTTTCTTCCTTGACCTTCCAGTCTTCATTTGCTTAAGACACAACTAAGTTCAAGTCCCCAATGACGTCCACCGTTTTTGGCCTAAGTTCTAGGGTGGCTTCCAAACTAGCAATACACGCTTCATACTCTGCTTTGTTATTGGATACCTTGAACCGTAGTTTGAAGGCTAAGGGTATATGGGAATTGTCGGGTGCTATTAGCAACACACTTATCCCATAACCGTACCGATTAGATGCTCCGTCAAAGTACATTGTCCAAATCTCTTCCTCGACTTGCAGAATAGCTTCATTTGGAAACAGGTATTCTACCGCTTCATCCCCTTTTACTTGGTGATCTACCAAGAACTCCGCTACTGCTCTCCCCTTGACCAACTTGCGAGTAACATACTTCAGATCAAATTCGGAGAGAAGAAGCAGCCAACGAGCTAGTCTACCCGTAAGTGCTGGTTTCTCAAAGAGATATTTGATGGGATCTAATCTCGAAACCAGGATTACAGAGTGAGCTAACAAGTAGTGCCTCAACTTCCTGGTAGCCCATACCAAGGCTAAGCAAGCTTTCTCCGACGGAGTGTAGCAGGTCTCATAATCCAGCATTTTCTTGCTCAAATAATAGATGGTTTTCTCCACCCTATCCTCAGATTCCTGAGCAAGCATACATCCCATCGTTGTGTCCGTCACTGACAGATATAAAATAAAAAGGCTTCCTCAGCTCTAGAGGCGACAACAAAGGTGGATTCTAAAGGTACCACTTGATCTGCTCAAAAGCGAATTGACACCGATCACCCCATCGGAACTTCTTTCCTTTCTTCAGGAGACCAAATAGTGGCTCACAAGTCAGGGTTAATTTAGAAATAAACCGTCTTATGAATTGCACTTTTCTTAGAAAGCCTTGCACATCCTTTTCAGTCCTTGGTGGTGGCATTTCTAGGATGGCCTTGATTTTAGAAGAATCTACCTCGATGCCCCTGTATGTGATCAAGAAACCCAGTATTTTCTCTGCTGTTACGTCGAAAGTACACTTCTGTGGATTCAATCTTAGTTTGTATTCTCTGATCCGTTGGAAGAATTTCTTCAAGGTGGTGTAATGGCCTTCTCTTCCCTTAGACCTGACAATCATGTCGCCCACATACACCTCGGCCTCTTCATGGATCATATCATGTAGAATTGTGGTCGCAGCCCTTTGATAGGTACCCTCGGCATTCTTTATCCCAAACAACATCACTCTGTAGCAGTAGGTTCCCCATGACATAGTGAAAGCGGTTTTCTCTCTATCCTCGGGTGCCATCAGAATCTAGTTATATCTGGAAAATCCATCCATGAAGGAGAGCAATGCATGACCCGCGATGAAATCCACCAATTCATCAATGTGCGGCAAGGGAAAGTTGTCCTTCGGACTGGCTTTATTCAGATCCCTGAAGTCCATGCACACCTGAATTATGCCGTCTTTCTTTAACATTGGAACAATGTTAGCCAACCAAGTTAGATACTCAGATACTAGCAAGAACCCTGCGTCTATCTGCTTGGTGACCTCCTCCTCAATCTTCAAAGCCCAATCCGGGTGTATTCTCCGCAACTTCTGTTTGACGGGTCGGGCCTCGGGGTCGAGAAGGATCCGATGCTATGCAATCTCAGGATCGATTCCAGGCATGTTTTCATAGGACCACGTGAAAACATCTTGAAATCTTTTAAGAAAGCGACTAAGCACTCGCGCTCCTTCGAATACAACATGGACCCAATCTAGACCAGACATAGATCCTTCTCAGTACCCACATTAAAAGCAATGATTTCATTGGCGAGGGGTTTTGCAAACCTCTCATCTTCTCGATTAATCAAAATTGTCAAAACCAGAGGAATTCCTTCCTCATCATTTTTATTAAAATTTTGAAAATCCTGATCAATGCAATAAACAAGCGGCACAAAGAAATACTCAGAATCTGCAATGACATTCTCATTCAAAAGGTTTAGCTCATCCAACTCCTCAGTTACAACCAACTCAAAAGCAAAAGAAAATGATGACTTGGGCAAAACCTTGGCATCCAGGTTATCAACCCCATGAATACCATACTCAGACTCAAAAGAACCGGAATTTGATTCCGACTCCACAAAGTCTATAGAATCAGATTCTGGCACACTACCTGACTCAAAACTACTAGACAGGTAGCCCTCCTCCAGCTGCCAAATGAGGGATGGTGCGTCAAATGCATCCAAAATGCTGCTAGAACGGTTCACACCCGGTTGGTCCCCGATCATGGAAACCTTCAGGTTAGCCCCCAAGCTCTCTAAGTCGATCAAAGGATCTGAAAGGAGACATGCCAGTGATGTTCCTACTTCACATTCGCTGCTGTCCAGACCACTTTCCATGCTCTGCTCAGCTTCAATAGTAATTGGCTCAGCCCTTTCCTCTGTATCACTGTCTTGCAGTTACAAATTGAAGAAAATCTCAAAGCTAAGAGCACGCTGCTTCTCATAGTTGAACCAAGGTTCGGGGAAATAGCAAAATGGGAAGTCTTTACCCTCCCGAACAAAATGACCATTCAGGGTTCCCCGGATTGGTCTGTACACAAACTCATAGCGCTTCCTAGTCTGCTTAGCTCTAGCTCTTCTTGCCATCTATTTTCCTTTCCTAACCCAATCTTCTCTGGTGGGCGTATAGCCAAGGCGAAAGGCATGTGAGTTATATGGCACATCGGCCAGTGCTGTGATGCCCTTTCGGCCACTTCTTCCCAAACCCATTCCTGGCACATGTTGGAGCTTGTTCATGAAGTAGATTTATTGAGCACTGACATATAAGCTGTCATCTAATGCTAAGATGGTCTATCTTGAGCCTCGGCAGGTAAATCTAGAGAGGAAAACATCCTCCTCGCCATGAACAGTCTCCAACACAGGCGTAGTTATCTCTGGCGGAGGATGGATAGATGAATTCCCAAACACAATAGCCATCCCCTTCCCATGAGGGTATTTCAACATTTGGTGAAGGGTAGAGGAGACAACTTTTACTTGGTGTAGCCACGGCCTTCCTAGCAATAGGTTGAAAGTGGCTGGCACATCCAAGACGTGAAACTCAATATCTTGTTAAGCTGGGCCCACTTGAACTCTAATTTGTACTGTGCCCGTTACCTCCCTGCTGGTGATGTCATACGCCCGAATCACCTGGGCTGTAGGCACGAAATCTGCCAATTTCAAGCATATGTCATATGCTGTATGAGATAGGCAGACGTTGATTGCTAACCCAGTATCGACTAACACCACTGGCACCCACTTTTCTCTACACTCTAATGATATGTATAGAGGTTTGTTATGTGTTAAGCCTTCTAGTGGCAGTGCCTTGTCTGAGAAGGTTAAAGTTGGCACAGCGGCTCCCGAGAAGACTAATCCAACAAGCTTTTCAGGAGTGGTATCAATGGACAATTTAGCTTTATCTATCACTGATAACACAACCTGTCGATGCACACGAGAAGCCATGAGTAGGCCCCAGATTGAAATATCGACGTGGATCTTCTTTAGTTGTTTCAGCACTATTTCTTCTTCTAACTGCCTTTCCTTCTACTTCTCATCCTCTTTATCATTTTAGGAGGCTTCAGCTTGGTCCAAATGTAGGGCTTGAAGTACCGCCCACTTCTAGTCATATGGTCCACCTCTTCAGAATACCAGGTATTGTCTGGCAGGTCTTTACCCCAATCCTTGTCAGTGTGGGCAAGATGCAAATCATCATCTTCCCACCATATTTCGCCGGCAACCGACAAACAATTGTCTGGTTCCGTTCTAATCATTCCCTCATCCCCCGCAGGGTGTTAGGCTTTTCCAGCTTCCTGTTTACCTTGATTCCTTTCTTGTACAAACCGCTTCAACACGGCTTCCTGTTCAATATCCATGGTACTCATGGTGCCTAGTTCTTGAGCTAAATTCTAAATTCTTGATTCCTTTTCTTCAGGTTTTGGTACAATTTCCTACTCCTGGTTAGGTTCATCACTAAGCCACCTGGAGTTGTCTGTTGACCTATTTAGATCAAACTAGTCAATCTGCACATTTTCCTGATCTTGTTTGTCGCAGAACTGCAGACTGTCTAAGTCTTCTTCCAGCTCTGCTAGTTCATCTAGACCTTGACTTGGACCATCCTTTCTCACCATATTAACCTCCGCTGTTGTCGGCAATACCACTTTGGGCTTGGCTTGCTCAATTGGCACAATGGAGCGGCACGGGTCATACACTCCCCAAGCTAAGTCTACAAAGCTCTCAGGTAATGGGATAACACTCTCCAAGGCCAACCTCCTTCCTTTTGCTACCGTCATCACCATGGGTTCAGGCTGAGGTGTGGACATGTCCATCATGCACAAGTCTGTGCTTTCTGGAATGAACACTTCAAGCTTGGGTAAATGGGCTGGTGTGATGTATATGCTAGGGTCGTATGGGATGGCCAGTGTGTGTATTAGGTTTAAGTGCCGGGGTGGAAGAACTTGGTTATGGGCTGGGAAAGGGTTGGTGGTTACATTTGGCTTTTGGGGTGGTGTTATTACCTTGTTATCGATGAGATCTTGAATCTCATGACGTAGCCTGTAGCATTTGTTGACGTCATGACCATGCTGTTAGTGAAAAGCACAATATTTGGTCGGGTTGTGCTTAGGTGCGAGAGGATCGGGTAGTGAACGTTGTTCTAACGGCTTAAGATGTCCCTTTTTGATCAGCACCCTCAGGGCTTGGGATAAAGGCATGTATAGTGGGATAAAGACCCTTTGGGTTCGAGCTTGGTTGTTTGAGGTCGAGGTTTGTGTATTTGTACTGGCGAAAGGGTTGGCAGTCTTGGCTGTAGTGGTGACGACATTCACATCAGATGGTCGTGCAATTATGCTTCCACTCATGGTTGTATTGGAACTGTGTGTGAAAGGCCTCTTAGGCTGCTCATTCTCATCGCTTATCAACCCTTATTTCATTGCATCTTCAATTTGAACTCCTATCTCGTAGAGTTCGGAGAATGTAAACAATGATAAGACTATCATCTTCTGCAATAATTTGCCTTGCAGGTTGCGGACCACCATTCTGATTTGATTCTTCTTGGATGGCCTGATAATCATCATTGAAGCCTTGGCCCTCCACCTAGTTACAAAGTCCAAGAAGCCCTTCTTTGGCTCTTGTCGGGTTGCCTCAAGATCACGGGTTGTGACCTCGATCTGGGTATTATAGGAGTACTGTGCGATGAAGGCCTCAGCCATTTCCTCCCAGCTCTGTTTCACAGAGTCTTCCAACTTTGCATACCAGATAACTGCTATCCCTAACAAGGTCTGTAGACACCCCATTTTTGACCGACCTTAAGACTCAGACGTCACCGATCGAGCGCTCGGTGATGTTGCATGTTGTGCTCGTTCAGAAGTCTCAGAGTCGAGGCCGTGCACCCTGCCTCCGGACTTCCGAACTCTCTTCTGTGCCTTGCCTCGGTTTGCGAACCAGACTCGGTTTTCTCTGTTTTCCCGAGGAGGGAGTGGTCCCAGACTATCTCTCGGGTCAGAGGCCATTTTGCCCATTTCGGAGCCCGGTTCCCGATTTTCGGAGCCGTCAGGCCGTGTGCCTCGGTTCGGGACCGCCAAACCATCTCCGATTTCTCCAGTTTTTGGCATGAATCTCATTTACTCCATACCGAGGGACACTGGGGTCTCAGATACCCACTTCGTGGTCGAACACCACTCCCGATGCCCAGTTTCATTTTCGACCTCAACTGCGTGATTTGGGCCCCGAGCTTTCATTTTGCATTAGTTTTTGTTCAATTTTGGCAGGTACCTCTGTTTTAGCACCAGGAAGATCACTGGAGGGTGGGAGGACAACAATTGTCTCAGAAAACCAGTTTCACTCCTCCGGCGTCCGTTTTGCTCACTTCCGGGCTAATGTTAAATACCCTAGGGATATTTTCTTCGAGCCGAGACTACATATTTGTGATGAGGGGACATGGGAGGACCCTAAAAAGTAGTGGTCGGCCAGTAATTGTTATTTTCATTTTTGAGCCTCTCTTTCAAGTTGAATGTTGCGCCTCCTGTTTCAGAGTTGCCAAATTCCAACCATGGGGTCTTGTTCTACACACCTGGGAGGACACCAAAATATGGTGGCTGGCCATTAATTGTTCACTTCATTTTTGGCCATGGCCGGCCGGCCAAGGGGGATGGCTGGCCGGCCAGTGGGGGGGCCGGCCATCTTCAAGAAAAGCACTGGCCGGCTGCCTCGCTTGACCACTTTTACAAATGTCCAAATTGCTTTTTCCAAATATCTTTGCCTCCGAGGGATATTTTGGGAGGGAAAGCTTGGATGCATTTCCCTCCCTTTTACACCCCTTTCTTGCCCATTTAAGGGGCTGACCTCCTTCTTTGTTAGGGTTAGCAACTTTCTTCTCAAGAGCATATCTCCCATTGCCTCTATTTCCCTCTCCAAAAGCTCGAAAAACCTTCAAGTTTCTAGCCCACTTGTTCATCAACCCTAAGCTTCACCATCACCACCTCCATTCCAGCAGCAAAAGAGGATTTTTCAGAGGCTAAGAAGCAACAAATTGAAGCCAAGAAGCAACAAAAGCTTGATCTTCAAGGGTAAGTCACTATTTCCCCCTTTTGAGCACATTTTTGCATCAATTCTTTACCCTACTTGCCCTTTGTTTTGGGCTCCAAACCCTACTGATTTTAGGCTTATTTTGAGCCCCTCTACAATATTTTAGAAGGGCTCAACCTTGTTTGGCACCTCTATGATGCACCTCTTTCAATATCACTCTTTGTGCCAATATTTTGCATGCTTTGTTTGGATTATGAGTGATCCATTTTCGAGCCTGATATAAACTGTGAGGGGGCTTATTTTGAGCCCCTCTTCAACATTGAAGAAGGGCTCAACCATGTTTGGTGGTTCTATCATGCACTTGTTTTGTAATTCTTCCAATTTACCGTAAAATTGCATGGTTTTTTTAGCCTATTTGAAGCCTTATTTTGAGCATGCCATTAACTGAGATTGAGCTTATTTTAGATCCCTCTACAACATTGTAGAAGGGATCAATCTTGTTTGGGGCCTCCATGCATGGCCTCTCTTTGTACCTCTCTTTGGCCCCATTTTGCATGCCTTTTTTTAAGCTTATTTTGCTTCTGATTTCAGCCTTCATCAGGCCAGAAAAGAGCCTTATTTTTGCCTTGTTTTCATGTTTTGTTAAGGGTCTTATACTATTTGGTGAATACTTTTGGTACTTCATATTATACCCTCTTATACCCCCTTATTTTTGCATGCCTTGCTAGCTCATCATGCTTCTGTTTTTGAGCCTTCATCAGGCTTGGAAAGGGTCTTAAAATAACTCATTATTCATTTTTTGTTAAGGGTCTTAGGCTGTTTGGTGCATCCTTTTGATACCTCATGTTATAGCTCTCTTTTGGCTCATATTTTGCATGCTATGTTAAGCATATCTACATACTGAATTGGAGGATGTCATCTACTGTAAATGTGCATATTTTTGGTCCCCCTTTAATGTTTTAGAACTGTATTTTTCAGTTTGAGCATTGTACATATCACTTGTTTCATTGTTCCCCTATTTTCCCCCATTTTTGCATGCTGTTTTGGCCATACTTGTGATTGTTGTTTGGCCATTCTTTGTACTGAAAAAATGCTAGTTTAGGGGCTTCCTAGAATCTGTCTTTACGCTTCATGTCCATATTGTGCATGTTTGGCATAGCTGTAGGCCATTTCGGGTGCTTAGCATAGCATTTCGGGCATCGGGTGTAATTTTGCTATAATTCGGGGGCTGTTTTTGCATCATTTTGGCTGCTGAAATTTGCATTTTCCATATGCCATATGCCACGTCACATTTGCATGCCATTTCATACTTTTATGTCATTGCCTCGGTTTGCGTGTCCGTGTGCGCGCACTTCGAGACACTTCATTTTCATCCCATGGCCTCCTGTGTGAGTGTGGCTGAGGCCCTCTCATGTTGGTGTAAGCCCATATTGCATCGCATATCTCATTTTAGTCCCATTACATTCTGTATGCCATTTTCTCGGTTTGCGTGCCCGTGGGCACGCATTTTGAGACATCTCATTTTAGTCTCATTGTATATCATATTTCTGGTCGTTTCGTGTCTTTATGTCATTACCTCAGTTTGCGTGCCCATGCGCACGCATTTTGAGGTACCCCATTTTAGCATCATTGCATTCAGCATGTCATTACCTCGATTTGCGTGCCCGTGTGCACGCATTTCGAGGCACCTCATTCTAGCATCATTGCATCGTATATGCCATTGCCTCGGTTTGCGTGCCAGTGTGCACGCATTTCGAGGCATTTCATTTTCATCCGACGGCCTCTTATGTGAGTGTGGCTGAGGTCCACTCATGTTAGTGTAAGTCCAATCGCATTGCGTATGCCATGTCATGTCTTAGGATCATTGCCTCGGTTTGCGTGCCCGCGTACACGCATTTCGAGGCATCTCATTTTCATAGTATTGTGTATGTTAGGATCGTATATTAGTTGCATTCATGCATATCATGCATATTGCATCGTGTTCGGGATAAGAGTTAGTCCGCACGGAAACGAGGCACGCTTTCAGACTGAAAGTGACTAAGCGTCTCAATTCCCAAGTCACCGACACTCCGGATTACCCATGATGGAGTTAGGTTTTGTTGTAGCATTCATCTGCATTCATCCTATATTGAGTTGTGCAATCCGACTCCTCGGTCATTATGCATCGGTATGCGTGATTGGTGGCACGAGGATCGAGGCATGCATATATTTGTGAAATACATTGCTATGCCCCTTTCCTGCTCTCTGTTGCAGCAAAATGAAGAATCAACAATTTTTCGGAGTGTGGCACACATTTCAAGAAAAATGCAAATAGAGGCTAATTGGGCCATCCCAGTGGATTTCCGCGCAAGGCAGCCCAACATGCATCATTTCATTATCCGGAGCGGAGTCAAGGCAGCCCCTGGCTTGCACGCCAATTTTACAGCTTTCTTATTTACTTTGATAATTAATTAGGAATTTGTATATTTATTATTCGGACTGTATTATTCTTTCATTTGGGACTGTATTATTATTTATTCGGACCCTCTGCGCGAGGGCATAATTGTAATAAGTGTGGGTGAGTGATGTATGTCTTCCAACCCCCATTTCTTTCTCCCTTTTATTTACCCGCTTACGATGGTTAGATATAGGGCATATTTCAATTAGCATACAGTATGACAGTATGTTTGCATCATTCATCTGTTTTGCATGCACCGGGCTCGGCGCACCATACAAACTGCATTTGTATTTCAAATTCCAAATTGAATACGTGTTATTTGTAGCATTTCATATGCCATGTTTAGGACAGCCGAGCCTGCTATAGGTTGCATTTTTGCATGTGTTGCATTAGGCATTTCTGTACATTTAGGATCATGCATGATTTCTAACAAGCTTCTGTTTTGGCTTGGAGTACTAGGTAAGTTTTATGCTTTAGCATCCTTGCATGCGTGTGAGTGTTGCCATGAATAACATGCTTACCATGAGGCTATGTGCTTATGTGACATAACTACCTTGAATGTCTGTGGGTGGAGGTTGAGTTATTTGAATTGGGACAATTCATCAAATGTTTGTTTTAAGCCCACTAGATAGTGGCAAAATCATGTTTTCTAAGCCCACCCGAGAGTGGCAAATCCGCGTCTTAGCCTACCTGCGGGTAGCACCATCAAACCATTTTCAAACAAACAAACATGAAATGTTTTGTTCCAATTCAGGCGATTCAGTCTATACTTGTATGCTGTGCGCATCACATAGTAACCTAGGCTAATAACCGAAATAAGAACTCGCAATGTTTTCAAAAACAGATATCATGGTTAGTAGAGGCCGGTCTTTGACCGGGCGAGCGGGGGTGCTCACGAAGTGACCTTCCCCAATCGTACCCAAGTTCCCGAGCCGAGGCAACTTTGGTGATGACGGACACGTGGCCTTTTGGCACCGAGTTAGGGTTTCCTAAATTTCCCATTTAAAAAACATTTAGGTGGCGATCAGATTCCGGGCGGCGACCCATGTTTGGCACTTCTTTCAAAAATTTGTTTTCAAACGACGATTTGCGGATTTGGACTCTTGGTTCAAGATTAACAACCGTGACATTTGAGTCCTTCGAATAGTGACCCAATATCGAACGAACGGGGGACTCGACTCCTTTCCCGGATGCGTCGGGGCGTCTACGCTTCGCCATCATTGGGATTTAGAGAACTTGACTCGAACTCATGATATGTGGTTTTGTCTACACTTGTGTGTTTCTTTGCATTGCATTTGCATTGGTGCGCTAGGACACCGTGGTTTGCCATATGCCATTCGAACGATTTGCGGAGGCTTGTCTTGTCAAGTCATGACCATAAGGCCGATCGGCCTGGCTCGACAAAGATGGGAACACAAACCCGTTTTACCGGGGCACCCTTTTTGACCATTCGACCTAGTGCATATTCGGATCCATAGTGACCATTCCAAACTAGGACAGGTTGCTTACCCATTTATAGGTTGTTTGAAACCGCTGTGTGCGTAGTGAAACCCTAGCTCCTGACAAAATAGGACAGGGCAACCCTACCCCAACATAGGGGTGTTTTGGCTCTCACTTATCTGTTATGTGCTTGTTAGAGTGCGTCTCTACAGGGAATGCATGTATCAGTTCATGAGTTTGGGCATCAGGCCTGCGGGCACCAGTTCAGTATTTCGGGAATCAGTTTTACCAGAGGGTATCAGATTTGAGGCAAAGTTTTGGGGGCAGAATTCAGTAGAGGGCACAGTCATCCTGTTATGCTCATATCCGTTTTGGTGAAATCAGGCTGAGATGCTGCATGTTTTCTCTTTTGCTAGGTAGTCCTGGAACCATAGCTTCAGAAGGCTTCGATATCCCCCGGGTACATTGGACTAGTGCTGATAGACTTTGTTAGGTCAGAAATTCAATTCAAGGGCAACCAGTGTTCTGTCGTTGAGGCAAGGCAAAGAAAGGCCAGTCAGGGTTCACCGGTTCATCTGATCCGTCAGTCACCAGTCACATCACCTTTGTTCGGACTCAACAGACCGTGATGTCACAAGGTTCGGAAGAATTTGTGGCCGTGGTAGCAGCGTTAAATCAGGGAACTGCCATGCAGGCTGAGACCAGTATTGGAACGCAGCGCCCATCTGGGACATCTGCCTCACAACCAGCCCGAGTTCAGGGCAGAACTTTCACCCCCCTCCATATGAGCCTAACCAGCGCATTCAAAGTCCTGAGGGAAAGAGAGCATCTCAAACCCCTTAATCCTCAACCTTTGCCAAATCCACTCCTTACCAAACATAACCCAAGCAAATACTGTGTATATCATCAACAGCTCGGCCATGGCACTGATGGTTGCTACCGCCTTCGTCATGAGATCCAGAATCTCATTGACAACCGGACAATAGTTCCACCTCAAAACCCCGAGGACCAAGTACCTCATCCACATCTCAACCTCAGCCATACACTGCCATCCACCTACAACCCCAGTATATCCCCCCCGACCCATATACTCAAGCCCGAGATGTTTATCCCAGAAAGCATGGCCTTAAGCACGATAGATGCACTTGAACCCCAATCATCTCAAACCCGTGAACCCACTACTTCTGAGCTGGGGAGCATGATTGAAGATCTTCAGAGAACAGTGGCAGATTTAACCTTCGAAGTTTTGGCGCCATCATCAACCACATCGCCTACCAGGGAGTTCATGTCAAAAGGCTCCCCAAGCTTGGGACGGGCTGCATTGGGAGAAGGCAAATCCCTTGGCAAAGTGGAGGCGAGTGGAAAGAACAAGATAGGGGCGGACATGGATCCCCATGAGCATCTTCTGTTGGCTGTTGAGGCTTTGAAAGCCGAGGATCGAACAAAGAGCAAGTGCTCACATTTGTTGCAAAAGCGTGGATGACACTTTCGCTACTCAAGTCGAGCTTGAATCAAGAGACAAGGGGAAAAGGGCCGTTGTACCAGAAATGATCCTGTTAGCTCTAATCCTGCACTCAGAAGACATCAGCAAACCAGGCCAGCACCTGCCAATCCTTTTGCTGGTACGCCCGGTAAAAATCCACAAACCCAGAAGTACCAACCTCGAGGTCAGAGGGTCTTCCATGCCCTCCACATGCCTTTGTCCAAAGCTTTCCAAATCCTTGTTGGACAAGGTCATCTCAAACCCCTTGAGCCTCGGCCTCTCCCGAACCCTCTTTTGGCTACACATGATGCTACCCAGTACCATCGACAAACCGCCATACTAGACGCACCGTCTTCGCCATGAAGTCAGGGATCTGTTTGACAACGGAGTTGTCCTCCCGCCAAGCTCTGCAAAGTCCATTGGCACTGGATCGGTGAACTTGGGGGATAATGCGATGTGATTAGGGGGATGAACTAGCTGCGGGTGGCGCTCGATTTAACTCCAGACGTGGGAATGGCACGCACTGTTTTGAGCAATGTACAAGTGCTGTTAATTTTGCATTTTGACTTGGGTATTGGGTCAGTCTTTTGTTTTGTTTTGAGTCTGTCTTTTTGTTTTGAGTCAGTCTCTTTTGTTTTGGGTCTGTCTTGTTGTATCGAGTCAGTCCTGTTGTATAGGAGTCGGGTGATTCCAGGGGTGTTACCTCGGGCGTCACCATTTTGTTTTGCGTTCGTCTTTTTGTTTTGTTTTGAGTCTGTTTCTGCCAGGGAGCTAGTTGTGCCAATAGATTTTGAATGAAACGGCAGTGATTTCCACACTCTCACATTTGCTTCTGCCGTGTGCTAGTTGTGCCGGGATTTGAATGAAATGGCAGTGCATTCCACCTGCTCTCTTGTGCCTTGAAGTCATTGTAATGACCTGAGTTTTTTCGAAACCTTTTGAACATCATGGTAAAAACAAAGAGGGAGGAATTCCCGATTTGCAAAACTTTGATCAAACTGAGAGAAAGAGAGGCGCTAAGCCCTTAATGAATGAAATCATGCTTGTTAGTGTGAGTCTTGAGAAGGACCCTAGCTTTGATCTAGATTGGTCCTACTGTCTTCAAAGACGAGCGATTCGTCGCTTTCTTAAAACTTTCAAAAATGTTTTATGGGTCCTGCGAAGACATGTGTGGAATCGTTCTTGAGATTGTGCAGCTTGGGATCGCTCTTGGCCTCGAGACTCAACCCCTTTGCTTCCAAACCTTGAACTTGAATTCAGAAGGTTCAACGGTCAACTACGATGTGAGGCCTGTGTGGCCAGATTTGAAGCAGCCCTCGAATATGAGGCACCAAAGTCAAATCAAGAAGGTCAGACCTCGTCAGAAGAAGCTTGCAAAGCTGGAACAGAAGCACCCCTCGAACTAGGGGCAAAAATATCCGTTGTGCTCGAAGAGCCGAAGATGGATCCTTCTGCGAATCAATACAACAGTCATTTTCCTAGATTCAGATGACTTCAGGATCTCAAAACCATTTGGCATGGACTTGTCACACTTTTACCCTTCGAGAAGCTCGCTGGGTCGAAAACCCAGAAGGGCAACCTAGGCAAAAGTTAGAGCGAAGAAAAGAATGAAAAAAAAAAAAAAAAAGTGGAAAAAATGCAAAGAATGAAAAAGAAAAAAAACAAAAAAGAAGAAAAGAAAAAAAGAAGAAACGAATTGAAAAGAAAAGAAAAACAAAGCTCGCAAGGTCGAAAACCTGCAACAGGCGCCTTGGCAAAAGCTAGAGCATAAAAAGGAGAGGTTAAATACCCGAGTGTACCTTAACCCCGAACTACGTAAGGCTTGATTCCCATCTTTAGGATATGTAGGCAACTTCATTCTGAAGTCCAGCCATAAACACCTCCAAATCAAGTGTGTCCATGTAATGGTTTTGACCATCCTTGCCTCCTCTGTATCCGAGAGTTCGATTGCAATCATCGCTCTGAGGACTAACTACAATGCGCTGCGGTGCCTTTCAAACAAGGGGCAACTTTCCGTTGCCATTCAATGCGCTGCAGTGCCGTTCAAACATGGGGCAACTTTCCGTTGCCATGCAGCTCTCTTCAAGCACGGGGCAGTTTTCCCTTGGATCCGAGGTTGTGCATCTCAGGAGTAAGTTTCATGCTCGTTGAGCAAGTGGCCGTGTGCAAAAATAGTTTTTGAGAATTTTTATTGAAGTTGACTATTTTCTCGAAAATTGTTCCATTTTTTTTCAGAAACTGGACCATTTCTTGGACCCAAAAAAGGAAAATTTTCAGTGCTCATAGCCTGACTTGCGTGATTTCAAATCAAAAATTGAACAAGTATGTTAATCTAACCCTCATGTTGGTTGAAATTGTTTTAGTAGAAAGCAAAAACAAAAAATGGTCAAAACGATGAACTAGGGGCACAGTGGAGTCAGGTGTTCTGTCTTTTCCCCGTTATCAATGCATTTGCCAAGAAGGGCACTCTACATGCCAAGAAAAAGGGCACATTTGAAGCTAACAACAAAGTGCTGAAGGCTCTCTCACCCTCCAAGCACTGAGGTATCAAGCCAAGTGCGAAGCACGAACGGGAATGGATCAAGATATTCCACTCCCTCATCTTGACAGATCTGATCACGTCCAAGCTCCCCAGTAGAGCATCATCAACCGATGTCAACTGCAGATTCGCTACACACTCATTTGTAGCACAACCCCTCTGTGGGAGGAATTCACTAGCTGCATGCAGAAGAAGAAGAATCTGGTAGAATACCAGGGGCAAAAGCCCACAACTTGCAACTTATCCATCAGCCACCCAGGGGAGGGATTGAAAAATGAGAGATTGAAGAATAGAGAGATGTGCGATGAGGAAAAAAGTGAGAAAAAGGCTTTTTTAGAAAACTAGAGATTGAGTGCCAAGTGATGTGAGAATCACAAGTGAGAAAGGGTAAAACTCTTGCGGTGAAACAGGCTCCCTGTGCATGTCTGAGTGTCGTGTCTTTTCGTTTGTCTCATTTCATCCCGAGCGTGTCTCGTTGTGTTTAGGTCGTTTACCTTTTGTTTTTCTGTGTTGAGTTGTTTTGGCTGTGGTCAGTTGTAGGCTTAATACCCGGTTGAGAATCCTTTTCTCATTTTCAAAAAAAATAAATAAAATCGTTTTGTGCTATGAGTGCTGTGCCGTTCTCCACATTTGTGCAAAACAGAATTTGTTCTTTCAGAAAACCGCAGGGTTCAACCCAGGTTATATGAGAACAGTGAAACCAGGACCTATCTGAAGCTATAATGAGTTTCGGGCTGCAAAGCAAAAGCAAAAGAGGAAAATGTCGGGCATCTAAGTTTTGTTCCAACTTCAGTAAGTTCGAGACTATATTCCGTGTGTACCTCTTCAGGTCTTGCCAATGCTCTGAAGTATGAGTGTGCCTCTACCTCAAGCTCGAGATCAAGTCTACTTCAAGCCAGAATGGCGATCAGAAATGCTCTCTCT
The DNA here is from genome assembly GCA_025200525.1 of Camellia lanceoleosa. Classification (NCBI taxonomy): domain Eukaryota; kingdom Viridiplantae; phylum Streptophyta; class Magnoliopsida; order Ericales; family Theaceae; genus Camellia; species Camellia lanceoleosa. Next base: position 107,939 of record JANUSC010000121.1, on the reverse strand, counting down.
GAATACCAGCCCTTGCCAGATGCATCTTGGCCGTATTTGCAATGAGTTCCTAGGAGACCAAGCTATGACGGTGGAAATTAGAGTTCGAATGGTCATTGCCTAGAACGCAAAGGTTCGGATTTCGAGACTAAAGTCCGGTTTAAATACCTGAGGCGTGCCCTCGGCTTGAAATCTGTATGGAAGCCCCATAGGTTGTGATAGCGTGTATGCACCTCAGTGCGGATCTTGAACCAACCTAGTCTCACACCTGTTGGAGAATAGGAAAGTTGTGAATATGATCAGGAAGACAAGTAGCAGCCATAGCTCCTACATACAGATGGTTGTTACTTGTTAGCATTTCAGAACCTTTGTATTGTGAGTTGAAGGTAAAGTGTTCGAAGAGCACGAGGGGAGATCCCCATCAGAGTAGAGCGGTTTACCGCCACTCATTTCATGAGGTGCTTTCTAAAGCACCGCTTTGTCCATTCATTGCTTTCCTTAAGCATCATGCATCGTAATGCATTGTACCTGTCAAGTTTCTCTCACCATGCGATATTGTATGTACGGTTCATTCAAAGAAGTTCCGTTTGAGATCATTCACTTAGTGCATCAATCACACTTCATTCATTTTAGTGTATCTATCACACACATTCTCACTTAAGTGCATCAATCACACTTCATTCATTTTAGTGTATCTATCACACACATTCTCACTTAAGTGCATCTATCACACTTTGTGTTCATTTTAGTGTATCTATCACACACATTCTCACTTAAGTGCATCTATCACACTTTGTGTTCACCTTTAGTGTATCCATCACACTTATTCACTTAGTGCATCTATCACACTTTGTGTTCACATTCAGTATATCAATCATACTTTGTTCACTTAGTGCATCTATCACACTTTGTGCTTGTCTTTTGTGTATCCATCACACTCTGCCCACTTCACCCTTTGTATATCAATTACACTTTGCTCAAATAGTGTATCTATCACACACTCGCTTTACCTACTTTGTGTATCGATCACACACACTCACACCATTATTCCCCTGGTTAAAACCTTCCCTCTCTCCGTATGAAATACGTTGAGATACGCTTGTTGGTTACACATTTGTTCCCCGGTTAAAACCTTCCCTCTCTCCGTATAAAATGCGTTGAGATACGCCTGTTGGTTATACCATTGTTCCCCCGGTTAAAACCTTCCCTCTCTCCGTATGAAATACGTTGAGATACGCCTGTTGGTTACACCATTGTTCCCCCGGTTAAAACCTTCCCTCTCTCCGTATGAAATACGTTGAGATACGCTTGTTAGTTACACCTTTATTCCCCCGATTAAAACCTTCCCTCTCTCCGTAAGAAATACGTTGAGATACGCCTGTTGGTTACACCATTGTTCCCCCGGTTAAAACATTTCCTCTCTCCGTATGAAATGCGTTGAGATACGCCAGTTGGTTATACCATTGTTCCCCCGGTTAAAACCTTCCCTCTCTCCGTATGAAATACGTTGAGATACGCCTGTTGGTTACACCATTGTTCCCCCAGTTAAAACCATCCCTCTCTCCGTATGAAATGTGTTGAGATACGCCTGTTGGTTATACCATTGTTCCCCCGGTTAAAACCTTCCCTCTCTCTATATGAAATACGTTGAGATACGCGTGTTGGTTACACCATTGTTCCCCCGGTTAAAACCTTCTCTCTCTCCGTATGAAATACGTTGAGATACGCTTGTTGGTTACACCTTTGTTCGCCGGTTAAAACCTTCCCTCTCTCCGTATGAAATGCGTTGAGATACGCTTGTTGGTTACACCTTTATTCCCCCGGTTAAAACCTTCCCTCTCTCCGTATGAAATACGTTGAGATACGCCTGTTGGTTATACCATTGTTCCCCCGGTTAAAACCTTCCCTCTCTCCGTATGAAATGCGTTGAGATACGCCTGTTGGTTATACCATTGTTCCCCCGGTTAAAACCTTCCCTCTCTCTGTATGAAATACGTTGAGATACGCCTGTTGGTTACACCATTGTTCCCCCGGTTAAAACCTTCCCTCTCTCCGTATGAAATACGTTGAGATACGCTTGTTGGTTACACCTTTGTTCCCCGGTTAAAACCTTCCCTCTCTCCGTATGAAATGCATTGAGATACGCCTGTTGGTTATACCTTTGTTCCCCGGTTAAAACCTTCCCTCTCTCCGTGTGAAATGCGTTGAGATACGCTTGTTGGTTACACCATTGTTCCCCCGGTTAAAACCTTCCCTCTCTCCGTATGAAATACGTTGAGATACGCTTGTTGGTTACACCTTTATTCCCCCGGTTAAAACCTTCCCTCTCTCCGTATGAAATACGTTGAGATACGCCTGTTGGTTACACCATTGTTCCCCCGGTTAAAACCTTCCCTCTCTCCGTATGAAATGCGTTGAGATACGCCTGTTGGTTAGACCATTGTTCCCCGGGTTAAAACCTTCCCTCTCTCCGTATGAAATACGTTGAGATACGCCTGTTGGTTACACCATTGTTCCCCCGGTTAAAACCTTCCCTCTCTCCGTATGAAATACGTTGAGATACGCTTGTTGGTTACACCTTTGTTCCCCGGTTAAAACCTGCCCTCTCTCCGTATGAAATGCGTTGAGATACGCCTGTTGGTTATACCATTGTTCCCCCGATTAAAACCTTCTCTCTCTCCGTATGAAATACGTTGAGATACGCCTGTTGGTTACACCATTGTTTCCCCGGTTAAAACCTTCCCTCTCTCCGTACGAAATACGTTGAGATACGCCTGTTGGTTACACCATTGTTCCCCCGGTTAAAACCTTCCCTCTCTCCGTATGAAATACGTTGAGATACGCCTGTTGGTTACACCGTTGTTTCCCCGGTTAAAACTTTCCCTCTCTCCGTATGAAATACGTTGAGATACGCCTGTTGGTTACACCATTGTTTCTCCGGTTAAAACCTTCCCTCTCTCGGTATGGAATGCGTTGAGATACGCCTATTGGTTATACCATTGTTTACCCAGTTTCTACCTTTTCCTCTCTTGCGTGTGATACGCTGAGAGACGACCCTTTCCTCTCTCGCGTGTGATACGCTGAGAGACGACCCTTTCCTCTCTTGCATGTGATATGCTAAGAGGTTCACCTTTCTTCTCTTGCGTGTGATACGCTGAGAAACTTACCTTCCCTCTCTTGCGTGTGATACGCTGAGAGGTTTACCTTCTCCCTCTCTTGTGTGTGATACGCAGAGAGATGTCTTGTGCGAGACTACGGGTATTCTCGGTAGTCGCTTTTAGCCTTCTCCTCGTGAGACGCAGTGAGCATTGCATAATTTTTCTTACATCCCTTCTGCACGAGATGTAATTTGTCTCGAGTTTACTTCTTGCCTAGCTTTCGCTTAAAATGTTGCATTTATTTTGCATATTTGCTTCATTACAGCTCTTTGCATGATCATGAGTGATAACCGGCTTCGCTTAGCGTATAAGTCCAATTTTCAAACCGGCTTTGCTTAGCGTATAAGTCCAATTGTCAAACCGGCTTCGCGTAGCGTATAAGTCCAATTGTCAAACCGGCTTCGCGTAGCGTATAAGTCCAATTATAAAAATCTCCCTGCATATCATTTTGCATTTTGCCCCTGCCTGCGGGCATGCCTGCGGGCACACATATCTCTGTTCATCTTGTATGATTCTCTAAGTCTTCGGCCTTGTCAAAAATGGGTCGTCTCTGGGCTTTGACATTCACTCTCGTCACTTCTTGACTTCCGAGTTCTGTCAAAGAAGGGCAACTGTAGACACCCCATTTTTGACCGACCTTAAGACTCAGACGTCACCGATCGAGCGCTCGGTGATGTTGCATGTTGTGCTCGTTCAGAAGTCGCGGCCGCGGCACCCCGCCTCCGGACTTAGAACTCTCTTCAGTGCCTTGCCTCGGTTTGCGAACCGACTCTTTTTCTCTTTTTTCCCCGAGGGAGGAGGTCCCAGAGACTATCTCTCGGTGGCCGTGGGCTACTTTTCGTGGCCATAGGCCATTTTGCCCATTTCGGAGCCTGGTTCCCGGTTTTCGGAGCCGTCAGGCCGTGTGGCTCGGTTCGGGACCGCCCAACCATCTCCGATTTCTCCGGTTTTCGGCATGCATCTCATTTACTCCATACCGAGGGACACTGTGGTCTCAGATACCCACTTCGTGGTCGAACACCACTCCCGATGCCCAACAGCCCATTTTCGGGACCCCGAACTCCGTGATTTGGGCCCCGAGCATTCATTTTGCATTAGTTTTTTTTCAATTTTGGCAGGTACCTCTGTTCTAGCACCAAGAAGATCACTGGAGGGTGGGAGGATAGCAATTGTCTCAGAAACCAGCAGCTCCTCCGTCTGCTTTTGCTCACTTCCGGGCTAATGTTGAATACCCTAGGGATATTTTCTTCGAGCCGAGACTACATATTTGTGATGAGGGGACATGGGAGGACCCTAAAAAGTTGTGGTCGGCCAGTAATTGTTATTTTCATTTTTGAGCCTCTCTTTCAAGTTGAATGTTGCGCCTCCTATTTCAGAGTTGCCAAATTCCAACCATGGGGTCTTGTTCTACACACCTGGGAGGACACCAAAATATGGTGGCCGGCCATTAATTGTTCACTTCATTTTTGGCCATGGCTGGCCGGCCATGGGGAATGGCTGGCCGACCAGTGGGGTGGCCGGCCGGCCATCTTCAAGAAAAGCACCTGGCCGGCTTCGCTCTGCTTTGACCACTTTTACAAATGTCCATTTGTTTTCCAAATATCTTTTGCCTCCGAGGGATATTTTGGGAGGGAAAGCTTGGATGCATTTCCCTCCCTTTTACACCCCTTTCTTGCCCATTTAAGGGGCTGACCTCCTTCTTTGTTAGGGTTAGCAACTTTCTTCTCAAGAGCATATCTCTCATTGCCTCCATTTCCCTCTCCAAAAGCTCCAAAAACCTTTAAGTTTCTAGCCCACTTGTTCATCAACCCTAAGCTTCACCATCACCACCTCCATTCCAGCAGCAAAGGAGGATTTTTCAGAGGCTAAGAAGCAACAAATTGAAGCCAAGTAGCAACAAAAGCTTGATCTTCAAGGGTAAGTCACTATTTCTCCCTTTTGAGCACATTTTTGCATCAATTCTTTACCCTACTTGCTCTCTATTTTGGGCTCCGAACCCTACTGATTTTAGGCTTATTTTGAGCCCCTCTACAACATTTTAGAAGGGCTCAACCTTGTTTGGCACCTCTATGATGCACCTCTTTCAATATCACTCTTTGTGCCAATATTTTGCATGCTTTGTTTGGATTATGAGTGATCCATTTTCGAGCCTGATATAAACTGTGAGGGGGCTTATTTTGAGCCCCTCTTCAACATTGAAGAAGGGCTCAACCATGTTTGGTGGTTCTATCATGCACTTGTTTTGTAATTCTTCCAATTTACCGTAAAATTGCATGGTTTTTTTAGCCTATTTGAAGCCTTATTTTGAGCATGCCATTAACTGAGATTGAGCTTATTTTAGATCCCTCTACAACATTGTAGAAGGGATCAATCTTGTTTGGGGCCTCCATGCATGGCCTCTCTTTGTACCTCTCTTTGGCCCCATTTTGCATGCCTTTTTTTAAGCTTATTTTGCTTCTGATTTCAGCCTTCATCAGTCCAGAAAAGAGCCTTATTTTTGCCTTGTTGTCATGTTTTGTTAAGGGTCTTATGCTATTTGGTGAATACTTTTGGTACTTCATATTATACCCTCTTATACCCCCTTATTTTTGCATGCCTTGCTAGCTCATCATGCTTCTTTTTTTGAGCCTTCATCAGGATTGGAAAGAGTCTTAAAATAACTCATTCTTCATTTTTTGTTAAGGGTCTTAGGCTGTTTGGTGCATCCTTTTGATACCTCATGTTATAGCTCTCTTTTGGCTCATATTTTGCATGCTATGTTAAGCATATCTACATACTGAATTGGAGGATTTCATCTACTGTAAATGTGCATATTTTTGGTCCCCCTTTAATGTTCTAGAACTGTATTTTTCAGTTTGAGCATTGTACATATCACTTGTTTCATTGTTCCCCTATTTTCCCCCATTTTTGCATGCTGTTTTGGCCATACTTCTGATTGTTGTTTGGCCATTCTTTGTACTGCAAAAATGCTAGTTTAGGGGCTTCCTAGAATCTGTCTTTATGCTTCATGTCCATATTGTGCATGTTTGGCATAGTTGTAGGCCATTTCGGGTGCTTAGCATAGCATTTCGGGCATCGGGTGTAATTTTGCTATAATTCGGGGGCTTTTTTTGCATCATTTTGGCTGCTGAAATTTGCATTTTCCATATGCCATATGCCACGTTGCATTTGCATGCCATTTCATACTTTTATGTCATTGCCTCGGTTTGCGTGTCCGTGTGCGCGCACTTCGAGGCACTTCATTTTCATCCCATGGCCTCCTGTGTGAGTGTGGCTGAGGCCCTCTCATGTTGGTGTAAGCCCATATTGCATCGCATATCTCATTTTAGTCCCATTACATTCTGTATGCCATTTTCTCGGTTTACGTGCCCGTGGGCACGCATTTCGAGACATCTCATTTTAGTCTCATTGTATATCATATTTCTGGTCGTTTCGTGTCTTTATGTCATTACCTCGGTTTGCCTGCCCATGCGCACGCATTTCGAGGTATCCCATTTTAGCATCATTGCATTCAGCATGTCATTACCTCGATTTGCGTGCCCGTGTGCACGCATTTCGAGGCACCTCATTCTAGCATCATTGCATCGTATATGCCATCGCCTCGATTTGCGTGCCAGTGTGCACGCATTTTGAGGCATCTCATTTTCATCCGACGGCCTCTTATGTGAGTATGGCTGAGGTCCACTCATGTTAGTGTAACTCCAATCGCATTGCGTATGCCATGTCATGTCTTAGGATCATTGCCTCGGTTTGCGTGCCCGCGTGCACGCATTTCGAGACATCTCATTTTCATAGCATTGTGTATGTTAGGATCGTATATTAGTTGCATTCATGCATATCATGCATATTGCATCGTGTTCGGGATAAGAGTTAGCTCCGCACGGAAACGAGTGACGGAACGGGTCTCAATTCCCAAGTCACCGACACTCCGGATTACCTATGATGGAGTTAGGTTTTGTTGTAGCATTCATCTGCATTCATTCTATATTGAGTTGTGCTATCCGACTCCTCGGCCATTATGCATCGGTATGCGTGATTGGTGGCACGAGGATCGAGGCATGCATATATTTGTGAAATATATTGCTATGCCCCTTTCCTCGCTCATAAAGAAAATGAAGAATCAAGAACTTTTAGAGTCCGCACGCATTTCAAGAAAAATGCAAATAGAGGCTAATTGGGGCATCCCAAAGGATTTCAGCAAAAGCGTCTTAACATGCATCATTTCATTATCCGGAGCGGAGTCAAGGCAGCCCCTGGCTTGCACGCCAATTTTACAGCTTTCTTATTTACTTTGATAATTAATTAGAAATTTGTATATTTATTATTCGGACTGTATTATTCTTTCATTTGGGACTGTATTATTATTTATTCGGACCCTCTGCGCGAGGGCATAATTGTAATAAGTGTGGGTGAGTGTGATGTATGTCTTCCAACCCCCATTTCTTTCTCCCTTTTATTTACCCGCTTACGATGGTTAGATATAGGGCATATTTCAATTAGCATACAGTATGACAGCATGTTTGCATCATTCATCTGTTTTGCATGCATCGGGCTCGGCGCACCATACAAACTACATTTGTATTTCAAATTCCAAATTGAATACGTGTTATTTGTAGCATTTCATATGCCATGTTTAGGATAGCCGAGCCTGCTATAGGTTGCATTTTTGCATGTGTTGCATTAGGCATTTCTGTACATTTAGGATCATGCATGATTTCTAACAAACTTCTGTTTTGGCTTGGAGTACTAGGTAAGTTTTATGCTTTAGCATCCTTGCATGCGTGTGAGTGTTGCCATGAATAGCATGCTTACCATGAGGCTATGTGCTTATGTGACATAACTGCCTTGAATGCCTGTGGGTGGAGGTTGAGTTATTTGAATTGGGACAATTCATCAAATGTTTGTTTTAAGCCCACTAGATAGTGGCAAAATCATGTTTTCTAAGCCCACCCGAGGGTGGCAAATCCGCGTCTTAGCCTACCTGCGGGTAGCACCATCAAACCATTTTCAAACAAACAAACATGAAATGTTTTGTTCCAATTCAGGCGATTCAGTCTATACTTGTATCTTTATGCGCATCACATAGTAACCTAGGCTAATACGAAATAAGAACTCGCAATGTTTTCAAAAGCAGATATCATGGTTAGTAGAGGCGGTCTTTGACGGCGAGAAGTGCTCACGGTGACCTTCCCCAATCGTACCCAAGTTCCCGAGCCGAGGCAACTTTGGTGATGACGGACACGTGGCCTTTGGCACCGAGTCAGGGTTTCCTAAATTTCCCATTAAAAAATATTTAGGTGGCGACTCTGTATCTGGCGAAGCAGCCCATGTTTGGCACTTCTTTCAAAAATCTGTTTTCAAAACGATTTGCCGGATTTGGACTCTTCGGTTCAAGATTAAGAACCGTGACATTTGAGTCCTTCGAACTGTAGTGACCCAATATCGAACCAGAACGGGGGGGGGGGGAGGGGGAGGGGGGACTCGCACTCCCTTTCCCCCGGGATGCATTCGGGGACGTCTACAAGGTCCAGCTGAAAAGCGACAACTTTTGAAGTCTGGTGAGGCCCATTGGCCGCAGGATGGTTGAGAATAACCGTAAATGGACCATAAGATCCTCAGAACCATCAAACCGGTGTGGCATCTTGAATCCGTCCGACAGGGTTATTGCGGAGTCGGTGTATCCATCTTCGATGTCAGGGATTGAGTTCACACCCTGTGCCCGGTTGAAAAGCTTTTCTAGCTTGTTGACCTTCAGTGCAATGGGGTTAACCTCGAATTCAAATGGCGCCTCAGTTTGGGTACACTGGTGCCTTGGAGGCTTACGATGGGATGGGGTCTACCGGGTTTCCCATATTCTCTTGGACATTAACAGTGATTCTTGGCGCTGGGATACTCGCTGGAGGTGCATGGGAAGCAGAAGCCGCTACTTGCGGTGGTTGCTGTTGCTGTAGCCTATTTATCACTTTAGCTTGGTGGGCTGTAACTTTAGCTTGGTGGGAAACATCTTGCTGCATGGCCTCAATGGTTTGTTGTAAATTACGGATCAAGTCTTCCATGCCTGAAGGGTATTGGGCCATTTGAATAGGCAAGTAGTCTTTTGCTGGTCTAGATGTAGAGGTTTAATCCTGACTGGATACGGGTGATTGCTGAACTGGTGAATTATGCCTAACCCTCCTTCGTCTCGTAACCGATGAGAGCAAAGGAAACACTGGTTATCCCCTAACGAGATCCCCGGATCTATAAAGTCTTCTTACATGGGTCCAGAGTGCTTAGGGGGTAACAAAACTGTCCGAAGCAATTGTGATTAACTACCTTGCAAAAGAAATAAAGCAAAAAAAGAAAGCAAAAATTAGAAATCACACAATACCTCAGCTCAGATGTAAACAAGACACAGTTGCAATCATAAGCTGTAGAACCGAACTTAACATTGATTTTTGCCCCCAAAACTGATACCCAAACTTATAACTGACACGCACGTTCCTGTATAGTTTTACTCTAAAAGCACATAACAGTTAAGTGAAAGTCAAAACACCCCTATGATGGGGTAGGGTTATCTTGTCCTAGTTTTGTCAAGAGCTAGGGTTCACTACTCAAGCAATGCGGTTTCACACAATCCTGCATTTGGGTAAGCAACCTGTCTTAGTTTGGAACAGTCTCTACGGCTTTCGATATGCAACTAGGCCGATTGGTCAAAAAAGGTACCATATACGTCTCACACCTAACACTGAGAAGTAAAAGGAGTATCAAACGGTACAGCGGTAGTCCATATCCAAGGGTTGTGTTCCCATTGTGGCAAAGCCCGCAACCAGTCAATTTTTTGGCAAGCTTTTCCAAGCAAGTCTCCGGCAAACTGTTCAAGAATAGTATATGGCAAAAACAGTGATTTAGGCAGACCAATGCAAATGCAAAGAAACACATAAATATAGATAAAATGTCATATCATAAGTTTGAGTCAAGTTCTCTAAATTCCCAGCAGAGTCGCCAGAAACTGTAGCTCGCCTTTTTCGCGCCCCCTTTTGGAAGGTTTGAAAGAAAGCCTACAGTTCGGAGTCCCGAAGTTCTGAATCTAATCTCACAAGTGCAATGTGAAATTGATAAACACTAAAGAGTCCAAATCCGGAAAATCTTTTGAAAAATTGATTTTTGGGTCAAAAATGCCAAAATTGGACTACATTGCCAAATACAAAGTCACCACCTAAATATTTTATTTTGGAAAAATTTAAGAAACCCATGACTCGTGCCAAAGGCCACGTGTCTGTCATCACCAAAGTTGCCTCTACTCGAGAACTTAGGTACGAAAGGGAAAGGTCATGAATTGAGCACCCTCCCTCGCCCGATCAAAGATCGGTCTCTACTAATCATGATATGATTTTATCAACATCATGTGCACTTGTTCCAATTATTAGGCTAGCTTTACTATATGATACGCATAAGCAAGTATAGACTAGTTTGCTCAAATTGGAACAATTCAATTTCATGTTTGTTTTGCGAAAAATGTTTGAATTTTTCCACCTCAAGTGGGTTTAAAGTTTGCGAATTTGCCAGTAGACATAGTGGGCTTAAAGCTGTGAATTTGCCATTAGACATAGTGGGTTTAAACATACATTCGTTGAATCGTTCCAATTTAAGCAACAAGCCTTCATCCACAGGCATTCAAATAGTTTAACATGTAAGCATTTAGCCTCATGGTAAGCATGCTAGTCATGGCACTCACTCACACTCATGCAAGTATGCTAAAGCGTTAAAAACTCACCTAATACTCCAAGCTAAGATTAAACAAAAGAGTTAGAAAAATATGCATGATTCCTAACTATGCCAAATGTCTAATACAACACATGCAATAATGCAACTATTAGGCTCGACTACTAATATGGCATATGATTCAATTTGATAACATGCGGTTAAACACGTATTCAAAGAAGTAATAGAAATGACAATGCAGTTTGAATGATGCGCCGAGTCTCGGTGCATGCAATACGAGATAAATGGATGCAAGCATATGGTATGCTAATTGAAACATGTCCCTAATCTGACCATCAAAAGCGGGTAAATAAAAGGGAGGGAGACGTGGGGTTAGAAAATATACACATTATTACATTACACTTGCACAAAGGAGAGTCATAATGAATAAGCTAGCTAACCAAGCTAAACTAAGCTAATTAAGCTAATTATTACAAAATTTGAATAAATAGCTAAACTAATTAACTAATTATTAAAACATCTAAAATGAATAATTAACTAACTATCTAAGCATATTAATTAAGAAAACTAGACTAAGCTAATTAAATATTACAATATCAACTAATTAGCTACCACTAGTTAGACTAATTAAATATTACAACACAATTAATACACAACCAATAATACTAATGAAATAATTAATTGCATTTGATAAGGACATAATGTAAGATGGATGAAAGTTGCATGCGCATCGCTTGAAAGCTACTATGTCTGCCCAGGCCATCTATGTTTCACCTTCAACCACTGCTTCTATTTCTACAAAACTGCATTGTTGGCCATATACCAAGGGCTGGCCGTGCATCACTGATGGCCAGGCTGGTATACAAATGGCCGGCCATGCTTCGATTTTGTGCAAAGCTCTATTTTTGTGCTCTAATGTGAAATCAGTGCAGATAGAGCATTTTCAAGCTCTGTTTGTCCTTCCATCCTTCTCTGTCATGAGAAATCCTCAAGCATGGATTGGAATTGATTCCAAAACCATCAATGGGCAATATGATTGCTTGATGATCTCGGATCCAATTTTGGACAAAAGTTAATAAAAAAAATGCAAAGAATAGGACCACCCCTCCCTCTTCTCATAGTATGAACTCAAAAAGGGAGGTTGAAACGCTTCAAGAATCATCAAAATGCTATGAATTAACATGTGATGACTCTTGACACAAGTAACTTGGCATAACGTCTGGCTAAGTTGAAACAATTTGAAGCCTTTGATAAATGTGTTGATCCAAGTTTTAAACCAGTTTTATTAGGCCCTGCCATTCTTTAGTCCATTTGTCCATGGTGGTGTTTAAAGTCCTCTAAACAAGAAGTAGTGTCAAACAAGAGGTTCTTCTAAGGCATGAAAGCAAGGCCACACCACTAGCAATGAATCTTTGGAAAGATTAAGCCATTAAGTGGGAACCTTTCTTACATGATTTGAACAACCTCAATTGGTTGAAATCATTCTCAAGTATAAAAGAGTTGAATGATGGATTGATGGATTGATTATTGAACCTAGACTCCAAAGATGGAAATGAACAAAGAAAGCATAACAAGTAACAAGTACGCCAACTTATGACAACACAAATGCATTAAACAACGCAAAAATCAATTAAAAAGGCCTAGACAACCTTAAAACTGCCCTTAATACATGAAAATCAGAGGTAGAGCAGGAATGAAAAGAGCTTGAAAAGGTAGACAATAAAGAAGAGAATTAAGGCTAGTAAGCAAGGATAAGGAGTGGTGGCTAACCCCTTCATTTTTGAAGCTTCAAAACATGATTTTTAGCCTTTTTAAAACTCTGAAAATCAGTGTAAATACCAAAGGAAAAGAGTAGAAAAGGGAAGGTTTGAGTTATAAGTAAAGGTATAGAAAGAGCAAGCTTTCTCTACCCTTTTGGTAACTCTTCGAACCCAACCTCAAACACTTCAAGTAAGCTCAAAACAATTCAAAATAGCAAGAACGATGAAATAAGTGAAAGAAAAGAAGGCAAGAGAGAAGAATACAAACTTATACCTTTCAAGGGGTAAGCTTGTTATTGATGGTTCAAACTTGGTTTCAATGCACTCTCAAGCTTGAATTATGCTTCTCCAATATCAACGAAGGCTCAAGGATGATCAAACAAGGCTGTGTATGGAGGGTAGAGATGGTATAGACAAGCCAGGTTAGCTCAAAGCTTACTTGCAATGGAAGAAGGAGGAGACAAGAGCTGTCAAGGCGTATATATGACTTCTAGAATTTTTTTAACCCTCAAAACAATCCCAGAGCTTCGGTTTTAAAGAATTCGAGCTCAAATGGTGATAAATATCTTCAAAAATGAACAGCCGGCAGCCTCCCGCCCTGAACAGTGTTTATCGCCATCGAAGGCCAACCGACCATTCATAGCCACAGCCAGCCATCACTAATGCACGGCCTGGCCTTGATGGCTTCCCTTATTTTTTTCATTCAAACTCAGCTTAGGGTGGGAAAAGGTCCAAAAATGAAACTCATGGACTCATGGAAAGAAAGTATAGATGAAGGAGATAGAGGTGAACCAGACCAAAAGAAGGATTGGATAATGGACAAAGACTGAGAAGATGAAGAAGCAATGGAAATATATCTTCATGAAAGATAACATGTCTAGGCAAATATACTTGACCAGTAGAAGGATCCAAACACATTTAGTCCTTGTAAGCAAGATGATAACCAAGGAAAACATAGAAAAGATATTTAGGTTGAAGTTTGGTTGAAGTGTATGGCTTTAACCAAGGAAAACATTGACAACCAAACACTTTCATGAAGGCATAGTCAGGTTTTTGGTGAAAAAAAGTTCAAATGGTCAAGAGTGATGAAGCTTAGAGCTAGGCATCCTATTAATAAGATATGTAGCAGCAAAAACAACATCAAACTAATATTTAATAGGAAGGAAAGACTGATGAAGCAAGGATATAGCTATCTCAGTGATATGCCTATGTTTTCCTTCCAAAACTCCATTTTGAGGAGGAGTATAGGGACAAGAAATTTGATAAACAATCCCTTGAGATTTCAAAAATGTAGTCATAGGAGAGTTCACAAATTCTGTCTCTCTATCTGTTCTAAGAATTTGTAAATGGGTAGAAAATTGTTTTTCACATAGGCCTTGAATTCTAAGAATTTGTAATAAACCTCACTTTTGTAACGTAAAGGATAAAGCCAAGTGAATTTACTGTAGTCATCAACAAAGAGCACATAGTATTTAAAACCAAAAAGAGAAGGTAGAAAAGGGCCTCAAACATCATTATGTATTAATAAAAGAGGTTTTTGTACAGTGGAATTAGAGAGCTCAAATGGAAGCCAATGGCTTTTGGACACACAACAATGTGTACAAGGATAAGTCTCAGCTTGTATCTTATTACAGGCAATAGAAAGATGGTTCTTGATATGATGAAATTTTAGAGGGGGGGGATGACCTAACCACTTATGCCAAATAAATTCTGGCACATTATTATTAGTAGAACTAAAGAAAGCATGGGATGAAGGTGTGAAGGATGAGACATGAGCAGTTGCAGTAGAGGGGGATGGCAAAGAAGAATCAAAGTTGATATAAGCCATGTGTGTTAAGTCCCTTGTGCAAAATGTCCTTTGTGTGCTTGTCTTGAACAATGAAGGAAGAATCATCAAATGTAATTGTCACAACCCAAACCTGCCCCTATGGGTTTAGCGCCGTAATCGGCTAGTAATCTTGGGATTAGCAAAGGCTTCTGACCTGAATATCTTATAACATAAGGGGCTGCGGAAGCAAATATACAAAATACAATGTCCGTTGAGCTGTGTAGACATACATGAGCCATAAATTTAAAACTTCATATATATATATAACGTCATAACCACATAAGTCATGCAACACCATATAGGTATTATCAAAAGGGGCTTAGCCCAATTAATGTATGGATGAAAAAAAACAAAACAAAAACATCCATAACATGATTCACAAAACTTGACTTCTTCAAATGGTAACCTCCTCAGAAGGCACAATGGCTGGCTAACCTAAACTCTCCAGGCAGTAGCTTAAGCCTGGTCACGCGCCTGCTTATCTATATACATAATATAAATAGTGAGCGAAAGCCCAATGAATAATAACAGAGTAAAGGGTTTAATGAATGATGTCCATCACAGAGTCAGAAATCAGGGTCTATATTAGAAACAGATTCATATTCTTATTTAGAGTTCAGAAGCATGCACTTATTCAATTTCACAGAGGATCATACGTGGTACACCCATTAGTGTTAACACATCAGATGCAGAGCATTAGGGCTCATACTTGAGCAGTTTCATAAAGGAACCTCCGGTACCGGAAATAGATAAATACTTAAGCCATATAACATAAGTAGCATTTGGAAAGTAAAATACTTGAAAATATCTTTACTAAGATATTACTCACTGTGTTATGTCGGTGGATTCGCTCTTGTGCTTGACCCTACACAATACATAACACATATTGGGTTACAAGCGATTCAATTCGTTCTTAACTTATACACTCCTCTTAGGCCTCTTTCTTATCTTCTTTATCCATTTACAATGTTCAATGCATGCTTAAGAGTGCTTAGAAATGAAAGAGAACGGAAACCAAATCATAAAACCGCTTTTCAAAATATCTGAAATAGGGATCCTCGCTCGAGTGTAGATTTCGTCGCTCGAGCGGACCCCTTTGGTTTACAAAAGTACTGGTTGCCTCATTTTTTAGCTCAAACGTGACTTCGGACGCTTGAGCTAAGAGTCAAAACACGTGTCCAGACGCTCGAGCGTAACTCTTCCCGCTTGAGCGTACATCTTCCCACTTGAGCGTACATCAATGTCTGCAAAACTTCTAAGAGTTAACATTTCCTGCTTGAGCGGCGCTTTCCCCGCTCGAGCGGTCATGCCGAATCCTGGATTTTCCAGAACTTTGTTTGAGCTTCAAACTTGGTTCCAATCAATGTAATTCATATCATAAAGCTCATATTTCTACCATGCAACCTTAATCACGAATATAAAGGCCAATTTTACAAGGTTTGAACCTCAAATTCACATAATTCCATCTCATAAGCTCAAATCATAACAAACTCACTTCATAACTTTAAAAGCTCATGTAAACTAGTTTCCATATCATTTTGGATTATGCATGCATGTGAAGTATAAGCTTCCTTTTCAGCTTAAATAACACAATTGATGATCATCTTCATGAGATTCAACATTATCATGCTTGCATGTGCAATTTGGTGCCAAATCCTTCATCTCTTTAGAGACCATATTTCAATTCTTCATAAAATGCATGTTTGAACTCAAATTCCATTTCAAATAGTACAAATGATGTTCATACTCATGGAGCTTAACAAAACCATGTTGGCATGTATGACTTAGCACTCAATTTCTCACATTTAACTTGTTACATGCTTGGTTATGCAATATCATGGCAATACTCTACATGCATGGTCATGTTGACTTCAAATACTTCAAATTCAACTTAATTCTTGTTATTGGTTACCATATACCTTGAATTCACAAAATTACAAACTCAAACTTATGAATTTATGCTCAATTACTCACCTAGGAGTTCCAATCTTCACAATTTTAGCTAGTTCTAGAGCCTAGCCTCCCAAAACTTGAGTTCTCTTGCAAAATCTTCAAGAATGGCTTCTCTCTCTCTCTCTCTACAATCGGCTCACTCTCTCTCTCTCTCTCTCTCTCTCTCTCTCTCTCTCTCTCTAGAGTGCTTATTTCAGATTTTTGAGTTCTAAATATGAGCTTAAGCATATATGGCTCATTTATATAGTCTTTCCCTAATCACATTTAATTAGAACTAATCAATGGTGCTTAATTAATTCGATTTAAACTAATTAATTCGTTCCGAATCAGTTTTTAATTAAATTTCACCGTAGGCTCTAAAAATTACGCTAATTACAATGGCGTAGTCAATTTCAGTTTCTGTGGCCGATAAGGCCTTCAACTTTTAGTTCAAAGCACAGATTCTAACAGATTTTCCTACGATGAACAGATACAAAGCCAAAATCATATATAATCACGCAATTAACACCCAAATTCAAGTTAAGCACATAATTACAAACATAATCATGATTAATTAACATAGTACAGGACAGGGTTATTACAGGTAATATGATCAAATCTTGCTCTAATTGTGGTTTTCAAAGCATCAAATTCATCAGGCAGACCATTCAAAGTTAGAAGAATAAGATCTTCTTCATCTATAACAAATGATGCAAGAACTAATTGATTAGCAAGGCCTTTTATTTGATTTAGAAATTTCTCAATTGTGAGAGAATCTTTGGTGAGATTATGGAGGCGATTGTTTAACTGCTAAATATGACTCCAAGAGAGAGAGATGTAAGTCATTTACAAAGAAGTTGCCATACATCAGCATTATGCTAAAGATACAACATAGAAGAGAAAATTGCAGGTGTGAGAGTTGTGGTGATGCAGCTCAACAAGTGTGCATCAATCTTGTTCCAAGTTGTGTAATCTAGATTTAAGATTTTTGTTTCAGTGGCATTCTTGACCATCAATGGTGAACATGAAGCAGAGACATCAACAAACCCTAACATATCAGTAGCTTGTAAAATATTCAAAAATTGACTCCTCCAAATAATAAAATTGAAAGAATTGAGCTTAACAATTATGAAAGAGTTGAGATTCAAAATAAGCAGATTGAGATTAGAAGGAAGAGTGGTAGAAAAATTCGAAGAATTCATTAAAGAACTCATCAAGAAATTGAATCTGAAAATCGAAAGTGGAGATCAAGAAAATCGAGAAAGAAAATAGAAGATTTATGAAGAGAATCGAAGAAGTCGAATCTGCAGATCAAGAATTGAAAAACTGAAAATATAGATCAGAAACAAAGAAAACAAAAAAGCTTGAAGAGAAAATCGAAGAGGAAACAAGAAGATTAAAACAGAAATTCAAAGATTGAAGCTTAGATTTGAAGATAGAAGCTCAAATCAAAAGGATCAAAGAAGTTCTAATCATGAGATCAAAGTTGCTCGTGAGAGCTTTTGCTCTGCTCTGATACTATGTGAATATTCCTACCTTTCTCATTAACCAAAAATCTTCATTACAGTTGTATATATACATACTATTATCAACAAACTCCTAACTAATTATACAACAACTTTACCAATTTCATCTACTTGATACAGCACATTGCACCTTTACAAATATTAATATCAAGTTGATAGACATGCACTTGATACACATGCAGCAGATGATACACTTGAGCTAGATTATGTAGGCACAGCAAAGACTAAATTTGGGACCACTTGTGAAGATGTTGAAGATGTTGTACTCTCATCAGAGAAATTTCCTTTTTGATATTGTATTGAAGGTGAGCGATGTGTATTGAGAACTTGAAGAAATAGATAAGTTTTATTCAAGAAATAGAACTCCAAGAAATAAAAATGTTAGATAAGTTTTATTAGAATGTAAGATATCAATGGTGTAATTCTCATTTCATAGAATTATTTGATAGGTGTTTATTATTAGTGGAAGTGGTGTGTCAAACCACTGTTGGTGGATCGAAACCAAATCAAAGATATGATTTCTAATACGAAAAATAGAATTTTATTTTACTAACTCAACTTTAAAATATAATAACTTAGGAGAGAAGAAACTCTTTCCTAAGCCATAACCTATTTATATAGATACCAAATGACAATGTAAAACCGTTAAATGCAAATATAAAACACTTTCATTCAACCATCTTTGAACCCTTGATTTCAACGTCCATGCTCTTGCTGCTAGTTAGGACGAGGGAGAAAAAAGCTTACTTCTCAACACTTATAAGACTTTGAACCATTGATTTCAGTTTCCATGCTCCTACTTCTAGCTAGGACGATGGAGTTTTTGTTTGGTTATTCAAAAAATATGAAAAAGTTTTCAAAATCACTTTTTGGATTCTTCTTTCAAAATCACCATTTGGTTCCTCTTTTATGTTTTGATACATATATAGTATTTAGATACATACATAAAACAAACATGGTGGTACTTTTGATGTGACAATAATTTTTTTATATTTTTTTTTATTGTTGAATACATCCTTTAGGTTGTTTTCTCTCTCTCTCTCTCTCTCTCTCTCTCCCCCCACTTGTGGAGGGAAATTTGAATTTGCAATAATGAAATTTTTGGAAACCAAACACATATCCATTTTCAAAACATAGTTTTCATATCACTTTTTTGAAAAATAATTCAAAAAATTGAAACCAAGCATGATGGTTGATGCTTCCAGCAAGATCTAAAATTGGACACAAGAAAACAAGCATTTGAATAAAGATTTTTTTATTTTGGTAAGTTCGTTGTTGCCTTAGCTGACAATGAAGATGAATTGAGTTGACAACGCTATGAATTGTGTGTGTGTGTGTGTGTGTGTGTGTGTGTGTGTGTGTGTGTGTGTGTTTATTTTATTATATATATATATATAAACAAAAGAAATCTTTATTGATGTAATTTAAGAGTGAAAACTAATATAAAGAACAACATCACAAAGATAAAAGGGGTGTGCAAAGAGAATCAAAGCGAACACACTATCCTAATTAGGTTGGCACAAGAGGGTTCATCTAATCATTTGCAAGCACACCCCAGGATCATACAGTTAGAGAGGTTCCAACTATGATGGCCAAAGAAACATTAACAAAATGGGGAAAAAAAAATAAAGATACCTCTATTACTGCATGTGGTGGCCCAAAAAATACCAGCTTATTGGGGGTAAACCAAACAAGTCCTAAAAATGGGGCCAGCCCAAGTAAGGAAGTCCATCAAGTAAACATCACACCCACCTCTATAAAAGAAAAGTATCCCATAGAAGGTAAGGGGCCTTATCTCTGCAACTCACACACTAACACTTTACAAGTTCTTCTTCTATTCTCTTTATCTAAAAGATTCTAACTTTATCATCGGAGTGTTCCCGGTTGGCAACCTCGGTTGGGTGGCGTCAACTATGTTTATCTTTGCAGATCTATAGAGTAAAGCTCATCTCTTCATTGGATCTTTTCAACAACCCATGTGAGAGGATTTTCTAGGTCTCACAATTGGCACCGTATGTGAGAGAAGAAGATGACAAATACCACGCTCAAGATGCTCAGATCATTGTTACATGTCACTGGTCCTGTCTTTTTTCTCTTTGATTAAATTTGTCTTTGAAGTTCAGCCTTGTTGTATATATGCGCGTGCGCGCGCACACACGCACACATATATGTGTGTATATTTATGCTCATAGATTTTGTCAAAACATTTGTTAAATATCTATCCTACTTACTACAAATTGGAAAAACAAGACCAAGTTTGTAAATCTACAAATGGGTCTTGATTTTCATTATCTATATGTGCTCTTAGAAAGCCAAAGAGCAAGAAAAGCTACTAACCAAAGTTGGGGTAGTGCAACCAATTTGGCAACAAAGTGCAACCAATTTCAGCGACAAAGTGCGCTCAATGGCATACCAAGTAGCTTGTTCACTACTTCGGACCACAACTAATTTTTTGAACTCACCAAGCCGGCTCGTGAAACAATCTCTCAACAAAGGGTGAAAGTCATTCGATATCAAGTAAAGGCCTAGAATAAGCTTCGCCGAGCACATGTAAAATCGAAGCATTCACTTATTCCATCTGATTGACAACACCAAGGTTCTTTGGAAAGATCACCCATATCACTCGACAATGTCATCATCCCGCAAGAAGACCCATTTTCTAGGAATGGCATTGGCCACCTTGATCAAGCTCAGCGACGGAAGCTAAAGTTCAACAATGCTAAACTTTGTCGAATAGAATAGAGAAAGAGATTTCTACACAACCAAGGTATTTCTCATTCGAAGAACCATTTTAATTATCGAAAGCCAACACCTTGAATCGCTTAGTAAACCGCAAGCCATATCGATAATCGCAACACTTTTGCTCTCGGCAACCACAACACCTGTTTTCAAAAATTATTAATAACCACAGCAAGCTTGTCGAATTACTAACATTGCAAAGCCACAAGATCAGACCCAAGATCACGCTCACCACTATTCTTACTCGGCAACATTGAAGAGCAGAAACACATCACTAAAGCACTGCGGTACCACCATTCGCACCTCTAACGACTCCTTCCCAAGCTCTTTTGTCGAGCACATTCCTTCACCAAGCACACTCCTCCGTTGACCACACTTTAGCTGAGGGCAAGAGTTGAACAAAAAATAATAATACAAAGTTGACCAATCTTATTTTTGGTTAATTTTCGGAGGTCCAACGACATCCAAGCAGATTCAGAATGAAGCGAATGAATGATGGAATGAACACTAGGCCGTGAGATAAATCAAATACCGCAAAAATAAGGCGAATTGAATTTACAACATGAGAGATACAAGGGCTTAAAGTCAGTGGTTTTGAATCTACAAAATTCTACTTTTAATGTTGTGCTACAGAAACTAAAATTTTCGAAGTCGTCACAATCTAGTTTTGAGTACACCAATGTGAAGTACTCATCGAAACAAATCCAATACAAAAAAAATTGCGTCAAAATCAGAGCTAAAACGAAGTCATACAGGCCCGTCAAAGTTTGCCCATAAAGTCAACTGATTTGCCCAAGAAGACAAACCAGCAAGCTAATGAAGAAATCATCTAGTGCTTCATGGTTACTTTGCAATCCGTTGATTTGAACCATCAGATCCATTTTGTCTTACGTCATTCGGAATCTGATCACAATGATTCAATAGTTATTCCTAGCTATTTGGCATATTCAGGGCACATCCGTGTAGTCAGAATTTTCAAATTCCATTCAACAAAATTGCTGATTTTATTTGACGTCCAACAATAAAAATTAAGTACAAACCGAGCGACATTGATATCACCTCAAATATCAGCAAGCTCCTACTTTGTCTCTGTAGACACCCCATTTTGACCGACTCTAAGACTTAGGCACTTTCTATTGATTATCCGATGATGACAATTAGAATGCGTTTCTCATAGAATCTTCAGTAAGAGAGATGGAATTTGAACTTTAATCCCAACCTTTACACATTTTTTTTGGCCAAACTATTTTAGACCTTAAAACCCTCTTTTCAAAATATTTTTTAAAATGTTTCTATATTGTTCTGAGGCTCCCATTTTGTTTAAAACATTGCACTTTTCAATAAACTGAGTAAGGAAAAAGTGAAAATAAATGAAAGGGATGTGAACTCTTTGAAAAAAAATTTAAAAAAACATCTTCTTTATAGGTTTGGATTTGAAGCAAATAGAAGGGGATGAAAGAAAACTAGTTTAGAAAAAGAATGAGCATCAAATCATTAAGAAGGAAATAAACAGCCTTTCCTAAATTAGGCATACCTCTTTGTACACTTGGAATTTCAATATGAGGCCACCACCATTGGGAAGTAGACTTCTGGGGATTTAATTTAGACCCAAGAATCACCTAAAACCAAGTCTGGATAAGGGAGATATGCCCGTTTGAAGTTGGGCTTAAGGAGGAGATTTTGTTGACCTGGCCTGAGGGAAATGAATAGCCTTCCCTAATTTAGGTATATCTCTTTGTACACTTGGAATTTAAATGTGAGGTTACCATCATTGGAAAGTAGACTTTTGGGGCTTCAGTTTGGACTAAAAAATCACCTAAAACCAAGTCCGGATAAGGGCGATACGCCCGTTTGAAGTTAGGCTTAACAACAAATTTTGTTGACTCGGCCCAAAACAACAGCTGCCCAATTTGTCTTGGTTTTGGTTCGGTTGGGACACCCCATTTATCCATTTTCTATTCCATTCAAGTGCACCCACTCATCCTCCATTATCTCCACTCACCCTCCATTATCAAAAGAGATTTTGGCCTCGTCATAAAGGATGAATCAAATGTAAAAAAGCCTTGATCATCATTTGTCATCCTTGTCATGCCCACTACCTTTGTCTTCCACCTTGCCCTCCATTCCTTGACTTGTTGATTCCTACATGGCTTATACATTCAGATCATAGATTGAAGAGGGGAGAGAGAAGAGAGGGAGAAAAATCATTCGAGGGAGTTAGAGAGAAAAGAAAGCAAAAGAGGAAAATTTGTCTACATTTCAACCTTGAGCCAAAACACTTCCAAGCTTCCATAGCTACAGAAATTCCACATTTCCATACACCAAAACTACTCCAAAAATTTTGATATAGCCAAAGATCAATTGCCTTGATCATAAGGAAGTGTGTTTAGTGATTGAAAGTGAGAAAAACTAGAGAGTTAGCCACTTTCCATACCATAAACTCCATAATTTCAAATTGAGGATTTGAGAACGCACTTCCTACACTTGAGGGTGATCAAGAGGGAGTTTGTGAACTAAGGAGTTCATCTCTTCCTTGAAAGGTGAATTTCACACACCTTTTATTTTCTTATATTTCTTACTTATTTTGCTCTTTTGCTTTGATTTATTGTTATATTATATATTGTTGTAATCTAACTGAAAGTGGTAAATTGAAGTCCCATATATGTTGTTTTTAGCATAAAAAAGAGACCTTTCATGCTTAATAGTTTAATCTCTTCGGAAGTTCATTACCAGGGTATTACATCTCTCTCATGCCAAGAACAACTCTCTTGTTTGACACTTCTCTTATCTTAGTGGACATAACTATCATTTTTGCACTAAAATGGCTAAAGAATGGCAAGGTAATTAAAATGGCTAATAAATGGGTTAAAAGAGGTTAAACAAGATAATAAAATCAAGTTGGGTTCAATCGAACGTTAATTGAACCCATTGAGTCTTGAATCATTACATACTCTTAGTGATGATAATGGTTCAAGAGTCAATGTTTACCACTTCCCTTGAGGTAACTCCATGATAGAGAGGAGGTCTTGTTGGTCTTTTCTTTTCATTCATTGAGCTTTTGTCCCATCGAGCCATGGATCATCACACAATAACCTTGCGACCATTGATAATTTGTGGATCGATTCTACTCCTCCCTTGATTTGCTTCATCATCGGAGTGTCCCCAACCGACAACCCCGATTGAATGGCGTCAACTATGTTTATCTTTGCAGATCTACAGAGTAAAGCTCATCTCTTTGTCGGGTCTTCTCAATAACTCATGTGAGAGGATTTTCTGGGTCTCACATCGCCAACACTCAGAACAACATATATACATACAAACAAGCTCTAATACCATCAAATTAAAAATAAAATTACTCAATGAGAACTTCTTAAATACCTCTTTGGATTTCACCCAATAAGCTATTGTTTGTTAAATCTGAATGTGTAAAATGAACTTTAGCTACAAAATGAAGAAAAAAGAGTGAGCTGCAGATTTGGACTAGAAATTCAACTGAGCTATCTTTGTTGTAAGGTGGTTACATAGTGGCTTCCATCAATGTTATTGGTGGCTTGTCGATGGCTATACTAACTTTCATCCTCCAATTTTGTTTATAAATAGGGAGCATTGGAACTCAAGAAGCAACAGGCATGGGCGAGGAAGCAAGTAAAAGTAGAGATGTAGTCTCTCCTAAAAGAGTGAGAGATGTGAGGCTACGAGTTGAGGTAAGATAAAGAGAGTCCACCTCCTCTAGATAAAAATCTCTCAATTGTTTGTATTGTTTTGTAATCTCTCAAACTATAGTGAAATCTAGCTACTTTGTGGATGTAAATGCATTTTCGAACTGCATAAATCTTGTTAGTCTTCATTGTATGTGATTGATGGTGTGCATTTTTAACCTCTCGGTATAACATAATCAAGCCACGTTGGAAATGATAAACTCCTTAAATAATGCTACGAATTGTGTTGATGACACTTCTTTGTGAACTGAGTTGATGCCACTAGGGATGTATATCGTCCGGATTGGTTTGGTTCCAAGGATATCTAGGAACCAAACTGGTCCTAATAGTTTTGAAATTTTAAGAAACAAATCAAAGCTGTTAACACTTGTAGAACCAGACCAAAACAAAACCAGACCAAACCAAACCAAACCAAAAAAATAATTCGATTCCAAATCGGTTAATGTTCCATAAAATTTCTGTTTACAAAATAAATTTGTTAATACAAGAAAATTTATCATAAGCATCATTTTAATAAGCACTTGAACAAACTAACAAAACTAATAAAAAATTAAGTAATTAATGAATAATGATAACGAAGCATCAAGAAGGCCAAAAGTTTGAAAGTCAACGAAATTATTAGTTCTTTGAACTGATAATAATTAAGAACCAAAAAATATATATATAGCTTTCACGGGTTATGAGTATTTAATATATATATATATATATAGCTTTCAAAAATCGATTTGGTTTAGTTTGAACTGTGATTTTTTTAATTGAATCATTTTTGCGGTTTTTAGCATGCGGGGACCGGACCATTTATATATAAAACCAAATTAAGTCATACGAATCAATTTGGTCTGAATCAGATTACTGCTTCTATTGAATTTCTTGTACAGCCATAGATGGCACCATCGCATCAAGTTGGAATGGAGCATGACTAATGAGACGATAGAAATGGAGTGTTTAGTGCGGATTAAATAAGTTGTTTATATCTTATTTTAATTTGAAAGTTTGTATTAGATTGTTTTGTATAATTTTTACTTATAATTTGTTAAATAAAAATAATTTAAATAAATTAAAAATAATTAATTATTTAGAAACTGAAGAAGAAGTGCTTTTGATTTTTATTTTTTAATTATCAATTTTTGATTTACCATAAATTACACCAAAAAATCCAGAGACACAAAAAGTTAAATGAAATGATTTTGGTTTTTAAGGATCGACACATGGCCCGATAAAATTATTGGGATAAGAAATTGGAAATGCGGAAATGTTTTTTAGCTCGAAATTTCCTGCCCCGAATGTCCCGATTTTCAGAAGAGAGAGAGAGAGAGAGAGAGAGAGAGAGAAGCCGATCGGAGAGGGAGAAAGAGAGAAGCGAGTGGAGAGGGAGATCGGAGAGGGAGATCGTCGCCGATCGTCGCTCGTCGTCGCTCGCCACAGCTGTCCGATCGTCGCCCAACTCCAAATTGCCTTGTTGCGGTAGCCGCCTTGCCACTCAGGGTCCGATCGCCGCCCAGCCTTGCTGCCGCAGCCTCCACCTTCGCCTCGCCCGCCTTTCCGAGTTTGTTGGCCCTCCTCCTCCCTCCTGCTCTCCTCCCTCCTCTTCATCTTCTTCCATGTTCTCGAAAAAAAAAAAAAAAAAAAAAATTCAAAACTGGGTCGTTTTTGGAATTAGGGGCATTCGGGGCCGCCTAATTCGAGCTCTCAATCGGAGCTCTTGGAAATGGGGACAGATGATCTAAGCCCCATCAAATAGCAATTAATGGTACATAGAGTGAATTTGGATGATTTAAATAAGTGTATTTTTTAATTTTTTATGAAGTATAAGTTGGGTTTAAAGTGATGTGGTAGAGAAATCATGTGATTTAAATAGGATAATGACTTTTTAATTTTTTAACTTTTTTTGAAGATGTCAAACCAAGCCTTACTATTTAAGGTTTTGCAAATCAAAATTTGGCAATAAAATTAATTTTCAAAAACTAAATATTTTTGTTACGAAAAATATAATTACTATATTTTTAGTAATGAAAATAAGAATATTGGGATAAGAAATTGGAACAAGCAATAGGGACAAACGATCTAAGCCCCATGAAATAGCAATTAAAGGTACTTAGGCTAAGTTTGACATAACTTAAATAATATAAAAAGTTAAAAAGTCACTATCTAATTTAAGTCACATCATCTTATTTAAATCATATCACATCTCTAATACATCACATCAAACACAACCCATATAAACCAATAAGTCAAAAAGTGCACTTTTTTAAAACATCACAAACCAATCCTTACTATTTAAGGTTTTACAAATCAAAATTTGGGGATAAAATTAATTTTTAGGGACTAAATATTTTTGTTGTAAAAAGTGTAATTATTATATTTTTAGTAATGAAAATTAAAAATGAGTGATGAATTATTATTTTTTTGGGACAAAATTTTTTGTCTCAAAAAATAAATCTTTTTGAGATCAAATTATTTTATCCCTAAAATTGTATTTATTAGTGACGTTTTCAAATTTTTATCACTAAAAGTCTTATTTTGACTTTTTATGATGACCTTTTAGTGACTGTCTTCATGACCATAGAAATTGATTCTTAAATGTCTTTTCTAACAAAATTTTTATTTTTGAAAGATCAAAAAATTTAATATCTAAAACTCTTATATGTTTTAGTGATTAACTTAATCTTTTGACATGAACAAATTAAAGTCTGTAAATGCCAACTGTGGTATCCCTTTTCACCAATGCAAATATCCTTGAGAAATGCTAGAGACCCTAAATAACTTATCAAATATTCTACCAGATATTTCACATGGCTGTAGGATCCACATAGCGTGAGTCTCACATCTATAAGAAATATTTAGTAGAACATTTAATAAAATATTTGAAATTCCTAACATTTTTCAATATCCTTTCCTATTTAAAAACTAAACACAGAATACATCATTAACCTTGTACAACAAAACACCAGATTTTTTTTGCCCTCCATACTCTCTTCTCAACAAAAAACCAGATTTTTTGGGTTTCAAGTATTGGATGGGTTTGGGAGCCGTTTCAATCATTGCTAGTTTTTAAACTTTGAATGTGTGATTGGGCTTGATAGATATGTATGTATATATAGAAGCTGTGGGTAGGGTTTGATGGTAGAGGCTGCTAGAATAAACAGAGGGTGGTGGGGTAATAGGTGGTGTTGCTGTTAAAGAAGTGGTGACGATGAATCTATGGCATGGAGGTAGTGATGGTGAATGGGGTATGTGTCAATATGTGTATCAAAATAAATTAAATTGTGCGAAGAGATATACATGCAATGTATATATATTTAGATGGGGGTAGCCAGGTTTGCAAATATGTGTGGCATGAGAGGAGTGTGGATAACATGACAAAGAGAAGAAAATGGGTTGTTTGGTTGCATAGATAAGTAATGGCAAGATGTTTGGGTTAATATAGTTAGGTTACAAAGACTAAATTAGATAAATTTAAAAGGGTAATTATGTAAATGTATAGACGTTATCCAACAACTTTGACACGAGAGTTTAGTGTAATTTCAAAATATATAAGGGAGATTTCTGTAATTGTCAAATACTTTAAGAAATGTTTGTGTAATTAACCATATTTATATTTAAATAGTAAAATCCACAATCTCATGTGATTGTTCATTATTGTCGTGTCAATAATGGAATAATACTACTTTTACGTTGAATTTTTACTTTAATCATTGGCTCACCATATCAATCTTGCTACGGAGTCTAAATGTCCCAAGTGTGTTTGTCTAAAAATTTAAAGCATATATATAAATTAATCACCTAAACTAATTAAGTTTGAACTCTATCCCATATTTTGCATCAAAAACTCTTATGGGCTCCTCACTTCGGATTCTCCCCTCCACCTCATCTCATCCGTGTGCTCCCAACTTTAAATTCTAATATAAGACCCTCACTCCTCTATATCTACTCCCATTCCCTGATCCATAAAACTACTAATACAAAGCATCAATATTATCACTACTATATTACTTCCTACATGCCATGTTATGAAACTTTATTTTCTGGTAAATCTATTATGAAATGCTTTTCTTGGATGTCTAATTAAAGTTGTGTTTGAATCATGGGTGTAATTTTTTTTCTCGTCCACAAATTGCCCTCAAATGTAAGATCGAAACACAACTTAAACATTCCAAACTTCCAACTGAATGTTACTTAATTAGTTATTTATTATTTTTAGTCAGAACCTACTAGATACTAATAAAATATTTCATGAAGGTTTTAAAACAATAAAGCAAAAGACCAAACGTGGATGGCTGATTTGTGACAAATTTCAAGCTTTTTTATTATTGTTGTATGTTCGGTAAGAAATGATTTTGGGAAAATAGTTTTTTTTTCTAAAATTTTGGTCTATTTTTTAAGTGGAACCCATGCGTCAAAATTGGCAGGTTTATGTGGCAATGCGTTCTTTGCCATGTAACGATTCATTCTATATATTTGATTGCTCAAAACTATTATCGGGTGGATAGGAAATCAGTGCCAAAATAAGCTCCATATAAATGGTGTTTTGGTGAGGTTTCCATAAGGGATGGAAAAAAAACTTGTCCCACATTGCTAAAGTGGGCAAACTTTGTAGGGGCTTATAAGTCTCAAGTTTGCATTTTGGGGAGGGCCCCAAGGGGAACCCAAGTATTGTAGAGGGGGAGATTATGGGAAAAGTGGGCCTTGACCCATTGGACTCAAAAACTGCCACACGGGCGCTGTCGTCGCCCGCCCAGGCCAGGGCTTGTGTCGTCCAATGTTTATCTTTTTGGACAAAAAATATTTGAAATTTATTTTTCTAAATTAAATTCTTACCGTTTGGAATTTGAATTTCGGTTTGAAATTAAAAATAAATTTTGAAATGACCCCAATGCTTTTGAACATTGGCAGTTTAGTCCAATGCACCTTTCCCTCAAACCAAAACAAGTTCTTTACCTATTCAAATCCAACCCGAACAGGTTATTTACCTATTCAACTCTATCCTAATAGTCACCAAGTCTCCTATAAATAGACAAGTACTCAATTTAGTTTTTCATTCAATTTTCGTTCTTCCTTCTGCTTTTGCTTCTTACATTTTGCTGTATCAATTTTTTGTAAGAAAGAGTATAAACACAAAGTGTGTTCGCTGGACATTTAGTTTGTAGTGCTGTTACTAATTGTCGTCAATCATTTTATCCTGGAAGATAAACGTCCATATTCAGAAAGTACGGTGGAGAGGACGAATCTATCTTAAGGAAACAGTATTGAACACTGGACTAGATTGCGTTTCCGAGAACTTGAATTTTCGAGAAAGTAGTACTGTAAGTAGGTTGTTTGTTTATTTATTTATTTTCCTTAGATTCTGTTTTATTTTTGTAACAAAAGTAAGAATCGGTTTTGTATGTTTGTATTGTTTATATTATGTTCTGATTTTAGTCATCAAACAGAATCTCTCTTTCTTAACTTATTCTTCAAATATATTGAAGATTGGCTAACAATCATTAGACAGACCTGTTTCTTCAGTGTATTCAAATTCTAATTTTCTTTTCTGGTTTTTGTAACTAGAAAATTGTATTGCTTCTAATTTATTTTCTAATTTTGTAATCAGATTTAATGGTTATTGAAACTGGTAACCCTAATCTAGTTGTTACACCAACACCCGCTGTTACCCAGAACCCTGTTCAATTTTCTTTGAATTATGGTGAGAAACGGAAAAAATTTAACGACACGGAGTTTAAGAGATTGCAGCAGAAAATGCTATTCTATCTGACAACTCTTAATCTTGCCCGGTTTCTCTATGAAGATGCTCTAGTACTTAAAGAGGATGAAAGTGATCCGCAAGTTGTTTCTGCGGTGGATGCTTGGCAGCATTCTAACTTTCTTTGCATGAATTACATTCTCAATGGCCTAGACAAGATGCTGTATAATGTTTACAGCCCTCTTAAAATAGCAAAAGAATTGTGGGATTCTTTGAAGAAAAAATACAAGACAGAGGCTGTTGGCACAAAGAAAGTCGTTGTTGGAAAATTTCTGGACTTTGTCATGTTTGATTCTAAAATAGTTATTAGCCAAGTGCAAAGTCTCCAACTCATCTTGCATGATATTCATGCTAAATGTATGTCTCTTAGCGAATCTTTCCAAGTTGCTGCAATTGTGGAAAAATTACCGCCTGCTTGGAAAGATTTCAAGAACTACCTTAAGCATAAGCGCAAAGAGATGACATTGGAAGAACTTATTGTTTGATTGAGGGTTGAAGATGATAATCAGAATGGTAAAAAGAGGAATGGTAAAAATCCAATTGAGTCCAAGGCTGATGTAGTGGAACAAGTGCCCAAACCACATAATAAGAAGAGGAAGTTTGTTGGAAATGGTCCTAAACAAGGCGACAATAATGGCAATAAAAAGATCAAAGGAAAATGCTACAACTGTAGCAAAATTGGATATCGTGCCTCTGATTACTGACGCCCTAAAAAGGATTGTGAAAGTATAAGCAAACAAACTACCAATCAAGCCAATGTGACGAAACTAGATTATATCTCTGATGGGATAAATGACATCAAGCTCTCTGCGATGGTATCTGAGGCAAATTTGGTTGGAAATCCCAAGAAGTGGTGGATTGACACTGGGGCATCTCGTCACATTTATATGGATAAAGAAGATGTTCTCTTCATATAGTGAGGCTATCAATGGGAAACAACTTGTCATGAGAAATTGTAGACACCCCATTTTTTACCGCCCTTAAGACTTGGACGCGACTGATGGTTTACATGGCGGAGAAAGGTGTGCAGGGGAAAGGTTCAGTTTCTTCAGCAATGATAGAGTCAAATCTCAACTTCGTACCCCTTTTTGGACCAAAACAATCTTGATCAAAAGATTTTAGACTTTAAAACCCTCTCTTTCAAAACGTTTTTGAAATAAAGTTTTTATGATGTTCCGAGGCTCGCATTTTGTCAAATGTTGCGCTTTTCAGTAAACCGAGCAAGGACAAAGTGGAAATGAATGAAAGAGAGATGAAATCTTTGAAAAATCTTTCAAAACACCTTGTCTAGGGGTTTGGAGTTGAAGAAAATAGGAGAAAAGAGAGAAAAACTAGTTTGGGAGAAGTTCGGCATGAATCCGGGTAGAACCGAAACTGCGCGACTTCACCGAAACGGGCATAACTCTTTGCACAGGAGAAATTTTGATGCAAGGTTGGCGGCATTGGAAATCTAACTTCTGGGGCTTCAATGTGGCCACATGGCCAACCAGAAAATCGGATGGAAGACCAGAAAAATCAGGTGGTCCAAAGTGGTTCAGCATGAATCCAGGAGGACCAAAATTGCGCGGCTTCACCGAACCGGGCATAACTCTTTTCACAGGAGAAATTTAGATATGAGGCCATTACCATTGGAAAGGATACTTCCGGGGCTTCATTTCACACTCAAGAATCTCCTAAAACCAAGTCCGGGTGGGGGAGATATGGTTGGTTGAAGTCCGGTTGGACCGAATCTGCGCGGCTTCACCAAAACAGGCATAACTTTTTGCACTGGAGGAATTTTAATGCAAGGTTTACGACATTGGAAAGATAACTTCAAGGGCTTCATGGCTGACCAGATTTAGACCTTGAATCTTTTGAACCCTGGTCGGCCGACCAGGGCAAGTGGTCGGCCGACCACTTGAACTGGTCGGCCAGCTAGCCTCTGTTTTGTCTCTCTGAGTGTGTTCCAACTGTGCTAGCTGTGAAGCAATTGACCCACTATCCGAGATTTGGGCCCTTTGTTTCTCTTCTTAAGCAAGCTTTGGTCCCTTTGCTTAGCTTCTAAGAGAAGCTTGACCCTTTGTCCAAGCTTCTTGAGGAGGCTTGACCCTTTTGGTCTAGCTTCCTCAAGAAGCTTGACCCTTTTGGTCAGCTTCCTTTAGAAGCTTGCACCCTTTACTTGAGGCTTCCTAAAGAAGCCATGGCCTTTTTTCTTCTATAAGAAAAGCTCTCAACTCCATTTTGCAAGGTTAGAAAAGATTTGGCTGGAGCATTGCATACTCCCCTCCACAACTCTCCATTCCAAGCTCAAAACACCCTTTTTTTCTTGACCATTTACACTACACCTCTAAGCCTAACACCTCCACCATCCATTCCAGCACCTTGGAACTCATTTTCAGAGGTTGAAGGCTCACTTTCTTGGTCCAGAAGTTGTTGCATTGCTGTGCTACAAGGGTAAGTCTCCATTTTTTCCTTTTTTGCACTATTTTGCTCTATACCTTAGCTCCATTTTCAAGCATTTTAGAGCTTTGAAATGAACAGAAAAGTGTCTTATTTTGAGCCCCTCTTGAACTTTGTTTAAGGACACTTTTCTGTTTGAGGTCATCTGCCTCCTTGTATGCTCCATTCTCTCTTTTAAGGCTTATTTTGCATCATATCTTAGCCTTATTTGAAAGAATTTTTGGACTTCGACATAAACTATAAAAAGTCTTTTTTTGATCTTCTAAACATGTTTGTTTAAGGACTCTTTTCTGTTTGCGGTCATCTTCCCCCTTGCATGCTTTATTTTCTCATGTTTTGAGCTATGCATTAGAGCATTTGCATTGGCCTTGGTTTGGCCGCTTAGCTACTAAAATCCAGTGGATTTTCAGTGGCTTAGATGTGTCTTTGAGTCTCAAAATCAGAGAGGGGTGCTCACCCCTTGTTCTCTTTACTAGCATTGTTGGCCTTCCAAAGGGACTCTTTTTTCCATGCATTGAAGTCATGTTTCAGGCCTCATTTTGTGAGTTTTAAGGTTTGCCTAAGCTCTGTCAAGAGCCCATTTTGCCATATTTTATGTCTATGATGCATGTGTAGAGCAATCTTATTCAAGGCCTTTCAAAGAGACCTTTCTTTGCATGTTTCCTAGACTGATTTTAAGGCCTATTTGGTGGGTTTTAGGGCTGTCATAACTCATTTCCAAAGGTGGTTTTTCCCTTTTGTTTGTCTATCATATAGGTGTAGAATACCCCCTTGCATGGCCTTCCAAAGGAGCCCCTCATTTTTGCATGCATTGACTGAGTTTTAGTGGGTATTTGGGCATATTTTGGCATGAAATGCTTCTTTTTTTGGTTGGTTGGGTGAGCCTTCATATGCTTCATATAGTTGTAGAACAACTAATGGTTCACTAGCTTTCTTTGCATGCCTTGTGGACCCTTGATGTTAGCACTTTTTGGCCATACCTTAAACTGATAATGTGCTTATTTTAGACTACCATAGCTCTGTTTTTAGGCCTCATGGTCAAATGATGTTTGTTTTGCATGCTTGTAGTTCAATACCCATGCTTATTTTTGAGTTTTGAGGTCCATTGCATGCATGTGCTGAGGTGTGTTCATGTTTTGAGGTCATTTTTCATCATATTTCAGAGCTGATTTGAATGCCATATTGCCTTGTTTTCATCTCTTTAAGTGTGCTTGAGAGTTGCGCGTGAATGCCTTGTTTACCGACCAATGAATGAGCTTCATTTTCATGCATGTTGAGTCATCATTTTAGGCCAATTTCCCACTATTTTAAACCTGCCTAGGGTCTGTTTGGGGTTGGTTTTGCCTTTGGTGCATTGCTTTGGATACCTCTAGTGTAACGCACTTCACTAGTTTCAGTACCCAAGCCCCCTAGCTTGCATAGTGTGCCATATTTGCATGATTCGGGACCATTGCGTATCATGTTTCAGAGCTGTATCATATGTGTTTGTATGCCATATTGCATCCCTTGCCATGCTTTGGTAAAGTGGCATGTTATGCCTTAGGATCGGTCCATGGCATTCGTGCGCGTTTGCATGCATTTTGGTTGTTTCATTTCCTATCGTATGGCCACTGATGTGAGTGTGGCTGAGGTCCACTCATGTTGGTGTAAGTCCATTGTGCATTTTGTATGCCATGTTACATCGAGCATTGTGTATGCCATTTCATAGCATTGTGTATGCTAGGTTGTATGTTAGTCGCATTGTGTATGCCATCTCATTTGGATTGTGTTTGGGATAGGAGTTAGCCCAAGCACGGGAAACGAGGGACGTTTCGTACTCCGAGTGATGGAACGTGTCTCAATTCTCGGTTGCCAACACTCTGGATTACCCATAATGGAGTTTAGTTCTCGTTGTGTTTTTATGTGCATTCATTTCACATTGAGTCGTGCAATTCGACTCCTCAGCCATCATGCATCGAGATGCGTGATTGGTGGCACGAGGATCGAGGACTACACTCCCTGAAAAGTAGTCATGTATACATATGTAAAAATACTTTGCCATGCCCCTTTGTTGCTCTCTGTTGCAGCAAATCAGAAATCAGCAGCCTTCTGGAGCTTTTGCACAATATTCTGAGAACAATTGCAAACAGAGGCAAACCAGGGCATCGCAATGGATTTCCGCACAAGGCAAGTCAAGCATGCATCATTCATCATTCGGAATAGAGCTGAGGCGGTCCATGGATTTGCGTGCTAATTTACCTTCTTTCTTAGATTAATTTGTTAATTAATTATGATTTTGTATTTATTTGGACTGTACTATTTATTCGGACTGTATATTATTTATTCGGACCCTCTGCGTCAGGGCAATATTGTAATAAGTGTGCGTGCGTGTGATGTATGTCTTCCAACCCTACG
This sequence comes from Camellia lanceoleosa, assembly GCA_025200525.1. Taxonomy (NCBI): domain Eukaryota; kingdom Viridiplantae; phylum Streptophyta; class Magnoliopsida; order Ericales; family Theaceae; genus Camellia; species Camellia lanceoleosa. The sequence goes on along the minus strand of JANUSC010000121.1, from coordinate 73,024 downwards.
TCTTCCTCCCTTTTATTTACCAGCTTTATGATGGTTAGATTAGGGCATGTTTCAATTAGCATACTTATGATAGCATGTTTGCATCATTCATCTGTATTGCATGCACCGAGCTCGGCGCATCATAGTAACTGTATTTGTATTTCAATTCCAAGTTGAATACATGTTAGCTGTAACATCATCATATGCCATCTTAGAATAGCTGAGCCTATTGTAGTTGCATTTTTGCATGTGTTGCATTAGGCATTTCAACATAGTTAGGATCATGCATGGATTTCTAACATAGTTTATGCTTTGGCTTGGAGTACTCGATAAGTATTTATACTTTAGCATCCTTGCATGTATGTGAGTGACTGCCATGATATCATGCTTACCATGAGGCTATGTACTTATATGATATAACTGCCTGAATGGCTGTGGATGAAGGTTGGGTTATTTGGATTGGAACAATGCATTGACTGTGAGTTTAAGCCCACTAGAGAGTAGCAAATCACCATCTTTTCTAAGCCCACCTGAGGGTGGCAAATCCACATTTTAGCCTACTTGCGAGTAGCAAACTGTTTCCAAAACAAACATGAGATGTTTTGTTCCAATTCAGGCGATCCAGTCTATATTTGTATACTGTGCGCATCACATAGTAAATCTAGGCTAATAACCAGAATAAGAACGCATAATGTTTTCAAAACTAAATATCATGGTTAGTAGAGGCCGATCTTTGATCGGGCGAGCGGGGGTGCTCACAAAGTGACATTCCCCAAACGTACGCAAGTTCCCGAGCCGAGGCAACTTTGGTGATGACGGACATGTGGCCTTAGGCACGAGTCAGGGTTTCCTAAATTTCCCCAAAAATAAATATTTTGGTGGCGACTCTATATCCGGCAAAGTAGTCCATGTTTGGCACTTCTTTCAAAAAAATCTGTTTTCAAAAATGATTTGTTGGATTTGGACTCTTTGATGATTCATCGGTCTTGCATTGCACTCTGCGAGATTAGATACAGGACCGTGACATTGAGTCATGAACTGTAGTGAGCCCATATAAACAAAATGGGATTTCCCTCCTGGGATGTTCGGGGACGTCTACAGTTTCTGGCGACTCTGCTAGGGAGTTGGAGAACTTGACTCGAACTCATGATATCTGGTTTTGACTACACTTATGTGTTTTTTTGCATTACATTTGCATTGGTGTGCCTAGGAAACCGTGTTTGCCGTATGCTATTCCTATACAGTTTGCCGGAGGCTCACTTCGAGAAGCGTGCCATAAGGCTGACCGGTTGCGGGCTCTGCCACGACGGGAACACAAACCCCGGTTTTTACCGGGGCACCATTTTTGACCATTCGACCTAGTGCATATTTGGAATTTATAGTGACCATTCTAAGCTAGGACAGGTTGCTTACCCGATTATAGGTTGTTTGAAACTGCTACGTGTGTAGTGAAACCTTAGCTCTTGACAAAATAGGACAGGGAAACCTTACCCCAACATAGGGGTGTTTTTGGCTCTCACTTGCTTGCTATGTGCTTTTAGAGTGCGTCTCTACAGGAATGCATGCATCAGTTTGCAAGTCTAGGCATCAGGCCTGCGGGCATCAGCATTAGTGTTTTGGGAATCAGTTTACCCGAGGGTATTAGATTTGAGGCAGAATTTTGGGGCAGAATTCAGTAGAGGGCACAGTCATCCTACTATGCTCATATCTGTTTTGGTGAAATCAGGCTGAGGTGCTGTCTGTTTTCTCTTTTGCTAGGGTAGTCTAGGAACCATAGCTTCAGAAGGCTCCAATATCCTCCAAGTGCATTGGACTCGTGTTGATAGACTTTGTTGGGTCAGAGATTTAATTCAAGGGGAATCAGTGTTCCTTTTCCAGAGGCAGGGTAAAAGGGTTAGTCAGGCACAGATCACCAGTTCAGTAGTTCCCAGATCAGTGGCCCTTATCCACCCCACCAGTGAACAGTCAGGCTGAGGCCTCAGTTTTTTATCAGAGAGATAGATATACCAGTCAATGAACCGGAACAGCAGAACATGGTAGGGATGGAGGAAATGATGCGTCAACTCCAAGAAAGTATGAAACTCATGCAGCAGGACGCTGCCCGTCAAGCGGAATTTGCCAAACAGCAGGCTGCGATCATGGCCCAGCAAGCAGAGCTAATCTCCAGGTTACAACAACAAAATGGAGTATCTGCTTCACATCAAGCTCCTCCCCTATTCGAAATTCCAACACTCAGGGAGACAGCTAATGTCCAGGAAGGTACGGACATTCCCACAGGGCCACCTCCACCCCCAATTCTACCTCAACTATCCAAGGCACCTACGTCTATCAATCAACCGGACTCTCCCTTTAAGTTCGAGGTGGACCTTACAGCATTGAAATTGAGCAAGCTTGAAAAGTTGTTCAAGAAATCCCAGGAGGTAAAGTCCATCCGAACATTGAGGACGGGTACACCGACGCAGCTGTGACACTGCCAGATAGGTTCAAGATGCCACAAATTGACCGCTTTAATGGATCCGGGGATCCCATGGTACATCTATGGTTGTTCTCAAACATACTACGGCTGATGGGCCTCACCAGACTACAGAAACTGTCTTTGTTCGGCCAAACCCTATCGGGTGTGGCGGCCATTTGGTATGCAAAATTGGGAGATGATGTCAAGAGGAATTGGGATGAGATGGCCGAGGCCTTTGTTGCACAATACTCGTATAACACGCAAATCGAGATTACGACCCGTGATCTGGAGACGACAAGGCAGGAGCCTAAGGAGAGCTTCTCAGAATTCGTAACTCGCTGGAGGGCCAAGGCCTCAATGATGACCATTAGGCCAACAGATAAGGATCAAATATGGATGGTTGTGCGCAACCTCAAGCCCAAACTAATATAGAAAATGATCGTGCTCCCCTTCCCTACCTTTTCAGATTTGCATCAAATGGGGGTACAGGTAGAGGATGCTTTGAAGCAAGGCCTGATTGACAATGACAGAGAGTAGCCTAGGAGAACCTTCAACCGCTGTACGAATGCGACCACCAATGGTGATGTAGTTATGTAGACACCCCATTTTTGACCGGCCTTAAGACTCAGACGTCAGCAACTGAGCGCTCGGTGATGTTGCATATTGTGCTCATTCTGAGGTTTCAAAGTCTCGGCTGCGAGCCTTGCCTCCGGACTTCGAGGCTCTTTTGTGCTTTGCTTCGGTTTGCGAACCAGGTCCCGTTTTCTCTATTTTCTCTTCCCGAAGGGAGGGAGAGGTCTCGTAGACTATCTCTCAGTGGCCGTAGGCTACGTTTCGTGGTTATAGGCCATTTTTCACATTTGGAGGCCAGTTTCCGGTTTTCGGAGCTGTCGGCCGTGTGCCTCGGTTTAGGACTGCCTAATTACCTCCGTTTGCTTCGGTTTTTGGCACACACCTTGTTTCCTCTCCTTAGAGGGACATCAGGCCTCGAGACCACCTGGTCGTGACGCCACCTCCTGCTTAATAAATTGCTGTGGTCCCGGATCATGATTTTGGCCTCCGAACCTTCGTTTTGCATCCGTCTTGGTCCATTTTTGGTAGGGACCCTATTTTCATTACTAGGGAGGTGGTAGTATGGTGGGAGGCCACCTTTTCCCTGAAAAACCAGTTTTCACATTTTCTCTCTCCTAAAACCAATTTTTTTGACAAAAAGCTGGTTTTTCTTACTTTTGAGCCACAATTTCTAGTTTTTCACACCACCATTGTGTTGTGCTCATCTGGGAGGCCACTAATATGGGTAGACTGACCAGTAATTCTTCTTGACCCTTTTGAATCCCTCTAAACAGCTGGTTTTTCTCCCTCTTGGGTCACATTTTCTGGTTTTTCTCCATACAGTTGTATTCTACTCATCTGGGAGGCCACCTTTCTGGGTAGGCCGACCAGCAATTCTCCATGAACCTTTTGACCCTTGGTCGGCCGACTAGGGGAGGTGGTCGGCCGACCACCTTGAACCTTTTGAGCTAGTCGGCAAGTCTTGCCTCTTTGAGTGTGTTCCAGCTGTGCCAGCTGTTTTGCACTTGACCCACTGTCCGAGGGTTTTGTCCTTGTTTTGATCCTTTTAAAGGTGGTTTTGCACCCTTTGCTTATGCTTCCAAAGGAAGTTTGACCCTTTGGTCAAGCTTCTTGAGGAAGCTTGACCCTTTTGGTTTAGCTTCCTCAAGAAGCTTGACCCTTTTGGTCAAGCTTCTTTTAGAAGCTTTGACCCCCCTTTGAGGCTTCTCCAAGAAGCCACGGCCTTCTCCCTCTATATAACCAACCCTCCATCTCATTTCGCAAGGGTTAGAAAGTTTTGGCTGGAGCATACATACAACTCCCTCTATCTCTATACTTCAAGCCTCCAAACCCTAATATTCTTGGCCATTTTACACTACACCTCATAGCCTACCACCTCCACCATCCATTCCAGCACCTTGGAGGTCATTTGCAGAGGTTGAGAGCTCACAATCTTGGACCAAAAGATGCTGCATTGCTATGCTACAAGGGTAAGTCTCCATTTTCCCTTTTCTTGCATTCTTTTTCTTCATTTCTTAGCCCCTTTTGCTAGCATTTATGGGCTTCGACCTAAACTGTGAAGTGTCTTATTTTGAGCCCCTCTTCAACTTTTTTTAAGGGCACTTTGCTGTTTGAGGTCATCTACTTCCTTATTTTCTCAATCTCTCTTTTAGGGTTATTTTTGCATCCTATTTTAGCCTTACTTGTGAACATTTTTGAGATTTGTTATAAACTGGGAAAAGTCTTGTTTTGATCTCCTCTTTAAGTTTGATTGAGGTCACTTTTCTTTTTGGAGTCATCTTCTTCCTTGCATGCTTCATTTCCTCATGCTTTGAGCCATGCATTTGAGCATTTGCATTGGCCTTGTTTTGGCCCCTTAGACACTAAAATCCAGTGGATTTTTAGTAGCTTTGATATGTCTTTGAGCTCCAAAATCATAGAGGGGTGACCCTCTCACCCCTCATTCTCTTTACTAGCTTTGTTGGCCTTCCAAAGGAGCTCCATTTTCCATGTTGTGAAGTCACATTCCAAGACTTATTTTGTGAGTTTTATGGTCTGCATTAGCTCTGTCCAGAGCCCATTTTTCCATATTTTATTTCTATGATGCATGTGTAGAGCAATCATATTCAAGGCCTTTCAAAGGGACCTTTCATTGCATGCTTCCTAGACCAATTAAAGGGCCTATTTGGTGAGTTTTAATATTGTCATAACTCATTTCCAGAGGTGGTTTTGACCTTTTATGTGTCCATGATATAGGTGTAGAGTAATCCCTTGCATGGCCTTCCAAAGGAGCTCATCATTTTTGCATGCATTGACTGAGTTTCAGTGGTTATTTGGGAATATTTTGGCATGGAATACATCTTTTTTCAGCTGGTTTAATGAGCTTTCATATGCTTCATATAGTTGTAGAACAACTCATGGTTCACTAGCTTTCTTTGCATGCTTTGTGGGCCCTTGATTTTAGCACTTTTTCGCCATGTCATAAACTGATATTGTGCTTATTTCGGAATTCCCTAGCTCTATTTTTGGGTCCCATGATTGAATGATCTTTGTTTTGCATGCTTGTAGTTCAATACCCATGCTTAACTTTGAGATTTGAGGTCCGTTGCATGCATGTGTTGAGGTGTGTTCATGTTTTGAGGCCATTTTACATCACATTTCAGAGCCTATATGAATGCCATATTGCCATGTTTTTATCTCTTTAAGTGTGCTTGAGAGTTGGGCTTGAATGCCTTGTTTACCGACCATTGAATGAGCTTCATTTTCATGTTTGTTGAGCCATCATTTTAGGCCAATTTTCTACTGTTTCAGACCTGCCTAGGGTCTGTTTGGGGTTGTTTTTGCCTTTGGTGCATTGCTTTGGATACCTCTAGTGTAACGCACTTCACTAGTTTCAGTACCCGGGCCCCCTAGCTTGCATTATGTGCCATATTTGCATGATTCGGAACCATTTAGCATCATGTTTGAGTGCTGAAATTTACATGTTTGAATGCCATGCTTCATCCTTGCCATGCCTTGTTAGAGTTGCAGGTTGTGTCTTAAGTTCGGTCCTCGGTTTGCGTGCATGTGTGCACGTATTTCGGTTCTCTTTTTTCATCTTATGGCTGCTGATGTGAGTGTGGCTGAGGTCCACTCATATTGGTGTAAGCCCATATTGAATCGTGTATGCCATCTTAGTCCATAGCATTGTGTATGCTAGGTTGTATGTTAGAGCATTGTGTATGCCATGATATATCGAGCATTGTGTATGCCAGTTCATAGCATTGCGTATTCTAAGTTGTATGTTAGTCGCATTCATGCATGTCATGCATATTGCATCGTGTTTGGGATAGGAGTTAGCCCAAGCACGGGAAACGAGGGACATTTCGTACTCCGAGTGACGGAACGTGTCTCAATTCCCGGTCACCGACACTCTGGATTAACCATGATAGAGTCTCGGTCTTGTTGTGTTTTCATGTGCATTCATTTCATATCGAGTCGTGCAATTCGACTCCTCGGCCATCATGCATCGAGATGAGTGATTGATGGCACGAGGATCGAGGCGAGTATACATATGTGAAAATACTTTGCCATGCCCCTTTCTTGCTCTCTGTTGCAGTAAATCAAGGATCAACATCCTTCAAGGGCTTTGCACAACATTCCGGGATTAATTGCAAACAAAGGCAAACCAGGGCATCGCACTGGATTTCCGCGCAAGGCAACTCAAGCATGCATCATTCATCATCCGGAACAGAGCTGAGGCGGTCCATGGGCTTGCATGCTAATTTACTGCTTTCCTAGTTAATTTGTTAATTAATTAGGATTTTGTACTTATTCGGACTGTATTATTTATTCGGACCATCCGAGCGAGGGCGCAATTGTAATAAGTGTACGTGTGTGTAATGTATGTCTTCCAACCCCACGTCTTTCTTCCTTTTATTTACCAGCTTATAATGGTTAGAGTAGGGCATGTTTCAATTAGCATACTTATGCTCGCATGTTTGCATCCATTCATCTGTCTTGCATGCACCGGGCTCAGCGCATCATACTAACTGCATTGTATTTCAATTCCGACTTGAATACTTGTTAGTTATAGCATTTCACATGCCATCTTTAGAATAGCCGAGCCTGCTATAAGTTGCATTTTTGCATGTGTTGCATTAGGCATTTCTGTATAGTTAGAATCATGCATGGATTTCTAACATAGCTTCTGTTTTGACTTGGAGTACTCAGTAAGTTTTTATGTTTTAGCATCCATGCATGCGTGTGAGCGATTGCCATGATAGCATGCTTACCATGAGGCTATATGCTTATGTGATATATCTGCCTGAATGCCTGTGGGTGAAGGTTGGATTATCTGAATTGGAATAATACATTGACTGTGAGTTTTAAGCCCACTTGAGAGTGGCAAATCATATTGTTTTCTAAACCCACCTGAGCGTGGCAAATCCACATTTTAGCCTACTTGCGAGTAGCAAACTGTTTTCAAAGCAAACATGAGATGTGTTGTTCCAATTCAGGCGATCCAGTCTATACTTATATGCTATACGCATCACGTAGTAAATCTAGGCTAATAACCGGAATAAGAACACATAATGTTTTCAAAACTTGATATCATGGTTAGTAGAGGTCGATCTTTGATCGGGCAAGCGGGGGTGCTCACGAAGTGACCTTTCCCAATCGTACCCAAGTTCCCGAGCCGAGGCAACTTTGGTGATGACGGACACGTGGCCTTAGGCAACGAGTTAGGGTATCCTAAATTCCCCCAAAATAAATATTTAGGTGGCGACTCTGTATCTGGCAAAGCAGTTCATGTTTGGCACTTCTTTCAAAAAATCTGTTTTCAAAAACGATTTGCCGGATTTGGACTCTTTGATGATTCATCGGTCTTACATTGCACTCTGCGAGATTAGATACAGGACCATGACATTGAGTCCTGAACTGTAGTGAGCCCAAATGAACAAAACGGGATTTCCCTCCCGGGACGTTCGGGGACGTCTACAAGCTGCAAGATCTTCTGAAGTGGGTATGGTCACCACCACCGCATCAAAAAAAGCTACCCCATTCACCGGTGCGTCCGGAAGCAGCTCACAGAAAACCAAATATCCACCTCGAGTCAAGAGGGCTTTTACCCCACTTTTTATGCCTTTGTCAAAGGCTCTAGAGGTCTTAATCCAGAAAGGACATCTGAAACCATTGGAACAACGGCCTCTACCTGATCCTCTCCCTCCAAAGCATGACCAGACTAAGTGTTGTGCGTACAATCAACAAACCGGTCATGAGACCGATAGCTGCTTTCGTCTGCGCCATGATGTACAAGATTTGTTTGACAACAAGGTCATTGCCGCACCAATCTAGCAAAGTCTATCGTCATTGGATCAGTGAACTTGTGGGGCATAATGTGGTTATGTGATCAGGGGATGAACTAGCTGCGGGTGGCGCTCGATTTACTCCAGATGTGGCGTATGGCACGCACTGTTTTGAGCATTTGCGAATGCTAGTTTCTGACTTGGGTATTTAGGTCAGTTTTGTTGTATTTTTTTGAGTCTGTCTCTTTGTTTTGAGTCAATCTTTTTGTTTCGGGTCTGTCTTGTTGTATCGAGTCAGTCCTGTCGTGTTAGAGTCAGGTGATTCCGGGGGTGTTACCTCGGGCATCACTATTCTGTTTTGTGTTTGTCTTTTTACTTTCTTTTGAGTCTGTTTCTGCCAGGAAGCCAGTTATGTCAACAGATTTGAATGAACAACAGTGATTTTCACACTCTTGTGTTTGCTTCTGCCTTGTGCCAATTATGCCGGAAGTTCTGAATAAGATGGCAGTATTTGACTAAGAACTTTGTCTTTTCTGTGCCTCGAACTCATTGCATTGACCTAAGTTTTTCAAAACTTTTTGAACATTGTGGTGAAAACGAAGAGGAAGGAATTCCTCAGGATTTGCAAAAATTGATCAACTGAGAGAAAGAGAGGCGTACTAAGCCCTTAATGATTGAGATCATGCTTGTTAATGTGAGTATTGAGAAAGACCCTAGCTTGATCTAGATTGGTTCTACACTGTCTTTAGCGCGAACGATTAGTCGCTTTCTTAAAAGGTTTCAAAAAAAAAAAAATTTGTTTTGCGCCGTCCTGCGAAGACCTGTGTGGAATCGCTCTTGAGATTGTGCAGCTTAGGATCGCTCTTAGTCTCAAGACACGACCCTTTACTTTCAAACCTTGAACTTGGATTCAGAGTGTTCAACGGTTAACCACCATGTAAGGCCTGTGTGGCCGGATCAGAAGCAGGCCATGAACTAGGGGCAGGAAAAGATCAAGAAGATCGGGTGTTATCAAAAGAAGCTTACGAAGCTAGATCAGGAACACCCCTCGAACTAGGGGCAAAAATGTCAGACGTGCTCGAAGAGCCGAAGGGATCATCCTGGAAAATCAACGAAGATCGACAAGAGTGCCAAATCCCAGAAGGGAGGAAAGAAGAAGGTATCGTTGAAGGACAACCGAGTTCTGACCCACAACACTAGGGGCAAATTTAGCCCCATTGGATGGATTCCTGCATTGTCAACGAACAACAGCCATTCTCCTGGATTTGGATGACTTCAAGATCTCAAAACCATTTGACATGGACAAAGCTACACTTTTACCCTTGAGAGGCTCGCTGGGTCGAAAACCTGGAAGGGCGACCCAGGCAAAAGTTAGAGCAAGAAAAAGAAGAAAAAAAAAAAAAGAACAAAAAAAAGAGAAAGTGCAACGAATGAAAACAAAAAGAAAAATGAAGAAAATGAAAAGAAAAGATGAAAAAGAAAAGAAGAAAAGAAATTGAAGAACATAGCTCGCAAGGTTAAAAACCTGCAAAGGGCGGCTTTGGCAAAAGTTAGAGCACAAAAGGAGAGGTTAATACCCGAGTGTACCTTAACCCCGAACTACGTGAGGCTTGATTCCCATCTTTGGGATACGTAGGCAACTTCATTTTGAAGTCTAGCCGTAAAACACTTCAAATTCGATTGTGTCCATGTGATGGTTTTGGTCATCTTTGTCTTCTCTGTATCCGAGAGTTCAGTTGTAATCGTCACTCTGAAGACTGATTACAATGCGTTGCGGCGCCATTCAAACAAGGGGCAACTTTCCGTTGCCATACAATGTGCTGTGGTGCTATTTAGACTAGGGGCAACTTTCTGTTGCCATGCAATGTCTTTCAGATAAGGAGCAGTTTTCCATTGTTATGAATCCAAGGTTATGCATCTCAAGAGTAGGTTCCGTGCTCATTGAGCAGTGGCCGTTTGCAAAAACAGTTTTGAGAATTTTTACTGAGGTTGACTAATTTTCTCGAAAATTATTCCACTTTTCCAAAACTGGACCATTTCTTGGACCCAAAAAAGGAAAATTTTCAGTGCTCATAACCTAACTCACATGATTTCAAATCAGAAAATTGAACAAGCGCGTTAATCTAACTCTCATTTTGGTTAAAATTGTTTTAAGCAGAAGCCAAAAACAAAAAATGGTCAAAATAATGAACTAGGGGCACAGTTGAGTCAGGCTTCTTGTCTTTCTTCCGTTGTCAATGCATTTTCCAGAAAGGGCACCATACTTGCCGGAAAGGGCACCCTATTCGCCAAGAAGGGCACAACGGAAGCTAACAGAAAAGGGCTGAAAGCTCTCATATCCTCCAAGCAACGAGGTATCAAGCCAAATGCGAAACACGAACTGGAATGGATCAAGATATTCCACTCCCTCGTCTGGACACATTTGATCATGTCTCAAACTCCCCAGTAGAACATCGTCAACCTATGTCAGCTGCAGATTTGCTACACACCCAGTTGTAGCGCAACCCCTCTGCGGGAGAGTTCACTATTGTGGGCAGAAGAAAAAGAATCTAGCAGAATGCTATGGGCAAGAGCCCGCAACTTCTTGTTTATCCATCAACCACCCAGGGGAGGGATGAAAAATGAGAGATTGAAGAATAGAGAGATGTGCGCTGAGGGAAAAAGTGAGGAAAAGGGCTTTTTTAGAAAAATAGAGCTTGAGGGCTGAGTGATGTGAGAATCACAAATGAGGAAGGATGGGAAATAATACCCAGAGAAACAGGCTCCCTGTGCATATCTGAGTGTCGTGTCTTTTTGTTTTATCTCGATTCTTGTTTCGAGTCGTTTCGAGTGTTACTCGATGTGTTTAGGTTGTTTACCTTTTGTTTTCTGTTATTGAGTCATAGTGCTTGTGTTCAACAGAGGCTCAATACCGGTCAAGAACTCATCTCTCAATTTCAAAATAAAATCGCTTTTGGCGCTCGAAAGTGTCAGGTCATTCTCTACATTTGTGCAAAATAGGATCTATTCTTTCATAAAACTACAGGGTTCAACCCAGGTCACATGAGAACAGTAAAACCAGGACCTATCTGAAGCTATATAGGTTCCAGACTGCAAAGTAAAAGAAAAAAGGGAAAATGTCGGGTATCTGAGTTTGTTTTAACTTCAGTAAGTTCCGAGATTACATTCCGTGTGTACCCCTTCAAGTCTTGCCAATGCTCTGAAGTATGAGTGTGCCTCTACCTCAAGCTCAAGATCAAGTCTGCTTCAAGCCAGAATGGCGATCAAAAGTGCTCTCCCTAAGTACCATTCCCTGCTAGAGGCATCTTGGCTGTGTTCGCGATGAGTTCTTAGGAGACCAGCTGCGACGGTGGAAACTAGAGTTCGAATGGCTGTTGCCTAGAACGCAAAAGTTCGGGATTTCCGAGACTAAAGTCTGGTTTAAATACCCAGAGGCATGTCCTCGGCTTGAAATCTGTATGGAAGCCCCATAGGTTGAGATAGCATGTATGCACCTCAATTCTGGATACTGAACTAACCTAGTCTGTCACCCCGTTGGAGAATAAGGAAAGTTGTGAATATGATCAGGAAGAAAGGCAACATCCAAAGTGTTCTACATGAAGAACCCTTGTCAGCATTTCAGAGCCTTTGTACTGCCAGTTGAAGGTAAGTGTTCGAAGAGCACGAGGGGAGATCCCCGTCAGAGTAGAGCGGTTCATCGCCACTCACCCCATGAGGTGCTTTCTAAAGCGCCGCTATGCTTGTTTATTGCATCATGCATTGTATTGCATTATACCTCTCAAGTTTCTTTCTCATTCATACACGATATTGTATGTACGGTTCATTCAAAGAAGTTCCGTTAGAGATCATTTATTTAGTGTATCAATCACACCTCATTCAGTTAGTGTATCAATCACATTTCATTTATCTAGTGTATCAATCACACCTCATTCACCCTTAGTGTATCAATCACACTCTCTTCATTCGCTTAGTGTATCATTCACACTTCTTTTATTTTCTATATCTATCACACACATTCTCATTTCCTATATCTATTACACATATCCTTATTTTGTGTATCTATCATTTACTTTAGTGTATCCATCTCATTTCATTACCTTTAGTGTATCAATCACACTCTGTTCACTTAGTGCATCTATTACACTTTGTGTTCGCTTTTAGTGTATCAATCACACTCTGTTCACCTAGTGCATCTATCACACTTCGTGTTCGCTTTTAGTGCATCAATCACACTCTGTTCACCTAGTGCATCTATCACACTTCGTGTTCGCTTTTAGTGCATCAATCACACTCTGTTCACCTAGTGCATCTATCACACTTTGTGTTCGCTTTTAGTGTATCAATCACACTCTGTTCACCTAGTGCATCTATCACACTTTGTGTTCGCTTTTAGTGTATCAATCACACTCTGTTCACCTAGTGCATCTATTACACTTTGTGTTCACTGTTGTGTATCCATCACACTTTGCTTCATATAATGTATCCATCACACTCGCTTCGCTTTGTGTATCTATCACACTATGCTCACTTTGTATATCTATCACACTATGCTCACTTTGTGTATCTATCACACTTTGCTTCACTTAGTGTATCAATCACACTTTACTCATATAGTGTATCCATCACACACTCTTCACCTTTGTGTATCTATCGCACATGCTCGCTAAGATTGCATAATCTTCTTACATCATAACTGCATGAAATGTAGTTTGATTTGTCTTCTTGCTTAAAACTGTCGCATTTATTGTGAATATTTGCTTCGTTACAGCTTTATTTACATGATCCTTACTGCATGAAATGTAGTTGCTGCTTTGTATTCTTGCTTAAAATTGTTGCATCTATTTGTCAATACTTACTTCATTACAGCTTGCTGCTTTGCATGATCATGAGTTACGTCCGGCTTTGTGCATGTCGTTTTGCATTTTGCCCCCCGCCTGCGGGCACACATCTCTTTGTTATCTTGTATGTTTGTCTAAGTCTTTGGCCTTGTCAAAAATGGGTCGTCTTTGGGCTTTGACATTCATTCCCATCACTTTTTGACTTCCGAGTTTTTTCAAAGAGGGGCAACTGTAGACACCCCATTTTTGACCGCCTTTAAGACTTAGACGTGACTGATGGTTTACATGGCGGAGAAAGGTGTGCAGGGGAAAGGTTCAGTTTCTTCAGCAATGAGAGAGTCAAATCTCAACTTCGTACCCCTTTTTGGACCAAAACAATCTTGATCAAAAGATTTTAGACCTTAAAACCCTCTCTTTCAAAACGTTTTTGAAATAAAGTTTTTACGATGTTTCGAGGCTCGCATTTTGTCAAATGTTGCGCTTTTCGGTAAACCGAGCAAGGACAAAGTGGAAATGAATGAAAGAGAGATAAAATCTTTGAAAAATCTTTCAAAACACCTTGTCTAGGGGTTTAGAGTTGAAGAAAAGAGGAGAAAATAGAGGAAAATTAGTTTGGGAGAAGTTCGGCATGAATCCGGTAGGACCGAAACTGCGCGACTTCACCGAAACGGGCATAACTCTTTGCATAGGAGGAATTTTGAGGCAAGGTTGGCGCCATTGGAAATATAACTTCTGGGGATTTAATGTGGCCACATGGCCAACTAGAAAATCAGATGGTAGACCAGAAAAATCAGGTGGTCCAACGTGGTTCAGTATGAATCCAGGAGGACCAAAACTACGCGGCTTCACCGAACCGGGCATAACTCTTTTGACAGGAGAAATTTAGATGTGAGGCCATTACCATTGGGAAGGAGACTTCCGGGGCTTCATTTCACACTCAAGAATCTCCTAAAACCAAGTCCGGGTGGGGGAGATATGGTTGGTTGAAGTCCGGTTGGACCGAATCTGCGCGGTTTCACCAAAACAGGCATAACTTTTTGCATAGGAGGAATTTTAATGCACGGTTTGTGACATTGGAAAGATAAATTCAAGGGCTTCATGTCTGACCACATTTAGACATTGAACCTTTTGAACCCTGGTCGGCCGACCAGGCCAACCACTTGAACTGGTCGGCCAGCTACCCTCTGTTTTGTCTCTCTAAGTGTGTTTTAGCTGTGCCAGCTGTGAAGCAATTGACCCACTATCCGAGATTTGAGCCCTTTGTTTCTATTCTTAAGCAAGCTTTGGTCCCTTTGCTTAGCTTCTAAGAGGAGCTTGACCCTTTGGCCAAGCTTCTCAAGAAGCTTGACCCTTTTGGTTAGCTTTCTTTAGAAGCTTGCACCCTTTACTTGAGGCTTCCTAAAGAAGCCATGGCCTTTTGTCTTCTATAATAGAAGCTCTCAACTCCATTTTCCAAGGTTAGAAAAGATTTGGTTGGAGCATTGCATACCCCCCTCCATAACTCTCCATTCCAAGCTCAAAACACCCTTTTTTCTTGACCATTTACACTACACCTCTAAGCCTAACACCTCCACCATCCATTCCAGCACCTTGGAACTCATTTTCAGAGGTTGAAGGCTCACTTTCTTGGTCCACAAGTTGCTGCATTGCTGTGCTACAAGGGTAAGTCTCCATTTTTTCCATTTTTGCACTATTTTGCTCTATACCTTAGCTCCATTTTCAAGCATTTTAGAGCTTTGAAATGAACTGAAAAGTGTCTTATTTTGAGCCCCTCTTGAACTTTGTTTAAGGACACTTTTCTGTTTGAGGTCATCTACCTCCTTGTATGCTCCATTCTCTCTTTTAAGGCTTATTTTGCATCATATCTTAGCCTTATTTGAAAGCATTTTTGGACTTCGACATAAACTATAAAAAGTCTTTTTTTGATCTTCTAAACATGTTTGTTTCAGGACTTTTTTCTGTTTGGGGTCATCTTCCCCCTTGCATGCTTCATTTCCTCATGTTTTGAGCTATGCATTAGAGCATTTGCATTGGCCTTGGTTTGGCCTCTTAGACACTGAAATCTAGTGGATTTTTAGTGACTTAGATGTGTCTTTGAGTCTCAAAATCAGAGAGGGGTGACCCTCTCACCCCTTGTTCTCTTTACTAGCATTGTTGGCCTTCCAAAGGGACTCCTTTTTCCATGCATTGAAGTCATGTTTCAGGCCTCATTTTGTGAGTTTTCAGGTCTGCCTAAGCTCTGTCAAGAGCCTATTTTGCCATATTTTATGTCTATGATACATGTGTAGAGCAATCTCATTCAAGGCCTTTCAAAGGGACCTTTCTTTGCATGTTTCCTAGATTGATTTCATGGCCTATTTGGTGGGTTTTAGGGCTGTCATAACTTATTTCCAAAGGTGGTTTTGCCCTTTTGTTTGTCTATCATATAGGTGTAGAATACCCCCTTGCATGGCCTTCCAAAGGAGCCCCTCATTTTTGCATGCATTGACTGAGTTTCAGTGGGTATTTGGGCATATTTTGGCATGAAATGCTTCTTTTTTTGGTTAGTTGGGTGAGCCTTCATATGCTTCATATAGTTGTAGAACAACTAATGGTTCACTAGCTTTCTTTGCATGCTTTGTGGACCCTTGATGTTAGCACTTTTTGGCCATACCTTAAACTGATAATGTGCTTATTTTGGATTACCATAGCTCTATTTTTAGGCCTCATGGTCGAATGATGTTTGTTTTGCATGCTTGTAGTTCAATACCCATGCTTAATTTTGAGTTTTGAGGTCCATTGCATGCATGTGCTGAGGTGTGTTCATGTTTTGAGGTCATTTTTCATCATATTTCAGAGCTGGTTTGAATGCCATATTGCCATGTTTTCATCTCTTTAAGTGTGCTTGAGAGTTGCGCGTGAATGCCTTGTTTACCGACCAATGAATGAGCTTCATTTTCATGCATTTTGAGCCATCATTTTAGGCCAATTTCCCACTATTTCAAACCTGCCTAGGGTCTGTTTGGGGTTGGTTTTGCCTTTGGTGCATTGCTTTGGGTACCTCTAGTGTAACGCACTTCACTAGTTTCAGTACTCGGGCCCCCTAGCTTGCATAGTGTGCCATGTTTGCATGATTCGGGACCATTGCTTATCATGTTTCAGAGCTGTATCATATGTGTTTGTATGCCATATTGCATCCCTTGCCATGCTTTGGTAGAGTGGCATGTTATGCCTTAGGATCGGTCCTTGGCATTCGTGCGCGTTTGCATGCATTTCGGTTGTTTCATTTCCTATCGTATGGCCACTGATGTGAGTGTGGCTGAGGTCCACTCATGTTGGCATATGTCCATCGTGCATTGTGTATGCCATTTCAGTCCATAGCATTGCGTATGCTAGGTTGTATGTTTGAGCATTGTGTATGCCATTTCATAGCATTGCGTATGCTAGGTTGTATGTTAGTCGCATTGTGTATGCCATCTCATTTGCATTGTGTTTGGGATAGGAGTTAGCCCAAGCACGGGAAACGAGGGACGTTTCGTACTCCGAGTGATGGAACGTGTCTCAATTCTCGATCGCCGACACTCCGGATTACCCATGATGGATTTTAGTTCTCGTTGTGTTTTTATGTGCATTCATTTCACATTGAGTCGTGCAATTCGACTCCTCGGCCATCATGCATCGAGATGCGTGATTGATGGCACGAGGATCGAGGACTACACTCCCTGAAAAGTAGTCATGCATGCATATGTGAAAATACTTTGCCATTCCCCTTTGTTGCTCTCTGTTGCAGCAAATCAAAAATCAGCAACCTTTTGGAGCTTTGCACAATATTCTGAGAACAATTGCAAACAGAGGCAAACCGGGGCATCGCAATGGATTTCCGCGCAAGGCAACTCAAGCATGCATCATTCATCATTCGGAACAGAGCTGAGGCGGTCCATGGATTTGCGTGCTAATTTACCTACTTTCCTAGATTAATTTGTTAATTAATTAGAATTTTATATTTATTCGGATTGTACTATTTATTCGGACTGTATTATTTATTCGGACTGTATATTATTTATTCAGACCCTCTGCGTGAGGGCAATGTTGTAATAAGTGTGCGTGCGTGTGATGTATGTCTTCCAACCCCACGTCTTCCTCCCTTTTATTTACCAGCTTATGATGGTTAGATTAGGGCAGGTTACAATTAACATACTTATGATAGCATGTTTGCATCATTCATCTGTCTTGCATGCACCGGGCTCGACGCATCATACTAACTGCATTTTTATTTCAATTCCAAGTTGAATACATGTTAGCTGTAGCATCATCATATGCCATCTTAGAATAGTTGAGCCTACTGTAGTTGTATTTTTGCATGTGTTGCATTAGGCATTTCAGCATAGTTAGGATCATGCATGGATTTCTAACATAGTTTTTGTTTTGGCTTGGAGTACTCGGTAAGTATTTATACTTTGGCATCCTTGCATGTGTGTGAGTGACTGCCATGATAGCATGTTTACCATGAGGCTATATACTTATATGATATAACTGCCTAAATGCATATGGGTGAAGGTTGGGTTATCTGGATTGGAACAATGCATTGACTGTGAGTTTAAGCCCACTAGATAGTGGCAAATCACTATCTTTTCTAAGCCCACATGAGGGTGGCAAATTCACATTTTAGCCTACTTACGAGTAGCAAACTGTTTCCAAAACAAACATGAGATGTTTTGTTCCAATTTAGGCGATCCAGTCTATACTTGTATGCTGTACGCATCACATAGTAAATCTAGGCTAATAACCGGAATAAGAACGCATAATGTTTTCAAAACTAGATATCATGGTTAGTAGAAGCCGATCTTTGATCGGGCGAGCGGAGGTGCTCACGAAGTGACCTTCTCCAATCATATGCAAGTTCCCGAGCCAAGGCAACTTTGGTGATGATGGACAGGTGGCCTTAGGCACGAGTCAGGGTTTCCTAAATTTGTCCAAAAATAAATATTTAGGTAGCGACTCTGTATCTGGAAAAGCAATCCATGTTTGGCACTTCTTTCAAAAAAATCTGTTTTCAAAAACGATTTGTCGGATTTGGACTCTTTGATGATTCATCGGTCTTGCATTGCACTCTGCGAGATTAGATACAGGACCGTGACATTGAGTCCTGAACTGTAGTGAGCCCATATGAACAAAACGGGATTTCCCTCCCGGGACGTTCGGGGACGTCTATAGAAATTCTTGTACTTCTACTGTGGTTGGACAAGGAAAGGTAGTATTGAAAATGACCTCGAGGAAGGAACTTACTCTCAACAACGTGCTGCTTGTACAAGGCATTTGCAAGAATCTAGTTTCTAGATCTTTGTTGAGTAAAAATGGTTTTAGGCTTATGTTTAAGTTAGATAAATTTGTACTAAGTGTGGCATGTATGTGCGTAAAGGGTATATGAGTGATGGACTCTTTAAATTGAACATAATGATTGTTGTACCAATTTCTACTATTAATAAAATTAACACAGCTTCTATTTATATTCTTGAGTCTTATTTATGGCATGATAGATTATGACATGTAAATTTTGATGCTTTGCGTAGGCTTATTGGTTTGGATTATATACCAAAATTTCAAATTTATTCTAATCATAAATGTGAACTATGTGTAGAAGCGAAACTAACTATGGCACCATTTAAATTAGTTGAAACAAAGATTGAACTTCTAGAATTAATTCATACTGATATATGTGATCTTAAATTTGTTCAAACTAGAGGAGGCAAAAAGTATTTCATAACATTTATTGATGATTGCACAAGATATTGTTATGTATACTTATTTAGAAGTAAAAATGAAGCCTTAGAAATGTTTAAACTTTACAAAACCGAGGTTGAAAATCAACTAGGTAAAACCATTAAAATGGTTAAAAGTGATAGGGGTGGTGAATATGATGAATCTTTAAATGAATTTTGTGCACAACATGGCATTATTCATCAAACTACAGCACCATATTCTCCTCAGTAAAATGGAATTGCGGAAAGGAAGAATAGAACCCTTAAGGAAATGATAAATGCCATATTAAGTTCAGGCTTACCACAAAACTTATGAGGGGAAGCAATATTGTCTGCTAATTATGTTCTTAACGGAATACCCCACAAGAAAACGAATAGCACTCTTTTTGAGTTATGAAAAGGTCGACCGCCTTCCTATAAATATTTTAAAGTAGGGGGGTATCTACCAAAGGTAGAAGTTCATGTTCCTAAAAAGACTAAAATAGGACCAAAAACAGTTGATTGCGTTTTTATTGGTTATACACATAATAGTATGCATATCGGTTTTTGACATAAGTCAAAAATACCTAATATACATGTAAATAATATTATAGAGTCTAGGAATGTCATATTCTTAGAACTTTTTTTTCCTCATAAGAAAAGACAAGAATTAAGTTTACAGAAAAAAATTTATGATTATACATAAGGTTATGATACCATTGACAATCAAGAACAAAAGACTAGTATTAGTCATGACCAATAGGAAATAATAGATGATGAACCAAGATGCAATAAAAGAGCAAGAATATCAAAATCTTTTGGTCTAGATTTTCTAACATACCTATTAGAAAATGAGCCTTGAAGCTTTAAGGAAGCTATGTTGGGTCCTAAAGTACCATTATGGAAAGAGGTCGTTAATAGTGAAACTGAATCCATCATGCAAAATCATTCTTGGGAGTTGGTGGATCTTCCACCTGGGTGCAAACCTCTTGGGTATAAATGGATATTTAAGAGGAAAATGAAAGCAGATAGTTTAATAGACAAGTATAAAGCAAGACTTGTGGTTAAAGGTTACAGACAAAAGGAAGGTATGGACTATTTTGACACCTACTCTCTAGTAACAAGGATCACATCCATTCGTATGTTTATTGCTATTACAGTGCTATATAATCTTGAGATACATCAAATGAATGTTAAGACAGCTTTCTTATATGGGGATTTACATTAAGAAACCTACATGGAACAACCCGAAGTGTGTCGGCTTGTAAAATCTCTCTACAGATTAAAATAAGCTCCTAAGCAATGGCATGAGAAATTTGATCATGCTATGCTAACTAATGTATTCAAGATAAACGGATGTGACAAATGTGTCTATGTTAAAAACACTGACAAATGATATGTCATAGTTTGTCTTTATGTGGATGACATACTCATGATTGGTAGTACTCATAATATGATCAAATCAACCAAACAAATGTTGAACAAAATATTTGATATGAAAGATATGTGAGTAGCAGATATTATTCTAGGAATGAAAATTACTAGAACATCTAACGGATATGCATTGTCTCAATCACATTATATTGAGAAAATACTTGGTAAATATATCAAAGATGATGCAAATGTGGCAAGAACACTTGTAGATGTCAATCTTTATTTGTCAAAAAATAAAGGTGATAGGATGTCTCAGTTAAAATACTCCCAGATTATGGAAACCTAATGTACCTAATGAATTGCACACATCCTAATATAGCATATGTTGTCAGTAAATTATATAGGTACACTAGTAACCCCAAAAAAGATCATTGGAAAGCAATGATGCGAGTTCTTAGATATCTAAGAATTACTAGTGATCATGGCTTAATCTTTACTCGATATCTAGCAGTACTTGAAGGCTATTGTGATGCAAATTGGATATCGGATACTAAAAATTCAAAATCCACTAGTGTGTATATCTTTACTCTAGGGGGAGCCACTGTTTCATGGAAATCCTCGAAACAAACGTGCATTGCACAGTCTATAATGGAATCTGAGTTCATTACTTTAGATAAAGTAGGAGAAGAAGCTGAACGGCTTCGCCATTTCTTAGAAGATATTCCAATGTGGCCAAAACCTGTGCCAGCTATTTGCATTCATTATGATAGTCAATTTGCTATAGGAATGGCACATAGTCATATGTATAACGGTAAGTCACAACACATTCGTCATCGACATAATACCGTAAGACAATTGCTCTTAAATGATATAATCTCAGTAGATTATATAAAGTCTAAGGAGAATATCGTAGATTCGTTAACAGAAGGTTTAGCAAAAAAGTAAGTGTATAGTTCATCGAAAGGAATGGGGTTATAACCTATTACATAAGAGTCATCATAATGGTAACCTTACTTAGATGACTGGAGATCCTAATAACTAAGTTCAAAGGGACAACTAAGTTATGTGTAGCTCACCAGAAATCACAAAGGGATTAAATTCCCTATCCATTCCTGTGATGAGAGTGATATCTGCAACATGTGTTGTATGAAGGGGATTAAAGGTAAGTTTTGCTTTTAATGATTACTTATATCTTGACTTAGGAATAAAAAGTCAAGCTGAGTATAAGGGATACTCTCAATACGAATCATCTATATGAGTGTCAAACTAGGGTCGGTTCTATGATAATAAAGAAGCTAACTCTCTAGAGCACTCATGAATAACCAAAAATGTCTAGGGCCAAAATGAACACAACCATGAGAACCATGATGTGTTAGAAGATATTTTATGTGAAATCCATTGTCTTTGCTTACACTAACGGCTGAATAATTCAAGGCATCGCATCCATTGGTTAGTTAGTAAGTCCAATAGGTTATCACTAGGAAGGGTTCAAGGCCGAAAGTTACCTATCCTGATGCAAGATATTTTCAATTTATAATCTCTCAACAAATTTTGCATATTGTTGCATTTTCGTTGTCATCAAATTCCATTCATGTGGGAGATTGTAAGAAATAGTTTTGGAAAAAATAGTTTTTTCAAAAATTTTGGTCTATTTTTTAAGTGGGACCCATGCACCAAAGTCGGTAGGTCTACGTGGCAATGCGTTCTTTGCCGCGTAACGATTCACATCGTATATTTGGTTGCTCAAAACCATTATCGAGTGAATAAGAAATCAATGCCAAAATGCGCTCCATCAAAATGATGTTTTGGTGACGTTTCCATAAGGGATGGGGAAAAAGCTTGTCCCACATTGATTGAGTGGACAAACTTGGTATTGGTTTATAAGCCTTGAGTTTGCATCTTGAGGAGGGCCCTAAGAGTTATCCAAGTTTTGTGAAGAGGGAGGTTATGGGAAAAGTGGGCCTTGACCCATTGCACCCAAAAACTACCACAAGCACACGTGCCACGGCTGCCCGCCCGCCTGCCCGGACCGGACCAGGCTTGGGTGTGAGAACGAGTGCAAGGTGTGAGGTTGGGTTAGGCTTGTGCAGTCCAATGCTTATCTTTTTGGAAAAAAAACATTTGAATTTTATTTTTCTAAATTAAATTCTTGCCGTTTGGAATTTGAATTTTGGCTTGAAATTCAAATAAATTTCAAAATGATCCCAGTGTTTTTCAACATTGGCAGTTTAGTCCAATGCACATTTCCCTCCAACCCAAACAGGTTCATTACTTGTTCAAATCCAACCTGAATAGGTTTTTTACCCGTTCAAATCTATCCCGAACAAGTTCTTTACCTGTTCAACTCTGTCATGAATAGCCACCAAGTCTCTTATAAATAAACAAGTCATCCATTTGGTTTTTCATTCAATTTTCGTTCTTCCTTCTAATTTTGCTTCATACATTTTGCTACATAAATTTTCTATAAGAAAGAGTATAAATACAAAGTGTGTTTGCTGGACATTTAGTTTGTAGTGTTACTACTAATTGTCGTCAATCATTTTATCTTAGTAGATAGACGTTTACATTCTGAAAGCACCACTAAAAAAAATTAAGGTTTTAGAGACCAAAATTTAGAGACAAAATTATTTTTTGATGACCAAATACTTTTGTTGCAAAAAGTATCGTCATTATGTTAGCAACAAAAATTGGATATTAGTGATGAATTATTATCTTTTTTGGACCAAATTTTTTATTTCAAAAACTAAACCATTTTAAGACCAAATTATTTTGTCCCTAAAAGTATATTTATTAGTAACATTTTCAAAATTTTGTTGTAAAAAGCTTTATTTTTAACTTTTCGAGACGACTTTTTAGCGACTATCCTCATGACAATAAGAGTTTGCTCCTAAATGTCTTTTGCAATTAAATTTTCACTTTTAAAGACAAAAAAAAAAAAAATTGGTCTCTAAAACTCTTATATGTTGTAGTGCACCGTGAATGGGATGAATCTATCTTAAAGAAATAGTGTTGAACACTGAACTTGATTGAATTTCCAAGAACTTGAATTTCCGAAAAAGTAATGCTGTAAGTATATTATTTATTTATTTATTTATTTTTCTCAAATTCTATTTTGTTTTTGTAACAAAACTAAGAATTTGTTTGGTTTATTTTTATCGTTTGTATTCTATTCGATTTTAGTCATCAAAGTGGATCTCTTATTTCTTAATTTATTCTCCAAATAACATGTTGTACAATAAATTATAATTTAGTAATCAAAACAAAACAATATCTAAGACTTTATAATCAAATAAACATTTGTAGATAAGTAGGACTTCCACTTTATTTGCTCATCCCTCCTTCAAACGCTGGCGCCGTCGCCATGCCAATGCCATAGTTCTGTCTCTGCAAATTCCCTTTCCATCCTAAACAATTCAAAAGAACCATCACAAAACAACACACTATATATAAATAGTTTCATACATATAAATATATTTGTACACATATCAATGCAACTAGTAGGAAAATTATAACTTTCATTGAACGAATTTCACCAACTTTTTCAAAAAAAAATTTTCTTTCTTTTATATGGATTTACATAACAAACCACACATGTAGATGCAGGATTCACTATATACATTAAATAGTGCGATCCACAATTATTTTTACAGGAAAATGGTTTGTAAACACAAAATTTATACACAAAACACATTCAGAATGATGTCAGTGGTGTTTGTGTAATTATGTGGATAATAGTAGATGTTTTGATTACAAATGAAAATATCTAAGAATCTGAGCTATATCATTCTGTATGAATATCATGTAGAAAATTTTTGTATGTACATCATTTCACTTTTCTAGATATGATAATTTTATGTACAAATTACATTTGATTTTTGAATCAACGTAGGAAGTGAAAACAAAAAAAAGTACGAAATCTTGACAAAAAAATTATTTGTTCCAAAATCTCCGAAGATTATTTGTCCCGAAATCTCCATTTCCAATAAAATTGAAATTGCACGATGTCATGACAGGATTGTCAAAGTATAGAAATATTAGAAGATGATTGTGCAACTAAAAGTGTATTACAAATAAGGAACAAAAATTTCGAAACAAAGTATTGTACCAAGTACTACTACATATGATCATTTTGTTTTAGAAAAATAAGATTGTCAACTATATTATTAAATTGAAAATCTAAAAATTGAAATGAATTCGAAAAAATAATAAGTTCAGATATTTGAAAAAAAAAACAAAAAACAAAAACAAAACAAAAACAAAACAAAACAAAAGAAAAAGAAATCCTGAATTTAGGGCATGATTGTCCTTTTATTTGTTTTAATTTTTTTTTCTGTTTTGCTTTTTGATCAGCAAATAAGAAGATTTATTAGATAGAAAGAAAAGATACAATGAGATGATTGAGAAAATTTTGGGTATGACTATCCATGTAACTAGTATAGGAATTTTTTGAGAAAATCTAAAAAATGAGATATCAACACCAACTCAAACCTTTACATATATAATAGTATACATAGATATAGATAAATAAATAAATAATAGTATAGATATAGAATGGAAGGAGAGAAATGGATACCTTTATTCAAGTCGAATCCACGGTTTGTGAGCTCACGATACTCTTGACATAAGGCGCATTGCTCGCAAAAACAATGAACTAAACAATCACCACAAGGGCTTTCTTGCAACATGTATTGGTTCCTCAACTTTTTACGATAAGTACAAGAGTAGCAACATGCACAACCAGTCACAGCCGCTATTAGTGCGTATATTGCTCCGCTAGCACCACAAGCTAACACCAACCACAAAACACAAAATATATTACTTTTGCAAATCTTTAACATCAAATTTCATATATAAACCTATGATATGAATCACTATAGGTTGTAAATGGGTGAATTTAGCCATATCAAAACCAGTTAAACATTAAAATAATTCAACATAAAGCCGTTTATCTAATAAATGATTTTAAACGGATTAAATTGAATTTGATATGAATTAAACAAATTGATTTGATCAACTAGTTTATTTATTGAACATGTTTTTTGAGTAAACGGTCTAGTGGAGATTGTGTGGCAGTGGTGGATTGTGATGAGGGTAGCATAGGGGTGATGGGGCGGTGGTGGCCGTCAAAATCAATTAACCCAAGCTTGCCTACTAAATAGACGAGTTAGGTTGAATTGGGTGTAATATAGGTAAAAAAACAAAATTAATCTAATAATACTACAATAAATTAAGATTTTAGAGACAAAATTACTTTTTAAGAATGAAATATTTTTATTGTGAAAAATATCATTATTATATTTTTAAAGATTAAATTGGACATTTAATGATGAATTATTATTCTTTTTGGACTAAAATTTTTGTTTAAAAAAATAAACCATTTTGGAACTAAATTATTTTGTCTCTAAAAATATAATTATTAGTACATTTTTTAAAATTTGTTACTAAAAGTTTTATATATATATATTGGACGACCCTTTAACAGCTATTTATAACGAAAGGAATTAATACCCAAATATTTTTTAGAATAAATTTTTAAATTCTGGAGATAAAAAAGTTTAATCTCAAAAAAATTTATTTATTTTAGTGTAAACTCCTTTTAAATAGATGGTGAAAGTTGTGGTAGTGTGATGACGGATGTATTGGATGGTTCTAAATAACGGTATTGAGACATATCAGTATCACATGTAATATAATAATATCGAATAAATTAAATGATATGTATTGAAAATTGAGAGATTTGGCGGTGAAATTTTCAAAAATATTCACTACCCCTTAAAGTTAATGATTCACAAATTCTTCTCTTAAACTTAATTTGTCACATTTTAATTAATATTTTGAAATAATCTTATCCTTCTCGGTGATGTGCAGCTCAGTTTCGCCGTGTGTCCACAGCAGTGGTAAAACAAAGCACGCAGCATAAAAAACTGGCTATAAAAACACAGCGCCAAACCACCGTAATTATCTATAGAACCGCTGGTTTCCATAAGGACACGTGCGGCTATAAAGTAATAAAATTTGGGCAAACTTCATCTTTGCCTTGAATTATGTGCAGTTTATCCTTTTAATATTTAAAAATAATCAAACAATTTTTTTTTTTTTTTTTTTGGACTAAAATGTACTATTAACAATCCATCTAATTTAATAGAAAATGTAAAACACGTAATATAGATAAAAGGGCTATATGTTTAGTTTCAAATCTCAATAGGATAAATGGCACATGAACTAAAGCATAGGAGGTTAAAATGCATTGTCTTTTGGGATAATGAAAATATATGAATATTTTAGTATTTTTTATTAAAGTGTTAGCAAATCTAATGGTGCATTTTAATTTACAAAGCATAAGAGAATTATGTGATCATTTCTAAATATTAAGAGATAAACTGCACATAACTCAAATCATAGGGGTAAATTGAAATTTTTCCATAAATTTTTGAGATTGATTTGCTTAAAACTGGTTTGTTTATATATTATGGACCGGTTCGTGGTATGAATCGCCCGTTCCATCTGTGATTTTCCTTCATACTATTAAACAGGTCTATAGGCCTGTTTGGTAGAGCTTATAAGTTACTTATTTCAGTTTTTAGCTTAATTTAAGTTAAAATATTGTGTTTGGTGTAGTTTAAGTTAACCAGCTTATAGCTTAAATCAAGCTAGTTCTCAGCTTATCTCAAAAGTTGGTCAGGGGTGCGTAAATTTTTTACTTAAGCGCACAACTGGTGTAGGGGGCTAAAATTACTTAAATGCCCTCGTCAATACCCAAATAGTAATATTAATTAATATTAATATTAACTAAAAAAATTTAAAAAATTGTACATTTCTGAAGAAAAAGAAAAAAAATCAATATTAATTGGTATTAATTATTAATAAATTCATATTGTATATTTTTATATTAATTAAAAAATAAAAAATTGTATATTTCTGAAGAAAAAGAAAAAAAATCAATATTAATAAAAAATCAATATTAATTGGTATTAATTATTAATAAATTAATATTGTATACTTTTGTAATGAATTAATTGTTAATTGATACTAATTGATAACAATTGTTTATTATTAATATTAATTGATACTAATAAAAATCAAATATTAATATTAATTTATACTAATAAATAATTTTAGTATTAATTGATACTAATTAATAATTTAGTATTAATTTATACTAATTAGGCAATTAATTGATACTAATTAATACTAATTATATTAACTTTTATTAATAAAATTTTTTTAAAAAAATTAAAACTGAAAAAAATGACAAAATAATCATTTTTATATCATATAAGGACAGAAAGGACAATTATACAGTAAAAAGTTATTTTATCACTTATTAACCAAACATTACTCTACTGTTTGAATCCATAATTCTACAGCTGCACCAAACAGGTTAACAGCTTATGTTTATATCTATAAGCCATAATCAGTTAAGTTATAATATATAATCATTT
Organism: Camellia lanceoleosa; assembly: GCA_025200525.1. Taxonomy (NCBI): domain Eukaryota; kingdom Viridiplantae; phylum Streptophyta; class Magnoliopsida; order Ericales; family Theaceae; genus Camellia; species Camellia lanceoleosa. The sequence continues at coordinate 45,379 of JANUSC010000121.1, read as the reverse complement.
TGCTACAGCTCTACCAAACCTGGATTGACAAGTTGATTTTTTTTCACATATAAACCGGTTCAGCGGCTAATTTTTTTTAATCAACAAAAATCAATTATTAATTATTAGATTAGCACATTTGTCAATTAGTCTCCACCTTCACCAAGTGATTGTCTTTTTAATTCAACTCTCCTAACCTTAGGAAAGTTATAGTAACCAACTAGAACCGTATGAGTTTTAGAACTATTTTGAATGTTAATGGTGGTGTGATAGTAATGAATGGTTTAATCGTGTTATTTTTTGTCCTATAACTCAATGATTCACTATTAGTTTCTACAACTTACTGGTTGCTCCTTCGTCAACAATCTCTGCAATTTGTCCGAAAGTAAAGCATGGACACCAGCACGTTATACAACCTGTCAAAAAAAAAAAAGCATTTTTAGATTAACAAACAAAACTATTAAAGATAGTTCTAAATTTTGAATCCAATACAAGTTTAATTTGATCAAATGAGATATACTCACAGTTGGGAAGATCATCAGAAGCAGCCACAGAGGCCTGTGGACCAAGGACCCTCTTGCTGGGTTCGGGGCTGAGCTCGAATTGGGGGATTGTTGGAGCTTAGTGGTGCTGGAGGAGCTGAGTATTTCTGATCATAAGTTGAGTTTGAGGAATACATGGTTCAGCAATGGAAATCAAATAGTTTCAAAAAGGCAAAGAAGGTGTTTTTTGGACAAGTAGAATAATTGCTGCTTTCTAAGATATCAGGTACTAACAAGTTATTTATTGTATATATAGAGAGAGGGGGCTTTGGATAAAAAAGAATGTTGACAAGTCTAGTGCCAACTTTGATTTTTCTCTAACAGTGCTTTTGAACCATTCAAAACAAAGAAATGGTTGATTTGGTTTGAGGTAAGTGGCAAATGCTGATTACCTCAATCTAAAGGTAATTTGATGTTTGACCTCTGCTCAAGCTCATGAATACTTATAAAAGGGTTAATTATATTTTTGTTATCGATATTTTAAATTGTCTTAATTTGATATCTTAGGTATAAAAATATTTTAAGTAATTCTTGTGACAATTTGTCCCCAAATATATAAAAAGTATTTTGATTTAGCCTTCTAATCTAATTCTACTAATAGAGGCAATTTAAATATTGATGATCTAAATTGAAACATTTTTTATATGTCGAGAACTAAATGGACGCAATTTAAACATTGGGACCAAATTGAAATTTTTTTATACATTGGGGACCAATTTTGTGTTAATTCCATTTTTAGTCCCTAAAAATGGAGCCCGTTATGGGTTTTACTTTGATAATCTAAATCATTCATTTTGTACGATCTTTCATGTATATCAATCACAACAAAAAGTAGAACGATTCGATAATCATAATTTGTTCAATTAACACATTTGTCACAAAAATAAAAAAACAAAACAAAAATGAAAAAGAAAAGAAAAAAGAATGGTCTACTTTCAAAAACAGACTTGCCGTCTATTATTTTAGACACATGCGATAAATTAAACAAGTTACGATTGTCGAATCATTTTAATTTTTTTTTATGTGGATGATACATCATGTGGCTCATTGTGGACATTTTACTTCAAAATAAAATATCATTAAAGATGAATTTAGTTACCATAATTACATTACCGCATCATTCTTGTCAAGTTTTATGTAAGAATAAAAATTTTCTATACACGAAGGACATTTTTATTTTTTTTGACGATAACGGATGTACGAACGACTTATGCGTACAAATACATTTATGATAAAATTCTAGGACAATGAGGGTGTTTAGTGTGGATTATAAGAGGTGATTATAGTTTATTTTAATTTGAAAATCTATGTCAGATTGTTTGGTGTAACTTTTGCTTACAATTTTTAGACAAAAATAGTTTAAATAATTTGAAAATGATTATTTAAAAGCTATGGAAGGATTGCTTTTGATTTTTACTTCGATTATCAATTTTAACTTACAATAAACCGCACCAAACAATACCAATATTCTTGGCTCATAGGGTTTACATTCAACAAATACCAGTTAATAGTTTTTTTAAAAAAAATTTAAATTTAATTTTTTATTTTTCTTCTTTAATGAGATTTTTAAATTTTTTAATTAATTATTTTTATAAGTTCACTCAATTTAGATGCACTTAAAAATAAAATAATTGTGTATTTAAAAACAATCAATAAATACAAAAAATTAAAAAGAAAACAAAAATACAAAAATTTAATATATTTTCATATTTAAAAAAAATCGTAAATATTTTTACTCATTTAAATGCATCCAAAAATTTATAAAATAATTAAATAAAATTGATTAAAATATGAAAAAATAAAACACAAAAAAAAAAAAAAAAAGATTTGTCTAGTTTTGAGCTTTCAAAAATAAGTTTTAAATTTTCAATTCATATTTTTTTAGTAAATTTTTTAGATCTAATTAACACAGAAACACTTAAAAGCTAAAATATTTGTTAATTTAAAAAAAATAAGTATAAAAAATAATACAAAAGTGTACTATATTTTTAATTTTCTATATTTAATGAATTTTTAAATTATTTTTCACAAATTTTGTTTTTCTTTTTTTTAAAAAATGTAACATTTGATCGATTACATATTAATCATTATTCGATTGAGTGGTTTGAAGTTATCGTGAAGCAAAATTTATCTAAATGAATCTTAAAAGTAAAAGGAAAATTAATTTATTAAAATAGCAGATAGAATGTATGGCTAAAAAAAATAAATAAATAAATAAATAAAAACAGCGGGTCCCACTAGAAGACTCCTACAAAATTTCAAAAAACAAATGTTCTCGTGACTCTTTCAAATTTGCAAGAATTCAAAAGACCGCCTAGAAGCATCACTCTACAAGTCGACATCAACAATTGGCGCCCAACGAAAAAAGACAGAGACCATAGAAGATAAAAGATTCTCTTGAGATATCGAGAAATGCACGCCAAGAAAAGACAAAAAGATTTTTGTAGATATTTTGTGTCTGTAATTATTTGAGTCTGTCGGTGATAAGGATTTTCCTTCACTCACTACTTTAATAAAGTGGATATCTCTTATCTGCTTTATTAAAGAAAAGTGTGAAAATCTTTATCGTGTCTTATAATAAATTATAGTGTCAAAATTTTGTCAAAAAGAAGGATTGAATGATATGCGATGGGGCCCAAAGCGATGCCGATATCATTATCCTAATCTTTATTGATAAAATTTATCTATATCCAAAATAGTAATCTAAGTCAAGCACATAATTGTGTACATTTATAGGTTTTGTCTTTATGTGTATCCAAATCTCCAAATATGTAAGAAAAGGTCAAAAAGCCTAAGGTATAGGCTAGTCTAGACTTTGTCTACTTAGGAAAAAAAATTAGTCGAGGCAAAGATTGAAAGTTTTGTTTTATTTTCTTTTTAAGTTGTATAAATTGGCATGTTGGCCAGCGGATGAAGCGAGCGAAAAATCTGAGAGAACACACCACTTCACTCGCTTTGTAATTTCCAACCCCTCTCAAAAAAAAAAAAACCTCTAAGTGTATTTTGAGTTTGAGTCTGTAATATAATCTTTGTAAGTATATTTCTTATTAATATGAAGTCTGAGTAGTTTCTCATTTTCCTTAAATATTTGAAAGGGTAACTCTTCTATTCTAAAAATTTATTTTCTTTTTGGGAAAAATTAAGTTTATGGAATGCTTGTTTGCTCATTAATATTACATGCTTTGAACCTTCGTAGTATCTTCAGTTTTCTAATTTATTACTGAGTGACCTTAGCTGAAGAGCCCGTTTGAGCCGTGGATAGGCGTTGGAGGGCAAATTGTAGGCGAAAGGAAAAGTAAAAATTAGAGAATAAAAATATACTATGTTGAATGAGGCTTAGTCTCAAGGTGGGAGTACATGTAATGAAAATAAACATTTCATAAAAAGAATTTTTGCCATAGGAAATAATTTTAGAATAAAAGGAGAGCAACCGAGTAAAAATATTAAGGAAATATTATATAAGAATTTCAAAAATCAAAAAATTCCTATGCCCTAGAAGTAGACAATAATTTTCAAAAAACCCAAAATTCCTTAGACGTAGACTTTAACTTTCAAAAAATCCAAAAATTTAGTTGATATAGATTTTAACTTTCACTAGACTTAGACTTTAGAAATCCTAGACTTAGACTTTAGTTTCATAAAATCACAAAGTTTCTTTGCCCTTAGATGTAAATTTTATTTCCAAAAAATTAAAAAACTAAATCAAAAAATTAGTATATGCCCTTAGGCGAAGATCTTAGGAATAAAATTAAAATTAGTATTGAGTTAATACAAGAATTAGAAGATCAAAAATTTAGATATCGGTTTCTTTTATCCTTAGCTTCTTCAGATCCTAGAAGATTACAGTCTAAAAAATCAATTTACATTATCATTAGCTTACGGTAGATCCTAGAAAATTATAGTTTAAAAATTTCTCAGATAAATAGACAGCTAACTATAAATCAAGAAGCTTTAAAATTAGCTATACAACAGCTAGAAGATCTTTTAGCATAACTGTAGAATTAGTTAGATAATTCTCAGCCCAATCCCAAATAGTGGTAGACCACTAACTCACAACCAACCCCCAAAAATTGGTATCAGAGCAGTGTTCGGTTTTAGGACAGTTTAAAGTAGTTTATGCATTTTGCTTATGGTAATAGAGTAGTTTTTATTTTTGGAGATTTTAGTTATAAATTTCATTTTATAGTAGCTTTTAATAATTTTAAATTAGGAGTTAATTTTGTGTATGAAAAGAGTAAAGTATCTAGATTTAGAAATCAGCAGCCATAACCATCGCCATAGCATAAATAAAAATAATTTCCGTTGTAATTTTGAAAATAGTTTTACACATCAGCTTCATAGTGAAAATAATCCTCAGTTAAATAGTATTATAGATTATCAGATAAATTTTGCAGAAAATATTAAAAAGGACATAGATAAAATTAGTAATCTTTTTATTTCATCCATAGAACATCTTCGTAATAATCGCAGTTTAATTAGAGATCAAGATAAAAAATTAGATTATATCCAAGATCAGTGTAGTTCCATCCTACAAAAGAGAATAGATTTAAATTTAGAAAAATTTCCCACTAAGCTAGAAATAGAAACATTAATTTCAGCTACAACTCAAATAGCTAAACAAATAGAACAAATTAATCAGATTCAAGATAATTTAAAACAGAAATTAGAAATTTTAGAACAATTAGTCAGGTCTTAGTTTATGAGTAGTGATAAAAAAGCTAATAGAGATTATCAGACAATTTTAAAACAAGCAGAAGATTTTCATAATATTCCAGAAGGAATCAGTATTTATCAAGGAGTAAGCCAATCAGATAAAATAACAGTAAGACAAAATAATATAGAAATTTTATTTTTAATTAGAATTTGTGAAAAATTTGACTATCTATTAGAACAGATACATAGTTTAGAAAATCGTTTAGCCACTTTAGAAAAAACAATACTTCAAAAAGGAAAAGGAGTAGAAGACAGACCCCAATCTCAGATAAACGAGGAAGATATAGCTAAATATTTTGAAAAGCTTAAATTACCACCAAAGAAATCAACTTGTAGAATTTACAGAAAATAAAAAATGTTTAAACAGTTAATTAAAGGTAGCAGTAGTAAAAAGCGTAATAATGATGAAGATATTAAAGTAGAAGAATTTATAGATGTAGATCAACAGATAGAAAAATTTAAGAAAGAAAAATTAAAAATAATTCGACTAAATATGTATATAGATTAGGAAAGATACATAAAAAACAATATCTATTTAAACACTATAGTGAACAGATGATTAGTGTAACTCAGGAAGATGAAAAAATAGAGCTAAATTTAATAGAAAGAGAAAGTTATAAATATGCAGTAAATGAACACCTTAAAATGACTCACTTAGGATTAGTAGTGGTAGGAGTTAAGGCATTAACGGAGAAAATTTAGGAACCAAAGTTTTTGTATGTCTTTATGATGATAGATTTAATGATGTAGGACAAAGTCTTTTAGGACTATGAATTAGATATGAATTCTAAAGGAGGAATAGTTTATTTTACACGATTTCTTATTACCAACCTCAACCTTTCATAAAAAAGATAAAAATAGGAATAAAGAGTAGAGGATACAAAATGAAAAAAGGAGAAAAGAATTTATTAGTTTGCACAGGATTTTTAGGATTAGCAGTTTCAGAAAGCAATACTCACTATAGACTTACAAATGATCAGATAGTTAAGTTATTAGGCGCAAAAGGTATAAAAGCATTACCAGCTAAAAAATTTAATTCAGAAGATAATGCAGCACTAGATTGGAAATTAGGAGATTTTTTAGGACAAAAAAGATTAGCCCCTCAAGATAATTTATTATATCAGGCAGCAGATGGAAATTATGCAGTTAGATTTACTCAGTATACTTATGTAGCACCAGAAAAATCCGAAGATGATGAATTTAGTAGTGTAGATAGAGAAGAAAATCAAGATAATCATAGTGAAATAAATCAGCTTTATGTAATGACAGAAGAAAAAACAATATCACAAAACAAGATATATAATATTGATGAGATAGATTTAGAAAAATTTACCCTAGAAGATATGAACAAGATATTAGATGCGGATATCTTTGAATACTTAGCGAGGAGATACCCATGACGAAGCGATCATTTTTAGATCAAGAATTTCATACTGAGAATATGTAGATGATTTTATAGAAGATATTATACATCCCAGCAAAATATTTAGAATACCAGAAAAACCTAAGGTAGAAGATATTAAAATATTAGAACAATTTAAGTTAGAAGATACTTTTTATATGAACACAGAAAGCACAGGAACTAGTAACCCACAGCCAACTGTACAAGATCGTAGAGAACCAATACGATTATCTGATGGGAGGAAGAAGGCCATTAGCAAATGCAGGCGTGGCAAGCGAACCCAAATAAAAGCTATAAATTTCATGGAAAGCGTAGACAACGGATATGAGTATACAATTACAACGACTAATAACCAAGGAACCCTTTTAGATTTAGCTAGATTTGACCCTCAGATATGGCAAGAAGTAATAGAAAGATGGGAAAAAGATGCAGTAAAGGCATGGATAAGTAATCCTTATGAGACAACTGATATGTGGGACTTTATGGAAACACTTTTAGGAGACTCGACTTTTAATATATATTTAACGTTTAAAGGAAAATATGAGGAGATAATTAGACAACAAGGACTTAGGAGATAACTGTGGAATTTTACAAGTTTTATAAAAGAAATACTTATAGGATATGACCCTTCTAGAAGAAATACTTATACTCAAAGCATAGCATTAATGAATTAGATCAAATGACTTTAGGAAGTTGGAGATATATTGTACCATTTAGTAAAGAATACTTAGCCATAGCGCTAGAACTGGAAAAAGTTTTGATGAAGAGATAGGAAATAAATATTTTAGAAAATTACCCGGAGAACTAGGAAGAGAAATAGAAAATAAATGGTCAATTTATTATACAAACTTACCAGCTCAAATAGCCTCAGGGGAAGTGAAAATAAAAGGAAGTTTAGGAATAGGACCTAGAATAATTTTTACATTTCAAAGACTCAGAGAAAAATGTATAGAAGTTAAAATACAGAAAGATTTGAAAAAACAAAATTATGGTTTTTGTAGCAGTGTAATATATACTCCTCAGCAATATGAAGATAAATACAATAGGAAAAAATACAAAAAATATGGAAAATATAGAAAAGATAAATATTGGAAGAAAAATTTTAGAAAACCATGGAAAAGACAGAAATTCATTAGGAAAAGTAGAACTTTTAATAGGACAAATTACAAAAAATTACCCCAAGATGAAAAAGATAAAAGAACACAAAGATATGTTAAAAAACCCAATAGTAAAAATTGTAATTGTTATATATGTGGAGAACCCAATCATTTTGCAAAAAATTGCCCAAAAAGATACAAGCCTAATACCAATAAGCAGATAGAAAGATTAAATATTATAGAAGACTTAGAAGAAGATATAGTCAGCATAAATAGTGATGATTCAGATGTATATAGTATAGTCAGTAATTATGAATATCAATTAGAAGCTATAAGCTCAGAAAGTGATACAGATGTAGATAATCTTTTAGGACAGCTTAACCAAGAAATAGGAAAGACTCAAGATATTTTCTTTATGATGGAATGTAATCCAGATACTGAATGTCAACATAGTTTTCAAATAGGATTAGGATTTGATACAACTAGATGCAGCTATTGTAATTGGTTTCCAGCCAGAAATAAGAGAGCTCAATGTTTATTATGTAGCATAACCTATTGTATGATTTGTTTAGAAAAATTAAATATGACACATAAGATAAAATTAGAAAATAACAGAGAAGATCATAGTATAGAAAGTAGAGAACTAAGACTAGCAAATAGAGAATTAGAAGTACAAGTGAGAACTAAAACTTCAAATACGAGAAATAGAAATTAAGACTAGTTTTGACATAGAATGTTTAGAATTGGAAAATAAGCGGCTTAAACAGCGGTTAGAACAATTTCACGATAAATACCCTTAAAAGATAAATTAGTTGAAGATCATATGAACTCTTTAGAATTAGTCAATTTAGTTGATTCTCAACCCTTTAGTCAATACTCTCGGACTCAACGGATAGTACATATTTACCATTTAATTACCTGTTATACCCAAGTCCAATTTAGTCGAGATTTCTTGTGTAATTAAGTTTGTAGAAAAAACTCTCGGCATAGATGCCATGATGAATCTGAGGAGCGATAAATCATACATTGAACAACATGTAGTTCCACGGGATGGAGTGACCTTAGCAACACCAAATTTTAGTCAACATAGCGAGATGGCACCAAACAAACCTATACACATTGCATTAATGGCCCAGATTAGTTTTCACCCTCTAGGTTCTCAAGATCGACATAGAATGGTTTCCCTTACCACAAGTTTGGATAGGCAATAGCAGACAGAATCATCCTTTCATTCTAGGACTTAATTTCATACTTAGTTTACAAGGCGGTATGTTAATCAGTCAACACAACATCAGCTTCTTTAAGCGAACTGTCAATACACCAACCGTTTATGCCCTCAGCACTATAGCCCATTCATCAGAGTTGCGTGCGAAGCGTGGTGGTACCATAGGAGTAGATTCAGTTCCCGCTAGGTTTTTATTTCCAAGTAGAAATATTTTTCCCGAGCTAGCCCAAATATACATCCCTAATGAGATAGTAAACACTTCTTTAAATAAATTAGATATGGAAAACTATGAGCTAGAAGATTTTGAAGAAGTTCATTTTGAAGATAAAGGAGATTATTGGAACTTAGAAGATTTTTAAGAAATAGCTAATTTAGAATTAATTTTTGCAAAAATAAGAAAAATAAAGAAAAAACCAACATACAAAAGGACAGAAAATGATTTAGATGAGATAATAAGATTAGCAGAAACAACAGAAATTTTAGGAGAACAGCCCATGAAATATTGGGAGAGAAATAAAATTTTAGCCAGTTTAGATATAAAAAATAGAGATTATAGGATTACCTCGGCACAAATAGATCACACACCGAGATATAGAAGAGTTTAGAACTGATTAAAGAATTGTTAGATTTAGGAGTAATTAGACCTAGTAATAGTCCACATAGAAGCCTTGACATTTATGGTTAGAAATCATGCGAGAGATAAAAAGAGGAAAAGCTAGAATGGTAATAAATTATAAAAGATTAAATGATAATGAGAAGATGATAAATACAATATACGGATAAAGATCGACTTATAAATAGAATCTGAACAATGAAAGATATTTAGTAAATTTGATTGTAAATCGGATTTTGGCGATAAAAATGGAAGAGGAAAGTATACCATGAATGACCTTTTGTTGCCCACAAGGACATTATGAATGGCTAGTCATGCCCTTTGGACTAAAAATGCACCTTCCATATTTCAGTAAAATGGATAGTATATTTAATAAATATAGCTTTATATTGGTATATATTGATGACATCTTAGTCTTTAGTCGGATAAAAATAGTCACATAGATCATTTGTATATAACATTAGAAGAATTCATAAATAATGGAATAATAATTAGCAAAAAAGAAGATGGTATTAAATACACCTCACATAGAATTTTTAGGAATGGAGCTAGGAGATGGAAAAATTAAACTCTGACCTCATATAGTTAAGAAAATTTTAGATTATCCAGATAAATTAGAAGACACTAAAAAGCTTCAATCATTTTTAGGAATTTTAAATTATCTTGTGAATGTACATTCCCAACCTTAGCAAAATAATAGGACCACTATCACGAAACCACACCCACAGGACAAAAATATTTTAATCCAAGATATAGCCTTAGTTAGGAAAATTAAGGACATTTGTAGAAATTTACGGACACTGTGACTTCCTTTAGAATCGAGAATACATAGTTGTAGAAAGCAGATGCAAGTCGACTAGGATGGGGAACAATCACATTAGCTAAACCTAGTAAATATGATAGTAAGAATAAAGAAGCATTTGTAGATATAGTTACGGAAAATTTAAAGAAAAAGATACAACCATGACCAACTTAGATTTGAGATATTAGGGTAGTCTATGCAATAAATAAATTTAGATTATTTTTGCACAAACCATTTACAATTAGAGCAGTTGTGAGGCAATAGTTAGATTCCATAATAAACTTAATGAGCGAAAATTAAGTACTAGAAGATGGGCAAAATTCTTAGATTGTATAGTAGGACAAGGACATAAGGTAGAATTTGAACACATTAAGGGTAGTGATAATAGGCTATGATTGGTTAAGTAGGAGAATTTATTTAGAAAAAGAAGATAACCGGTTTAACTTTTGTGCAGATAATGGAGAACAAACAAGACCATGAACTTTGGGGATTCTCTCTTCCCATTCATGAAAGCGAGAACAAAATTGAGACCCTTGGCAGAATAGAGGTAGATTCAGTCCAGCAGTGTCTTTTAGATAACCTTTGGAATAGTCAGAACCACCCAGCTAAACGCCTTTCAGCTTTAAACTCTCTCAGTATATATTTTTCAAAAATCCAAAATAAACCTCTGTCAAAAAGTTTTTCTTTCTATGTAGTAGTTAAAGGGACCAAGCCTGGTATTTACCATGATTGGACTGATAGATCCCTTAGTAAGATATTTCCCTATGCCTCAGTTTAAAGGTTTTTATGATTTTGAGTCAGCCAGTACCTATGCTCGAAGACAAATAGGAACCAGTTACCATATTAGCCAGATAGCTAAAGATTACCTGGACACATTGAGAAAGATGAAGTCAACCATCTTTGCTACCAGTGGAGCTCCAGTTAGCCAGATAATTGAAACTAGTAGTTCAGGCAGTAGTAGCAGCTCTAACCCCCAGACAGATCCTCAAAATTCTCTCCAATTATGCAGACATTGTGAAGGCCTTACCAGAAATTTCAAGAAAATTATGGATAAAGGCAAAAAGGTCAGTGAAGAGCTAGACCAGCTCCGAGACGAAGAAAAACAATTGAGAGCAACCGTTCGAACCCTAACCAGTCAGCTTAAAAAATTAGCTCCAGAAAGAACACCAACCTCCTTACCTAGCCCAGAAATCAAACAACTCACCAGTGAGGAATTTGACCAATTGAGTGCTAGAATGTATTTCTTCAGGCATTCTATCATTCGATCCCTTTGTGAGAAAAGCCAAATAATAGAAGATTTAAAACCCTATATTTATACCTTAGCCGAAGATAGCAGAAATAACGAGTTAGTTATTATTCAGCAATTTCTTCAGGATCTCTCTATAGCAAGAGTCGATTGCCCGGCTTAGCCTATCATTGGATCTATCGTTCACGAAGATATAGAAGCATACTGTTTAGAAGAAGAAAAATGCAAAAAGAAGTCCGAACATTTTGGTAGATGTCAGTGTAACCTAGATTTCAGCATCTGTTTTTGCCAGATAAATCTAGCCACATTCGAGCCATTGGAGATAGAAATTCGAGGCAAAACTTGTTCTCTATGACTCAAAATTGTTAGATTATGGTTTTGTCACAGATTAATTTTTGAGAACCAAATCGACAGATAGTTTTGGACACAAGCTTGCTCATCTGATGCAGTCGTAATGGAAGAACATCATCCGTATGTGGAAGCCTTGATAGATAGCAAACTACAAGAGTGGAAGGGAGTATGGTGCAATTGACTAAACACAAAATGTACCTCGAGGAACCTCTACATTCCCGGGATGCAGGGACTTCTCAATAGGAGACCCTGGCTCTGCAAAAGGTTTCCACTAAAAGATCAGCTCAATAAATGGAGAAAATTTGCCAAAGACACTCTACTAGCTTATAATGGAAATTATGGACATTTAGTTTGTGAAGATAAACATCAGAAGATATACTGCAATCTAGCTATCCCAGGATATCCATTCAGCCAAGAGACATTCGTCAATGAAAGTCAGTACCCTAATTATCAGCATGGCGTTTCTCATGTATCACCGGTAATAGAAGAAAATGATCAAGAATGGGAACCACCCATGGGAGATGGGAAAGACTTTTATGACCAACTCTCAGCAGCAGATCTGGATGACTTAGCAGATAGAAAAAAAAAAAAAAAAAAAAAACAGCGGGTCCCACTAGAAGACTCCTACAAAATTTCAAAAAACAAATGTTCTACGTGACTCTTTCAAATTTGCAAGAATTCAAAAGACCGCCTAGAAGCATCACTCTACAAGTCGACATCAACAATTGGCGCTCCAACAGAAAAAGACAGAGACCATAGAAGATAAAAGATTCTCTTCAGATATCAGAGAAATGCACGCCAAGAAAAGACAAAAAAGATTTTTGTAGATATTTTGTGTCTGTAATTATTTGAGTCTGTCAGTGATAAGGATTTTCCTTCACTCACTACTTTAATAAAGTGGATATCTCTTATCCTGCTTTATTAAAGAAAAGCTGTGAAAATCTTTATACGTGTCTTATAATAAATTATAGTGTCAAAGTTTTGTCAAAAAAGAAGGATTGAATGATATGCGATGGGGCCCAAAGCAGTACCCGATATCATTATCCTAATCTTTATTGATAAAATTTATCTATATCCAAAATAGTAATCTAAGTCAAGCACATAATTGTGTACATTTATAGGTTTTGTCTTTATGTGTATCCAAATCTCCAAATATGTAAGAAAAAGGTCAAAAAGCCTAAGGTATAGGCTAGTCTAGACTTTGTCTACTTAGGAAAAATTAGTCGTAGGCAAAGATTGAAAGTTTTGTTTTATTTTCTTTTTAAGTTGTATAAATTGGCATGTTGGCCAACGGATGAAGCAGAACGAAAAATACAGAGAACACACCACTTCACTCTGCTTTGTAATTTCCAACCCCTCTCAAAAAAAAAACCTCTAAGTGTATTTTCAGAGTTTCAGAGTCTGTAATATAATCTTTGTAAGTATATTTCTTATTAATATGAAGTGCGAGTAGTTTCTCATTTTCCTTAAATATTTCGAAAGGGTAACTCTTCTATTCTAAAATTTATTTTCTTTTTGGGAAAAATTAAGTTTATGGAATGCTTGTTTGCTCATTAATATTACATGCTTTGAACCTTCGTAGTATCTTGGTTTTCTAATTTATTCTTGAGTGACCTTAAATTTGAAGAGCCCGTTTGAGCCGTGGCTAGTCGTTGGTGGGCAAATTGTAGGCAGAAAGGGAAAAGTAAAAATTAGAGAATAAAAATATACTATGTTGAATGAGGCTTAGTCTCAAGGTGGGAGTACATGTAATGAAAATAAACATTTCATAAAAAGAATTTTTGCCATAGAAAATAATTTTAGAATAAAAGGAGAGCAACCCGAGTAAAAATATTAAGAAAATATTATATAAAATTTCAAAAAATCAAAAATTCCTATGCCCTAAAGTAGACAATAATTTTCAAAAACCCAAAATTCCTTAGACGTAGACTTTAACTTTCAAAAAATCCAAAAATTTAGTTGATATAGATTTTAACTTTCACTAGACTTAGACTTTAGAAATCCTAGACTTAGACTTTAGTTTCATAAAATCACAAAGTTTCTTTGCCCTTAGATGTAAATTTTATTTCCAAAAAATTAAAAAACTAAATCAAAAAATTAGTATATGCCCTTAGACGAAGATCTTAGGAATAAAATTAAAATTAGTATTGAGTTAATACAAGAATTAGAAGATCAAAAATTTAGATATCAGTTTCTTTTATCCTTAGCTTCTTACAGATCCCTAGAAGATTACAGTCCTAAAAATCAATTTACATTATCATTAGCTTACGGTAGATCCTAGAAAATTACAGTTTAAAAATTTCTCGAGATAAATAGGCACTAACTATAAATCAAGAAGCTTTAAAATTAGCTATACTTGACTAGAAGATCTTTTAGCATAAGCTGTAGAATTAGTTAGATAATTCTCGGCCCAATCCCAAATAGTGGTAGACCACTAACTCACAACCAACCCCCAAAAATTGGTATCAGAGCAGTGTTCGGTTTTAGGACAGTTTAAAGTAGTTTATGCATTTTGCTTATGGTAATAGAGTAGTTTTTATTTTTGGAGATTTTAGTTATAAATTTCATTTTATAGTAGCTTTTAATAATTTTAAATTAGGAGTTAATTTTGTGTATGAAAAGAGTAAAGTATCTAGATTTAGAAATCAGCAGCCATAACCATCGCCATAGCATAAATAAAAATAATTTCCGTTGTAATTTTGAAAATAGTTTTACACATCAGCTTCATAGTGAAAATAATCCTCAGTTAAATAGTATTATAGATTATCAGATAAATTTTGCAGAAAATATTAAAAAGGACATAGATAAAATTAGTAATCTTTTTATTTCATCCATAGAACATCTTAAGTAATAATCGCGGTTTAATTAGAGATCAAGATAAAAATTAGATTATATCCAAGATCGGTGTAGTTCCATCCTACAAAAGAGAATAGATTTAAATTTAGAAAAATTTCACTAAGCTAGAAATAGAAACATTAATTTCAGCTACAACTCAAATAGCTAAACAAATAGAACAGATTAATCAGATTCAAGATAATTTAAAACAGAAATTAGAAATTTTAGAACAATTAGTCAGGTCTTAGTTTATGAGCAGTGATAAAAAGCTAATAGAGATTATCGAGACAATTTTAAAACAAGCGAAGATTTTCATAATATTCGGAGGAATCGGTATTTATCAAGGAGTAAGCCAATCGAGATAAAATAACTTGAAGACAAAATAATATAGAAATTTTATTTTTAATTAGAATTTGTGAAAAATTTGACTATCTATTAGAAGATACATAGTTTAGAAAATCGTTTAGCCACTTTAGAAAAAACAATACTTCAAAAAGGAAAAGGAGTAGAAAGCGGACCCCAATCTCGGATAAGCGAGGAAGATATAGCTAAATATTTTGAAAAGCTTAAATTACCACCAAAGAAATCAACTTGTAGAATTCTGAGAAAATAAAAAATGTTTAAGCAGGTTAATTAAAGGTAGCGATAGTAAAAAGCGTAATAATGATGAAGATATTAAAGTAGAAGAATTTATAGATGTAGATCAAGATAGAAAAATTTAAGAAAGAAAAATTAGAATTAATTCACTAAATATGTATATAGATTAGGAAAGATACATAAAAAACAATATCTATTTAAACACTATAGTGAGCAGATGATTAGTGTAACTTCGGAAGATGAAAAAATAGAGCTAAATTTAATAGAAAGAAAGTTATAAATATCATGAAATGAACACCTTAAAATGACTCACTTAGGATTAGTAGTGGTAGGAGTTAAGGCATTAACGAGAAAATTTAGGAACCAAAGTTTTTGTATGTCTTTATGATGATAGATTTAATGATGTAGGACAAAGTCTTTTAGGCAGCTATGAATTAGATATGAATTCTAAAGGAGGAATAGTTTATTTTACACCAGATTTCTTATTACCAACCTCAACCTTTCATAAAAAGATAAAAATAGGAATAAAGAGTAGAGGATACAAAATGAAAAAAGGAGAAAAGAATTTATTAGTTTGCACAGGATTTTTAGGATTAGCAGTTTCAGAAAGCAATACTCACTATAGACTTACAAATGATCAGATAGTTAAGTTATTAGGCGCAAAAGGTATAAAAGCATTACCAGCTAAAAAATTTAATTCAGAAGATAATCTGACACTAGATTGGAAATTAGGAGATTTTTTAGGACAAAAAAGATTAGCCCCTCAAGATAATTTATTATATCAGGCAGCAGATGGAAATTATGCAGTTAGATTTACTCAGTATACTTATGTAGCACCAGAAAAATCCGAAGATGATGAATTTAGTAGTGTAGATAGAGAAGAAAATCAAGATAATCATAGTGAAATAAATCAGCTTTATGTAATGTGAAGAAAAAACAATATCACAAAACAAGATATATAATATTGATGAGATAGATTTAGAAAAATTTACCCTAGAAGATATGAACAAGATATTAGATGCGGATATCTTTGAATACTTAGCGGAGGAGATACCCATGATGAAGCGGTATCATTTTTAGATCAAGAATTTCATCTGAGAATATGTAGATGATATTATAGAAGATATTATACATCCCAAAATATTTAGAATACCGGAAAAACCTAAGGTAGAAGATATTAAAATATTAGAACAATTTAAGTTAGAAGATACTTTTTATATGAACCTGAAAGCACGAGGAACTAGTAACCTGACCAAGCTGTACAAGATCTAGTAGAACCAATACGATTATCTGATGGGAGGAAGAAGGCCATTAGCAAGTGCAGGCGTGGCGAAGCGAACCCAAATAAAAGCTATAAATTTCATGGAAGCGTAGACAACCGGATATGAGTATACAATTACAACGACTAATAACCAAGGAACCCTTTTAGATTTAGCTAGATTTGACCCTCGATATGGCAAGAAGTAATAGAAAGATGGGAAAAAGATCACGATAAAGGCATGGATAAGTAATCCTTATGAGACAAGCGATATGTGGGACTTTATGGAAACACTTTTAGGAGACTCGACTTTTAATATATATTTAACGTTTAAAGGAAAATATGAGGAGATAATTAGACAACAGGACTTAGGAGATAACTGTGGAATTTTACAAGTTTTATAAAAGAAATACTTATAGGATATGACCCTTCTAGAAGAAATACTTATACTCAAAGCATAGCATTAATGAATTAGATCAAATGACTTTAGGAAGTTGGAGATATATTGTACCATTTAGTAAAGAATACTTAGCCATAGCGACTAGAAGCTGGAAAAAGTTTTGATGAAGAGATAGGAAATAAATATTTTAGAAAATTGCAGGAGAACTAGGAAGAGAAATAGAAAATAAATGGTCAATTTATTATACAAACTTACCGACTCAAATAGCCTCGGGAAGTGAAAATAAAAGGAAGTTTAGGAATAGGACCTAGAATAATTTTTACATTTCAAAGACTCAGAGAAAAATGTATAGAAGTTAAAATACAGAAAGATTTGAAAAAACAAAATTATGGTTTTTGTAGCAGTGTAATATATACTCCTCAGCAATATGAAGATAAATACAATAGGAAAAAATACAAAAAATATGGAAAATATAGAAAAGATAAATATTGGAAGAAAAATTTTAGAAAACCATGGAAAAGACAGAAATTCATTAGGAAAAGTAGAACTTTTAATAGGACAAATTACAAAAAATTACCCCAAGATGAAAAAGATAAAAGAAAACAAAGATATGTTAAAAAACCCAATAGTAAAAATTGTAATTGTTATATATGTGGAGAACCCAATCATTTTGCAAAAAATTGCCCAAAAAGATACAAGCATAATACCAATAAGCAGATAGAAAGATTAAATATTATAGAAGACTTAGAAGAAGATATAGTCGATAAATAGTAATGATTAGGATGTATATAGTATAGTCGGTAATTATGAATATCAATTAGAAGCTATAAGCTCGGATAGTGATTGAAAGTGATCTGAGATGTAGATAATCTTTTAGATGACTTAACCAAGAAATAGGAAAGACTCAAGATATTTTCTTTATGATGGAATGTAATCCGGATCTTGAATGTCAACATAGTTTTCAAATAGGATTAGGATTTGATACAACTAGATGCAGCTATTGTAATTGGTTTCCAGCCAGAAATAAGAGAGCTCAATGTTTATTATGTAGCATAACCTATTGTATGATTTGTTTAGAAAAATTAAATATGACACATAAGATAAAATTAGAAAATAACAGAGAAGATCATAGTATAGAAAGTAGAGAACTAAGACTAGCAAATAGAAATTAGAAGTACAAGTGCGAGAACTAAAACTTCAAATACGAGAAATAGAAATTAAGACTAGTTTTGACATAGAATGTTTAGAATTGGAAAATAAGCGACTTAAGCGGAGTTAGAACAATTTCACGAAATACCCTTAAAAGATAAATTAGTTGAAGATCATATGAACTCTTTAGAATTAGTCAATTTAGTTGATTCTCAACCCTTTAGTCAATACTCTCGAGACTCAACGGATAGTACATATTTACCATTTAATTACCTGTTATACCCAAGTCCAATTTAGTCGAGATTTCTTGTGTAATTAAGTTTGTAGAAAAAACTCTCGGCATAGATGCCATGATGAATCTGAGAGCGATAAATCATACATAGAACAACATGTAGTTCCACCAGGATGGAGTACAGCCTTAGCAACACCAGCCTTAGTCAGCATAGCAGATGGCACCAAACAAACATATACACATTGCATTAATGGCGCCCAGATTAGTTTTCACCCTCTAGGTTCTCAAGATCAGCACATAGAATGGTTTCCCTTACCACAAGTTTGGATAGGCAATAGCAGACAGAATCATCCTTTCATTCTAGGACTTAATTTCATACTTAGTTTACAAGGCGGTATGTTAATCAGTCAACACAACATCAGCTTCTTTAAACGAACTGTCAATACACCAACCGTTTATGCCCTTAGCACTATAGCCCATTCATCAGAGTTGCGTGCGAAGCGTGGTGGTACCATAGGAGTAGATTCAGTTCCCGCTAGGTTTTTATTTACAAGTAGAAATATTTTTCCCGAGCTAGCCCAAATATACATCCCTAATGAGATAGTAAACACTTCTTTAAATAAATTAGATATGGAAAACTATGAGCTAGAAGATTTTGAAGAAGTTCATTTTGAAGATAAAGGAGATTATTGGAACTTAGAAGATTTTCAAGAAATAGCTAATTTAGAATTAATTTTGCAAAAATAAGAAAAATAAAAGAAAAAACCAACATACAAAAGAAGAAAATGATTTAGATGAGATAATAAGATTAGCGAAACAACATAAAATTTTAGGAGAACGACCCATGAAATATTGGGAGAGAAATAAAATTTTAGCAGGTTTAGATATAAAAAATAGAGATTATAGGATTACCTCGGCACAAATAGATCACACACCGGTGAGATATAGAAGAGTTTAGAACTTCAGATTAAAGAATTGTTAGATTTAGGAGTAATTAGACCTAGTAATAGTCCACATAGAAGCCTTGACATTTATGGTTAGAAATCATGCGAGAGATAAAAGAGGAAAAGCTAGAATGGTAATAAATTATAAAAGATTAAATGATATCTGAAGATGATAAATACAATATACGGATAAAGATCGACATAAATAGAATCTGAGAATGACAAAGATATTTAGTAAATTTGATTGTAAATCGAGGATTTTGGCGATAAAAATGGAAGAGGAAAGTATACCATGGATGACCTTTTGTTGCCCACAAGGACATTATGAATGGCTAGTCATGCCCTTTGGACTAAAAATGCACCTTCCATATTTCAGTAAAATGGATAGTATATTTAATAAATATAGCTTTATATTGGTATATATTGATGACATCTTAGTCTTTAGTCGAGATAAAAATAGAAACATAGAACATTTGTATAAAACATTAGAAGAATTCATAAATAATGGAATAATAATTAGCAAAAAGAAGATGGTATTAAATACACCTCACATAGAATTTTTAGGAATGGAGCTAGGAGATGGAAAAATTAAACTCTGACCTCATATAGTTAAGAAAATTTTAGATTATCGAGATAAATTAGAAGACACTAAAAAGCTTCAATCATTTTTAGGAATTTTAAATTATCTTGTGAATGTACATTCCCAACCTTAGCAAAATAATAGGACCACTATACGGTAAAACCACACCCCAGGACAAAAATATTTTAATCGACAAGATATAGCCTTAGTTAGGAAAATTAAGGACATTTGTAGAAATTTACGGACACTGCGACTTCCTTTAGAATCGAGAATACATAGTTGTAGAAAGCAGATGCAAGTCGGCTAGGATGGGAACAATCTGTTAGCTAAACCTAGTAAATATGATAGTAAGAATAAAGAAGCATTTGTAGATATAGTTACGGAAAATTTAAAAGAAAAGATACAACCATGACGACTTAGATTTGAGATATTAGGGTAGTCTATGCAATAAATAAATTTAGATTATTTTTGCACAAACCATTTACAATTAGAGCAGTTGTGAGGCAATAGTTAGATTCCATAATAAACTTAATGGCGAAAATTAAGTACTAGAAGATGGGCAAAAATATTAGATTGTATAGAAGAACAAGGATATAAGGTAGAATTTGAACACATTAAGGGTAGTGATAATAGGCTATGATTGGTTAAGTAGGAGAATTTATTTAGAAAAAGAAGATAACCAGTTTAACTTTTGTGCAGATAATGGAGAACAGCAAGACCATGAACTTTGGGGGATTCTCTCTTCCCATTCATGAAGGCAGAACAAAATTCAGACCCTTGACAGGAATAGAGGTAGATTCAGTCCAGCAGTGTCTTTTAGATAACCTTTGGAATAGTCAGAACCACCCAGCTAAACGCCTTTCAGCTTTAAACTCTCTCAGTATATATTTTTCAAAAATCCAAAATAAACCTCTGTCAAAAAGTTTTTCTTTCTATGTAGTAGTTAAAGGAACCAAGCCTGGTATTTACCATGATTGGACTACAGAAGTAGATCCCTTAGTAAGATATTTCCCTATGCCTCAGTTTAAAGGTTTTTATGATTTTGAGTCAGCCAGTACCTATGCTCGAAGACAAATAGGAACCAGTTACCATATTAGCCAGATAGCTAAAGATTACCTGGACACATTGAGCAAGATGAAGTCAACCATCTTTGCTACCAGTGGAGCTCCAGTTAGCCAGATAATTGAAACCAGTAGTTCAGGCAGTAGTAGCAGCTCTAACCCCCAGACAGATCCTCAAAATTCTCTCCAATTATGCAGACATTGTGAAGGCCTTACCAGAAATTTCAAGAAAATTATGGATAAAGGCAAAAAGGTCAGTGAAGAGCTAGACCAGCTCCGAGACGAAGAAAAACAATTGAGAGCAACCGTTCGAACCCTAACCAATCAGCTTAAAAAATTAGCTCCAGAAAGAACACCAACCTCCTTACCTAGCCCAGAAATCAAACAACTCACCAGTGAGGAATTTGACCAATTGAGTGCTAGAATGTATTTCTTCAGGCATTCTATCATTTGATCCCTTTGTGAGAAAAGCCAAATAATATAAGATTTAAAACCCTATATTTATACCTTAGCCGAAGATAGCAGAAATAACGAGTTAGTTATTATTCAACAATTTCTTCAGGATCTCTCCATAGCAAGAGTCGATTGCCCTGGCTTAGCCTATCATTGGATCTATCGTTACGAAGATAAAGAGCAGCCCTGTTTAGAAGAAGAAAAATGCAAAAAGAAGTCCGAACATTTTGGTAGATGTCAGTGTAACCTAGATTTCAGCATCTGTTTTTGCCAGATAAATCTAGCCACATTCGAGCCATTGGAGATAGAAATTCGAGGCAAAACTTGTTCTCTATGACTCCAAAATTGTTAGATTATGGTTTTGTCACAGTTAATTTTTGAGAACCGTCAGACGGATAGTTTTGGACACAAGCTTGCTCATCTGATCTGATGCGTAATGGAAGAACATCATCCGTATATGGAAGCCTTGATAGATAGCAAACTACAAGAGTGGAAGGGAGTATGGTGCAATTGACTAAACACAAAATGTACCTCGGAGGAACCTCTACATTCCCAGGATACCCGGGACTTCTCAATAGGAGACCCTGGCCCTGCAAAAGATTTCCACTAAAAGATCAGCTCAATAAATGGAGAAAATTTGCCAAAGACACTCTACTAGCTTATAATGGAAATTATGGACATTTAGTTTGTGAAGATAAACATCAGAAGATATACTGCAATCTAGCTATCGGGATATCCATTGACCAAGACATTAAATCAATGAAAGTCAGTACCCTAATTATCAGCATGGCGTTTCTCATGTATCACCGGTAATAGAAGAAAATGATCAAGAATGGGAACCACCCATGGGAGATGGGGAAGACTTTTATGACCAACTCTCAGCAGCAGATCTGGATGACTTAGCAGATAGAAAAAAAAAAAAAAAAAAAAAAAAAAAGCGGGTCCCACTAGAAGACTCCTACAAAATTTCAAAAAACAAATGTTCTACGTGACTCTTTCAAATTTGCAAGAATTCAAAAGACCGCCTAGAAGCATCACTCTACAAGTCGACATCAACAATTGGCGCTCAACGAGAAAAAGAGAGACCATAGAAGATAAAAGATTCTCTTGAGATATCGAGAAATGCAAGAAAAGACAAAAAGATTTTTGTAGATATTTTGTGTCTGTAATTATTTGAGTCTGTCGGTGATAAGGATTTTCCTTCACTCACTACTTTAATAAAGTGGATATCTCTTATCTGCTTTATTAAAGAAAATTTGTGAAAATCTTTATCGTGTCTTATAATAAATTATAGTGTCAAAGTTTTGTCAAAAAGAAGGATTGAATGATATGCGATGGGGCCCAAAGCGTTACCGATATCATTATCCTAATCTTTATTGATAAAATTTATCTATATCAAAATAGTAATCTAAGTCAAGCACATAATTGTGTACATTTATAGGTTTTGTCTTTATGTGTATCAAATCTCCAAATATGTAAGAAAAAGGTCAAAAAGCCTAAGGTATAGGCTAGTCTAGACTTTGTCTACTTAGGAAAAAAATTAGTCGTAGGCAAAGATTGAAAGTTTTGTTTTATTTTCTTTTTAAGTTGTATAAATTGGCATGTTGGCTTGGATGAAGCGAGCGAAAAATCTGAGAGAACACACCACTTCACTCTGCTTTGTAATTTCCAACCCCTCTCAAAAAAAACCTCTAAGTGTATTTTGAGTTTGAGTCGTAATATAATCTTTGTAAGTATATTTCTTATTAATATGAAGTGTGAGTAGTTTCTCCTTTTCCTTAAATATTTGAAAGGGTAACTCTTCTATTCTAAAAATTTATTTTCTTTTTGGGAAAAATTAAGTTTATGGAATGCTTGTTTGCTCATTAATATTACATGCTTTGAACCTTCGTAGTATCTTGTTTTCTAATTTATTCTTGAGTGACCTTAAATTTGAAGAGCCCGTTTGAGCCGTGGATAGGCGTTGGAGGGGGCAAATTGTAGGCGAAAGGAAAAGTAAAAATTAGAGAATAAAATATACTATGTTGAATGAGGCTTAGTCTCAAGGTGGGAGTACATGTAATGAAAATAAACATTTCATAAAAGAATTTTTGCCATAGAAAATAATTTTAGAATAAAAGGAGAGCAACCGAGTAAAAAATATTAAGGAAATATTATATAAAATTTCAAAAATCAAAAATTCCTATGCCTAAAGTAGACAATAATTTTCAAAAACCCAAAATTCCTTAGGCGTAGACTTTAACTTTCAAAAATCCAAAAATTTAGTTGATATAGATTTTAACTTTCACTAGACTTAGACTTTAGAAATCCTAGACTTAGACTTTAGTTTCATAAAATCACAAAGTTTCTTTGCCCTTAGATGTAAATTTTATTTCCAAAAAATTAAAAAACTAAATCAAAAAATTAGTATATGCCCTTAGACGAAGATCTTAGGAATAAAATTAAAATTAGTATTGAGTTAATACAAGAATTAGAAGATCAAAAATTTAGATATCAGTTTCTTTTATCCTTAGCTTCTTACAGATCCTAGAAGATTACAGGTCTAAAAAATCAATTTACATTATCATTGGCTTACGGTAGATCCTAGAAAATTACAGTTTAAAAATTTCTCGAGATAAATAGGCACTAACTATAAATCAAGAAGCTTTAAAATTAGCTATACAATGACTAGAAGATCTTTTAGCATAAGCTGTAGAATTAGTTAGATAATTCTCATTAATCCCAAATAGTGGTAGACCACTAACTCATAACCCCCAAAAAATTGGTATCGAGGCGGTGTTAGGTTTTAGGGCGGTTTAAAGTAGTTTATGCATTTTGCTTATGGTAATAGAGTAGTTTTTATTTTTGGAGATTTT
Source organism: Camellia lanceoleosa (assembly GCA_025200525.1). Taxonomy (NCBI): domain Eukaryota; kingdom Viridiplantae; phylum Streptophyta; class Magnoliopsida; order Ericales; family Theaceae; genus Camellia; species Camellia lanceoleosa. The sequence continues at coordinate 21,045 of JANUSC010000121.1, read as the reverse complement.
AGTTATAAATTTCATTTTATAGTAGCTTTTAATAATGTTAAATTAGGAGTTAATTTTGTGTATGAAATGAGTAAAGTTTCTAGTTTTTGAAATCGTGACCATAACCATAGACAAAGCATAAATAAAAATAATTTCCGTTGTAATTTTGAAAATAGTTTTACACATCGACTTCATAGTGAATTAGTAATCTTTTATTTCATCCATAGAACATCTTCGTAATAATCGTTTTAATTAGAGATCAAGATAAAAAATTAGATTATATCCAAGATCAGTGTAGTTCCATCCTACAAAAGAGAATAGATTTAAATTTAGAAAAATTTCCCACTAAGCTAGAAATAGAAACATTAATTTCAGCTACAACTCAAATAGCTAAACAAATAGAACAAATTAATCAGATTCAAGATAATTTAAAACAGAAATTAGAAATTTTAGAACAATTAGTCGGGGTCTTAGTTTATGAGTAGTGATAAAAAAGCTAATAGAGATTATCGACAATTTTAAAACAAGCGAAGATTTTCATAATATTCGAGAAGGAATCGATATTTATCAAGGAGTAAGCCAATCGGATAAAATAACTTGAAGACAAAATAATATAGAAATTTTATTTTAATTAGAATTTGTGAAAAATTTGACTATCTATTAGAACAGATACATAGTTTAGAAAATCGTTTAGCCACTTTAGAAAAACAATACTTCAAAAAGGAAAAGGAGTAGAAGCGGACCCCAATCTCGGATAAGCGAGGAAGATATAGCTAAATATTTTGAAAAGCTTAAATTACCACCAAAGAAATCAACTTGTAGAATTCTGAGAAAATAAAAAATGTTTAAGCTTGACTAATTAAAGGTAGCGATAGTAAAAGCGTAATAATGATGAAGATATTAAAGTAGAAGAATTTATAGATGTAGATCAGCAGATAGAAAAATTTAAGAAAGAAAAATTAGAATTAATTCGACTAAATATGTATATAGATTAGGAAAGATACATAAAAAACAATATCTATTTAAACACTATAGTGAGCAGGATGATTAGTGTAACTCGGGAAGATGAAAAAATAGAGCTAAATTTAATAGAAAGAGAAAGTTATAAATATCGCGATAAATGAACACCTTAAAATGACTCACTTAGGATTAGTAGTGGTAGGAGTTAAAGGCATTAACGAGAGAAAATTTAGGAACCAAAGTTTTTGTATGTCTTTATGATGATAGATTTAATGATGTAGGACAAAGTCTTTTAGGCTATGAATTATATATGAATTCTAAAGGAGGAATAGTTTATTTTACAGATTTCTTATTACCAACCTCAACCTTTCATAAAAAGATAAAAATAGGAATAAAGAGTAGAGGATACAAAATGAAAAAAGGAGAAAAGAATTTATTAGTTTGCACAGAATTTTTAGGATTAGCAGTTTCAGAAAGCAATACTCACTATAGACTTACAAATGATCAGATAGTTAAGTTATTAGGCGCAAAAGGTATAAAAGCATTACGACTAAAAATTTAATTCAGAAGATAATGCAGCACTTGATTGGATATTAGGAGATTTTTTAGGAGAAAAAAGATTAGCCCCTCAAGATAATTTATTATATCAGGCAGCAGATGGAAATTATGCAGTTAGATTTACTCAGTATACTTATGTAGCACCGAAAAATCCGAAGATGATGAATTTAGTAGTGTAGATAGAGAAGAAAATCAAGATAATCATAGTGAAATAAATCGACTTTATGTAATAGCGAGAAGAAAAAACAATATCACAAAACAAGATATATAATATTGATGAGATAGATTTAGAAAAATTTACCTAGAAGATATGAACAAGATATTAGATGCGGATATCTTTGAATACTTAGCGGAGGAGATACCCATGACGAAGCGGTATCATTTTTAGATCAAGAATTTCATCTGAGAATATGTAGATGATATTATAGAAGATATTATACATCGACAAAATATTTAGAATACCGGAAAAACCTAAGGTAGAAGATATTAAAATATTAGAACAATTTAAGTTAGAAGATACTTTTATATGAACCACGAAAGCAGGAACTAGTAACCCACGATAGCTGTACAAGATCCGTAGAACCAATACGATCTGATGGGAGGAAGAAGGCCATTAGCAAGTTCAGGACGTAGCGAAGCAGACCCAAATAAAAGCTATAAATTTCATGGAAAGCGTAGACAACCAGATATGAGTATACAATTACAACCAGCTAATAACCAGGGAACCCTTTTAGATTTAGCTAGATTTGACCCTCAGATATGGCAAGAAGTAATAGAAAGATGGGAAAAAGATGCGGTAAAGGCATGGATAAGTAATCCTTATGAGACAACTGATATGTGGGACTTTATGGAAACACTTTTAGGAGACTCGACTTTTAATATATATTTAACGTTTAAAGGAAAATATGAGGAGATAATTAGACAACAAGGACTTAGGAGATAACCCGTGGAATTTTACAAGTTTTATAAAAGAAATACTTATAGGATATGACCCTTCTAGAAGAAATACTTATACTCAAAGCATAGCATTAAGAATTAGATCAAATGACTTTAGGAAGTTGGAGATATATTGTACCATTTAGTAAAGAATACTTAGCCATAGCGACTAGAAGCTGGAAAAAAGTTTTGATGAAGAGATAGGAAATAAATATTTTAGAAAATTACGGAGAACTAGGAAGAGAAATAGAAAATAAATGGTCAATTTATTATACAAACTTACCGACTCAAATAGCCTCGGAGAAGTGAAAATAAAAGGAAGTTTAGGAATAGGACCTAGAATAATTTTTACATTTCAAAGACTAGAGAAAAATGTATAGAAGTTAAAATCTGAGAAAGATTTGAAAAAACAAAATTATGGTTTTGTAGCGATTGTAATATATACTCCTCGGCAATATGAAGATAAATACAATAGGAAAAAATACAAAAAATATGGAAAATATAGAAAAGATAAATATTGGAAGAAAAATTTTGAAAACCATGGAAAAGGCAGAATTCATTAGGAAAAGTAGAACTTTTAATAGGACAAATTACAAAAAATTACCCTAAGATGAAAAAGATAAAAGAAAACAAAGATATGTTAAAAAACCCAATAGTAAAAATTGTAATTGTTATATATGTGGAGAACCAATCATTTTGCAAAAATTGCCCAAAAAGATACAAGCCTAATACCAATAAGGATAGAAAGATTAAATATTATAGAAGACTTAGAAGAAGATATAGTCGATAAATAGTGATGATTAGGATGTATATAGTATAGTCGGTAATTATGAATATCAATTAGAAGCTATAAGCTCGGATAGTGATTAGAAAGTGATCTGAGATGTAGATAATCTTTTAGGACACTTAACCAAGAAATAGGAAAGACTCAAGATATTTTCTTTATGATGGAATGTAATCCAGAATCTTGAATGTCAACATAGTTTTCAAATAGGATTAGGATTTGATACAACTAGATCTTGACTATTGTAATTGGTTTCCAGCCAGAAATAAGAGAGCTCAATGTTTATTATGTAGCATAACCTATTGTATGATTTGTTTAGAAAAATTAAATATGACACATAAGATAAAATTAGAAAATAACAGAGAAGATCATAGTATAGAAAGTAGAGAACTAAGACTAGCAAATAGAGAATTAGAAGTACAAGTGCGAGAACTAAAACTTCAAATACGAGAAATAGAAATTAAGACTAGTTTTGACATAGAATGTTTAGAATTGGAAAATAAGCGACTTAAGCAGGTTAGAACAATTTCACAGTAAATACCCCTTAAAAGATAAATTAGTTGAAGATCATATGAACTCTTTAGAATTAGTCAATTTAGTTGATTCTCAACCCTTTAGTCAATACTCTCAGACTCAACCAGATAGTACATATTTACCATTTAATTACCCTGTTATACCCAAGTCCAATTTAGTCGAGATTTCTTGTGTAATTAAGTTTGTAGAAAAAACTCTCAGCATAGATGCCATGATAGATACAGGAGCCAGTAAATCATACATTGAACAACATGTAGTTCCACCAGGATGGAGTACAGCCTTAGCAACACCAGCCTTAGTCAGCATAGCAGATGGCACCAAACAAACCTATACACATTGCATTAATGGCGCCCAGATTAGTTTTCACCCTCTAGGTTCTCAAGATCAGCACATAGAATGGTTTCCCTTACCACAAGTTTGGATAGGCAATAGCAGACAAAATCATCCTTTCATTCTAGGACTTAATTTCATACTTAGTTTACAAGGCGGTATGTTAATCAGTCAACACAACATCGACTTCTTTAAGCGAGTGTCAATACACCAACCGTTTATGCCCTTAGCACTATAGCCCATTCATCGAGTTGCGTGCGAGCGTGGTGGTACCATAGGGTAGATTAGGTTCCGCTAGGTTTTATTTCAAGTAGAAATATTTTTCGAGCTAGCCCAAATATACATCCCTAATGAGATAGTAAACACTTCTTTAAATAAATTAGATATGGAAAACTATGAGCTAGAAGATTTTGAAGAAGTTCATTTTGAAGATAAAGGAGATTATTGGAACTTAGAAGATTTTCAAGAAATAGCTAATTTAGAATTAATTTTTGCAAAAATAAGAAAAATAAAGAAAAAACCAACATACAAAAGAAGAAAATGATTTAGATGAGATAATAAGATTAGCAGAAACAACATAAATTTTAGGAGAACAGCCCATGAAATATTGGGAGAGAAATAAAATTTTAGCCAGTTTAGATATAAAAAATAGAGATTATAGGATTACCTCAGCACAAATAGATCACACACCGAGATATAGAAGAGTTTAGAACTCGATTAAAGAATTGTTAGATTTAGGAGTAATTAGACCTAGTAATAGTCCACATAGAAGCCTTGACATTTATGGTTAGAAATCATGCGAGATAAAAAGAGGAAAAGCTAGAATGGTAATAAATTATAAAAGATTAAATGATAATCTGAAGATGATAAATACAATATACGAGATAAAGATCGACTTATAAATAGAATCTGAACTGACAAAGATATTTAGTAAATTTGATTGTAAATCGAGATTTTGGCGGAATAAAAATGGAAGAGGAAAGTATACCATGGACAGCCTTTTGTTGCCTACAAGGACATTATGAATGGCTAGTCATGCCCTTTGGACTAAAAAATGCACCTTCCATATTTCGTAAAATGGATAGTATATTTAATAAATATAGCTTTATATTGGTATATATTGATGACATCTTAGTCTTTAGTCGAGATAAAAATAGTCACATAGATCATTTGTATATAACATTAGAAGAATTCATAAATAATGGAATAATAATTAGCAAAAAAGAAGATGGTATTAAATACACCTTACATAGAATTTTTAGGAATGGAGCTAGGAGATGGAAAAATTAAACTCTGACCTCATATAGTTAAGAAAATTTTAGATTATCGGATAAATTAGAAGACACTAAAAGCTTCAATCATTTTAGGAATTTTAAATTATCTTGTGAATGTACATTCCCAACCTTAGCAAAATAATAGGACCACTATACGGTAAAACCACACCCACAGGACAAAAATATTTTAATCGACAAGATATAGCCTTAGTTAGGAAAATTAAGGACATTTGTGAAATTTACGGGACACTGACTTCCTTTAGAATCGGAATACATAGTTGTAGAAGCAGATGCAAGTCGACTAGGATGGGGAACAATCACATTAGCTAAACCTAGTAAATATGATAGTAAGAATAAAGAAGCATTTGTAGATATAGTTACGGAAAATTTAAAGAAAAAGATACAACCATGACCGACAGATTTGAAATATTAGGGGTAGTCTATGCAATAAATAAATTTAGATTATTTTTGCACAAACCATTTACAATTAGAGCAGTTGTGAGGCAATAGTTAGATTCCATAATAAACTTAATGGCGTAAATTAAGTACTAGCAGATGGGTAAAATTTTTAGATTGTATAGTAGGACAAGGATATAAGGTAGAATTTGAACACATTAAGGGTAGTGATAATAGGCTATGATTGGTTAAGTAGGAGAATTTATTTAGAAAAAGAAGATAACCGGTTTAACTTTTGTGCGAGATAATGGAGAGCAACAAGACCATGAACTTTGGGGATTCTCTCTTCCCATTCATGAAAGCGAACAAAATTGAGACCCTTGACGGGAATAGAGGTAGGTCGATCCAGGTGTCTTTTAGATAACCTTTGGAATAGTCGAACCACCCATTCGCCTTTTCGACTTTAAACTCTCTCGGTATATATTTTTCAAAAATCCAAAATAAACCTCTGTCAAAAAGTTTTTCTTTCTATGTAGTAGTTAAAGGAACCAAGCACAGTATTTACCATGATTGGACTCTGATAGATCCCTTAGTAAGATATTTCCCTATGCCTCGGTTTAAAGGTTTTTATGATTTTGAGTGACCGATACCTATGCTCGAAGACAAATAGGAACCGATTACCATATTAGCTAGATAGCTAAAGATTACTGGACAGACACATTGAGCAAGATGAAGTCAACCATCTTTGCTACGGAGCTCGATTAGCGGATAATTGAAACGATAGATTCGAGCGGTAGTAGCAGCTCTAACCCCCAGACAAATCCTCAAAATTCTCTCCAATTATGCAGACATTGTGAAGGCCTTACCAGAAATTTCAAGAAAATTATGGATAAAGGCAAAAAGGTCAGTGAAGAGCTAGACTAGCTCCGAGACGAAGAAAAACAATTGAGAGCAACCGTTCGAACCCTAACCAATCAGCTTAAAAAATTAGCTCCAGAAAGAACACCAACCTCCTTACCTAGCCCAGAAATCAAACAACTCACCAGTGAGGAATTTGACCAATTGAGTGCTAGAATGTATTTCTTCAGGCATTCTATCATTCGATCCCTTTGTGAGAAAAGCCAAATAATAGAAGATTTAAAACCCTATATTTATACCTTAGCCGAAGATAGCAGAAATAACGAGTTAGTTATTATTCAGCAATTTCTTCGGGATCTCTCCATAGCAAGAGTCGATTGCTGGCTTAGCCTATCATTGGATCTATCGTTACGAAGATAAAAAGCGTACTGTTTAGAAGAAGAAAAATGCAAAAAGAAGTCGAACATTTTGGTAGATGTCGATTGTAACCTAGATTTGACATCTGTTTTTGCAGATAAATCTAACCACATTAGAGCCATTGGAGATAGAAATTGAGGCAAAACTTGTTCTCTATGACTCCAAAATTGTTAGATTATGGTTTTGTCACAGATTAATTTTTGAACCAAATCAGACGAGATAGTTTTGGACACAAGCTTGCTCATCTGATGCAGTCGTAATGGAAGAACATCATCCGTATGTGGAAGCCTTGATAGATAGCAAACTACAGTGGAAGGGAGTATGGTGCAATTGACTAAACACAAAATGTACCTCAGAGGAACCTCTACATTCCCAGGATACCCGGGACTTCTCAATAGGAGACCCTGGCCCTGCAAAAGATTTCCACTAAAAGATCAGCTCAATAAATGGAGAAAATTTGCCAAAGACACTCTACTAGCTTATAATGGAAATTATGGACATTTAGTTTGTGAAGATAAACATCAGAAGATATACTGCAATCTAGCTATCCCAGGATATCCATTCAGCCAAGAGACATTCGTCAATGAAAGTCAGTACCCTAATTATCAGCATGGCGTTTCTCATGTATCACCGGTAATAGAAGAAAATGATCAAGAATGGGAACCACCCATGGGAGATGGGGAAGACTTTTATGACCAACTCTCAGCAGCAGATCTGGATGACTTAGCAGATAGAATGTATGGCTAAAAAAAAAAAAACAGCGAATGTCTCTGATATTATGATTTTATAAGATAAAAAACATGTAGCATTTTCATAATAGTTAGGGTTCCTTAACATTTTCACAAACAAATTTTAGTACACAAAAATTTTAGCACAAAAAAATTACATGACAAATAAATTTGTCTTTACAAAAAATTGTAGCTCTTCAAAAAGAAATTTCACAGAGAAATTTCAGCTCGTCATAGAAAAATTTGAATTTCTTTGTGGCGAGTTGAAATATCTACGTGACATCTTGAAATTTCTCTAATAATATTATTGATGGACCTTAATTAATAAGAGAAAACAAATCAAAAATTATTTTGAAAATTCAAAATCAATAAAAATCAAAACCCTTTTCATGTTTTTTTTTTTTGTTTTTTTTCATATTTTATTTGTACTTATATTTTTAGATGTACTTAGGGTTGGTTTGGGGTGTCTAAAAAGTACACTTTTTGTCTTTTACAAAAATATGTACAGAAAAATAGAGAGGTGATGTGATGAAAAATGATAAAAAAGATAGATTATATAGTGCATGCCAAATCAACCATTAATTTATGTATATTTTAAAAATATAATATTTATGAAAAAATTTACTAAAAATATACTAAATTTGTATAACTTTTTGTATTTAATAACTTTTTACAAATATTTTGTTTTGAGGTACATTTAAATTAAATGTATTTACAAAAATAAAAATTAATTATATTATTAAAAAAAGTTTACTGGAAAGATAAATATTAAAATTAAAAGTTAAAAAATAGTATTAAAAACTCAAACCAAGGTAGTCTTTCGAGTTGACACGCACCGCACCGTGTAGCAAGATGACAGGAAAGTTTCAACACGCATTCCAGAAACATGAAAATTATATGAATTAGAAAATGATATATTTGCTTGTATACAACACGTCTGGATGATAATGATATTATTGTCACATGCTGATAAACTGTCATTGAACGATGGAAATACCATGTTGTCCACCATATAGGTACGAGTAATTCTACGAATTATAAAAATTATCATAAAATAATTATAATTTTTTTTTATTTTTAGATTATATCTAGAATATAACACCACACATTAATTAATGGATAAAAATTTTCATAATAAATTTTAAGATATTTTTTTATAATTCCTAATATTATTCTAGAATGCAGTGTAAATTTAATCCCACTTGATTTAGCAGTTACATGTCGAGTTATGCGAGTTCCTATTAAAATTCAAATCGGGTCCTGAGTTGTAAATCAAATCTAAGTTCATAGATATTCGGATCTTGGGCGGGCGGGTCTCGAGCAGCTTGATTTTTTTTCTTTATTTTTTTTCACAAAAATTTATTCTTTTCTACTAAAAATGATGATGGGCCTTGGGTGGGCTCGGACTCGAGTCAAGCTCAAGGGGCAATTTGGGTTTCAAAATGGCGATCCTAAGCCCGAGGTTTGAACTAGACTCAAGTTCGAGCCCACCTTGGGCGAGGCAAGTTCGATGGCGGGTTATTTTACACCCCCACTTAGAGGTTATATGCATCCTATCCTAAATTGAAGTTATTTTTATCACAAAATTTTATAACATCAACATAAATGTATAATCTCATTATAAATTGACGTAATAAAAATGTAAGTAGTTAAGTCATAAATTTTTGTGACATGAATCACAAAATATTAAATATTTTATTATGCTAATTTGTGATAAGTTTACTCATTTTGTAATTGATATTCTGAAATTTTATGATAAAGTACAACTAATTTATACAAAGTGCATATGGTATGCGATGCACACTATAAACTTTTCCTTCTACGATACATATCTTTTGACAATGTGTATTATATATAAGTTACAATATTTATAATGTTAATTATCATAAATATTAAATTAAATTATTTTCAATTATAATTAAAATAACATAATAAGTCAAAACTAAATATCATAAAAAATAGACTTTTTAAGTATAATCAAAATAAATAATAACCAACTTCACAATAATTTACTACAATAAGCCATAACCGAACCATGGTTGTGGCCATTGATGAAAACTCCACAATGATTGTTGCTCTTGATGAAGCTTCCACAAAATAATAATCACAGTAAATTACAACCCCATCCTATCTAAAAATAATACGGTTTTGATTTGTAGCACTAAAAGTTAGGCACTAATGCCCTAATTTTCATATAAGGCAAAAAAAAAAAAAGGTTACCCAAAATGAAAATTAGGGGCATTAGTGCCCAACTTTATAGTGCCACAAATCATTTTTGAAAATAATAATAATTACAACCCCATCTTTTTAACTCTTGATGCTGCTGCAACTCGTTATGCAACTTCGAACTATCACCTTCTCATTCCCCGTGTTTTCCTTAATTTCTTCATGCTTTCATTTTTCAAGCAGGTAATGTCAATAATTTAGGTTTCAAATAAATATGTAACTGAATTTGGTTTGTGTGTGAGTAATTTTCACACCTGCCCACCTTAAATAATTCAATTTGTAGAACATCGGCGAGAATAGATGGCACCCTCTTGTCTGCCTGAGAAAGAAGGCTCGTGGTGGTTCTTCCACCGGGGCACTCAGACGATCAAGTTAGTATATCTCATAAAGATAATCAATAACTAAACTCATAAGCTTGAGCATAAAAGCATACCTTAGACCCATGGGGTACATCTCTTTTATAGCCTATACAATCCTAGTCCCAATAGGGCCTAGCCTAATGGACTTAGGATTCTGCTAATTGGGACTCCCGATTGAGATTAGGATAAACTCTCTAAGAGTCTTATCTTTATCAAATTGAAGTTTTCTCCCAATCTAGGACTCTTGTCCCATATCCGCTTATCTCGGATCCAGGTATCCGTAGATAACCTCGGCCTATTTGAGATAACCTCGACATCATGACCGGGGCGTGGCACCTCGGTGACACGTCGGCATCACCTTGACCACGTGTTGGTGCTCGAGAAAATATATCCCACAAGCGCCCTAGGTTATATTACCTCGGCATTACGAGGAGATGTAACCTATATCGTTCCTTCCATTCGTCGGCTATGAACCCTCGGTAGAGATCATGTTCTTGAACCAACATGTTTTCTTTCAAGAACAAGAATTCAAATGAACTCTCCGCGCATGAGTTGTCATGCAACACTTCTCAACAGTTCCACTTACACGTTTCGTCTTCATTGGCTCGTGCCTATATGGCGCTTATAACGCGTCTTTCATCTGTGCGCACCGTTTGGCGTTGCGTTGCTCGAGCACATTAAATGTCTTGTTTTGCGCCGTTTCAAGTTTTTGACAAAAACTTTCCTTTCTATCTTCGTTTCTTTACTTTTGCATTCGATTTACTTGCTCTCTCTCTTTCTCTAAACTCTTTCTCAAATTTGCCATTGCTCCAAGCTCTGCAAGCATTTTCATTCTTCCATTCAACAAAGCTTTTTACGTTTCATCGTGTTTGCCCGTCGCTTTGACCTCGGCGACTTTTATCCTTCATTTTTCCTAGTAAGCCTTTGTTCCTTTCATTCTTAATTCTTCTATGTTCTTTTGCTTACTTGCTGCCATTACTGCTTTATTTAAACCTTTGATTTGTTGAACTATTCATCTGGATACGTCTATTCCATGATTTTGCTCATGTCTTGTACCTCTGCCTTTGTTTCACCACTTTCTTGCCACCGTTCTTGAGCTTTGTATTTCTTGTATTTTTTATGCTTTTTGAGAACCCTACCTCTGTTCTTGATTTTGAAACTTTGTTCTTTGTTTTCGTGTTTTCTTGTGTTTCCTTCAGTTGTGCCCCAATCTTAACTTTTATAGTTTTAGGTTTGGGATTTGTCTGTGGAACCTACCAATTCTTAGGAAAAAAAACTGGAACAATCCTTACCAACATTCCCCTAGGAGAGAGCGGGGGTCCCAAAAACCCTTAAAGAATATCCTCTTTCTAAAGTAAAATACCTTCTGCAGATATCATGGGGATGTGGAGACATGGGGTAGATACCCCAACCAAACTTGAATACTTTAGGGAAGAGTTAGCCATTCTGTAGGCGTCCATTTGAAATTTTGGGAATAGCGACTCTATCATGCTTACAGATGATACAATGCCCTTTCCATTGTTGCTTTCCTTGAATGTGGACTCGAGGCTTCCACTTGATCCCCCTTTTTGTGAAGTTCTCCACTACGAGGTTGAACCCTATGCAACTTACCATCAACTCCTATCGAGTGATTAATGGTATCATAGCCTTAGCTAAGCGGAGAGCGTTAGGATCACCCTTACCGACATCAATATTGTTATACCATGTGTGCCCTTAACTTGAAAGAAAAAGGTTTTGTCTATTACCTCAATGAGGTCCACAATTCAAATCGTGGCCGACCACCCAGGACTCAACAAAGTGGAGATGATTCTTCATTACCTCTAGAAATTGGGAGTTTGCCTAGGCGAGGATGCCCATTTTACCCTCTTCCTCAAGCAGTTAAAGGGGGCAAGGGTAAGAACCCAATATCAATACTTAGTTGTTTCTTTTCAAGTCTTCAATATTTTATCTGTTTCTAATGTCCGTTTTCTTCTTGCGAGATGTTACTTAAACCAAAAACTTTAAGCCAATCTTACGTTCCCAACAAGGACTGAAAAAAACTCTGGACTTGCAGTTCACAAAAGAAAGCGTCTCTTCTTCTCAACTTTATTCCAACATACAAATCAATTTTGTCCGACATCCCCAAAAGAAAGAAGAAAAAGCCTTTTCTCCTCTTCGCCACAACTCAAAGCGGATCGAGGATCAACATCGACCCAACCAATCAGCTATCTACTTGACCTATACTTGATCGATTACAAACAGCGTCGGCAAAAGACTTGTCCTTACATCGAAATGGGTCGTGCAAAACACATTGCCGAGGATGTTACGCCGACCTCCCCTTGATGTTGGCGCTCACCCAACCTGAGCATGCCCCCACCAAAGCGAAAAAAGAACCAAAAAGGCTCGACCAAAGGCAAAACCATTGTAGTTGAGGCCGAGGATACCTTGTCAATTTTACAATTGGTGGGAATGGGAAAAGCCTTCCGTTCCTTCAAAAAGGTCTCTTGAAACATAGCCGCGAGTCCATACAATCAAAAAAATCGAGGTCATCGTCTGCGGCGACCTCGGGCTCCAAAATACCAAAAGTCCCTTGGACGCCTGAAATTACTTTAGAAGATAAGCCGGTTCTTGCCAGTGATAGTGCCGATGACATCAATGTCGGAGTAGCACTTTCGATCTTGCTCTACTCGAGCGATCTTGGCGTAATGCCAAGATGGTGAGTACGAGAACTCGCCATTATGCTTCAACATTCTATCAAGTAAGTGTCTTTATGTGGAAACTTGTCTTCTTTTTCATACTTTGTAAGAATCTGTAACAATTTGTGCCTTGTGTTTTTCGGGCCATTCAACATGCCCTCTTTTTCCATGCAAGCTTTGAAAATCGGAGAAGTTGGTGACATGAGGAGGAGGTTTACGCCCTTAAAAGGAGAACAAAACTCTTCATTCAAAAATGGAAAAATTTGGAAGACGAGTTGAAGGCGCCACCAAAGCCTAAACCTTGGAAGAAAAAGGCCAAATCTACTAAGGCCATCAAGGCAGGTTATTGAATCCCAAAGAAAGAAAAAAGCCGAGGTAGAAGGAGCTTGAGGAGGCCTTGGCCTGAAAAGCGAAATCAAGAAGGCGATGAAAAGGCTTATGCCCGAGGGCATAGCCGATGTCCTGAAGACTACAAATTGTAAGTCGAGCGAGGCATGCAAGGGGCTTCTCCTTGGTTGGATGTCCTTGATAAAAAAAACTTGACCTCCTGCCGATTCACCTTTCCATAATCTTGGCTATTCCTCTTCCATTCCCCCACCTCCTCCTTCAAGTCAACTGAAGGAGAATCTGAATCTAAGTCTGAAGATGAGGAGGAGGGTGAGGATGAGCATTGGTAAGAAAATCAAGGAATTTCTTTGGGACTAAGTCTCCTTCTTTGAATGGCGAGGTCTTGGACTGACTCAAGGCGATGAAGGTGATGAAGTTGCCAAGGAAGCTACTCTGGGCGAGATTTCTCCGGCGTTCTGTGGCGAAAAAAAGTATTAAGAAACCCTTGCTCGAGATCAACGCCGAGATCGAGGCGGAAAAATTGCTAAGGTATCTACCCGGCAATCATCGATCCCAAACTCAACCAACCTCCTTTGTTGAGGAATCCTAGCATTAAGTTTATCTTCTTACGAAAATAGTATGAGTTCTCTTCATGGCGATGTGCCTTCTTTGTAACTTTCGAACAATTACTTTTGGTAGTAGTAGTGCCTTCTTTTGTACCTAGCCCTATTGTTTTCTATGGATGCTTTAATCTTTAATTTCTCTTAATTATACGCATGGTTCTATACTTAGAATTTTTTGCATGCCTTTCATACTTTGCCTCCTTTGTGCAATCTTCTTGGGGTTACATAACCTCGGGTATAATAACTACAAGCTTTATTTAAACAAGATCTTGACACATAAATTTTCATGAATTTCAACAAGTGTAAAACATATACTATTCAATGTTAACTTTGCAAACTTTTCCCAAGTTTCAACAAGTGTTTAACATTGATCTCGGTCTAACCTACTTGTAAATTGCTACAAATTTCAACAAGGATTAACATATACGATAACTTTTTCTCAAGTTATAACAAGTGCTAAACAATGATCTACTTGTAAAGTGCTACAAATTTCAACAAGTGTTTAAACAATATACTTAGCTTTTACTTCAACTTTGTAAATTCTCGCAAATTTCAATAGATGATCATATGTTGACCGCGTCATCTTGTAAATTACTACAAATTTCAACTAATGTTAAGCATTTTCTCTGATCTAACCAACTTGTAGATTGCTATAAGTGTTTAAGTAATAACCTCGGCTTTACTTCCAACTTGTAAGTTGCTACAAATTTCAACAAGCGAAGAAAGCGATAATCTCGGTTTAACTTCAACTTGTAAATTGCTACAAATTTCAACAAGTGACGATAAGAAATAATCTCGAAGCAACTTCAACTTGTAAATTGCTACAAATTTCAACAAGTAAGAGATAAGGAATAATCTCGACTAATTTCAACTTGTAAATTGCTACAAATTTCAACAAGTGAAGATAAGGAATAAACAACTTCAACAGGAAATTGCTACAAATTTCAACAAGTGAAGATAAGAGAATAATCTAAACCTTCAACTTGTAAATTGCTACAAATTTCAACAAGTGAAGATAAGGAATAATCTCGACTTAACTTCAACTTGTAAATTGCTACAAATTTCAACAAATGAAGATAAAGAATAATCTTGGCTTAACTTCAACTTGTAAATTGCTACAAATTTCAATAAGTGAAGATAAGGAATAACCTCGACAACTTCAACTTGTAAATTGCTACAAATTTCAATAAGTGTTAAAGCATATTCTTCTTCTTTTTGCTAATGTGAACCTGAGTTCCACTTGGATTCTCATTATTCAGAAATAATATTGCATCTTTTATCGATTGTAGAGGAATTCTATGATTTTATTAATAACGTTGAAAAAATAACAAGGAACATCTAATGATAGAAAAATTTCAAATTACAAATGTTCCATGGTCTAGGCAATGCTTTGTCCTCATTATCTTCAAGTCGACAGGCTCCATTGCCTAATACCGAAGTGATTCTGTAGGGTCCTTCCTAGTTTGGGCCAAGCTTGCCCTCTCTGGGATCCTTCTTGTTGCCGACAACTTTTCTCAAGACTAGGTCGCCGGCTTGAAAATCCCTTGGATTAACCTTCTTGTCAGAAGCTTCGGCAAACATTCTTTGGTATCTTGCAGGTGTTTAGATGCGACTTTCTCTTCGTTCTTCCAAAAGATCCAGATCTCGGGCTAAGAGTATGTCATTAGTCCCATTGTGGACTCCCTGGGTTCGGATCCCTGGGATGCCAACTTCCAGTGGAATGGCTGCTTCTGAGCTATAAGCCATGGCAAAGGAGGATTTCCCTGTTGATCTTCTTGGTGTAGTCCGATATGCCCCAAAGCACGTTGGGTAATCGTCTACCACTTTCCTTTCTTTGTCAGCCTCTTCTTTATTCCATCCAAAATTACTTTGTTGGATGTTTACGCTTCAATCCATTACTTTGGGGAAAAACTTGGCGTTGAAAAAGTAATTTTTGATCTTGATTTTGCACAAAAGTTCTTGATAAGTTTGTTGTCAAAGCTAGCGTTCGTTGTCGTAAACAACAATTGCTCTTGGAATCTAAATCTGGTGATGATGTTTCTCCAAATAAAGTTCTTGACATCCACATCTCGGATTTTGGCAAGAGGTTCTATCTCTATCCACCTACGTGAAGTGATGCATTGCTACCAAGAAGTATTTTCTCTGCCCTAGTTTCACAGGAAGAGTTGGCCAACAAGATCCATACCTCGGAACCCAAGCGACCAAGGGATCTTGGATTAATCGGCGGGTGAACAAGTTGGTGTATCAAAGGTGCAAAATTTTGGCATTATTACGACTTCTTCACATATGCTCGCATCTCGTCTTTTTGTTATGTAAGGCCACCAATACCGCTGGGTAATACAATGAGTAGTGATGCACCTTGGCGTGGCTTCCTACCAAACTCCTTCATGAATTTCATATAAAAAATCTTCAACACCAAAGGGTGTACGCACCTTAGAAAGGGGTCTGATGAATGACCTTCATGAAGAGATGTCCTATTCATTGTGAGATTGAATCTTAGCCGACTTCAATTTGACCTTATATGTGTCTCCTTGCGGTCTTCCGGTAGCTTTCCTTTTTCAGAATACAACAATTACATCCATCGGCTTGGCCTCATGTCCCATACATATTGCTTCCTCGCTTTCTGTGTTGCAGACGGTTATGTCTCGGCCCGGCTACTTAATATAATAGTCACCAGCATAATTGTCCCTTGTTTTTCCAATGCACGATTGAACTTGCCAGTTTGCAACTTAGCGTGCGGCCCCGCCATTATCATCTCGGCTTACCACTTTGGAGAAATTATAAGCTCAAATAAGGTCACCAACTGATGACCCTTGCATACGTCACATCCTTCGCTCTACGGGTCATGACCTCCTCTATTGACCGTTAATAAATAAGTCGTGAATCACAAAAACCATACCTCATCTCGCCAGCCCCAGAATTAAGGCTTCAGATTCCGGCTTCATTGTTTCAGCCAACTGCAATGATGGAGTGTTCATTATTTCTCCATCCGGAGATATCAAAGATTTTGCCCCCGCTCGGCTTGCTTAACCCCATCGCATAAAATCAGGCGAGCCGGCGTAGATGCCGCAGGTCCGAAGTTTTTCCTTCCTTTGCTCTTTGCCTTTATCGCATTCTCCTCGCTTGCCGACAACGCTCATTCGCCTGAACCTGAACATGTTTGATGGACTTAGCGTGAACTCTGCCACTAAATCGCTGCAATCGGCCCTTTAATTGCTATTTTACCGAACTCAAGTCATAATCGCCTGTGGTTACCGCCATCTTGCTATTCTTCCTATTAAGCTCCCTGCTGTAACAAGGACTTTGGTGGTGCTATGTTAGACCACACCAGGCGCCTGCAGTGGCCACTGGGTATTCAACTTTTAAAGGCTTACGTGCATTAATTTTTCAGGGTAGTTACTCTGCTCTTCAGCACAAGGTCTTATTTTACATAGTAAAATGCCTTTTTTGTTCCTATTTTTCTGATAATAATCAAGATTTCATCAGATGGTTCTGAACCTGCTAGGTACAAAAAACAACTTTCCTTAAGTCCAGGTGTTAGTGACCTGGAATAGTCGATACTTTTAGGCTCTGGCCAATGCGTCCCACATTCCTCTCGTCATTCAAAGGAAATCAGAAGCTTTTCTTTTACCAAAGGAAGAAGAGTTTGTAATAACTGGAAGCCGCTTATGAAATCATGGTACGCGTCTTCCTTGTGAAGCATCTCAGACTATTTACCGATAATGCCCTTATAAATCTAGGATGGCCTTGACCGACTGGCTCAAGCCTCAATGCCTCTTCTTGTCACCGCACTCCCAAGAACTTACAGGACCGCTGACTTTATTGCCGAGTTCGAGTCGAGTATGTTTTGAAGATTTCAAGACCCTTTAGATCACCAGATGACCCTCACTTATTCTACGACCATGTTTTATCGATGTAGATTCTACCCATTATTTATTGCGGAGCTGGAATGATCTTGTTGTCACTTCGTAAGTCGTTCTATTAATCCAAAAGCATTACCGCAATAGCACAGCGGTGATGGAACGCCGCGCCTTCCTCATCTGCAGTACATGGCTGACCGGTGGTACCCCTATAAGCATCCGTAAAGCTCATCATTCCACGCCCGACGTGCGATCCACCAAACCGGCCGACCAGAGAGGAAAGTTTCCGATGTGCTTTGCCATAGCTCGTGAAAATCCACGCCAGCCCATTTCATCCGCTTTTCTGCCACCACGTTGTTCGATAGCTGGGAAGTCGCGAATATTGATTCCTCTGGATTGCCCCGCCCGTAAGTCTATCTATTTCTTTCTTCCAATCGGCCTCACCGCATCATCTTCGCCCTGAAGCTCAGCAATACCATAGGCTCGGCCGACCGTCGACGTTCAATTTTAGACATGTGACCCTGGTCACTGCATTTCATGGCGGTGTCCGTGCGAACACCCCATGCTTTGTTCTAAAAAAAAGCTTCTAGTCTCTCTTTGGCCAAGCCCTGTTTAAATAAAGAAGTCGCCTCTTCATCGCCTTCGACGAGGATTTTCTTTAGTGTTTCTCACTTTCTACCGGTTCACGACATCATCTAGACCCATGTCCCGCTTCGATCATTTCCTCCTGCTCCCTTGATGTCGCGCAGGCGGATTTTTATCGCCACGCGAGCAAGCTTTGCCCAGAAGCGATCTCCTCCGATTTCTTTCCAATGCCAAACTCGTTGGAAACCAGTGAATATTGGGATGTAAATGTCAGAACCCGCCTCATTGTACGCGTAAAATCATGGCCTTCCCAAGATGATGCCAGGCGCGTATAGTCAATCAATAACGAATTCCATCTGATTTTCTTTCGTACGCTTGTACCTGAAAAACAGCGCCTATGCACGCCATGCCTGCCGGCTCCATCGTTCAAATCAACGCTATCGATCTCCATGTTACCGCAGGGTCACCACCGTAACATCTGAACGCAGGCACGCCGCAGCCGCTGGTTTCACCGAAAGCGTCACCGGCATCTTCAACCGGCGGATGGCTCAACAAGGCATCATTGGCGGCAGAGCGATCACCAGTTCGTCGAAGCTATTACCCGGCCCTCGGCACTTTTTCTAACCGATACCTTTTCCCGGACGGTAGACATGTTGTAAATGTTCACCCTCCGGGTTCTCCTCTCCACTTCGCTCTCGCTGACCAGTGATCACATTAACCAATCTGCGTGGTCCCCCCGCTTGGCGCTTGTCAGACCGTGAGTATAAATGCTGGTGCTGGGAGGCAATCTTTGTTTGTTCCTCTTGTCCCCGGGGTTTCACGACAGTTGTCTCTCGTGATGGCCTTGTCTCCACTAAGTCTCAAGCAGCTCTAAAGCCCACAAATTCCGGGTCAGTGCCCTTCTTCATTGTGGTGGGCACCAAATAACGCTCCTTCCTAATGATTCTCCCCTGGGCTCACGGCTCAAATAGGGTTGGTTTTGACCGATCCAGACTTCAGGACCGGATCGAACACACTGCCAATCACCACTGGTTCTCAATTCCGCTTTCTGCCTGCTGAATCAGTTATTTCTCATTTCTACGAGTCAAGGTTCTTTCTTGTTTATCTCTTTATTCCCATTGATTCCCGCCTCCGCATACTTTGATTCTTGCCATGAGCCCATGCTTTTGCAATGTCTTTGACAAAGATTTTCTCGGGAGAACAATCATCTGCACTGCTTCTGGAAGACACGACCGCTACTTGGTTGTGGCCTTATCTGCATTTGGAACACCTCAGTAGTATTCAGCATGTGCCCTAAGGCCTTCAACCTTGCCGATCTTCAGAGCCGGCTACACACTTAATGGTCAATTTTGTTTGTCGAATTTAATCCGCCACAAACATCTCTACCAGCCTTCCCAAGTCTTTATGCTTTTCCTCGCGCCAGGAACCAATCTGATGCACCCCCAAAGGACGGGGAACACTTGTGTAGTAACCATTGCTTTCCACCGTGATAACGCCCTTGAGTTCAAGAATAGCCCAACGGGAAGTTAGGGTCTGACTTCTACATTGTATATTTGGAACCCTCAGACACCGAATCTCTCGGTGCTCCTCAACTTGTCTAGTTCACGGGAATGGTGTCCTCATTATTTCAGCGAGGTAACCCTGGCCAAGATTTGTTCCTTCCTCTGAGTGTAATTTCGTCTTCTTTTTATATCTCCTGAGCTCTAGCTATCTTTGACTCTACCTTTGTCTACACCACTACCTCTGCTAAATGGATCTTTTTCTCCATGGGTTGTGTCAAAACAGAAATACCACTCGATTACGCCGATGTTCTTGTGCTCCTCGGATCCTTCGTGGTGATATGCTCAGATCTCTTGTCTCGCCCTCGTCCTAATTCCTTGGCAGATGAGTGCCTTCCGCTCCCCGTGCGCCGAGGTGTCGAATTGTTTTCCTTTCTCTCCTCTCTGGGTATTAATTGGCCGAATTCCAGTACCATGGCCTATGGCTGTGATTACATTGTTTTATCATGAAGTTGATTTAATCGGATCATAAGGTGTTCCGCTTAACTTGTCTCGCCAATTTTTATTTCCTCATATCCTCCGTAGGGTACCATTCCTACCCTGAAAGTATTTTCGCGAGAAGTACTCATGGTCTGCTTTCAGCGTTGCCTCGCCGACGCTTTTTCCTCCGGCCACCCCGCCGTTACGAAGTTTATGGTTGTGGTTGTCCTATTCATTAAGGTCGATAGGTCTGTTAATCGTGAGGAAGGCTGTCTTCAATCTTTTTCTTTTCGTCTGCTATTAACCATCTATTCGGTTTTTCCTTCCTACCGTAGACGCAATAAATTAAAGTGAAAGTGATTTCCACTCTGCACTAATTTTAGTAACGGTAGAGAACACTGCAAGGTATCAGATGGCACCCTGGCCGCCCGCATGTAAAAGAGAAGGTTCCTAAGCAGGGTCTTTCTTGGTCTTAGACTCCTTACCCATCAAGTCAAGATATTCCTTAAAAGATAACTACAGCTAAACTCATAAGCCGAAAGAAAAAGTTACCTAGGACCCAACACGTAAGTGCCTCTTTTTATAGCTCATACAATCCTAGTCCCAATAGGAGCCCAGCCCCACGGGACTTAGGGACATCAAGTGAATTTGAGACTC